>JAXIUT010000037.1:9284321-9310477 GCA_035586675.1 Eurytoma californica | reverse complement strand
ACCCGAGAGGAAAAAAGTGGAGCCACACGCCGGCGTCTCGTCGATTTTGAAGTGGCGAGCTTCGGTGGCAATCGAGGTACCGCTGTACTTTCGCCCGCGTACGAGTGGCCACACCCGAGCCGCGATATTAGGTTCAAAAGCAGCGGTTCTTCCGGCTCGCGATTATAGGCCGCGGTCAGCCTTATACGACGTGTGTGTCTTTGACCCACGGAGTTGTACTTCCGCGGGGCTTACAAGGAGCGAGGCGCGCCCCGGCTAGCGGCCGGCTCTCGAAAATTTTTCAAATTCCCTGCCGCGTCCGCATACACGCCCCCCCCCCCCGACACAGGTATACACACGAGGGGGTGAAAAAAGAGGAGCCGAAGTCTCGTTTCGCCGAACTTCTCGCCGGTTTCCCGAACTCCGCGGGGAATTAATGACGCTACTCCGGTTTTTCGCGGTTTAAATTTGTGCGATTGATTTCCTGTCGTTGGATATTCGCCGGCACGTTCGTCCGCCACCGCAAGAAACGATTGAAAATAACTTAGCGGAGACTTTATTTTTCCTTTTCTTTTTTATCCGCACTCTTAAAATACCTTGCCGATTCGAGAGTATTGAATTTTAATCGTCGCGGTTTTAAGTCCGTCGAGTAGTTTTATTTCGGCCGCCCGGCACTCAATCCCCGAAGTTTTTCCCCTTCGGGAATGCCTCGCGGGGGATGAAAAAACTTCTCGAAGCGCAAGAATAGCATAGTCCAGCAAACAATTAGAACCGGTGCATTAGAAAAGGGAGGCCTTTAACCCCGCATCGCCAAGAGAATCGAGGAAACGGGAGTACAGGCGCGCGCTTCGCGTCCGAGCGGCAGGAAGAGAGACGCCGAGTCCTCTCTCTTTCTCTCCGGTCGGGCTGCAATAATTATCGGCGTCGAATGCGTCGAGGGTGGAGGAAGGAGCGAGAGAGGGAATCCGCGAATGAGACGCCGGGTGTCGAGGGAAGGAGGGAGGGAGGCAGCTCCGGCTCTGGACGCGAATAGATCGAAAAAGGGAGCGATGAACGATGAAAACTTTGACCAGTCGCAGAGCACAATGCATCTCGGACCGGCCGCCCCCGCCTCTTCGCGCGCTCTCCAAGAGAAAGGCCGGGGGGATAAAGGCAGAGGCAGCGCGGCGCGGCCCGAGAAGGAGGAAGGAGGATGCGCGCGCGCCCCGGAGAAAAAAAGCCCGCGGGAGCGAGCGAGAGGGGTTAGACCGCTCCGTAATCTCTGCACCGGCGCGCGCTCTCTCTCCGCCCGTGCAGCCCAATCAATAATGTTTTATGCGAGATGGAGAAACATCGCTATTGAGCGCCGGAGGAGCCGCTCTCTTTCGCATCGGCACACCGACCGAGCAAATTACTTCTCCCGCTTTACTTCGTTAAAGTATCCTATAGCAGTTTTCTCGATTCGCTATGTACAAATTGCTTGATAAAGAGGACGAATATAGAAATACCGGATCTTCTTTTTTTATATAGTTCGGCTCCGCGCGATTATTCCGATACGCCACTCCTATCTACGTATACACGTTTAATTATCGCTTATTAAAAATCGTGTGTTATTCGACGGGAGTGGGAGTTTCTTTTTTTTTCCGTTATCGCCAAGCGACAAGAAAGAACTAATTAGCTGCCAACGTCTCTTCCTTCTTAAACAGAACTGTACGGCTTGGAGTCATCCGGTCCCCATGTGACGGACAGATAAGGACGGAGGACGAGAGTCGAAGAATTTTATAATATTTTTTGTTCGAGTAATCTTTCTTGCCGGACGCGTCGGAGGAGGCCCCTCGCCGATAGCGCATTTATCTTGGAGAACACGCGCTCCTTTGCGCAGGAACCGGTAGTCGCGAGATACGCGCGCAATCGCCTATCTCGCAAGAACCGGCTCGTGCCGTCCCGTCATCTCGAATCGCCGCCTCTCTCGCCGAGCGAAGATGACACTTCGTTCCGAAGCGATAACGCTATTATTTTTGGTGCAACGGCGGATGAGTGTTTTTCCTTCTCATCCTTGAAATTACTTTAGTCAGAAGACACTTATATTATACATGCCGAAAAAAAAAATGAGTCACCGGAGAGGCAGAACAAAGGAACTGCAGATGAAACCGTAGTCATCCAATTGGCGCGCGCAAAATGTATAACTCGAGCGTATATCTTGGGTATTCGCGGCACGAAACTGGCCGCGTATACTCGCTCCTTCGTGTCGCGCGGCAGCGGAACGGCCGAACACGCGTTACGTACGTGACGAGGACGGCGCGTTCGTGATCTCGCACCAGTCTTTATCGCCCGATTACGTGTTTGCGCGGCTGACTTTTGCGGCGCAGTACCTGCCGCCGGCGGCGTAATGGCAAAGTAGCCCGCGGCCGGCCGGTTACATGATCTTATCCCGCTCGGCCATTTCTGCTAAATTATATCGGTCTTTCGCGGACGATCGGCATTTGTCCCGATCGCGTGTGTGCACTCCCCGCGCCTAATAGACGCCCCCTACCAGAGTATCTTCGTGACTTTAACCGCGTGCAATTACGAGGCCGCAGTATTACATCGATGTAAGTGAATCGTCGGTGCTCGGCTCTGCAGGAATTTTCTATTGGGTACGTTGCTTCGACGTTGTTTTAACTTTAATGTAAATGCCGTGAATTCATTTTTCTTTTATTTTTATTGGAGCAGAATAGAAAAGGAGATGTTTTATTAAATATTAACGTATACTAGGTTCAGAGAATAAAGTCACATTATTCACGTAGTTTCTTGCATAATAAAAATTGTACAATACTAAAATATTGCACAATTTATAATATTAGTTTAATAACTGAGTAGGAGAGGGTCAGATCGATTTTTATTAAAACTTTAAGCACAGTGGTCTTAATTATGAAGAAAGTCAAAATATTATTATCTAACGTATGCAATTTTCGATCCAGAGTGTCTCTAAAGCTAGCTCTCTCTAAAATTTCGTATTTCCTTATTTGCTGATAACTCATCTTTTATAAGTCTAGAGATTCCATACAAAAGATAATTAAAGTAGAGAACAAAGCAATAAATTAAAAATTTCTGAATTATTTCAAAAGGTAAACGATAAGAGACCATATTATTTTCTTATCTCTCCTAGTTAGAAGTATTATCATAGTTAATACCATGAATATAAAATGCATTCTAAAATGAATTAAAAGTTACTAAATACTGATCAAATCTCTTAGCATTTTGATATCACTTATCTACGTAGATACAGAACATACCTTGCTGTAATTTACGAAAAATATGATCTCAAAAGAATTATGTCAACTATGTTGTTAAAAAATGACTTTTTCCTTGATAATCATGGATCAATAAAACACGGAAACGTAATTTCTGAATTATTCGATCAATCGATATTACATTTCCAAGAGGCGACGAGCACTCCGCACACGTCCGGAGCACAAACTGCATCCAGCATCACGATTACATGGGCTCCCCGGGTAAAATAAGCCCGAGTGGGCTCGGGCAAATCGACAACGATCGCGTTACGCAGCGCGGGTCGTCGAGAGGCTGCCGCAGCACACGCGTCATCCTCGCCCGGAGTAGCAGCACTCCTTCGGTTTGGAGGTCGCGATTGGCCGGTGGCGGGGGCGATCGGCGCGGCCCGCCAATGGCTCGCGGCCGCGCTCGCCGCGCCAGGTACTCAGGCGAGCGAAGATCCGGCCTCATTCAGGCCTCTCCACCCATAAGTGAGCCCCGGCCAAGAGCGAGAGAACGACTCTCGCGTCGGTCCTCGCGGGCCGGAAGGTGCAGGCGGCGGTCCCATTGTGCGGCCGCCATTCCGCTCCCCGCCACCGCGCACGGGCCTCCTCTTTCTCTCTCTCTCTGCGCTCGCGACGACTCGCGGCGCGTCCACCTCTCCGCGTGCGGAGGCCCCGTCTCCTTTCTCCGCCGGCCGCGCCGTATCGCTTCCTTTTTTTTTTATCCGCGCGACCCGCGTTTTATCTTCTCTTCCCGTCGCGTCGCGGGACCTTTGTTTCGCCCCTTTCGGAGAACGGCCGCTCGCCGCTCGAACGGCGCAGATTAATTAACGAGCCGCTGCCTGGGCAGGATGACGCCAAGGTTGCGGGGGCTTCGTCGCTCGGTCGCGCCGTTGCGACCTCATTCTTCGCGCAGCTCTTTTCTCTCCCGCGGCGGCTTTTTTATTTCCCAACGACGGCCAATCCCCGATAGGACGTCTGCGCGGTAATGGCGTTACGTAAATGTCGCGGCGGGATGAGGTCTTGCGTCGTGGCAGAGGACGATTGGTTGCTGCTCTATGAATACTCGTCGTTCAAGTGATTTATTTTTCGGTTTATTCAAAACTAGGAGGAGTTGCGTTCGTTTGAAGGCATCAAATTGAATTAAATTAACATATTAGATGTAAGGACATTAATCTAGGTGGATGTATTTATCAAATTCACTTATGACTTATCTTCAAACTGAAATTTATACTTCTTACAAGTGCAATGATTCAAGCAATGATAAATAAGCAATTTTGCAATCGAGTTAAAAAGTGCATTTTCCAAATGTGATTAAAATTAAAGTACTTAATAATCATCTGTATTTAGTTTAATTTAATCAGTAGTTAAAAATAGATTGTGCATTTACCCAAGACAATAAATCTGAATATTTTTATGATGTTATTGAAATTAAAGATTATTTAATAACAGTTTTGTGCAATTAGTTTGTAATGAAGAATGATAAATTAGAATTTTTGTAGCTGAATATTCACATAGACCTTTTGAGAATCTGCGTAGATAATGAATAGACCGCTATTGGGTCTACGATAGCGTATATAATATTTTTTCGGATAAAAAGTCTGCTCTCTTAGCTATATATAAGCCATCTTAAGATCTAGGTGCTTAAGCGTCGGGATAAAGCTACTGTGGTAACTTAACTATTCAACTAATTGTAACTGATTGTAAAACAATCATTTAATAATTATCGACTTGATTCTTGAAATCGTACTAATAAAATTTCACTAAACTTACAATGTATTAACATAACACCTGACATAACACTTTGTTTTGCATCTTTTTTGCGAGGTGTTGCAATAAACAGAAGGGAATTTTTAGGGAAGCTTTAGTTAAACTATTAAACATCGCACTTGAATAGTGTAGAGAAGGGAATAATCGCTAACGAGACATTGAAGGTGGATATCGTGACGCAAAGGGTCGAACGCTATCTTAGACAGATGTCGGTGCACACCCGAAAGTTTAGCCATTAATTTGACCTTGGGGGCTATCTGAAGATCTTATTGTATTACTGTAATAGATTTCACTACTTGCGCTATCAAGATTTAATCGAAACTAATTAAATACGAAAAATTCTTATTTTACAATTATTCTCAGATTTTCAAAAAAAGCAAAATTTCGTCATTCGACGAAGCGGTATAACGAAAGCTTGCCGGCAAAAAAGAATTAAGCGCGTCAATTTCACCGCTCGGGAGCGAAGGCGCGGCGCGGTGAGGGGCGAGGCGGGCGCGTCTTGTATGATAATGCCGCGGCGTAAGCTTCGTCGCGTAAAGGCCGCGAGAGTCGGGCCGAGTGGGGGGGCGGTTCTTACTTTGCATTCCTTTGTGCCGGTTATTCTTGGCCGCGCATCCTTCGTGCCATCAGCGCGCATCGCTCCCTCTTTCTCCTCCTTACGGCCAGCCCCCCCGCGCCTCTCGAGCTCTGAACTAACGTTCCCGAGGTTTTAATGCACTTGTCTACTTCAGATGCGCTCATAAAGACGCGCATATATGTATGCGCCAATCCTCGAGGTGAAAGAGTGCTGCGCGCGAGGGGGAGGAGAAAAGCGCGACTTCTCGTTCGCCGAGCCCATTGTTTCCCACGTGAATTGCGAAATTCAAGATTTTTTGTCGGTTTATTGTTATCGGAAAGTTTATTCCCTTCTTTATTTACGAACTCGTGCAGCTGCCTAATTCATTTGGCGTTGTTTAACGTCGATCGCAAATTCGTTAAAGAGTTGAATTTTATCGAGGGTAAAATTTTCCAGCCGTTTGAATACTTTTTTCAGTGACTAAGGGTAGGATCAAAGTTGAAAAACGATAAATTCGTAAATTGAAGCGCAGTAGCGATGTATTTGAGGGCACCGCGGGAAATTGAATATCTTCCGCTGCAAAGATCTGCCCGCGTCGAAAATCCTCGTCGCTTTGGAAAGCGCGACCGCAGCGGTAGGCTCGCTTTCAATTTTAAACAAGATTACCCGAAGAAACCAATTAGCGCTCTCGATTAAATTTTCTCGAAGTGGAAGAAATCCGCCGCCGCTGCAATTTCCTCCGCTCGTGCGCGCGGCCAATTAAAAATTGCGCGTGCGCAATTATGCGCCTGGCGATTAAAAAACGCGGATGCCGGTGGGGGGAGACTGGGAAAAAAAGGAACGCCGATGTAAGAGCGGAAGAGGAAAACGCCGGGTGAATAGAGAAGAAAGAGACAGAAGCGGGATAAAGCGCCGCTGTAAGGAGTAGGTAGCTTCATTACTCACCTCTCGTGCACCTGTATCCGCGCACCAGCCGGCTCTCCGTTACGGCGTCATTCGTGAATCTGCGCAGAAAGAAAAAGAGAGAAACGGTCATTAGTTTTGCGAACGAGGGAGGCTGACTGACTCGCTTGAGTGGAAAATTGTCGGGGGACATCGTCATGTGTGCCTGGGCTGTCGGGGGGATGGCGGAGGAAAGAGAAAGAGAGAGCGCGGGATGAAAAACGGAGGAAGGAAGGAAGGAAGGAGGATGACGACGACTCGGGCCGCCGAGATCCGCGGGGTGGAAAAAAAATGACGATTGCCCCGGCCGCTGAAAGCGGCGATGATAATTATCGCGACGAGGATTATCGCGTTAAGTAGCACGGGGGACGACTAAAGCAAGGCAATCTCCTGAAGAACGGCGAAAAATCCCGCTTGTACTTGTACGGTAAAAAAAAGGAGAGCGGGAGAGAGACAGAGAGCGCGGCCTCCAGGACCTTCCGTCGCGGTTTCAAAGTCGTGTACACATACGAAGACAAAAAAAAAGCACACAAGCGGGGTACGATTCTCCGAGCAATCATCGTCATCGTGGGTAACCCACGCACACACACTTGCACGCACGGTTTGCACGTAAACGCACGAATCGTCATTGCGACGCGGCGCTCCGGCAAAAATCGTCCCCGCCGTGAATATGCGCGAGTGGCACGCGACGAAGCGCTACTTTATTTGTTTCTCTCCTCCGGTTTTTTTTTTCTCCAACCTCCTTTGGCTGCTCCCTGCCCCCCGCTTCTCTTTTTTTTGTTCATACTGGCGTGTATACGCGTGTGTGCGTGCGTTAATCAAGCCACGTAACGGAGAGATAATGCAGTCGGGTTGTAAGCAAGCATATGAGGTGGGTTAATTGTTGGCGGGTGGGGTGTTTTTTTTTCTTAGAATACGCCGAGTCAGGGGGCGACCTTACGAGACGCGAAGCTTTTCCTATTCGCGCGTGAGGAGCCCAATTACCGGGGTTTCGCTTGTTATTGTCTCAAATTAACCATATCTCTTAGGGTCTGTGTGGTGTATAAAGGCGTTTTAATTCAACTTAATTATTTGCTTTTTATTGAATGGTACTAATTTGATGAAAGAAGAAGACTGGTTTGATGACAATTTTTAATTTATTTTTTACCTCGCAAAATAATTTATTACATAAAGTTTTTAGAACATAAAATTGTTTGCTAGTGTACAAATGCCCCTTCTCAAATATTTTTTAATATCATTACCGAAATAATTTGAATGAAGTTCATTCGTAAAAATTCTTCAGAAGTCTAATTAAATTACTTCACTCGAGAGTCTTAGAACTGTTTAATTGGCGCTAACTTCGTCCTTAAAACATCAACTTTGTAAACCTCTTTGTTAATCCGCACTCGTCGGCAAAAAAAGCGGTCCTTTGAAAAGGACTAAGAGCCCCGCATCCGACCCAAAAAAAAAAATAAAAATACAAAAATTCCAACAGCCACGAAGACGCGACGAAACGCCTACGAGCGATACGCGCACCCACACCTCCGTGTGCGCGAGAAAAAGGCAAAAGGGAAGCGAGAGAGCGTGATTCAAAGATAAAGTCGCAGGCGTCGTAATTGTTCGGCGCGAAACTTCTTCGCGATGTAATTAGCGCGTCTTTACAGGGCGAGGCGGAACAATGCCGCCGGTAATTAGTATGCATCTCGACGGCGACGTCCCGTGTCTCGCCCCTTTGCCCGTCGCCGCTTGTCGCGTCGAACGAATGACTATTCCCTCCCTTCGCCGCACCCCTCCAGGGCGCCTTTCACCGCCGGCGCACATCCGCACGCCGTCGCGCCCCCGCGCGCGCGCCGTTTCGCGCGCGATTTTTTGAACTCACGCGTACGCGCGCACGGATAAAGGCCCGGCCCCCGGCTCCTCGCTCGCTCCTCGCCTTTCGTTATTTAATTCCACGCCTCGCGAGATTTTCACACGTACACCTCTCCGCGCTTCTCGCTTCTTCAAGTTCCTTTTGTGCCTGCGGGGCTTTCTTTGCGGCTCTTCGTTTGCCTCGCTTCTCGGATTAATTTAGCTTGAAGCTGATTTGAACACTATTCAAATAATTTAGAATATATTATACTGTTTTTTTTTATTAATTATTAGTTTTTTTTTTTAGGTTTGTAATGTAAAACGAATTTAATCGTAAGTAATTTGTTTGGTTGAGTAGGAAGCGCGTGGAAATATCTTATACTGGATGTTCGTAGATGTAGTCCCTGTCACGCCACCTACAGGGGTTTCGTGCAATATCATCCAGTACTTCTTGAATACGTGCATTCATTTCGTTGTCATGCACAATAAATTATTTACTTTGGCTTATCTTAATATTTTTGATACTATAATATAACACAGATAATCTATAGAATCATATACAGATTAATATAGTAGTTAATACTCATAGAATTTGTAACCTTTGCTCGTTTAGATATATTCATGAAATATATTAAGTAATTTTTATTTAAGTTTTTGATTTTATTTAAAAAGCAAATCACATCAGTTTGTTTAAAAATATCTGATCATTTCATTTTAAGAATTTGTATGCACTTTATATTGTTAAGAAACATCTGGTTCAAAATAATTAAATGAAAATAAACAATTGTTTAATCTTTTTATTCCTTTCTCATAGAGAAAACTTTGTTTGTTTTAAACAAGACTATTAATGTAATTCAACTTATTGTTTTATACTTTAATTCTGTATATTTATAAGATCTGCGTTAGTACGCAAGTCTTTCTAATTTATTCTTTGTGGAATTTCCAATGGAAAATAATTTTTACGTCACTACGTTATTTTTTCTTCTTTTTATTTCTTTAGTATATTAATAATAGTGATTCGATAGGAACGGGAAATGAGAATAAAGTATGATTACAATGCATGACGTCAGAATCTAACTCTTACGCATCTTTTTCCCCATCAAACTACGTCGACGGGATGTTTGTTATTTACAACATCTCAATCGTTAATTAGCGTTAACGCACACCAAGTTAATTTTCATAAGATAATAATAAATCTAACAGCCCTCCTCTTTAAAATAACTTTCATTAATCGCCGACAGCTAAATCTGCCCTATGAATATTGCAGTGCACGTAATGCGGAGTTAAATATAAGTGCAATAAACTCGACGCGGCGAAAAATCATAAAAATTGCAGGAATCGCCGGCGAAAAAAGCATCTGAAAAGCCGAGGCGGCCGCGTAAAAAAAGCACCGCAGTCGATCCTCGCCGCGTCCAAGCAACCCGGCGCGACCGTCTTTCCTCACTCCGCGGAACAACGACACCGCGCGAAAAAAAAAGCGCGCCGCGGTCTCAGGAAAAAAGAACAGCCCAGCGCACAAAAGCCAGCGGATCGTTGAAAAAAAAAAGAAGTGCGAGCTGATCGCGGAACATTTCATTGAAAACAAGCGGCTCGGCGGTGCGATTTCTGGGTCAATGCCACACTCCCTCGCGCACTCCCACGCACACACACACACACACACACACACACACACACACGTACGCACACATAAACGCGAACACACGCACAAACACACAAACACACGTATACACACACAGCGGGACACGTTTTGAAAACGAGCGCGTTTCGGGAGTGGATGGGAATATTGAAACTGCACGAGCGCAACGAACTTTTGCATAATGAGTTGGCGGCGGCGCGACATCGACAAATCGACGGCTGGCTCGGGTGCGGCCCGCTCGCGTATTTTCTCCCCGCTCGCTTTTTGCGCCGATGTGTGCCGCGCGCGCTAACGCGAATATTTTCATTTGATTGCGTTAATTAAATTCGCAGGCTCGCGCACTCCCCCACCCGGCGCGCGGCATCGGTGCCGTTTTGACCTTTGAAGTTTCGGCGGCAACGACACGTGCTCGCGCGCTGGATAACGCGGCTGTTTACTGTTTTCCCTGCCGCTCGCGCGAACCGGATTATACCCAATTATGACGTTGTTATTAATTGCGAGCCGGGTTTTAATCGTCCCTTGCGCGGACGATCATTTCGCAAATTAAGGCTCGCTGCAAGGAGTCGCGTGCTCGCAAGGAATCTGGATTACATTTGCTTTTTTTTTTTGTACTTTCAACCGGCGGAAATGGTATACTTAATTAATGAGGTCGTTACGGAACGCAATTATTAATTTCGAATCAAGACGAGTAATAGTTACTTCGTTTAAGTGATAATTAATGCATTTCCTTCTTTTTGTTGAAAATTAGTCTTTATGTTCATTTTACCTCTAATTGTTTGGAACTGTTAAATGTTAGATCGAAAGTGGAGAAAAACCTTCCCGCAGCTTTTGTGCCTTGCGTACGAATGTAAGGGTCACTTTTCTCAATTGTTTCTCGCTACTCTATCTCCCTGTCTCACTCTTTCCCATTCTGTGTGAATCGCTTCTCAACTTCCTTACTGTGCTTTAAGTAACTCGCAATAGGGTGAAGAACCAAAAAGCCTCCGCTCTCCCCAAGTATGCAAATATACGCCGAGGGGTTCCGGTATATTTATTTCAGGGTCTGTGGGTGCAATAAAAATCACGCCATGAATATAATACTTAACTCAAAGTCGTTGAAATACGTTATTACGTTACTACAAAACGATCATTTTTATTCGCTATATTTTAACATTTGTTTGTAAAAAAAATGCATTATAACCTTTCACTTTTCACTTTCATTTAATATACATCATTTAGATTACATATTTATTAGTAAAAAATATTACGTTTGTCTCTACTGCGAGAATTTAGTCAAAGAATACAGAGTTTGGTTATTAAGGGTGTCACGCTAAAACTTGGCGAATCGAGGTAACGACGGTCATTCGAGCCGGTGGGGCGCAGCAAAGCGAGCGTCGTGGGATGATGTTGTCTGGCACTTACCCGGACGTAACTCCTTAATTACTCGTCGACTCGCGGCTAGCCACCCTCGCGCGTCGACGACTCACCGCCCCGCGCCACGTCCCGAACTCACTTGGATGCGTGCCCGCGACCGCACGCGCCGGCTCGCGATTATGCCATTTCGTTTCGGGCCAAAGCGATTATCGTCACCGAGTCTCGCACCTTCCCTCCACTTTTAACTAATTAGTTTTTTGCTTCTTTGCAGCATTTACACGTGTAGCGAATATAATAATTTTTTTTTACTGTTCACAAAAAATTATAAAAGAGGATGCACTTTTATTGAATTGAACGCTGTCTACAAAATCACGTTTTAGAAAAGCATTTTTTCTTTTTATATAAATTGAAATATTTACTCTCCGCAGTGTTCGCAAACATTTTTTACACGAAGTAATTCCACTATATCGTCATTTTTGAAACACCAACGAATTTTGAAAAAAAAAGGAGAAAACGGTCTGATTTTTTCATTAGCGAGAAAAAAAATTCACGTTCAATGCACTTCATTTATGACGCACGTACGAACTTTTCAGCGAGTTATAGAAAATTTTATTATAAAGTAAAGTTTTAATGAACAGAAAGGCTCATTCGCAAGAAAGTGCAGGACACTTTTTTCCCGCTAAATTTATTTCCGCGCGCACCTAAATAGCAGAAAGTTATAGGCACTTCGTTAGCGAGCGTCGCCGCCCGCTCCCCATAAAAATTACTCGATTAGGCCGGTCCACCCCGTCACTCGAAGCTCGCCGCTTTCTTCGCACTCCCGACTCCCGCGAACTTCCGCACTCGAGCGCCTAACGCACCCCGTAACAAGGCGACTTTTCGCCGTCGAGTTCGCGAGGCGCTTTGCTCCCGTGTACCCGGTAAACTTGGGATAAGCCGCGATCCCGCGGGGGAGGCCGGATCCACGCGTCTCCGCGCACTTAATCAAGAATACCCGTCACGACGTCGCAGCGCGAAGCTCCCGCGGGAGCTATCGGGTTTTCTAATTCCCGCCGCCGTATCCCCGGCTAATTGGTTTAGGAAAATTCATTAAGAAACGAAGACGGCGAGCCGCGGAAGATGCGGCGCGGGCGGGAGGAGGCGGAAGAAGAAGCGCGCACTCGAGTGACGAGCGCCGGAAGGGGGAGAGCGCGCGGGAGTTAAGATCATTCCGTAATGGAGACGCCGAGTTTCATTCCGCCGCCGATCAACCACTCAAGGCCCTCTAAGCCCGCTCTTCCTCCTTCTCTGTCTCACTTTCGCGTTTCCGCCTTCAGAGTTGCACAAACTCGCGACGCGGATGTCGCTCTTATATTCTGATTTGTTTCCCTTATTCAATTTCGTGACGTTTTCGTCCCTTGTTGACTTTATCATACTTTTATTTATACCTTTCGGGGTTTTTTGCCTTTAGTATTTAGAGTGAGTATTGTTTTCAAATTTTTGTGAACGACAAGTTTCTTTACCCGATGAATTGATCATTCGATTGAAACGAAAGCAAGTATCTGTTTAAAACTGCGTTGAGAAGAAAAAATTAGTTTCGAAAAACTTTTGCGTATCCACCTCCGATGCGAATTTCACTCTGATTCTGATCTGTTTCCCTTATACAATTTCACGACGCTATACTTTATTATTTCTTTCGTTCGAAAATTTTTGCTTCCAACAGTCATTACCAAATTTTTGCAAACGAGAAAAACATGTCACCCGTCGAAATAATCCATTTCGGTGGAATTGAAAGTAAGTACCCATTAAAGCAGCGCCGAGAAAAAAAAATTAGCTTCGAAAACATTGCAGACAGTCATTCAGGCGCGGAATAAAGGCGCGTTCTTTCATCGGAAAATGACATCGCTCATTCAGGCAGTCATCAAAGTTCCGCGCGGGCCGACGTCGAATATTCAGCGACATTCATTCTCTCCCCCGCGCACGCACCTTTCCTCTCCTCCCCGCCGAAAATGCACGCGTCGCGCACAAAAGCCCCGGCGGAGCAAACTTCCCCGGGCGAGCTTCGCGCTGAATGGGGGGAGCCGCGCCGTCGTATCTTCGGAAATTCATCGTCCGCCCGGCAGCGCGCCATCACCGATGCACGCACGTCGCCCCGCGGAAATTCGACGGGCCGCGGAAATGTTTAAACATCGCCGATGCGCCCTTATCGGGCTGTCGCGCGGCCCGTCGATGCAGCGGGGAGGGGACGCGCTGCGCGCTCGATACGTACTCGTACGTCTCGCGGCAAGGGCAAATATTTGAGGGGCCGATAAGGCGTGGGAGCCGCGGCTCGCGACGCTGATTCGAGCGAGAAGTCGCGGGGGCACAGATGGCCGATAAGCGGACCGACGTATTCGCCACTGAGACGCGGCTATTGTCCACTGCGTAGGTGTTGTTCGATTTTTGCCTCAGTGGTTGATGACCGGATTTTTTTTTAACGGAGTCTTGGAGAACTTTACACACTTTTTTGATTTAGCAGTTTTAATGATTCGATGTTGGTTATCACTTATTGAGAAGACGTTTTAAGTATTTGAAAAGAGGCATTTGTGCTTAAAAATTCATTCCTAAACATTCACGGTAAATTTTATGGTAAGTTTGTTAAAGTTTAACTCCTCATTAAATTTATATATTCTGTTTTAATTATAAATAAAAAAATTTAAACTTTTTATTCACTTTTTAAATTAGTTCCTTAATTTAAAAAATTTCCAAGTATCCTATTACCTACACTTGATATTCTCGCTTACATAAAATTTCCATACGAAGAATTATTGAGATGATAATTTAGCAATTTCCGAAACGTCCGCGAATATTCTTGGCTTCTTCCCGTTTGTCGTCGGTAACAGAACGCATTGGGATTGCAGGATTGTGGGAAAACGAAAATAAACACAACACAGAACATAGGATATGTATTTCAAAATAAAATAAACGCATACAGACTGCACACATTGTCGAGCCCCGGCGCGCACAGAGCCGCGAGCAAGGCGCACTGTCAGCGGCTGTTTAACGGGGCGATCGTATTTAATTTCGATAAATTATCGGTAAATAATTGCCGCACCGCTCTTTTCTCTCCCTCTCTCTCTCTCTCTCGCTTGCCTCGCGCGCATTTTCGCAGCGGAACGGCTAAGCGCATCGGACAAATATCTGCGACACTAATTGTACGTCGATAAAACGCGCCAGAGTCGGTTACAGTCCAACTTTATGTGCGCGCCGACACCAGGATGCGGTAATATCGCGCAGAACCGACAAGGATCGCAATTGAAGCAATTAAAATTAAATGGCGTAACTTTTACAAAAAATAAATAATGTTGCTCTAGGTTAACAAAAAATAATAAGTTGATGCAACGAACGGCGGCCGTGCGAAGTTTCCCGTCGAATCGAGCGAAGCTTCTTTCGTCGTCGAATTGCTTCGACGTTACTTTTGGTAGAGCAGACTGTGACGTGCGTTTCACATGCTCTTGAGTGCGCGACAGTGCGTCTAACTGCACTCGAGCACCCGCGAAGTGACTTCCCGTCCGACCGAGTCGGTCGTTGCTCGCTCGACTCGGGTGAAACTTTCGCATTGCCACGCGCGTGTTTAACACAGACAGCAGTAGCGCAAATAATTGATAGCAAGCGCAAATAATAAGCGACATAAGCGATGCACATGTACAAATTTAAGTGACTTCAGCTAAGGTGGGGACAAACATCGAGGGGGTTTGAGGGTGAAAAATCGTCGACTCGCTGGTTACCTTCAGCTCGAGGCGCGTGAAACCGCTTCGCGTGAAGATGACACACGTGCGCACACACGGAGTGTCGGCGAGCACCGCACACACAGTTGCAGCAGCAGCAGCAGCGAGTCCGCACAGCCAAGGGCGCGCGAGGCCATTCAACCGACCCCGGTGCCGAAATGAAAAAAAAAAAGGAGGACGCGACAAAGTAACCGAAAGGCGTAAAAAGACACTGTGAAGTAGCAGCAGTAGTAGTAGTAGCACCGTTCTGGTCCGACAAAAACCGAGCACCCGGTCTTCTCACATCATCCGTCCCTCACTGTATCCCTCACTGAGTCAGTCACTCGGCGAACAAAAAAAATACCCGATTCTCTTCACTATGTCATTTGGACGAGTTAAAAGAAAAATAAAACAACAAACACGACGAAGAAAAAAAGGAAAAACGCGACGAAGAGCGGGTTCAGTCGTCGGAGCACATGAGCGACGACCAAGTCCCGGCTCTAGAATTGGGCGCGAGGCTCGAAACGGCCGGGGTGTTCCTCGCGACGGTGTCCCCGATGGTCCGTCTCCTCTCCATGTTTCATCTCAAAAGGCGCGATCACTGATGGCTGGTGCCGACGCACTGAACTAGAAGCACTGGAGGAGTCCCAAGACGTCGCCGGCGGTGTCGTACGTAGGTAGCTGCTTCGGTCTCGGCGGTCGGCGCGCGTTTGAGATCTTCACGTGTGAGAATCGCGCGCTACCCAAGGCGCCTCCTCTCTCTCCCTTATCTTCGCACGTGCGCGGCTGTGTGGGTGCGCGAGCCTTCTCCTTGGTCGCCTCGTGTGTGTCCTAGGCGCGCACTTACGTGTGTCTCTATGCTCTCGTAGTGGGGGGTGGGATCGTCGAGGAGGCGTGTTTGTACGTGTGGCTGTGTGTGCGTGTAGAGCGGCGGGCTTATGTTACAAGGTGTGGTGTAGGCGTCTTAAGTGCGCTTCCTCCGGTGGCTGCCGTGTATATATATATATATACGTATAATATATATATATATAGAAGTGTGTGTGGGAGTGTGTGGCTGGTCAAGCCCCGGCAGCACCCCACGAGCGCTCCGTATGATAAGGCCGCCGCTTTGCTACTGACGGAGCCCGAAAGATACCACCCTAACCCTGCGCGGCCGCGCGGCGCTGGAGCAGCGGCAGCAGCACACCGAGAGCGAGAAAGAGAGAGAGAGAGAGGAGAAAGAGAGTCGGGGTTGCGAGCCCCCACCCGCGCGCCGGACTTTCTCCGTCGAGGCTGCTGCTGCAGGAGGAGGAGGAGGAGGTGGAGTACGGCAACAACCCTTATGCCACCTCCACGCCTGCCTCCGCGAGGGTAGTCTTATCCCCTCCGCGTCCGAGGCAGCAGACACTTCCACCACCACCGGCGCCGCCGCCGCCACCACCACCCCCGCGAAAAGGGGAAAAGCGTACGAGCCGCCCCCACCGCGAGCCACCCCCTACCTTTCCGGCGCCCCCGACTCGCTCGCTCGCGGCCCGCTAGTAGTAGTAGAAAGAGCCGGGAGAGAGAAGTGTGTGCGCGCTTTCCCTCCACCGGCCGGACGAGCCTGCCCGCTTCCTATGCCCGCTGCAGCCGGACCATCGGCTTCTTCTCCTTCTACGGTCACTTCTCCCGCTCCCGGCGATCGCCAAGAACAGCCTCCCCCCTCCCTTCTTTCCGTCCTTCCTTCCAGCATCCCTTCTCGCGGCTCTTCTCTCCCTTGCTCTCTTGCGCCGCTCCTACCCCTGCGGCCGAGGCGAGCTGCTGCACCCCCTACCCCCAGCCCGCTTGTGTCTTAAGATAAAAACACGGACGATCGGGTTTTACAGTCAACCCACTCGACGAGTTGCCCAAGCTCCCACCCCCCGGCCGACCGACCGACCCCTTCCCCCCGTCGACGCAGTCGAGCAACCTTCATTCTTTCGTTCGATCTTCAATTTTTGCCTTTTTACCGCGGACGTCTTTTATACTTGAGGGCGCGCCGAGTCGCTTATGAAGTCCGCCTGCCTTTATTCGGGATTCTTTAAACGACTCGTAAAAATTAATTTTTATTCCTTGAAATAATCGGAAAAATTTTCGGCCCATTTGTTTCCAACTAGGGAAACAGAATTCTTGGGCGGCTTTTAACTTTTTAATGAGCTGCATTTTTAAAACACGATCGTCTAATTTTAATCTGTATTTTATTTTATTTTTACAGATCGCTCGACTTTTGAATAAAAAAATCATAGTCTTTTTCTTTAATTATGCAAAATCATTTCTTAGACTTTAATTGATGACAGAAAACCTTTACTCTTTTAAGAGTTTCTATTTAATTTAAATGTAAAGTCATAAAAATTGAAAATCTGAAGAATACATACTTCTCTTTCAATTGAAGCGTTTTTAGAAATAGAAATGTTTAGAATAGTATTCATACAATATTTAAATTAACAATCTAAAATTATTCTATAAAGCATTGAATATTTTATAATCTACATCGAAATGTACAATTCGATGTCATATTTTACAAAGATAAGGCAATTAATCCCTCTAAAAAAGTTATTAACTTCCACCTAATTACACTAAACATCGCCCCTAAGCAGAAAACTCATCTCATTACGAAGTCACCTCTCCGAATGACGCGTCAAATCACGCGGCACCGGAGCTCATTCGCGAGCGACGCGCGCGCGTGCAAGTGCGCATCGCGAAAAAAATCGTACACAAACAGAGTATCAGCCGGATACTTTCGATTGCATCCTGGCATCGTCTTCCTTTTTTCGCATCGCTCCCTCCGCCCCCCACCCCCCGTACCCCCGGCATATCCCACATATCGGTGACTTCGGTGTCTGACTGCGCTCGTCCCTCCTCTCCTCGCCGCCGATACACGCGTTCGACAGGGGGACGCAAGTGCGAGCGAGACGAGCGCGCGGCCCCTCTTCCGTCTCGCGACGCGCATCTCTTTCCCCTTCCCTCTCGCTCGCTCGCTCGCGCGCTGCTTTTTTGCGCCATCCGGTCGACTTCTCGATATGTGTGTCTATACGCGGCCCCGAGACTCGCGCTTTTATTTCGCGCATTCGATCACTCACCCTCTCTCTCTCTCTCTCTCTTTCTCCCTCGCGCTCGCACCCATGCGCGCGCCTGTGACGAATTTGTGGCGCAACGCGTGTCCTACCCCCCTCCCCGCCGGACACGCGCTCCGCGACGTCCTTCTCAAACATCTGGGTAGCCCGATGACCCTCAAGCGATCAAGACGATTGACGCGTTATGGGCCGGAGTTCATTTTTGGGAGGGATGTGCGGGGCGGCTGATTCTTCCTGGTTCTTGTACTTTTGCTATCTTACAACGGGGTTCGTCTCGAATCTTTGCGAATTGTACTTTTGTGCGATTTGTATCAACATTTTTTTTATTACTGTCTATCTCTTTTTCAGAAACACTGAGCCTGTCTAAGTTCGACAGGCTCAGTTTTCACACGAATCGAGTGGTTTTTCACTCTTTCACATTTTGAAAGATTTACGTCAAAATAGTATCTTTTAAATAAATTTTTTACAAAATTTTGGATACGTATCGTCGTAAAATATTTGTCAATAGAATTTACATTTCGAACATGTATTTCTTTTAATAATTGGTTATAAAAATATTCAATGTTGGTTATATAAAATTGTATGCTAGACTTAAATTTAGCGCAGTAATGAATTACTCTTAAGTAATGATTTACTTAGAAAAGTGCAAAACTTTGTTTTCAAAAATTCACAGTTTTGTAAAATTTTGAAATATTATACAGTAATTTAGATTGTTAAAGTACAAGAATCAAGAAAAACTCCGATAAACATTTCGCATCAAAAATAGTTTACAACATGTGCATCGTTTATGTCAAATACTACTTGCATAACTCACATCCAGCTGTAACACTGACATGCAACTACAGTACGTTGTACAAGAATCAAGAGAACAATGTGACTTAGCAAACTCTGACGTAACAGTCAGCACGTAACCAACTCCAATGAGAAAAAAAAAACAAAAAAAAAATCTCAAGTAAAACCAAATTTAAAAGATCCAAAAAAAAAGAGAGAGAACCAACTAAACTTCCTGCTAAAGCATCGTTAAACCCTCGACCGAACAAAAAAAGCGCGCGGCCAAAACCACGAGAGAGCCCCTTGCTTTCGCACTCCTCCGGCAAAGTTTCATCCGCTCGTCGGCTGCAGTATAGCTCCCCGGCGCGAATCGTCCCAATTACCCGCTCGGACTCCGGTCGAAACATTATAAATTTTTGGCCGAATTAATTTCGACAGCCGGCGGTGGTCGTCGGGCGTCAATGCCTCGCTCTCCCTCCCCACTCGTCGCAAAATCATTTCCCCACCCGAACGGCGCGGGGCACACGCACGCCGCGCTCCGATACTCATTTATACTTTTGCGGTGCGCTTCGCGCGTACTACGTATTATCGCCACTGACCCCCTCTCCCCCCCCGCCCCCCGTCGCGGCGGGAGCACGCGGGGAGCAGTCGCCGGCCGGCCGATTGTTTACGAGGCACGATTCATTTGATTATTAGCTGTTTATGTATTCGCGCGTGCGGGCACATCGATCGCCGGCGGCCTCGCCGCCCGACACTCTTTTGTGCGCGGGGCCGGTTCGTCGGCTCGACCGGTCCGACCAGTTGAGGCCAGGAAGCGACTGTTGTACCTTTGCGCGCGGAAGGCCGGCTTTTTAGTTCGCAACGAAGGACCGCGCGCGTCAGATGAGCCCGAGGAATAAACTTGGTTCGGTTTGGAGAGTGAGGAGTTCGCTGATCCTTTTGGCTCGTGAGAGTTTGTGCGGTTTAATTTTTTGCCGTCCGTCGTGTTTTAGGTTTTAATTTTTAAATATTACTTGTTTTGTTGAATGCGCGAGATTTATCGAAGTTCAAAAGCGGTTTATTTTAATTTTTATTAAATAGATTTTCGTTGTCTTGTCAGCAAAGTAGTCATTTGTAGATTTTGCTACAAAAAGTTTAATAATTATTCCGAGGATTTAAATTTTAAATTATTAATACACGTTGAAGATAATAGTAAAAAATTATTAATAAATTCAATAAGTTGTATCCTCTGTGAATACAAATGCATTATTTTTTCTGTTTAAGTTCGTAATTACTTATTACATAGTTCTGACTTCCACGATTATGAGTTAAAAATGTGAAAAAGAATCAGTGCACAGATACAAAATTATATAAGAAACCCCTAAAAAATAATAACTAATGAAAGACACTCGATTTTAAACGATGAAATATGTTACAAGGCTAGACAGAACAAAGTGTTTAGCCGTCGGACTAGCTTACACACATCCTCGGTCTGACAAGGCCGGTGTTTATCTACTTCCAAGGAGTTCAAGCATATCGGAAGACACCGCCTCTATTACGTGAAATACTATTACTTTATTTTATATAAACGTTATTAAAATTATTGATTCTGAAAAGTTGAATTGAATTCAATGTCTTAAATTTTATATCATCCACTTGAAGTAAATTTTTCGAATAAAATTTATTTAAAAGAAAATATGAAAGTTATTCAATTTCACCAATTAAAAAAAATATTCTGATGATTCTTTAATATTTTATAAAAAAAGAAAATTTTAGAATATTGTCAAGTTTAACTTTAATTGTTTGATTAATTGGAAAAATCTAGTTGACATATATTAATTTACGAATAATGTTGTAAAACTGCAGCCTATATTGTAATGCATCGTCTAAACTTTGCTTATTATTCAATAAAGTGATTTTGGAAATCCAAAAAATTTGTTATTAATATTAATTATTAAGTAGCAAATAATTATTTGAAACCTTATTATTTATAATTACCACTTAATTTTCTTTTAATTATCATAATCAAGATTTAAGTCAGCAAATTAGATACTGAATTTATAATTATATTAGTATTCTCTTATTATATTATCGCGGAATACTCTATATTAATATCATTAACGTTATAGTGTTTACTCATGAATTAGCATTAATTATTTATTAAGTACTAACATCGAATGAATAATTAATATTTTCCGATTAATTCGTTAATCCAGCGTACTCGACACTCTCACTTTCCTCTTTCGGTTTCACTGATTACTCGATTAAATTTTTATCGATTCACAATTGCGCGCGTGCGATTAACATTAGCGGGCTGCGCCGCGGCAGAGTCCCCGCAGTTTGCATAAATCTTCCAGTTGCACAAACTTCGCGTCCCCGATCCCTCGAGCGTCCCCATCACTTCTCGCAAGCTCCCGATCAACTTGACACGTCAGTCCGGAACTCCACTTGCGTCGAAGACAACACACTCACCATCACCACGAGGCACTTTCAACCGCGCGATTTCTTATCGAGCATCCGTCGCCCTATTAAAAAAACAACTGAAAACAAAAAGAAAACTAACGGACTTTCCCCTTCAGCCGAAGAGACGTTAGTGACGCGGTAAGGAGAAAACACAAGGGACCGACGACGGGAAGAAGAGGGAAAAAAAGCTCTCGATCCATCTTTCGTATTTTCTCTGATTGAACACTGAACTCACCTTTCTCCATCGGCGAGACGTCGCCGTCGCGTGCAAGAGTGAACGCGCCGAGCGATAATCGTCCCTTATCTTCGAGCCGGCCGCTCTCTCTCCCCCCTCCGTGTGTCTAAAAAAAAAGTCACTGGTGCGTATCCTCCCGCCGTGTGGGCACTGGTCCCCGGCGCGCCTCAGGCCATCAGTCCTGGCGGGCGCGTCCGCGCGGACTCACGCAAGCTCGGCGCCCGGAGCTTGGGGGACGCGCGCGCGAACCGAACCAAAAGTAAACTGAAAAGAGAAGGCGGGCACTGCGTTCGGCCGCGGCAGGCGCGCGGGGCCGGATCTCTCGCCGGGCCGGGCGCCTCACACACTCCTCGACGTTAAACTGCAGCCAGGTATAAGGGGCGCGCTGCTCCCTCGCTCGCCGGGTCGGCTCGCGCTGCTCGTCCCGGTGCGGGCCTCCAGACGTGGCTGGGCGCGCGCGCGTGTGCGTCCGGCTCCTGCGCTGGGCTCGCGTCGTGTCTCACGCTGGACGCGCGGCGAGAGGAGCGTCGCGCGAACTTGCGGGCTTGCGGGCGCGCAACTGGCGGCGGCGGCGGCTGGCCGCGCGGAGGCGCCGGCCGCGTAGGCGGAGGGAGCGAGAGGGAGAGAGAAAGGCGCGCGCGCTGCGCAGGAGAGCGGGAGAGCGCCAAGATCGCGGATGCTGTAAGCCGTGTGCGCGAGCCGACGACGAGCACGCGCCACACACAGCCGCCGGACGGACGGACGGACGGACGGAGGCGGCGAGCGGCGGTGCAGCGGCGGCCGGCGGCCCCCCTCGCGCCCGGACGGTGGCGCCCCTGCGGCCGACGCTCGCAAGCTCCGCGCGGCGAGCCGCGGGTGCGACGGAGAGGGCCGTATCGCGGGCGAGCTTGCGCGCGGCGGCGGGAAGGGGCCGACGTAAGGGGTGTCGCGCGCCGCCTGGCTCGTCTCGCGCGCGCCGGGGGTCGGCGAGAAGACCGAGCGAGATAAGAAACGGGGATGGCCCGGCGGAGAAGGGGTAAGCTCTACTTTTCGGCCCGGCGTCCGAGTTAGCGGCCCGGCGCGTAGGTGTGATTGAACAAGGACGCCGGCGAGATCGGCCAAAGGGGCGGCTGCTGTACGTGCACGAGGCACGTGCTCGTGGTGGTGCGGCGGTAAGGAAAGCGAGCGACCCTTTCGGCGGGGCGAAGGAGCTGGTGGGGGGTCGAGCGCTCGGACCTTCGGATGGGGGCGGCCGCGGCGTCGGGTGGGGAAGACGACGCGATAAGAAATTTACCACCTCCTCCGAGGCTCCTTTTTTTTTGCTCTATTTTGGATTTTTGCGAGGCTGGCTTTTTTTGCTCTCGCTGCCCCGCCGAGTGTGCCAGTGACGCCTTTACTTGGGCGAGTTTCAAGGCCAAGCTGCGGTTTCTTTGCCTTGAGGAAAAAACGCTCGTGAACGAGATGAATGAAATTCTTTTTTTATCTCTATTTTTCGCTGTGCGATTTAACTGGGGTATTGGTTGTAATCGTACAAGTAATAGCGACTTTTCTTCCTATGAAAAGATGGATTTGCGTGAAATTCTCAATTTTACGTAAATGTGTTATTCAATTTTCTTCGTCGCAAAATTGATAACCGATAAAACTGAGTGTATTTTGAAACAAATTATATAAAAAAAATGTATCCAATTCTTAACTAAATGTTGAATGATTGCTCAATTAAGAGGAAAAGTAGGGTGCAATTTAATTTATTTACAAAACCGCAGAGCGATAAATCCTCCCGCGCTTCCGCTGAACGCTCGCTCATTAATCGCCGGCGATAAAAAAAAGCGCATCGAAAAAAAAGCGGAAAAAATAAATTTCATCTCCGTGCCACCCCCATCCCCCGCGCGCCAGCCATTCACCAGCGCAACGCACTCAATCATTTATTTCCGCTTCTTACTCGATCCCTGCCGAAAAGAGCAGCGACCGAGAAAAAAGGCCAGGCGGGAGAGAAGGAGCGAGGCGGCCCGCGGCGGGAGCGAGACGGGGCGCGCGCTTCGGCCCCGGCGGTCATGCGCGAAGGTCGAGGAGAAGAAGGAGAGCGCGAAGTGAGAGCCGGGCGGCGGGTAAGGGGCCGCCGCTACCCCACTGGGCGCGGGGCGGCGCGCCTGTGGTGGTGAAGGGGCCGGCGCGCTGGTGTTGGTGACCCCGAAGAAAAATCGCCGGCGCTGGTGGTGGTGCGGCATCTAAGGCTCCCGGCTGGCCGCGTGTGGGTGAGCGGGTGGGGGCGAGCTCGCGGAAAGGGTTGCCGGACAGTGGCGAGCTCGCTGCTTAGGCGGCCGATAACGGAACTAGCCCCGAGACGGGGCTGCATTCTCCGGCGGCGGCAGTCGCCCCTTGCGAGGAGACGCGACGGACCGACCCCAGTCGACCGCTGCCTTCGCGCTGGGCACGGAGCCTTACGCGGTTGCTCTGGCGCCGATGCTGAAAAGCTCGAGGCTCGGGCATCCGCATTGGATTTTTATGAATGGACTTTCATTTTTAGGGCTGCACGAATGTCTGTGTGATTGTATGAATGAATAAAATAACTCTGATTGCAAATTTGCATACAAATTTTTAGGAAATTGTAAGAATTAAAACTCGTCAATGAGGAAATTTTTTAAGGAAGGAAATTAAATCAAAAAGACACTTAAATATACAAATTTAGATTTTTTAATAAAAAGTTTATCAGATCACATTTAAAGAAAACGCACATTTGTATTTAAGTAGGTAAAGTTATGAATAGTAAGACCGTATTATATGGATTTTCTGAATTGGCAAGTTAATTGATCTTAGAAGTATAGATAGATAGATAGAGAAATAAAAATTTTATTAGAACGTAGGACCAACGGTCTATAATATTAGAAGCAGGAGATTCACAATGCAGTTGATATTAATAACCTAACTCAGTAGAATTCGTAATAGTTAAAATCGAATAACTTTAAAATAACAAAAACGAAAAATGAAAATAAAAACTTAATAAAGTTACTGGATATTAAATCACATGAGTAAATAAATAAATTGAAACACAAAATTATTTGCTGGCATCTTTAAACTTGAATTTTCCATTCAAAATTAGTGATATTTCATTTGATAAAACAAAATATTCTATTTATTAGGGGAAACACATTACATTTGTTGATAGAAAATTGATTATACAAATTTATATATTGATTATATAAATTGATTATATAAATTTACTCCATGAATATACAGTGCATAAATGTAATTTTATATGATTTTATTATTTATAAAAATTGAATGATTGTAAATTTGAAATGTTAATTACAAATAAACCATAAATTAATTACGTAATCACCAAGAATGTTTATTCATCGATCAGAAAATAATCAAATAAAAAATTATTGATATGTCTGGGATTTTTATCGAACTACTCGTACTCAAAAGATTACGAATAGTTCGATAAAAATCCCAGACATATTAACCCTTATGTCGTACGCTAGAATCATTTAAAAAATAAAAAATTATTGATTTTGTAAATTAACATAAATATGCGTGTCATACGTAATTTTATTTTTTTAGTTTTAGGACAGATTTTTAAAAAATTTTCATTTAATATAACAAAAAAAAAACAAATAAATAAATAACGCATCATTGCGAATATCTCATCAGAGTCATCTTATTTTGTAAACAATCTACATTTATGCTGTTCTAAACATTAATAGACAAAAGAAATAATTTTGGCCTTCGATCATTCACATCAGCATTACCAGCAATTCACTCTAAGATATCTATAAATTTAAAACTGCGAGAAAAAAGGACTAACATCGCAGCACAAGTCAGAAGGCCATAAAGCAGACGTAAGAACGTGCTGCGCCCTTCAGCCGGAACGCTCAAGCGCCGGGGAGGCAGCCTTCGGCTCCTCGGGCCGCTGACGTCAGATTGGTCAATATCGCGCGACTTGCGAGAGCAGCCCCTTACGTGTGTCCTCGTCGCGCTCGTCGATCGCCCGTCGGTATTTTTATCCCCGGTGGCGCGCGCGCGCACCTCGCACTTTTTAAGGTCACTTGTTGCTTTTTAATCTGCGCCAGCGGGGGAGGGAGGGGAGCGAGAGGAGGAAGGAAGAAGTGCGCGCGCGGCCTCTTCTTTCCTCCGGCGCAGCTTTCCTCCCAAGCTGCTCGGGCGCGCGCGCGCGAGGAAGCAAGCGGGCGAGCACGTATAGGTGTGGGCGGCTGATACGTGTAGGAGTGGCTCTTTTTTGCGCGACCTTAAGCGCCGCTTGCCTCATCGTTTTATAATCCTCCGGAGACGCTTGTAATTAAATGCACAGCTGGCGAGGCGCGATGAATGAGCCGCTCGGCCCCTCCTTTTTCTCGTCTTATTGCACGACACCTTCCCCCGTTTTATGACCGGACTCTATTTTCTTTGCTAATTCGCTTTCTTTTCTTTTCATTGTGCAAATTTTTTATCGCGATTTTCTTTGATTCTCCACTTATTATTTGATTTCTAATAGATGCTCAATATAAGATCAGTAATAAATGACAACATATAATAATTTTAATAAGATAAATTATTTTACATCCTAGCGGACCGAAAATACAACTTTCCAACCTAGGCCGTTTTCGAAAGATTGTATTTTCGGCCTCCCTAGGCTGTAA
>JAXIUT010000037.1:9246498-9274680 GCA_035586675.1 Eurytoma californica | reverse complement strand
CAATTGCTCGCGGGAAATTGAGCTTTTATTTTTGAAAGACTTTTGTGCGGAGGTTTTGTTAGACATCGATTTTTTTTGTACACTGTTTAAGCATTGCAATTGATTTGCGCAGCGAACGATTGAATATACTTGCAGTTAGATATTTATTTATTTATTTATTTATTACCAGAAATATATGCAAAAGAAATGATATATAAGTAAAATTTTAGCGCGTATGGAAATTTTCTTTTGAAAAATTTTATAGAGAATGTTTATTTTTATGACTCAATTTTTATATGTTTATTTCGAGGCGATAACGCATATTTAAAATCAGTAAGAAAAGACAAAATTGGTTTTTAGATCATGATTCTAAGTGTGTAGAAAAAGTGGGAAATCGGAAAAACCACTCGATTCCAATAAAAAAAGTGAGCAATTCAAACTAAGATACAGTTTGATTTTAATAAAGAATGAGTTTTCACTAGAATAGAGTATTTTTTTGAATTTTTCATTCTTCTCCATTATGAGCTCAATTCAAGTAAAAAATCATTTTTTAAATAATTGATTGACTTTAGAAAAAAATTAAGCTCGACCGGCTTTTGTACTTTTATATAGTATTGCGAATATAATAAAGTATTTTACTCCCAAATTTAAAATTATGATTGTTTACAGGAACATTAACTAGCATATATAATTAGTTATGAACAAGTGCACAAGTAACTTTGTCTTTTTAAGCGCTACACTGTGATCATCCCTTGAAGAAAGTTTCGCGTTTAAGTTATCCCTCGCAATAATTCCCAGGCCGGTAATTAAAGAGGTGCAAAGGCAGAAGCACACGGGTGAGCTACGCCGGGGAAAGCATCCGGTAATCGAGCAACGAGCATTCGCAGCCCTCCCTCGCCGTAAAAAACGCCTTGACCGCAAAAGTCGTCGGAAAAGGCCAAGAGAGTAAGGGAGAAAGAGAGAGAGCCGTAGCGCTCATAATCATCCCCGCTAACTCCCAGCCTCCATACGCGCGGGCCCGGGTGAATAGCGAGGCGCGCTCGCAGCGGAAGCGTTAGAGCAAGTTGGCGGAAGACAATTCACGGGATTAGTGACGTAATAAGAGACCAGTGTTTTTGGCTCGGCTTAGCTCGAGAACCCTCGGGCCGCGAGCTCACCCGTGAGCTTGGCCGCGGGCGCGCGCACACCTGCGCGCCCGCGGACGCACACACGCGCGGCCGCGCGCGCCGTCCGGTCGCGCTGGATCATCGCTATATGGGGTGGAATGGACCAAGCGCAGCGAAAGGGGAGAGAACGGCGCAGAGGCCGAGAGCGTGAGGAGCGGAGCGCGGCGGCCGGCCGCGGGAGGGAAGAAGAGAGTCAGCGGGCAGGACGGCCGGCCGAGGAAACGAGAGAAAGAGAGCCGGCCGGAGGCGCGGGCGAGGAGAGGACGAGGATGAGAATGTCCAGTGACGGTGCGTGGATCGCCATGGCAACAGACTGCACCGGCGGGCGCAGCTCGCCCCCCCGCCTCGCCTCCCCCGCGCCCGCCGAGCGAACGACTACACGACGACTGCCGGCGCGGCTGCATCTCTCGCTCGCCTATCTCCGCTATCCCCTTCCGTGCGCGCGCCTCTGTGTGCGCTGCAGTTCGCGTGGTATGAGCGCCGAGCTGCAGCCCGAATTTCCGCGGATAAGAGAGCGGCGGCGTCGGGACGCCCCGGGACGCTCGCCCTCGTACGGCCGGCGTACGCGGGAGGGGAGAAACGGAAAGTCACCCCTTTCGAATCTATACCTAATGACTGCAATGCCTCCCCCGCGCGCGGAAACGCCGAGGGGAAGAGAGAGAGCGGCGCGGTGCAGCCGGGGATGCAGGGATCGCGCGGCCGAATGTCGTCAAAGCTTACTTAATGAGCGTCGGGAGAGAATGAGAGGGAGATCAAACGCGGGGCTAATCGAGTTCCCGGGTGGAAGACTGACCGATTTCAAAAGTCGTGGTCGAAAAATCAAAGCCGCCGCCGTGGCGCGCCTCTTTTTTTTCAACGCTTTACTTCCGTGCTATTTGCTCGGGGACCGGGCGCGGCGCGAGGGGCCAAAGGAAGGCTTAATAATGTTAACGAAAGTTTATCAGGTGCGCATTTTTGCGTCGCGCTGCGCTCGAGGGCGACTGCATTGCCAAGTATTTGTTTTTTTGTTTTTTTTTTCGTCGATGACACTGCGAGCGTAATTGCCGTCGATGATGCATTCCGTTTACTTTTTCGCTAGGCTCGAGAATTTTGATATTTCATTTTTGTTTTTTTTTGCTTTTGAGTCGAAATATTCGTTCGTAAATTTGTAAAAAAAAATACACGCGATGATTCTACTTTGTCATTTTTATGGGGTTTTATATTGAAAAATAAAATTAAAAGAGATTATACACGCTTTATGTGGAAATAAGAGCCAATTCTAGAAAAACTAGTTGAATATTTATTACAAGAGCAAAAACCTGATATATTTATTAAAACGTAACTTTTCATTAAGTGCCAGAGGAGCCCGAATGCCGTTGAAATAAGCGAAATATCGGCGGTACAAAACATTTGCGCGAATTCCGGGATTTCGATTAAAGCCGCGCGCTGAATTCATCGGCGATCGACACCGCGCCCCGATGAAAAATTCAAAGCAGCCAACTAATTTCCCCTCATTATCCCCGAGTGTCCTTGGCGCACGAAATAAAAAAAAAAAAGTGATAGCCCACCAGCCGCGCGATATGGAATCGTCATGGGCCGCGTGTCGGCCGCGCCGTACATTATTTATGGTGTTTACCCCCTCCCCCCCGTCGGGCGCGCATTTTCTGATCCGATGCAGCGATTGCGGTCACGTAGACGGCGATGCTTAACGGAGACGGCACACAAGGTGGCGTGTGCCCGCGTGAATCATTGCGCGGGCCTTATACTTCTGCCGGTGCGGTGCGGCAACTCGCGGCCCCGTGAATATTTCATCAATTCCCATAAAAGCGAGCGCCGGCTTTTCTCCGATTGCGCGGAATGGCTAAGTGTGCGCTGTTTCCTTTTTTATTATTCTCATTTTTTCTTAACGACGGGGAAAAAAGTACAGCGGCGGACGCAGCTAGAAGCTCACGTGACGATGACGTGATAGCGGGAAGAATGGAAAATGTTCGAGATGTCGATATTTGCTTGATGGACGTTATTTCTTGAGATTATCTCGACTGCGAGAAAGTAGACGCACGTTTTGACTGATAAGGGAGAAAAGTGCAGAAGTCATTGATGGATTGGATAATCTGCGGATGCTCATTTTAACTGTTATGCTGATATTGATTATGCAAGTTTATGTCGTTAAATTTTGTGCAAACAATATTTACTTTTCAATAAATATAAAAAAATGATAAATGATGAATTTATATTATGAATGTGATTATTTAAAATCATCATGTTATATTTATTACTGACTTTATTTCCTTGGAACTACGTCGTTTAATTAGTACTCTGATTATTAACGATTTCTTTACAAGCACTCAATTAATTAATCATAACAAAATTATAAAACTCGCGCTTACGCCACCTATTACGTAAAAAGAGCGTACGTAACAGCGTTTTCCCTTCGCTTACGTCGTCGCCTCCTCCATCCCAATTAAATGTATCGCAGTATGATAATAATCCTAGAGTCCGACGAAACTTGGCCTATGAAACGAGGGACTTGGCCGGGGCATCTCTAAGACTCCGGTCCAAGGTCTAAAGCGAGTACCGCAAACTATGAATTTATGCAAATCGAGATAAGACTCTGGCGACTCCGTCGAGCCGAGGGGCCGCACCGACTATCCGGCTCGTGGACACTCGCGCTCAATGCTTGCACTTAGCCAAGCGACAACATTAAATCGTAACTTTTGTAGATCTTCACAGGCTTGTTAGCGAAATATCAGAGAATGTTATGCTTTGCAAAAGGCGAAAATATTTAAATTGATGCTTTTTTCTACTTACACCTGATAAGCAGATATTCTTGTATTGCAGTCATTAAGCTGCTAAATTTTCAAGTAAAATTGTATTTAAACTTGAGAGTACAGATGTGTATAGAAGTGATTTGCATTTTATATAACACTTCTCTGATAATATGAAAGAGTGAAAAATCACTCTTTTTGATTAAAAACTGAGCCAATTGAGTTTACAGCAGCTCTGTTTGTTTATAACGAAAATTTTTTCTTGTAAATTAAAAACAAAATAAAGAAATCCATTGTCTCCGGATAAATTAAATTATTACATATATGAAATTAAATAATGTTGTTAAACCTTGCAAAAAATATATAGTTTATAAAATGTTAATTTTATAATGTTTTTAGTTTTTAAGTAGTCTTAAGTGTTAATTATAAGAAGTGCCAGCCTATGTACAGGTAACTGTATTTACCTCTGTAGGATTTACTTATGTAAATTTTCTTGTTCAATAAATAAATAAATAAAAATAATTAAATAAATTGAAATATTTTCAGCAGTTAAAAAATGAATCATCGCAAAGATGTTATCTCACGTAAGCCCAAGAATTCCGCCCTTGTCCCTTACCCATTCAATCCAAACCACAGTTTAACGTAAAAACCGAGCAGAAGAGTCCACGCAGGAAGGGTTGAAAGGAGATAGAAGCCAGGGAGAAGTCAGCGCGAGATAAGATCAATCGCGTGACCGTACCGGGGGTTGCAACTCGGCCGTCCGCAGCACGGCCCAAATGGTCGTTCTCGTTTCTCTCTCTCTCTCTCTCTCTCTCCCTCTCTTGCTCGCTCGCAAGTGAAGCAACTCGATATTTGCATTGTCGGACACGCAGCCAAGTACCACGGAGATATCAGGCGATCCCTTCTCGTTCTCGGCTTCTCGCTCCCACGCACCCCTCGATGTACGTCGTCCTCACTCGCGGTGCATCCGATACGTACCGGCGGAGCCTCGACGAGTCAGCGACGGCCCGGCTCTTTCTTGGAAACGAGCCCTCCGGCTGTGTCCGTCGAATCTGATCGGGCGATAGCCGGAAATCAGCGCATGCCAATTCCCCCGGCTTTCCTTCCTTCGTGTTCCACAAATTTGAATTTTATTCTCGCAAATTTCAAAAGCGCAGATAAATATTTCCAGATCTTCTTTCTAAGTGAGATTTACACAGACAGCTAAGAGTATAAACGTGAAAAGCTGAAATGAGATTTTCTTTATCCGGAAAAGAAATGGAAACGTAAAATTTGCGTTGATCGGTAGGCATACGTATACGCTCAGCCCTCGGCGTCGACGAAAAAAAAAAATTAGCCGCGCTCATCGCCTCGGTAGAAACGTCGTACTTGCATAATGGCTTCTAGGCGAAGGATTGAAGCTCGCGCTCGCCTCGAATGACCTCATAAACGGGCCTGCCACCCCCGCCCCCTCTCAGCCCTCAAAGCAATAGTCAAGCATCGCGCAGACAGGAGGCGGTAAGGGCTGGGCCCTCGAGCACGCCTCGTTCGCAGTGACTCCGGCGCTTTCACCCCGGCGTGGCGAGTTTTTTCGGCGAGCGCAGGGCAAACAACGGCCTCGCCGTCGGCGAGGGACGTCTAAAGGGCGGTTGGCTTGCAGGCCTCAGCACATTGCTGTGTGTCCCGCGGCTTACCGCGCGCTCGCTGTTTTCATATCGCCGGCGCGTCGAGGCTCGCCTCCTCTCTCCTCTCCTCTCTTTTTTACCTCGCTCCGGCGGCTTCCTTTCGCCGCGCTTATCGGCGCCGCCGCCGAGTGACTTAGGTACTCCCGCGGCGGCTCGAAAGCTTCCCCGGTTACGGAGGCGAGGGGGGGTGAGCCGGAGGTGGAGGAGGAAGTGGCGTCGACGACGAGGACCGGGGGGAGGGAACTCCTCCCAAGTACGGCCCTTCAATTCGCGAAAGCTCAGCGGATCTCGGATGTTTGCGCCTCCGTCGAGCGGAGAAGCGCCGCCTGAAAGCTCCCGCGCGAACGCCCGAGAGATTCTCGAAGCGCATCCGCGAAGCCCTTCAGAGCTACAGCGCGAGCGACAATGCGGGGAGGTCGAGGAGCATTTGAGCGTCTCCGCTGAAAGGATGCCGTTAAGGCGAGCGAGCCAAATCAAGTGAGATCGAGCTGTTTTCTCATTTAGTCTTGAGAGCCTTGAGAACCTGTTTTCTAACTCTTTCTTTAAGAATGATCAAACTTATTAATTAGTCTGAATATTTGTTTTTTTTTTTTTTTTTTTTTTTTTTTTTTTTTTTTTTTTTTTTTTTTTTTGTAAATTACAGAAGTAGAAACATTTTAATTCTCTGATGAAGGTAGTAGGTGTAGGTTACTTAACAGAAAAAATTAACAATTTGAATTTGAATTGCAGCAAGTTATGCATTGAAAGATCGAATGTATTGTGCCTTCTAATGTATACGGAACTATTCCAATTTCTAAGTTTGATTGGAACGTTACAGTTTCATTCAAGATGAATTAACAATCACGTCAAGTTTGCTGACTCGTTATCAAAACTAAAAAATTTGGAGCTTCAACGGTAAAAAATGTTGTAAAACCTACGCAATAGATAAACATAAGTATCGCAATATGCACTTATCTTAGAGCTTTTTCAAAAGCCTTTTAAAAGTTTGCCCGGCAACACTTCTAATTCCTCAATCCTAAAAGAAGAATCAAGATTTTCTCAGCGAAATGAAAGCTCGAGTCCGCATTAAGCGCTAATGACGAAGAAATCCGCGGAGATGGCGGACCTCTCGGAGAATAGCGCGTGAGACGAGACGAGAGAAAAGACGGCCAGTACTGGTCAAAAGTCAGCCGGAGAAAAAGACCGGGGGTCCGCGGAAGGAGCTTAACTTTAGCCGCCGCCGCTAATGAGAGGAGCGAAAAACGTCCGTGAAGTCGGCGCATAACGAACGAAAGGAGCTTTTAGTCTTTGGCCCAAAGTCGGACTACTTTTCCACTTTGAAAAGACTTGCGCCGCCTGCCGGACTGCAATAATTCACTCGTCCGACTCCAGCGCAGCTCTGGCAGCGCCGTCGTGAATGTCAGACGAAAAGTTACAAGCTGAGAAAGAGCCTCGATCTAGGAGCGCCGAGAGGAGCGCCCCTTATAACTCCTGAGGTTTTTTTAATACCTTTCATTTCTACCGGCTTTTCTTCCGAGATTAATTATTACGGAAGAAAGGGTTCAAAGGAGAAGTTCCGTACTCGAGTAAACTTTCGACTGCCATTTGAGAATTAAAACTTTAATTGTACGTCGAATAATTCGCAATAACGGAGACTTTATACGTTACTTTAATAATTTTTTTGAGTAAAATCTATATTTTAGAGAGACTTGAATTAACAATCGTGATAAATGAAATGTAAGAAGGTACGTAAGTAAGTAATAAATTTTGACAAGTATTCATAAAAAAGTGCACGGTACATAAATCTGTACGGACAATAAATCTTGTCGGAAATTAATGAAGTTTGAAATAAATTAGCAAAATAAAAGTCTACGTTAATCAAATAGATTTTATACATTCTTAATTTACATTTCAAATAAGAAGAACTGTTGACTAGTGAAAGCGAAATCTTTATCTACGATTTGATATTCACACACTACAATCTCGGTAAATTAAAGGCGCTCTTGGATGCTAAACATGTGACGTCTGTCATTCTCCGCTTAAGGGAGTGCCATATGGTCAAGTCGTTTTAGTCACTCATCGATAGACAGATAACTTGAGCAATGAAGCCTTCACAACACACCTGTTTCTCCTTGGACAGGTTTTGGACAGGTTATTGGCTATACACAAACGCAGATCTCGCGAATTACCGTTATGATACAATCTTATTTTTATTTTTTTAGAAAGCCTGCTGAAAATAGATATGATGATAATTATAGAAATATATTAATCAGTATCTTATTATGTAATCTTGAATAACAATCAGATTTCGTTTATAGATATAGTTTATTGTTAATCGCTACATTGTTTTATATGTTAAACATAAAAAAAGATCGAAATTGTGAATACACGCACATTAAATATTCAGTCTATTTGATTAAAAATGTCTTGAGATTCAATTTATAATAGAATCGTTAAATTGTTACTTGTTTTAAAATCTTGATTATTCTAAGTATGGTTAAGAATTCATTTCGAAGTAAATCACTTTCGGTAATCAGGACCCTTGCGGCCAAGGATTTTTTCTCTCTGGGCCATCAGTTCTTCCTTGGTAATTTGAATTTGACATCTATGGGCGTATCGGTGACAAGCCATATTTTTATGGTCACAGCAGTCACTTATTGAGACACACTAGAACATTTGAAGTGAAAAAAAATCAGTTGATTTAAGAAATTTGAAATTCTTATTAAAAATACACAATTTATAATCTTGTATTTGCGAATGACTTTTAAATAAACTCAAAGAATTGTAAAATACATGGACCTTGAGCAAACTTCGTGATGCGACTGTATTCGACACTCATTAGCATATTTAATGTTTCAAGGCCTTACATTTTTACTTAACATTCCGGTTTATTGACCGGATCGCCTCGTTTCTTTTTTAAAAGTAATCTACTTATTTTTTAAAAGTAAGACGGACATATCAACGTCACTACATTTAGAAGATTTTCAAATCAAAAAGACATTGCATAAAGTATTAACATTATTTCAACAATAACTAAGGAGACGTAAAAATTATACACAATTATTAAACGAATAATATTTATAATGCAAGAAAATTTCTTCGAAGCGATTACTTCACTGTCATGAAGAGGTGATAGGTCATGTATGATAATTTATGCACTTATCAACTCTCGTATCGCGGAGGAATACGTTTTTTCCAATATTCTCAGTAAAATAGTGTACTTACGGGGTCACCATGTCGTCCACACTTATCACGAGCTGCTGCGGAGATAAGAGTTGCGGCCAAAAAGAAGACCAGAAAGAATGTCATAAGCTTCGACATCTTTAACACGTTTGATCTGAAATAAATTATAGGAAATAGTTAGTATTTCTTTTAGAATCCTACTTTATTTTATTATTTGGGAAAGAATAGAGAAACATCTTTTAGCGCAAATAGAGTTACAGAAATTTATATTTAGATGCACTAGCAGTTGATTATAACAGGCGGATGTATCGAATAATCACTGCAATTTGCGCTCTTTTATGACTCTTACGCTGAGCCTTATACGCGCTTGAATGTGAGTGCGTATGTACGTATACGGATGATTCACAAACATCTGATGTTTTTCTGTCCAAGTTAAACCAGAAAAACCTTGCAGCTACTACGTGACGGATTTTGAAAATTGAACTTTCACATTATATATAAATAAAATTTATGAAAAAAATGTAGAATTAGAAACTTGTTAAAATGCACAAAAACGAAAACTTTACAACTGTTAGACTGTTCGCGTAAGCATTATTAATAGTACTCATTTATTACTCCTGTTGTAGCACTTCTTGGTAATAATCTTTTATTAAGCACAATAATTTATTAAACAAAGATAATACTCATTATTTTATTTTTAAATTATTAAATACAAAAAATCACTATTGTCTTACACACTTTTTCAACTTAATTAAAAAAATAAATAAAACCACTACTTACTAGGTTTCGTAGAGAACTGAAATAGCGAGATGCCAACTCTTCAGAAGTTCAAGCACGACTGAGTCAGCGTTGCCACTTGGATCCTACTTATACCGTTTACGCTTCAACATTTATGTCTACGATCTAGCTGATTCTTTGTTGTTGTTGTTGTTAGTAAATGGATTATGATCTGGTTTCCCACGTAAAAGTGTTACACACTAATTCAACGAATTTCTTTGTTTGCATTAAAAATTTCCTGAAATTAAAACGCGATAACTAGATATCCCGAGAATTGATTATTTTGCATACATTATCTCTGGGAAATTTGGAAAAGTTTAACCATTATCGTCTGACTCACTTTACGCATAGGCTGGTCAATCTTTTTCTCGGTAGTGAACAAAAAATTTTAATAAATTGTAAACATTTTTCAGCAATTTAATATCTATATATTTAATATCTACAAAATAGGAAAATTAATAAGTAATTTTTAAGGATTAATAATTGATTTATTTAACAAAGAAACTCATTATATAAAAATTTTTAAGACCTAATAACCTAAATATTGTGTTATTCGTAATAACATTTATAAGTGCAAATAACTTTGTATTTCTATTTCTATAGAATTAAGTAAACGTTGATGATAATTTTGTAATAATCCTCATTTATTTAATTTGATACTTATTATCATAGCAATCGAATAACTATGGACCAGGATAGTAAGGAGGTGGTCCAACTGGTCGTTTATCTTTACCGGGTATCTTAATTCCAAGAATAGGCACACATTTCAGTTGGTAAGTAGCACATTGCAAATCCCTACAACATCCTTCGTAAGTTCGACACTAAATCATTTGAAAATGAAGCTTAAATTAAATTTTAATTTCATTTATAGTTACTCATATTACTGAATAGTAAAAACTTACATATCCTAGCCAAGGACTACATGTAGCTTCTGCTTCTTTTTCTGCAAATACTGCGGTTGCAGCTATTAGTGCTACAAAAATTAGGTAAACTAGTTTCCCCATTTTCAAACGATAGCACTGTAAATAAAATAAAAGATATTTATAGCTAATTAATTTTTAAAAATAAACTAATAATTAATTTTTAATTGCATTTTTTGTAAGTTATAAGGCGTTAATTAAAAGTATCGCGCTTAATGATATATACATTCTACACTCAATGTAAATTAAGAAAATTAAATTAATACATCAAATAATTTTGCTAAAATATTTTTAAGAACTAAATAATACTTACAGAAGCCTTATGTTAAAATAGCAACTGTGCCTCTGGTACAGATATTCCCGCTTACTTATACTATTCGTCGCTTTAAAAGATACGTGGTAAAAGGTGGGGAGATATTATTTGTGTCAATGTAGTAGCCAAACAAACTTAATAGTTTTAAATACAGTATCTGTAAATTTTTACACAGAATATTTAATATTTTTATTATTAAATCAACGTACATTATTAATTAAAAACACAAAAAACGTACCGAAATTTGCAAAAATATTGAACGTTATGTAGCAATACTGAATGCTATGTAAATTTACAATATAAGGCAAGCCCAATATAATATGTATTATATTATAAATTTATGTATATATATAAAGAAATAAATATTCGTTAATTTTTTTTTGCATTGCATCATTTTCAATGTGTAACACATTGTTTCAATTCAAGAACTTTTTATATTAGTAAACTTGCCAACTGTAAAAGTACTGTAAAAGAATTACATAATTCCCTTATTTATGACTTTCTTATCAGAATTTAAGAAGTTAATTTATCCCACGCATGTTTGCAACTCTTTTATCATTTACAGTACATTTGTTGGAAATGGATGTCACTAAAATTTAAGACTTAAATAAATTTACATATAATTAATCACAGTTTATTAAACTTTCTGTAAAGGAAATTATTCATTCATTTTTAATTCTACATTATTTATGGACAATTAGAATAGCTATGACATTAGGAGAGAACGGGGCCCAATCAGCCAGTGAGATACCGAGGTAAAACCAGACGATGAACGCAAAATAAATACATGAAATAATCAAGAAATGTTTTATATTTTTGTAATTTTAATTAATTTACTGCATATAAATTTATACACTGCATATACATCTATTAAAAAAAATAACGTTAAAATTACTTAAATTTAAACAATTTTTTAATTTTCAACGGCAGGTTCTTCAGAACCAGCACTAGCAACGGTTGTAGTAGTTGTGGTAGTTTTAGGTTTTGTACAACGTCCAGCCCATGGATTACAAATAAGTCCTACGCAGCACTCAGAAGTAGCGGAACACTGTAAAAAGGTGAAGTCACTTATTTATTTGATATAATGTTAAAACTGTTAATGAAATTAAATAATGCTTATATACGTATTTTCAAATGCACTGCTTTTTTAAAATAAAATTTATATCTTAAAAAGATTTAACTTACAAAAACTAATTATTAATAGTTAGGTACTTGTTTATTTATTAAGTAAAATATTAAGTACATACAAAACAAAAAAAATTCCAAAAAAATGTAGATTATAAAAAAATTATTTTGAAACTTACAACAACACCTCCTGGTTTGCATTCTACTTCCTCCTGAGCAATGACGAATCCAATTGCCAAGAAAGCGATGTAAAGCAGCAAAACGAATTTCGACATCTTGATTCTAAAATATTGAAAACTTTATATTTGTGTAATTTTAAAACGTATTTTTATTATATTTTCCGTGTATAATATTTTTACTATATTTTACTAAATTTGTCATTAAATGGACAAACAATATCAGAAAAACTAGACAATTTAAAGTAGCGTTACGTTAAAAAAAAGTAAGAAGAAAATTTGCGTAAGGTTTACTTTAACATTCATTTTTTTGTTAGTAACGGAAATGCTTACGTTTAAAAATGAAGCAAACACTGGTACGTTAAGAATACTTGAATTCAGCACGAGTTATGAGGATCAGTTTGATCGTCATCCTTTTATATACAGCCTTTCAGATAATCTCTCTGATTCAAGTTTAAAAGTACATATCTTCTCTGCAGGTGGGATAATACTTTCATTTGTCTAGTTACATCTTTATCTTTATTTGTTATTTTTATCATATTTTATCAGTCATTATGATTGCGATAGATTTCGAATAATTTTACCCATGTATCTAGATGAATCACTTTTATATATTTACATATGAATTGAAAATTTCAATAATTTTATTTTATATCATCTAACTTTTACACAGACGTTTTTTCACTATTGTTTAGATAGTTGAAACACAATACAATGCTAAATATTTTTAAAAATTTAAAGTGTAGGATGATATGTATAGTTATTAAAATTTATATTTAAGAATTAAATATTAATTAGAATAAAGTGTTAATAAAATAACTTGCTAATTTGTGTGCGTCATTTAACATAAAAGATAAATTTTATTTTGTGGATGCAAATTTTAAAATCTGATAAATTATCGATGTGATTATAAATTAAATTAAATTACGAATGACAAGAAGTGAAAATGTTAAAACAATCACTTGATAAGGTAATTAATGCACTCACAAGTTTTCGCATGATAATATTTATTAATTCACGCCAGCAAAACATTTACATAGATTGATACAAAAAAGATTCATTAATTTAGGATTGTGCACCATTAATAGTTCCAACGCCACCAGGTGGAATCTTTTTCTTGGTATATCGACTTGCCCAAGAGTTGCATGTAAAAGGAGTACAACAATCCGCATCAGTAGCGCACTGAAAAACATTATGCAACATGAATATTATTGTTCAATATGCTATTATTTAAATTTTCAAATTGATAGTGAATTCTTTGTATGATAACATTTAATTTCAATTAAAAATTCAATATTTTAATTAAAGACCAATTAATTGTTGAAGTTAATTAATTTTACAATGTAGACCTGATTATCCTTTTATATAATTTACAATAAAGCCAGGTCCTTGCAGCCCTCTGCACCTTGGGCCATTGTTACAGCAATAACTAAGATAGCTATGCACATTAACAATTATAATTTCGAAATTTTGAACTGTTTAAAAAAAAAGAATAGTTACTGCAGTATTAATTTACCGTAATAAACAATACGCGAGATTATCATGTACATTTATTTAAAAAAAAAAATTAATAAGTATTTAATATTTAAATGTGATAATACGTTTAATAATGCCCACATTATATTAAATATTATTTTTCAGAATTCTTTGAATGTACAGAACAATATGTGATTCATGGTGGAATATTGTCCTTTTGTACACCTTATTTTGATATCTACTATCATGGAAAAGTACATTTCCTTTACCTAAAATATTTGATATCTCTTTTGTTATCGATTTTGTCCACGTAAATAAAACACGTCAATTATTGAAATTTACATTTTATAATATTACTCTACCTTTCTATCAAAATAAAGGGATATTATTATATGTATTTAAACTAGGTATTTAAATATTTTTACTAAAAATGAAATAAATTATGAACATTCAATTTATAAGTAAATTTATTCTTTACAATATTTAATTAATAAAAAACGGTCTTCCATTTTTTTAAATATGAAGTATTTGGAAGAAAATGTTTTTATATTGTGATTATGATGATGTAGTTTTTGCAACGTAGATTTTTCATTCTTTCGTGTTATAATATTCCTTGATTAGCAAATATTTATCCCAAGCTAGGTACGCATCGGTTGGTTATCATGTCACATTTAAATGTGTAGCAGCATGGATCTCTGATGCACTAAAAGAAGATAGAATGTTGATTAAAAAATAAAAACAAATTATACAATTGAGCAATAATCATTAATTCTAAAATCATAAATATTATTTAAATAAATATTTTTCTAATCCATAACATAACTAGTTAAATTGATTAATAACAAGAAAAAGTCAATCTTCTGCATCACCATTTTGGATAAAAATTGACTTTAAATGGATAAAAATTTGGAAATTGTTTTCTAATAATGAATAATAAATCCATCTTTAATCAATCGTACTACATTTGGTAAATAAGCTCAGTGGAATCAAAATATAAAGATCCTACTACATTTGGTAAATAAGCTCAGTGGAATCAAAATATACAGTTGCAAGTATACCTGTACACAAGAGTGTTTTAGTATCGTCTATATCTAGCAATACTAATGTTTTTAGTTTTCATGTGTTGAACAAAATTGTTATTCACTATTAGAAAATACTTTCCAAAGATTCACATAAATCGGTAATCGGATTGACACTCTGCTTATGAGTTAAAAAAAATCTGCAATAATACATATTTACTTACTAGGGCACCATGACCACCGCAAGCTAAAGCAATTGTTGATATAATTGCAACCAAGAGGAGCACAAACAAGTACTTGAACATTGTTAGAATTTAGTGTATTTCTAAAAATAACATATACATATATTAAATAATTATAAGTACAAATCTTGAATAATGTTACTAACCTTCTGCGATGAAAAGCTGATTAGAAACTGTTTTGTAATAAGAAATTTTCTTCTTATATACCATCCTGCTATACTAAAAATTTTAATAATCAGATAATAAACGGGAACCCCCTTTAAAAACTCAGTTTGGTGGAGTACATTTTTCCTTTACAGATAAGAACGCATGAATGATAATTAAGTCCAATCAGCATAAACTTTCATTCGCATTTCCCCAAAAAAGCTTTTCAAGTCATTCATCATTGCATTCATTAAGGCTAAAAGAAAGAATTCCTCCGACAATCGAAAGCTGCAGTTGTGCCATCGCAGTTCGGCCCGGAGCATCGCACCGAAAGTGTCGGGACTTTCTGCTAATCGAATTTTCATCGGCGCCGGCTCGCAGGGCCGCCGGGCGCTTCTTGCCCGGGCTGCAAAACATCATCCGGGCGACCGCGATCGCGCCGGCTCGCGCGCGCCGTAGAATAGAAGCGATACAGCAATAATTGTTATCGCGCGCGCACTCGCGTAATATTCCGAGGGGCCCCGATGCCGCGCACCTGGCCGCGTGTAATACGCGCTCGCGTAAAGCCGTCGGCGGTATCGTACGGTGCATGAAAACCGCTTTCGAAATTGATTCAATTGGTATTTCCCGAGGGAGCGAGGCCTCCTCGGCGCCCCCCCGAAAACCCGCGACGGGCGCTCCCAATATTTTTGGCCGCGGTTCGTCGCGGTTCGTCGACCTCGCGTGCAGCTACGTGACGCGCCGCGGCCGCGTCGCGCTCTCCGAATTGGCCGGACCAACTCGAAAAAGTGTCCGAGTCAAGTCCGCTTTTGGGACTGGTACACCCGCGCCTAAGCTCCGACGTGGACTTGGCTTATCTTCGACGATTTATCGGCTGATCGATTCGCGGGAGGTCAAGGTAGATTGTAGCAGGTGCGGTGCATTTTTTCGGCATGATATTTGCGCAAAATTCAAGTATTTACTTCTGTACTGAAGTCTTTCGTCTCTTAAAAATGAGATAACGTTTTCAACGTTGATTATGAACTTTAAAAAAATAGAGCTTTTTTACTTACAAATTTAAGATTAGAGTTATAGATACACATTTTTTATCGTTATGAAATTACATTTTTGTTGTACAGAAGTGAACATTATCTGAAAATTGTTATAAAAATTTTTTATAAAAAATGTATTATTTTAGATTGTTGTTTATCTCGCAAAGTGTGAATCATTTTCAATGTCTTATCTAAAGGTACTTCACTTTTTCCGTGAAAAACAATAGTATTGCTTGTCCCCTTTACGTGAAAAACAGTAGAGTCCTTGCATCTTGCGCAATGATGAGTGGAAAAGAACGGTAAAGTGGACAATAAAATAAAAGATTTATGTCGAAATGCGTATTCTAAAATATGTAAGAGAATTTTACTTTCTTTAGTTATTTTTACATAAATCATTTCATTTTACAAAAGTTGTTTGTGGTTTTATCTTTTAACCGACTAATTAAATTTTACTTTAACATAAATAGGTACTTTGTTTATGAGTTAGAATAAATACTAAGCTAATAATCCAAACAATGACTCTGATGAAGTATGAGAAAGTAAGGCATACACAACAAGTGTTTTTATAAAGTAATTAATCTCAGACGATTAATGCAGTATATACTACTTTTTTTGAAAACAATTAGAAATAATTATTATAGATAAAGGAAAAATAACACTTGATAGATGGTGCTTGAGGAAATTTGATAAACATATTTATAAGGTGATTGTTTTGTACACAAATACATCTAATAAGATCCAATGATTGAATGATATCTACCTATTGAGAAATGCTTTCTTTAGAAAATTTATTATCACGTGATGATTAAATCCACAAAAGATACGTTTAATTATAAAAATTTATCACGTCGGTATTTTAAATGAAACCGGATAAATCAATTTATAAACGCAAAACTTGGCTTACTTTATAATTTACCTTCATTTTTTAATTGATAACAAATTTTATTGTTCTCTTTCTCTTAATGATTACCTAATTGTTTCTACGGAATGCATCTCTAAGAAGAGCTACTTCATTAGGGAAACGTCTTATTACATAAGTGCTATCAGAAAACCAATCGCAGGATAATGCTGGACGCGCTCTCGCGTCCTCGCTCGAACAATTAAATTACGCCGAGCGACTTCCCAGGAAGTGCGTCGCATATCTCATCGAACCGCCGCCACTCGGAGCAACGTCCCAAGACAAGAGGCAGTATCTTGCCCATCCAATCTCCTCAAGAAACGACTCGACTGCATTCTCCCGCGAAGACACGCTCATTCGCTCAAGTGATAAATCTCGCGCGGTTTTCTCTCGCTGCGTCGTCTACGTCTCGCCCCCTTGTGTGCTTCTTCACCGCGGGCGCGTTCAAGTGCCGGCATGGAGAGACAGGAGCAAGCGAGAGAGAGAGAGAGGAGAGAGAGAGAAGGGAGGGGGGCAAAGAGAGCGGGGCCGGACAATTTGATAATTGGATCTGCGGCGAGGCCGTGATTTACCGCGCGAGGGTCCAGCTGGCTGACCAGCCGAACACGACTTCGGCACGACGGCGGTCGCGCAGAATTGCCAATGGGGGGAGGGGACGGGCGAGCGCTACACATCCGGCTTGTTCGCGAATTAGCCGAAGCCTTAAGGGTAAGAGCGACAGCCGGCGTAAGGCCGTGAGCGTTAGTTTCTTTTTTTTATCGGGACACGGTTCGCAGAAGTGACGAGCAGGAAAAAAACGCGGTTGATTTATTTTATCTTTGATTGCGCGAAATGACGCTCGTTGCTTACACGCTCGCGTTAACCTCGTTTCCCGAATAAACGTAGGTGCCCGTTCATCTTGCTCGTAACAACGGCGATAACGTTATTTTAATTAGTAGCCCGGATAAACGTCTTACAATTTATAATATAAATACGGCAGCTCGTTAAATTTATGAAAGTTTTAGCATGAGCAAATTTCCTCCTTACAGCCGCGCTGGCGGCAACAAAAAGTAGCGAGCGAGCTTTAATTCATAAGTAAATTAAAAGATCACTGAGAAAGTAAAGTAAACGTTTGCGCGGACGCTCATTAAAAAATTGGAAGTAAAAAAGGCGCGCGTTCTCCGCCTCCTGAGAAGAAAACCGCTTCCAGATTAAAATTAATTGCTTCGAAAAATGTCGCAACTATTTACCAACTGAAAAGGAAACGCCGTTTTTCTCCCGCCGGGAATTCCCCGTCGGATATACAGCGCCGCTCCCGGGGTAATTACTCGGCGTTTTGCACCTTATTAATTAAACGGGGGGAAAAAAAAGACACGGCGCCCCGCCCCTCACCTAAGACACGAAAGAATTTCTTTGGGGTCGCGCGTTCCAGTTCCGAGGAGCTTCGCGCGACGTTAATTAATTAAACGCGGGCGATACGTTGGAAGCTCGCCGCGCGCTCGGCGAAAGAAAGCGCGCCGCGCATTAATGTGGAAAGGCTCGTCGAAGAGGCGCGTCAATTAAACTCCTTGCGCGCCACTGACAAAAGAAGCGCCGGGGCTTCGCGCGCTTTTTCGTTTCACGCCGCCGGGATGAAGGAGCGCCGCCCGGCGCTGCATCGAAGCCGCGAAGGAGGCGACGAATCGTAAAATAAAACGCGAGGGGGTGCGTTAAGTGCCCTGAGATTCTTTCTTTTTTATCGCGCATCTTTGACGCCCGTGGCTTCCCTCTTTTGTCTCGATGGCCGTAAAAGCCGGTTTAGCGCCGCGGGTATACGGCTTCGGGAGAAGAAAAATTAGTTCGTTTTATATACTCCGCGGTCTTTTCGGTACGTTGTATTTCTTTTTGTTCGGTGATCTGTGTTGTGATACAAGTGTGCACGTGCACTTAGTTCATTTTCGAATCAACAATATACGGGTCCTGAGGAAAAGGTATCTCGTTTATTGTGGAAACTTGTTTGTACATTCAAATGCTCGCTTCGCAGAATAGTTGACAAGTTTCTCGTCTAAATATATACTCGATGAGAAAAACAAGATTAATATGCGTTATATACTCACGCGCACATTTTCGTCGTATTTATCGAAATGCAACCGCAATGAGGTCAGAAGCATCTTCGTAATTTATTTTGCATAATTTTTTTCTCGTGTCAACAGGTTTATCAATTATTTAAATAGTTGTATTATTAATACAAGTATTTCTCCGAATAAACATACGATAGTTTTAAACTTTATCAAAGCAAAACATTTGTAATAAAGTTTTTATCTCAGCACACGAGCGGGTATCGTGTTCCCAGGTGAAAAAATTCGACAGAAAAACAGGCGTAGTGCAGAAAATGCGCTGCGTAACGAAAGTCCACTGATGTCTCTTTATGACGCGTTCCTTGCCTCGCGCACCGCCAACTTAAAAAAAGCAAGGCTGCATAGTGTAACGAGGTTTCACGTTTTACGGTGCGTCGCGAGCGGTGCGATTTACTCCGTCCGAATAAAGACGCGGAAACGCGGCGACAAATCGCCTTTTAACCGACTGCAGCGCCGCGAAAAAACGAGGATCGTCTCAAAGAAACGGATAATGTTCCGATGCCCCGGAATAAGCGCGAGCGCTATTAAAACGGGTTATAATAAAGTAATCGACCGGGGGAGGGAATGTATCGCGGAGAAAGAAATTTTCGCGGGAGAACGAGCGAGAGTATAAAGTTTCGCTTTACTCGCATTATTTTCGCGGCGCGAGCAGCTTTCCGCGGACGGTGTGTTTTCGCGTTACCGCCTCGGCTTCTTTATGCGCGCGCCTGTTCCTTTCTTTTTTTTAAAGCCTACCCGAGCTTTTTACAGTTTTCTTTTACTGTAAATTGGCGCGGCGCGCCCCTTTCCCCCGCGCGCATAACCATTTTTCTTTCTATTTGTCGAGCGCGGCCTTTTCTTTTATCTCGCAGCGCGCCTCTTTTTCTTTTTAACCGCGGACTTACCTCGGCGCGCGTTTAACGGGCAGCCGGAGCTTTTAACGCAAGATGAAATCCGCGCGGAATGCGCATCGATAAAGGACCGCGATGATTTTCATCGCCTCGGTAACGACTGGAGGACTGCCGATGCGGAGAGACACGCGCTGGGCTCCGCAAAAGCTCCGTCGAATGTGTAATGCGCGAGTCATTTGCGAGAGTCCCCTTCCGCCGCAGGCTACTGGCAACAGTAATGTTTAGCGCCAATAAAAAAAAAGATTCAAAGTTGCAGGACGAAATGCATACCCATAGGGTGGAAGAAATAAACTTAAGATTCCTCGTCCTAAAAGTTACGTCTCTTAACTCGTAGTGGAGTCGCCGTTTTAGTATCTTACGTAAATTGTTCGGGCATCCGTATTCGCACTTGTAGCAGGGACGCGTTTCTTTCTGAATTTTTATGTTGCATGCTCCCATCAGAAGCAAAAATACTATTGACCTCTTATTGTCTTTAAAGGAAATGGTTAATATATAAACCTTTATAATTATTTTTTAAATTTTTATCTTCATTTTATATTACACATGATACCGTTGACTGAATAAATTTTGTATACATACAATTGTTTTATAGTGACGTTTTAATCTATGGTTTTATTATCACAGTATTGTTTAATTGAAGCTTTAAGTTCACAGCAATATCATGAATGTAGAATATTTCCACAGAATATTTCTATATTTAGTAGTAGTTATAGTTATAACTGAATTTTTATTGTATAAATAATTTTATTCCTTAATTTTTTTATTATTTTGTAAATAATGTACATATTTGCAATACACTACTACATCTACTCTATTCCATTCTACTATTTTTGATAGTGTTTTTTCTATGTCGATTTATTTAAAGTGCTCGTGAAATACGCTGCGCGATCTCTCACGCAACCATTATCGCGTGCAGTGCAATTTTAAAAATGCATTACTGAGTATTTTCTGTTAAATAGCAGCAAAGATATATTCGTCAGTAGTTTTTCGAAACATTTTTTATTATTAATTTTGTGCAATCATTTGTTTTAAATGCCAGGTTAACTCGTATAGTGCTTAAACAAAAAATAGACTATCAAGGAAATAGAAATATGAAGAGGATAACTGCTTAGCACATTAAGGCACTTAACTCTCTATCAAACGTAAAAAGAATCCGTACAGTGTATTTTCTTAGGGTCGATCATCCCTCACTTCCAGCTCCCTATACCCATTCATAAATTACGCTTCTTCAGGAAAGCTTTTTGTCCCGCGCACACCCAACTTGGAGTCGCTCAACTTCGGTCGGCTATACTCGTGGACTAAGAGCTCGCGTGGAAAAAAAAACCGGCGTGACACCCGACGGTCGTTTTTAAGCGCCTCCGTATCCGGGCCTTTCGGCCGCGGGGCTCGCGCTGCATGAAGCGTCAAGTAAGTAAGAGGTTTCGTCGCGCGGGGCGATGGCCATTTCCTAGCAATTTCCTGAGGCTGTTTTTCAAGCGAACTTTCAAGTCACACGCGGACACCACCAACCCTCGCCTCCACCTTCCGCCACCCCGCCTCCCGTAAAATATTTGCTAAGTAGTCCGCGGGGGGACCCTCGCGTCCCCTTATAAATGGTTACTACGAAAATGTGGATCCCTTTGCGCTAGTAGCCGCGTGCAGATGCGCCCCCACTGCACGAGCCACTTCGGGGATATTGAGCGACGGCGGAAAGATTTGAGACTGGCTACCTATGGCTAGAACGGCACGATTTGAGGACATGGAGAAAAAATGATCGAAATATAGATTTGATTTTTAAAATTTTGTTTAGACTATTTCTTTGGTAGAAAATAATGGAACAATGAGATTATGGAAGCGCACTGTAAAAAATGCTCCTGAAATACAGTTACGTACCTGATACAGAGGTATTACTGGTTGCGGACTACAGGCGGTACGCTGCAGCGATGATGGGGTTCCTCAAATATCGTTACGTACTCGATCAAGAGGATTACATATTGCTTATTACAGGGGTAAACAGGAGAGGGTTGCTACAGCTTCTTTACATTTTAGCAAAAAAAAAAATTAATTAAGAATTAAAGAGGATAGTACTTTTAATAAGTGTAGACCAATTAATATTGACGTAATATCGTCCATTGGTATAATTTATTTGTATGTAATCTTACATGTCGCTAATTGTTTCATATGTAAAATATAAAATTAAAACGAACTAATTAATAGCTAATAAAAATATTTATAATATATACTTACTAATAAGATTTTTTAAATTAATCGTTACCAAAGGTAATTTAATTTCAATTTAAATGTTGTTTAAGATCGTACTATGAGAAACAATCGATTAGTCGTGTGAAATATATAAAACCGTATTTTGGCTGTAATTGACGATGGGACGTTTGTGAATGGACAAAAACAGTGAATTCTAAGTTGAAAACGCAGCGGAAAATACAATGTTCTTTTATTCTGGCTCAATCGCCCATCGACAACCGCGACAACATTTGAAATAAATCTGTTTTCACTGGATAACGGGTTATTAAAATCAAATTGGTCGGGTATCAAAAAGGATAATTTTCACGCGAATCGGTCAACAGTTTCCCGGGCCGGGGACAAAACTTTAGCGGCCCATTAGGCGTGCCCCTAATGACATCTCTCGAGGGAAGTTCGAACCGAGCCCGGCACGCGCACGCGCTCACTGCCTTCTTACTATTATGCACACTGGAGAGCAAAGGATGGATATATTATGTCGATAAGAAGGTTTTCTGTTCGACAGTGTGCTTGCGGCTTTAAACGCCTGCATCGTGCGTTTTTCAGCTTATAAATGTCATTAGGAAAAAATATTTAAAAAAATTAGAAAAATAAAAAAATAGAAAAAAAGTTAAAAATTGAAAAAAAAAAATGTTCAATTTACCCGAAAATTATTTTTTGCTTGCTTTATTGAAACGCTTGATTGCATGATTAGAAGCAGGTTTTTAGTTTTAGCTGCAAGCTTGGTCTACTCTGCAAAGGTATTTAGTAAAAAACCTTGAATTTTTAATAATTCATTTGCACTAAATTAGGAAAATATGAAGTTGTAAACTATTTAAACTCTAATTTGAAAAAGCTCGAAAAAGCGTTAAAAAAGCTCATGAAAACTTACTATAACTTACATTATAAATAAAAATTTAATGTGCAGTTCGAATTTTTAAATATTTATGGAAATGCATCCATGAATTATTCTTAGCAATCGGAAGTCAAACATTTTATCAGAAAAATTATAGTTTTTCTCAAATTAAAAAAAAAGAAACAACGAATAAATCGCCCTTTCGACACCCGCAGTAAGTTGTCCGTATAATAACTGTTTTGAAAACCGCGTCGAAATCCTTCAATAACGACGAGGTATCCTCAGAACTTTTCCGATCGTCCGCGAGCGTAAGCAAATATTAAAATGCGCGCGCGGTCGCCCGGCCGACTCGTTACGCCGGTAAGCCCCGTAAAATAAAGTCTTATTAAAAGATGAAAACAGCGGTCGCGCGGCCGAGAAAAACACAGAGCGCGCGCGGAAATGGTCGGGGGTGGAGGTGTGCGCGCTGGCGAAACACAGAGGGTGAGAGGGAGAGAGAAAGAGAGGGAAAGAGAGAGAGAGAGAGAGAGAGAGAGAGAGAGAGAGAGAGAGAGAGAGAAGCCGCCTGTGCGCGGCGGCGGGAGGAAAAGAGGCGCAAGCCGATAGCCAGCCGGCCAACCAGTCGCCGGCGCGCGCTACTCGTTTATCCAATCGATCGAGCTGAAAATTTCCAGCCCTTGATTAAGATCGCAAGGGCACTTGAGTTTTCAATCAAAAAAGAACCCATTCGCGCGAGCTCGCGGGCTACAATCGTCGGCGAGACTCCGGGCCGCGCTCTCCTCCCCCGCGCTTTTTTTGTTTTTGCGCGCCCGTTCTTTCGCTTTATCCTCTGCCCTCTCTGCCGTCGTATTTTTTTTTTTTTTTTTTTTTTTTTGTCGACGAGCTGGAGAGAGAGAGAGAGGCGCATCCGCGCATCGCGCGCACGGCCTGACAACATTAAATCCAATTTCCCAGACGTTCGCCGCACTCTCTATTTCGACTGGCCGCCGATGCCTCTCGCGGCCTTTTTTTCCCCGCGGCCGGCCGCGTTATGAATACAATTTCGCCCTGTGACGGATTCGCGCGCTCCGCAATCGCATTCCAGCTGGCGAGCGCCCCGCTTGTAACGCGAGCGCGGATACTCCTTTTTGCGCATTTTGATTAATAAGGATCCACCGGCGCGCTGCGCTTCTTCGCGTCGCTCGAGCTCGCGTTTTATCAAGCTCTCTCGCCGGCGAAAATAAAAGGACGGAGCTTATTGTCGATACACGACAGATATTATGCCGGGGACGCTCTCGACGATTTCATCAAGCCGGCGAGTACGCGCGCGGGTCTTTTTTATTTCCTTCTTCCGGCATGGAGTGTCCCCGCGAGTTTATTGCTCGTCTCGCTTATGAAAATTACAGTTAATCGCGCTTATTGACGCGACTACAGACCTCAGATTAAAATTTGACGAAATTTTAATCCCGAGCATCCTTTGCGTCGCAGCAATCATTCGTCGGTGATGGAAAATCTCCGTGCTGCTGCTGCTGCTGCAAAAAAAAAAAATCAATCGCAATTGTTGGAGACTCGGGATAAAGTCACGTGACTTCCTATTAATTGGAGTATTGAAAATTATAATTCGAAACTTTTTATTGTAAACTCTGGCAAAGAAGCGAAAATTGAAATAAGAAAGAGCGTTAATACCTTTTCTTACTCTTATCATCATAAAAATACTAACCCGCAATAAAACTTCCTTCATGAATGCAATTATAGGATGCGCAAATTAGACTTGTTCCAAGTCACCTCTATATTTTCCAACCTATCCTCTATCCCTCTACATTTGTGCATTCTCACTCCGTAAAAACAATTTTTACCTGCTATGATTTAAACCTAGAAAAATTTGTAAAATCATCAGACTTACGCTCACGCTATTCATATAGCGCGAGCATTCCCCAAAAAGGACGCTCACTCTCGTGTAAAGCAAGTAAAAACATTTTTGCTATTTTTCAAATACAACACCTTTTTGCTGTTAATTTGCAAAAATACGAGCAATTATTCCTTGGTACGTCAAAGACGAAACAAGTACCAAGACGCGGCAACGTGGAAAAAAAAGGGCGGAAAACGCGCGAGCGAGTAGCCGCTGGGCGCACGTGATACGCTCGGCATTGCGCGTCATCCCCCGCTGCATTTATTTTATTTTCGCGGGCGCGGCGTGCACGCACACGCGCGGGGGGCGCGCGTCGATAATACGCGAGCCGCGATGATCGGGGGCACAGGCGCACGCCTCTCGGCTTGCAGTTTAATTTATGTTGCATCGGCGGCCCCGGCCAGTGCCGCATCGCCGCGACGGCCGGTACGCACGCTTCCGACGTCCGCGATTTTCGGACGAGGACGCGCCTGCACGCGACTTATCGCCGCGCGCGCCCTGCGTGTGTGCACCGGGCGCGCGCGCCGCCGCCGCCGCCTCGGCGACTAGACGAATGGGGCCCACCTATCTCGGCGCGCGCGAGCGAGACGGCTCGGGCGCGTGTGAGCGTGCACACCTACGCGCGCCGCTGCCCGGGAGCTCCGGCCGCCATGTTTGCTGAATGGAGGCGCTGCAGCGACCCGACGTTATGCACCCGACGCCTACGCCGTGGAGGTATTGCACTTTTGGCTTCCGCGCGGCCACTGGCTTTTTTTTCTCTCTATGTTGTTTCTTCGCTTTCGCTGGCTGCGGCTCATTTTTACGGCCGCGGCAGTTTCGTTTCTTTGATTAGTTCGGCGCTGCCGCGGCGCGGTCTGCTCTATTGATGATTTTTTCGGGGGTGGAATGACGAAACGCGGAAATCAATAGCTGCTAGTGCGCAGTATATGCATTTGTATCTTTTTTAGACCGTGATGTTTTTTTGTTTTAATAATAATTTTTTTATTTTTTATGTATACTTTTTTATTTATTACAGTTAGACAAATGTTTTAGAATAATTTACTACAATTGTAGTAAAAATTGCTATTAATTGTAATAATGGAAAGATATACTCATTATCAACCAAAAATTACTATTATTTTATTAAAATTAGTAATTTTCTGTCTAAATCGAGTGTATCCTCCGTTTATTATAAATTATAGCAAATTATACTAAACCTTTTTCTCAGTGTAGAGAATACAGCATTGCAAAAATATGTATCATTTTTTTTTATTAAATGTGTAATTGTTTTTGAAAAATGATTATGATGAAACTTATAGTTAGGATAGATTGCGAAAGGCAGACGAACTGCATTCATCGAAAGATTTTTATTTACTAACTTTTTTCTCTATTTAAAATTATGCTAAAACCTTTTAAACGAAAAAAAAAATAAATTTTTACTACCCTTGGAACTTAAAAAAAAGACATTAGCGAGCAACGTCGTCGACTGAGCCAACAATTACATCCTCCCTATTTGCACATTTAAAAGTGTCGATAAAACGTTTACTCAGTAAAGGAACATCTTCCAACATCGGATTTCCTTGCCTCGATTAAGACAACGATATCGTCCAAGAAGAGCTTGGAAAAAAGTTCATTAAGAATAGATTGGAGCTGCGGCTTCTCCGATAAATGATCAGTCAATATTTGAGCACGGCACATTGGCCTGCGACCGTCGGCGCGCTCACTTTTTGCTCCTGCCCATCAGGCGCACCCACTTTTCCGTCGTCTTTTCCGATCCCCGACGTGCGCGAGCACACATCCTATATACCTACCTAAGGGAAATCGGTCGTCGGGAAGTTGCCTCGTAAGTATCGGGGCAAACACACCGTGATATTTACACGGACGCCGGGAGATTCTCACCCCTTGCTCGACGAATGATTAATGATTCTGGCGCGGATTCATTACCGAGCTTGAACTTGAGTGATCTTCCGAAGATAAATCTTGTCTCGAGGATTTGTTTTATTGTTTTACACACTTGATTCTTGATCTTTGATGAAATTTATTTTTATAAGTGTTTGATGCTAGTCCAATAAATCTTAATGCATTAATTGTCTTAATTTACAGCTTTGAATATAGTTTAAATTATTAACTTAGGGTATTATAAATGTACAATAAAAAAAGTGACCACCATCGATCTGAGGTTGTACATTCATGATCCAAATTGACCCCTTTAACTCTCATTGTTGGCTCACCTTTCATATCAAAAAGATCAAAATCCCCGATGTTTTTTGTACGCAAACGATATCGAAAGTACCGAGCCCAAAAGTTTTTCTACGTCGGAGGATGGACGTGTCTTATTGTTCCATTTGAGCAGCTCATATCCGTCCGTATTTTTTCACTTTCGTTACATACGAACGGTCAGAACCTTTTCGACGAAAGGGTGACCGGAAGTTTGAGCTGATACAAAAAAACGCGGTACATTGCCTGTGAATATTAAATAGTCCTGCGCCGGTTTAACGGTGGTTTTGGTCGCACAAACTGAGACTCATCCTTCGGGATGACCCGTTGTCCAATAACACGTGCGCGACGAACAAAAAACGAGGATCCGTTTGATCCATCGCTGAAACGTTACCAAAAAAATGCTTACTTCAAGCAAGACTCATTTTAAACGTACACGTGCGGATAACAAAAGAAACGAGATTGATCATCACTCCAGGAAGTTTAAGGGGCTCTCGAGTTAAAAGGTTGATAATTTTCTCTTTCAATCGAACACGAGTACAGATAAAAAAAACACAAACGATATTCATCATGTTTAAAGTTTAAGGGAGTTTCTATTTAAAAGATTGATAAAGTAAAACTGCGATGAAGAAAGGCAGTGCGTTCGCGTAAATAATCAGATATAGAGTTTTCACTGGCAACTTCAAATTTGCCCCGTCGCGGCGCGGCGCGATCCGGGCGGAAAAGGCCGCTCCTGCGAGCGGCCGGCGTCGGTTCTCGCGCGGAAAAATAAATCGCCCGCGCGTAACAGAGAGACGAGCGGCAGAGCCCGGGATGGAATTGCCGCTCGGAGAACCGGGCGAAGCCGCGCTGGCGCAGGAGGAGGAAACAGAAGCTATTGCCTGATAAATGGAGCCGTCGCGCGTTGATAGATACCGCGAACCTTACGGCTCTCATTCTTCACCGGACGTCTATTTCGATCGTTCGCCCCCCTCTCCACTTTTTTTCCTCGTTCCCTATCTCGAGCACTCGAGGAGGCACGAGCAGCGACGGGAAGGATCGGCTAGTTTTTTTATTTTATGTTCTTCGTTCGGCCGCGGCTTCTTAATGAGACTTACGTGATAGCGATTCTCATCAGAATATTGATACACGGAGAGAAAAAGAATAGCAAAAATTGTTAAAAAATCCTATAAAAATTAGTATTCTTCTATAGGAAAAGGGTAA
>JAXIUT010000037.1:9225043-9244754 GCA_035586675.1 Eurytoma californica | reverse complement strand
GTGGAAATCTATGCATAAGTTGTGCAGAAATTCTGCAGAAATTCTGCAGAATTTATGCAGATATTTTTCATAAGGGTTTTGTTCACTTTAATAAAATCTTACACTGTGCGTATAGCAAACTTACCTACGAGACGGTAAGGTTTATTTTTCATATTATAACCAGCTATACCGGCAATATGAGCACCTAGTGAGTGACCGATCAGTGTTGTTTTACTCATATCCACTCCATAGCTTACAAGAAATTCGATCATCAATCTTATGTATTCTGCTACCTTGGGTACTTTCTTGATAATTTGAGGGTACGGCGATAAAATGCCATGCCAATGCTGAACTTTACTCCAGTCAACAATAATAATATTAAAATCTCCATTCTTTAAAAGAGCTGTAATTAATCAAAATTAATTTTATTTTACTTAATAACATTTATAGATAAATATCAACTTGTATACTTGTATACCTTCGGTGGTTAAAACACAAGACGAAGACTTTTGACTACTTCCGTAACCGTGGATCATAATTTTTGTCGGTTTTTTAGGATCGAAATTTTGAGATTGTAACCTATCTTTGTCATCCAGAAATATTTGATAAGCATATGGATGTTCTTTATTATAATATAAAAATATTACTTTTTCTCTCATTGATGATAGATCGATATCTCTGTCATATGTCTCTGCAGCTCTGTGGCTCTATAATAAATAATAATAACGTTCAAAAAAAGACATACCGAATTTTCAAAAACATTTAATATATGTAGAAAGTAGAATTAATATTCCCACATTTCGTCGCTTAATTCAATTTTTTATGGTATGCAAAGTAAAGTATTCTGATCTAAATATAGTTACAGGTAATCACGTCAAGAAGGAACGAGGAAAATTGACCTATAGCGTGTTTCCTTGAAGCATTCAAACAAGGTTAAACTGGAAATCTAATTTACTTAACAGTTTGAAAGACAGATGTTTTGAACAATCATTTTTAGTTTTTAACATTTTAGTTTTTTTTTTGTTTATTTATTGATTTACAATTGCAGGGAAAGTACGGTATATTATTACTCATATATGAATATAGTAATAAAAAATATTGCGCTGCATTAAATTAAAAATAATTACTTTTCAAAAAGTATCTTACATATACGAATTCATAAATACTATTGACAGAATTACAAAATATTTTTCAATAATAATAGTAATTACGCGAACATAACCTCAATATTTCCTTTTCTTATCAAGTTGAATTAGACAGAAAGTAAATTACAAAGTTTAATTATTTATTTTACAATTTTCAAATGTCATATAACATAATTTCTTCACACATATAGTGTGCGATATAAAGACACATAGTGAAAGTAACAATCGAACAGGTTGTTTGGCAGTCATCTTAATTAAATTACAAAACACGCAGAATTATTTTATTTTCTTACTCTTTTGTATTTTCCCCACGCACATGATACCATTCCATCTGGAACGGCTGCACTAAATTCAATCAATAATAATAAACTAAAGACACAAATGAAATTAAATCTTTCCATGATAAACTGACGCTAGTTAACTCGTTGTAGTAGTGGGACTAGTTCAACTTTATTTCCGTCTGTGAATATATATGGTCATCTACACACCTCATCTTCATCGGTACAAAAGATAAGATAAAGTATGAGTAATGCGACGTTTGAGGAAATGATAGTTAGCAATACTCGTAATAGTGCAAACACATTTTATTTCTCAGTATTAATTGAAAAATATTCAATTTAATATTCCACGTCAATATCTTTGTTTATAATAATGACATTTTTAATTGCAATCGATGATAATTATTATGCATTATCAAAATGCCAAAGCATTAAAACTGCGTATGTACAAATTAAATTTTAGCCTTAAGTGATTAAAAGATTTAAATTATTTAAACTAAATATTGTCTAATGCAAAAGGTTGAGATTCACGAGTTTGTAATAGGTACACTCCTCTGAAATTCAATTTATTTCTTGCGCTACCCATGAGCTCGGATGGCCCTATGCACGACTCCGACCACAAAGTTGTGTACTCCGAATAATTACATTGTTTCCCGTAAAATCCTACTTGACTATTAATTGATTCAGCGTACAATTCATAAGATCGTGAATGGGAACAAGCACCGCCGTCTGATGATGAGCAGCCTGGTTGGATTTGACCACCATTCGGATAAAAGTCCACGTGACCTAGAGGTTTATAAAATCCTATATTGCCACCGTTAGTATGTATTACTTCCACATTTAATGCATCATGAGTAGAAATTCTCGTTGCAGGCTGGGACTTTTCAAAAAGCAGTAGTGTAGGATCTAACCCTGAAAAATTTATTTTAATTTTATTAAACAAAAAACATTTAAAATTAAAAAATATTGTGCTCTAATGCAAATATATTATTGCAACATAAAATGAAAGCTGGGAATAACAACCGTAATCTCGTTCAAGCACGACTTAACCGATCGGTACTCCGGTCAGGGACTCATGCATGCACCCATACAAAGCAGAGCCTTTTATTCTGTTAGCTAGAAATAAAATGTTACTCACCGACTACGTAATTTATAATGTTTTTGGCATGGTAACCAGCCGAGCCCATTACGTGAGCACCAAGAGAATGACCAATAAGCTTTGTTGTACTTAAACTCATTCCCTGTCCTTCCAAAAAGTCGATCATAAGGGCTAGATATTGACCTACGTTCTTTACTTCATTGGCAGCCCAATCGTAAGATTTTTCTGATATTTTACTCCAATCAATGACAATCACATTATAATTGCCGTGTTGTAAATATGCTGAAAATTGTAATAACTTAATGAGTCTTGTTCATTTAAAGTAGGTAAAATGACAAACGGTGGAAAATGTTTCCTTATTTGCCATTAAAGTAAACATAATTTATTATTCATAGTATATTATGAATTATGCTTATGATTATTAGTAAATAAACTTCTTACCATCTTTAATAAGATTGCACGCTTTGCCTTTTGCAGAATTTTTCCAACCGTGAGTAATAAATACTGTTTCGTGTTGATTATCAAATTTTGACGATCTGAATTTTTCAAGGTCGTTTAAATAAAGTGATTCACCTTCACGGTTACCTTCGGTATAAAGCGTAAAAAAAACTTTGTCTTCCACAAGTAAGCCTTCTATTTCACTTGATGAAGGTGTTTCAAAAATCGGTTCTATTAAACTTTCAAAGTCATCGTAAAATTTCATGGGACTGTACCTCTGTTGAGTGCTATTTGAAAATCTGTTAATTGTGTTAGATTCTGGAATAACCGCCGGTTGAATATCTAAAAAAATTCGAACATAATCTTTAAACTAAAGAATATTTATACATACATAATGGATATGAACACCTTTATAACTCACTTTGTATACACAATATACAAATAAATAAATAGCTAATTAAAAGTTTCATGTTGCACTTTCTTGCTACTTTTCTTTTAAGACATTAAGTAGTTTATGCAAAACAATTTATACAATGCGTTCTTTTATATTGCAACAATAAATGCTTTTATTTGGCATTTGCAATCACTACGTGGATAATTATTATCTGCTGATATTTAAATGAAGTTAATTGCTGAAGAGTCATGATATTCATAGGTCGCACTGAGGTTATCATATTAAAATATAAAGTTGAAAGTTAATTATTTATATTTTTACAGATTTTACGAAATAATGATTAATGAACTTCATTTAAAACTAAAATGATAACTATACTGATAAATTAATGGTCTAGTACTACATTATCAATGCTTTCATATTTTAAAAGTCTAAAATATTATCATTTAATTTTGATAACTTATTATTTTGTGAATATGTAATTTTAATCACCGGTCTAAATCTGGTTTCGCTGAAATGAACTATGTATATTATATTACATTTATAATTGCTCGAAGTGTTTTTATAAAAATGACTTTTAGAATATGCAAATAATTTTAGCTTTAAATAATAATTTTTTCTCAGAATAAATTTTCGTTAATAAAATTATTGTATAAAAAATATAATTTTAACAATAGGGGTTACTCATTATTTGAAATAATAAAATTTGAAAAACAGTTACTTTTAATTTAATCTATTTTATTAAAAAAAAAATTGTTATAAAAATGTACGTGCAAAATATGACGAGTTAGTATTAATGATATAAAAACAATTATTACAGTTAATATCATGATTTTTTCTCCTGTAAATGAAGCCCGCGTTATTTTCCTAAAGCATACGGAGGAGATTCTCTTGTTTCTAGATAGTACATGCCAGTTCTTACGGCTGTTTCGTCCGTATCCCTCCCTCCCATCAAAATTACATCGCCAAAACATTTTCCCTCTTTGACAGCATCGTAGTTTGCACATTTGCGGCCGTAGAAACCATTTTTATTGGTGATCGACTCAGCATACAATTCATATGCCCGCGAGTGTGAGCAAATGTTTTTATTACAACCCGGCTGCTTATAACCACCGTTAGGAAAGAAATCGTAGTGGCCTATCTGCTGAGGCATACCGCATTCTCCGTCATTTGTGTGAATTACTTCAACGATTTTTGCATCGTGTACTGATAAACGCTCGTCTTCGCCTCGTTCTTCAAATGATGGAAATGCTGCATCTAATCCTGCAATATAAGTTAATTAAATGATAATTAAAACAATAATTTCAATAATAAACGTTTATATGAAAAAATATTCTTAATATTTTTTTATGATTATGAAATAGTCACAATGATTGGAACTGTGTGTTACACACCTACTATATAATTTACAGTGTTTCTTGTATTATAACCAGCTATTCCCATTATATGAGCTCCCAATGAATGTCCAATTAAAGTAGTTGTCTCCAAGTCCATTCCGTGACTTTCAAGATAATTGATCATTGAGGCTATGTACAAGCCAGTTTCTTTAACGTAACCAGATACTGTCCAATAATCTAACAGGATAATTCCCCAAAGGGTTTGCATTTTGTACCAGTCGATGACAATCACATTGTAATCTCCGCTTTGTAAGAATGCTTTAATAAAATAATATTTCTTATCATAGACAAAAATATTTAACAAAAAGATAAAAGAAATTTAAAAAAAATCTAAATAAAAGTTGTTACCATCTTTTGGCAGCATGCAAGTTGGCGAATCTTTTGAACTTGTGTAACCATGAGTTATAAACTTAGTAGGTCTATTGTTCTTAAAGGTGCTCGTATTTAATGATACTTCATCGTAAAGTCTGATCAACTGCCCTGCAGGATTTTCTTTCGTGTATAAATAAAAGAACACATATCCATCGGCTGATCTTGCAGCTTGTGGATCTGTGATCTTGGATATTTTAGACGCTACATCTTGGAAACGTGGGTAAACTGTATTCTATCAAAACAGATTATGTAACAGTTGGTAACAATTCTTTTTACTTTAAAAAAAATCTGTCTAAATTTTAATTAGTCGGACAAAGTACTTACTCTGTTTAGAGCACAAGCAAGAGCAGAGAACGACGTTCTTTCGCATTTCGATACGGTTATCCGTAGTGCGAATAAAAAGACTACGATCGATGAAACTTGCATACTGATAGCCAAACGTATATTTCCCTTGATCTTTCGAATTTATATATGAGGCATTATCGCAAGTATATTTAAGTGATAAGAGTCTAATTAAATAGTTCTTTAAAGATTAAACAACATGGTAGGCGTTTCTGATTGGTATCAATTAGTAAAATTGTTTGTTTCAAAGAAGCAGACCCAAAGGTGATAACAAAAATTAAGTAATTCAAAGGTGGTGGTTGAATCGAGAGAAAATTGTAAAAAAATATTTGGAACAGCTCGTAATGGGATTTGCATTATTTACGGTCAAACGTACATAACTTTGTCTGGGCTTATCAAAACAGCGGGCTCACTATGCTGGTACATGGGTAGTAATAACCGGAGCGATCGCAATTGATCGACGTCTGCTATCTCATTGACGTCGCTGCGTAATTACGATTCCTGATGAATCCAGCGTGCTCTTGATACCAGTAACGAAATCAAAATATACCGCTCACGGTCGAGAAGAAAATATCATTATTTACCAACATTTATACGCCGGCATGGAGTTTATTAACGCTCGCATTGCCTTTTATCATTTGTCCAATATAAACGCGTTAACATCGCAATTTTGTTAAAATCAACACAATAAACGCTTACAGTACGCCATCCAATGAGCGTAATTAATTCCTAATGAAATTGTTGGACTGGGTAGCTTTAATCGATCGCTCGTTAAGCATTCCTTTAATCGCCGTATCAAAAAGTCAATGGCCCACCTGATATCCACCAATTGTTTTTCTTACGCCGATATTAGATCGGACGAAAAAAAAACGCGTGACTTAAGCGAAACGGACTTTGGATTAATCGCAAAAGCATAAGCGGCATATCATTAACGCAGGCCGTGACCCACAGCCGCTGAAAAGGAAGAACAAAAAAAAAAGGATCGCACTTAGATCATCGTCGTGTGTTTTATTCAACCAAAAGCACTCCTGCCGTATCTCGCGCGCTCGTGCAAAGCAACCCCGTGAATTCTCGGAAAAGAAACGTCATTTCCCAGTAACGGCGGCGGTGGTCGACTCGTCCCCGCCGGACGCAAACCGTACATAACGCCCCCGCGCGGCAGTGCATTAGAAAGCTGGCGCACGATCGCGCGCTCGTATATAGCCTCCCTCGCCATCGTCGAATTACGCTTAGGCGAGGTATATAAGACCTCTCTCCAAACTCCCCGCTCGGCGCCGTGTACGTGTGCGGGTGTGCGGCGCCGCTCGCGCGAGCCTCGAAAATGAGGGCTTCGTCCTCTCTTGCTCCTGCACAGCGGGCGATGGGGGTGGGAGGCGCGCGAGACGGAAAAGCGAAAGAGAGGGCGCAGGGAGGGAGATGGAGAGAGCGAACGAACGAGGCTGCAGGCAGGCTGAATAGTAGTGCGGCGCGCGGCACGGAAAGGTTGGGTATGCTTTCGAGGGGGTTGAGCGCGAAGCGAGGCGAGAGAAGCGGCGGCGGCGGCCGCGGGGAGGGAGAAGAGCGAGGGCGCCTGCAGTGACTAGCCTCCATCGATTTACCATGCGACGCCATCTTGCCACCCTACGCTCGGGGTTGACCACCCTCCCCCCCCCCTTCCCCCCGGTACGTGCACACGTACACGTGCAGCGTGCACGAGTAGCCGGGGGCTCACGAGCGAGCCCGCCGCGGCTACTGGCCCGAGGCGGTAGACATTTTGAAAAATGACGCCGGAAGTCATCGAATCCACCCGCTTCCTACCCCACGCGCGGAGGGCGTTTTTTTTGCCGTCGCGCGATGCACCGGCGCGGGGTATAGCCCACCGGCGCGGAGGCCGCGCCGGGAGTAATGCGTTTACCCTATGAAATGCGAAAAATTAATTATATCGGATTAATGCGAATTAGAGCGAGACGCGCCGTCGCGGATGCGCGACTGATGCCGGTCGAGCGGGATATTTATGCTGGCCGCGAATGTAATTGAAGAACGTACGAGTGCATCGCCGGGGCTGCCCGGCCGAATGTAATTTTTTTCGCGTTGATTTTTAATGACAGCAATTTTTTTTGCGGTTGAGCGGAATTGGCTTTTTTTTTTAGTTAGCCAAGAATACCGGGCTGTCGAAGGCTAATATGAAGCATTAAAATTCTGAAGTATCGGTGCAATTTTTTTCGGGTTTTATCGGTAATGCCATATTTCTGTAATTAATTCAATTGCTTTAAATATTCGCGGAATGTTTAATCGCATCTTCGCAACAACATTTGCACATTTTCTTCAAAACGCAGTTAAACTAAGTAATCAGCTTTTATCAGTACTGTCCAATGCTGATTAAGTAAAATTAACTTTCCGCATATTAATTTAATCTCAACTTAAGATTCTGTAATTTTTTGTACATTAATAATCAGCTTATCGATTTACATTCTTAGGTCATCGATGCAGATGCATTAAAGCCAACGAATGTGCTTATCCGAACGCTCGCCTTCAAGTTGCCTGGACTCGAAGAATTCCAGCTATCGAGTGCATAAAAAAAAAAAAAAAAAAAAAAAAAATAACCCAAAGCCCGCGCCGACGCGCAATAATTTTCATGACCGCACGCGGGCAGCGCACACTTTTCAAATAAACAAACCCATCGCACGATAAAATAAAAAAAAAGCTCACGCACACCGCGGTCCCCTGGCGACGGGTGTTTTTATGTCGGTGCCGCACCGCGAGACGGAGCGCGATAGACAGATCGAGATAGAGAGCGAGCGCGCGAGAGAGCCGAACAAAACAAAAATAGGATAAAAAAAACACAACGCACACGCATGAGCGGGACATAGAGCGCGAGTGGGAACGGCCGCTGCGGAGTTCGTTTGCGCGAGAGCAATAAACAGGTATAATGGAATACGTGGCGCGGGGGGGGAGGAGGGGGGGGGAGAGGGGGGGGTGGCGAGAGAGGCCAGGCGGTGGCGGCGCGCGCTAGAGAAAGATTTCAATCGCCTCCACTCCAATCGGTGCGACGCGCGGACAATGCGAGCGTTCGCGGACTCGTCGCGCGGTCGATCGACTTTCGATTAACCCAAAAGATTTTTCTCGTTTTTCCCGCGCGCGCGCCTCTTTCCCCCCTCCGCGGCGGCGCATATACGCCGGCGAGAGGAAAAAAAGGCCAGCCCGACTGTTTGCCAGCGGGGCGAGGAGGAGAGAGGGGCAGAGGCAGATTAATGGCGGGAACGTTAAATGCGTCCGCGTTTTTAGGAGGCTCCTCGGCGACAATGGCGCGGGCCCCCCGTGAGAAATGCACTTACGAGCCTGTCTATCGGCCGGCCGATCGGAGCCGAGTTAATGAACGCGGAGGGTCGAGTTTAATCATTGGCCGCGAGCGGAACTCGCCGCGCCGGCCAGCGTCGTATTAGATGTGACTTTTTTGTCTCGGCGGCGTTTTTTCGTCGCGAGCAGACTGTGCCCTCCCGAGGGCTGTGCTCTAGCCTCTTTTTTTCAGGGGGGGAGGCGAGCTTTTTTTCAGAAGTCATTAGGCAAAGTAGCGCGCCCGGCAGGAAGTGAATTGTTCGGGGCGCGAGTGCACCGGCGAGCCAATGACGCGCGCTGATGGATGCTTTGTCTTTCGCGTCGCGTTCGAGCGCGTGCATTACGCTAAACTTATTCTCGGATGGCGAGCTTTTCGGCCGACATGAAAGCTGACGCTGACATTTCTAATGCATCAAATTAACGGGTCTAATATACTTGCGCGCGTTTTCAAAAGTTCCTTCTTTTCCGCGGGAGGTATAGGTTTAGATAGTAATAACAATATCGTTGATTATTGTTGTCAGATCGAGAGTGATTGGTACTGTCTACTTTTTTATTCACGTCAATTATGCATAACTTTTAAGCCAAACAAGTTCTTTTAATCCAATAATTATAGATTGTACCTTATTCTATTTTTTTTTATTTTTTTTATTTTTTATAAGTTATTACCCTATGACTGTGCAGAGTAGTGCAAATAAAGAACGTGATTCGTAGAAGCACTGTAATTTGAATATCTCATCTCAGGAATCTGTATACTTTGATTCTGGCGTATTCGCCACTGAGAATTATATGTAATATTTTTATGAGATTGCGTGAATCAATGCTGTCTTAAATTAAGAAACCAGTCATAAATGTAAACAATTGTCATAAAAGCCTCGCGTACATGTGAAACCAACTCAAATGTCAGTTCCACGTATAAGGTATTTCGAGACAGCGTGCGGATTAAAAATGATAAACCTGAAATTAAGCCAAATAATTGATAATTTGGTGTTGATATGTCATGAACGAGCAATCTTATTTGAGAAAAAAATGCAACTGTAAAATTAAAAACGGAAGTTATATACACAATCGAATAAACAAAGGAGAAACATAAATAAACAGGAGCTGGCAAATTGAAGTCAGTGTTGAAGTGATTCTTTACCGAACGTGACCGAAAATTTTTGGTTCTCCATCTTCTGCTATCGAACTGTCGTTCGTTAGTAGAACAAACTTACTGCTGCACTCAAGATAAAACTGCAATTTTTCCTATTCCGTTATCATTTTAACATACTTAGCTTGTAATGCTAATTAATATCATGAGAGTCCACTTGTTAAGTTTTCTTCTCTTTATCGTAGCGGCAGCTCAAGGTACGAATTACAAAACTCTTACATTGTGCATGAACTAGTCATCATTTGAGTCGGAATAATACTAGATTAGTTCGCTTTGAATGGGATACTATTGTCTTTTAAGATCAAATATGAATCTTATTTTGCTTTTTTAAAACAAGCACAGAAAAGTAATTGGAATTATTTTTAGAATTTGCTGATGAAGTAAACGAAGATCTTTTTATTTATGATGATGATGAAAATCTTGTTAGACTTGATTTGACAGAATCAGTACCCATAATTCCTCCTGAAGATATGAAGGAAGAAAGAGGAAATGCTGTTAAATTCTACTTAAATACAAGGGACTCTCTGTTAGATCACGAATTATTTGTGGACGACGAGGAAACATTGAAAAAAAGTTCGTTTGATATAAATCGAGAAACTAAATTTGTCACTCATGGATGGGTTAGCTCAAAAAAAGGCAAAGCTTGTACATTGGTCAAAGACGGTATGGTCTAATATCATAATTCTTGCCTTATTGTATAAATCTTGTGTAGTTATTTATAGTTATTTATAGTTATTTTGATAATTCTGATTTTAGGATTTCTAAAACGTGGAGACTTCAATGTTATTGTTGTTGATTGGGACTCAATTAGCCATCGACCTTACCCAAACGCTGTTTCTAATGTCAAGAATGTTGGACAAAGCGTTGCTAAAATGATCGATTTTTTGGCGAACAATGGAATGAATCTTAATACTACGACACTGATTGGGCATTCTTTAGGAGCCCATGTCGCGGGTCTAGCTGGATACTATTCGAAGGGAAAGGTGAACATCGTAGTTGGTGAGTACTTTTCCTCCATCCAGGAATACATTTTTTTTAAAAGAACACGATTAGACATTTAACGAATTAAAAAATTGATTAAAAATTTGTTTAGGCTTAGATCCTGCACGTCCTGGCTTCAATTTCAAGAAACCTGGTGACAGAATTTCCGCGGAGGACGCGAATTACGTGGAAATCATTCATACAAACGCTGGAAAAATTGGCCTTCTTGATCCTATAGGCACAGCCGATTTTTACCCTAACGGTGGCACGAAGCAACTGGGCTGCATCGCCGATCTCGGCGGCAGCTGTTCTCATGCTCGATCGTACCAGTTGTACGCCGAGTCGCTAGTGTCGAAGAATGGTTTCTATGGTAAGCAATGCTCAATTGCCGGAAAAATCGGTCCAGAGGTATGTAATGGTAAATTTGGAAAAATGGGTGGTCATAAACGTTGTTTACGTTACGACGGCAGTTATTATGTTCCCACCAATGACAAAGCACCATTTGCTGTCGGTAAATTATTACCTTGAAAAGTATTGTTAAATAATTAATATGTACAAGATGAAGGGAATTTTATTCAATTTATTGCAAAAGTTCTTATTTTATAAGGGCAATAAAAAAATTACGTAAAAATAAAAAACATACATTTTTTCATGATAGGGCACTTGCATGCATTGCTATTTAAATTTTATTATTAAATATACACGATAATATGAAAATTGTCAAGATAGTTTCTTTAAGCACATTTCAGTAAGTGCAAAAAGAATCATATTTCAATACCAGGTAAATATTCAGATATTCCTTTTACAAAATTCTTATTCTACTTCAAAAGTTTCAAAGATACTTAAAAATCTTAATCAATCAATTCAATTCTAATATATTTATGCGGAAGACACCTTAAAAATACGTCTACTTTTGGGCAGCTCTAAACAGGTGTGCTCTAAAAAAAGACGCTTGCAAAAGCGCGCCTCTCGCTCGAGTACATCAGAGGCGTTCGATCGGCCCTCCACGGCAATCTCCGCGGCCAAAGCCGTTCGTTATTGCCGGGCTGCCAGATCCGCGGATTATACGAAGATTGCCGTAAGTGCGGGCGGGGTGAAAACGCGCGCGCGAAGAATATCGCGGCGGATCGGGGAGCGGCAGGTGGAGGCGAAATCCTCGCGCGACAGACGCGCGTGTTTCGCAATAAAGTCGGGGATTATCGGGCGTATCGATGCCAAGGGGGAGGCGGCGGCGGCGGCCCCCTCCGACGGGGGAAGTTTTTTTTAAGCGGCGATCCATCAAAACGTGATTCCGCGACCTCGTGTCGGCGATAAGTCGGCTGCGCGCGAATGTGTGTACAGCCGTCGCTTTTCATTTGCGCGTCGGCGCGGGGGAAAGAGCCGGGGTGGGCGGGTGAAGGGAGGGCGAGGCGGGAAAAGTGGAAAAGGCCGGCGTAACGACGTAAAAATGATTCCGGTGCCGGGCGCGAAGCGAATAATTGATTCGAGAGGCGGACATAACGAGACGAGAGAGGCGAATCGACGCGCGCGTGCGGCCACGGGTTTCGCGCTGTCGAATCCGTATATCCGAGGCGAGAGTCTGTGCGCGTGCGATTAAACGCCGGGCGAGATACGCTGCAGAGACACGCGTCGTTAGCGGCCGTTCTTTTGCAACTTCTCGCGCACCCGCTGCGCGCCCCCATTGCGCGATAATTCGAGCGGGAAATTTTCTTTATCAAGGGTATACTTCGAAAATTAATGAGGACGCGATGACCTTTATTATGCCTGTCACTATTTCCGTTTTCACGGATTTCAGAAATTTTATCTATCGCGATACGGTATAAAATTGAAGCCTCTACGTGACTGAATTTTTTTAATTCTATTTTTATAGTAGAACAATTCTGAATCTATTCAACGACACTTATTTTGACATGTCTGATTTTAGAATTCTTGGTTTAAGATTTATTTAAATGTAAAAAGGTTTAAACTTATCTTTGAAATAGTTTTTTTAGAGATAATAAAAATCATCTTATCATCTTACGTTTACAGTTTTATTCATATCTAACAAAAAAAACTTATAAAAGATTGAACTCATTTTTTACATTTATCCGATTTCAACAAACTAAAACTTTATTTATAGGCAATTTTACGCAATTTCCTCAAATTTAATTTGTTACTCTCCTTTTTTCAGTTTTAATAATTTATATTTAATTGGATTACTAATTATTTAATTAAATTACAATTAAATTCCTTTTCGTAGGCCTGCGATATCAATTTCTCACATCGAAGATAAGTAAGAACTCGCATAAAATATTGTAAATAAAGTATAATAGTTTTTATGCAACTCTGTGCGTAAAGCACTGCTTTACGCACTAGTGCGCAATTTTGACTGTGCTAAATCAGCACTTTACGCCATCGTTGCATAAAGCAGTGTTCGATGCTCGTGTCAGAAGTGATTTTCAGACTCGTGTGACTGATCACCCTCGCTTCGCTCGGGCGCTAAACTCACACTCGTTCAAAAATCACATCTGACGCACTAGTATCGAAAACTACTATTATGAACCTTATCGAAAATGAACGAAGAACTGCTTTCATTTGATTACTTTTATTTTTGCAAAAATTTCTATGAAGTCCTTTACACTATAACTTGAAAACTATAAAACCTCAGCAATACAACAAATGCACAATTAAAACATCCTTTCAATTCCACAATGTTTTCCTAAGCCATCTCCTCCCAAGAAAATTCGCGATGCCATGAAAAGGACTGCACTTATCTGCAATAGCATCGCCCCGCGCGGTGAGCGGCATCCGCTGCATTGCGCGGATCGTCGTCGTGTGCGCGCACGCAATTGACGCACACACGGAGCAGCAGACGAGGCTGCAGCGCGTCCTCGGCGATCTGAAAAAAGCGGCGCATTGAGCTCGCTCGGCGTTACGCGGCGGCCCAGAGGAGAAGAGGCTCGCCGGGCGCCGCCGCGTAACTGATGGTGCTTACGAGTGTCAGAGGCAGGCCACCCACTTCTTTGCGCGTGTGTCGCGGCGGGTGCACACATTGCGGGACACGCGACGCGCCGCACGTGCATGTGCGCGCGTCCGCGGCAGGCTCACGTGGACCGCCGATGCACCGGACTGCAGCAGCGCCGGGGGAGGAGGGGGAGGAGCATCTCGTCGAGCCATCACGTGCGCCACCGAAAACGCGCGCGTGATGCCGATCGAAGGCGCGATTAGCCTCCCCGCGTGTGCGCGAGGGGAGCTGAGTTTTCGCGGGGATCGCAGCGGTGCTCGTGCATGGTCGATGGGTCTTATATAGGCGTACGGCGACGTACTAGTGCGGGATTCGTTGGGAGGGCGTACTGAATGATATTTTTACTAACTTTTATTGTGATTTTGATTAAAAAAGTTTCTTGTATTGGAAAGATTGGTTTTAAATCTAGATGGACATACGGTATGCTGGAAATAGTAAAATAAGTATTGTCAGAAATTTGAGATGCTCTATAACAGGGTGTAGAAAAACCGACGTTTTAGGATTAGATTATTTAAGTAACAAAGGTGAAATATTTCATTCTGCGCTTATAAATATGGTTTCAGAAATAAGAAATTCAGTGCAGGAGATGTCCAAGCCTACAAATTTGACATTGGCACCCAAATTTGACGATTACTCCTAAGCAGGTTTTGTTAATTGGCGTTTACCCCACTCGAATTTTGTCCAACGATTTCCCCCATACTAAATACATAACCCTCAATAAATACGAATCACGTTTTTCTCATACTGACTGTTTGTCTCATACTGAAAGTAAACCTAGGTAATCAACTTTGTGCGAAAAGTTTCAGGTTTCAATCAAATTTTAATATAATACATATTTAAACAATTATTTTTAACAAGCAATATGTTTTCTTTGATATTATAAATCAGATTATCATAATTAAAATAAAGCTGCAAGAGTGAAGTCAAAAATAATGTATTAATTACATAGCAGCGATGGATTTATTTACACGATAAAATGTTAATGCCAAAGTATTTTAACGAATGTAATTTTGAATTAAAATAAAGTCAAATATATAATTACATTGTACAATTTTTTGCCGATTTTAGATGCAGAAAATGTTTAATAAAAACTTATATTTTAGAGTAAAATCGCCTTGAAAAAAAAAACTAAAGCACTTCAAAAGAAATGTACGGCGGAGAATCAATAGAGGGGAAGGACATATTTCCGCACAGAAAAGGGAACCTGATAAAGGTGCCGAGCTCAATACCCACGACAATAATCGGATTGATTAAAAGTTGACCGAGATGAACTTGATGTACCTCCGACTTCTTTTTCGTTTCGAGATAACGGCTTTGTTCGCCCCTATTCCCCGATAAAGGGACGCTTCCTCTCTAATACTAGAATTTCCCTCGATATTTATAGTTCCCCTCGTAAAATATTTCTACACCATTTGCAGAAACATTTTTCCGAATTACCAGATCCGGTACATCGACTCTGAAAATAAATGATTACCACTCATTAAAAATCATCGCACTTTGAAAAAAAATCACGTTACTTTTTATTACGGATTTTTCCGTTTCAAGCAAATTCAAATTCATTAGCGAGCGATTAAATGCGACGCGAAGCGATTAACGAAAAAGAGGTCGTTTCGGCGATCAGCGCGGTAACTTCCCGGGGTAGCTGCGAACGCGCGACTAACGTTGTCAGACTTCATCAGCGCTGAAGTTACGGGGAAAAAGCAGCCGCGCGAAATAATCGATCCGTTGACAAGGTGATTAAACTTTCATTAAATGCAGACTAAATTGCAGCCAAAAATATCGCTCCGCCGTACCGTCTCCGGGCTGCACCCTTCGCCCTGTGATCCCCAGCGCGACACACCCGTGCCGTGAAATCGGGATTATCTTATCCGGTTGCCTTGATGGAATCAAAGATTCCCTTGCGATGAGAGAGAAGCGACTGATGTATTTGAGTAGTTACAAAATATCTCTTCTCTTGAGGTGAAAGACGAAGTGAAAAGAGCGAATTACTTTAAAATAACTTCATATTCACTAAATTTAAATTTAATCGTGAGATATCTTTAAAAATATTCTTCTTATCTGAATCAGATTTCAAAATTAATAACGCATGTAACACTTAATTTAGAAGAATGATTAAAATTTGTTTTCATTTTTAACCTTCCTGATATGATCCTGATTATTTTTATAATAATATGAAGTATAGTTGATTAGGAATACGTATCGTATCTTAATCTTTAGATCGAAAATAAAATCTAAACTTTTGAACAATCACTTCGATTTTTTTCCTGATTAATTTTTTCAATTAAAACTTATACTATTTATTAGCAACAATGATTGACAAACTTATATAAAATCTTGTAATTATAAAAATTTGACTTTTTTTTTACTCTTATAATTTGAATATTTTGTTCACATTTCATTATTTGCAGTTAAAATTTTTTTTTTTAGTTTATTCGTCCATTTGTCTCTCTCCCGATCTTTCTCCCGCTCTCTTTCTCTTTCCCTCGCTCCTTCCATAGGATGCGCGCAAATCAGAGATAGAGAAAGCAATCTATTGACTTTGAAATTGATTGAATTTTGGCGAATGAATTTGATTAAAACCGTGGACATTCGCTTGTGTGCCGAACGAATTTACTGTTTTAATAGTTGACATTGCAGTGCATTTCAACATTTTCTCCTGTTTGAGGATTGAATTTTTATTTTAAACACAATGTGGTTACTCACTGGTCACTTTTGCAATGAGTGCTTTGTGCTCGCTTAAAAGTGCGGAATATCTTTAATCGCTGAAGTCTTTATTTGACAGGTGGAAAATAAGATTTCAGAGCCAAATTCTTGACTTATTTTGTTGATTCGTAATAAATCGTTTGAAGTATCCATTTTGATGCCACAGATGAGTTATCTTTCTTTTTTATATATTTTTTCACAGATCTTTAACTTACCATTCCTGTTAAATTTTAATCTTTTCCAAGATATATTCAACTTCCATTTATCTAATCAACTAATATGTGCATTCAAATATTTTACTGTTCTATCTTCTTTTGCATCTTATCCATTATTAGATTACAATAATTCCTTAAATCCATTTATTATACCCCAAGAATTTACAAAAAATATCCTTCACTTCTTGGTAAACATGTGTTATGGACCTAAACTTATGAAACATTTTACTCTTCCTCTTACGACTTTCTTACTCGACCGAGCTTAATTACATTTCTAAAAGAAAAACATCCCGGGAATAAACGCAACAGTAAGATCCTCGAGGCGAGAGCGAGCATAACCAGCGGCGTGAAAAAGTGCAGCGTCTGGTAGTCGTACGAACGGCGTCGCCGGCGTTTAATTGTGCAGGGAAATTAACACAGCGGCGGAATCCACTTTGCATGTTAGGCTTTTACGGCTCGGCGAGAAAGAGAGCCCCGGCCGTTCGGAAGGTCCGGCGCGGCCATCGTCGCCGTCGACTTGCTCGTCTCCCGGCGAATGGGCGGCCTCCTCTCTCACTCGCCGGCGACCCCTTTTCTTCTCCGCCCGGCCGCCCCCGCGCGCACTCGCCCTTCCTCGCGACCCTTACGTGTCCCTCGGAGATATAGAGGCGCGCCCGGGCGCCGGCGTACCTCTATAAATTCCCTTAGGATTTTTCTTTCCTCCACTTGCCTTAATTAAAGCCGTCCCTTACGACCCCTTACGACTCCACGGGCTCCACCCTCGCCGGACCTTCGCCCGAGAAATTCGCCGCCATCCCCCTCCCGTACGGCCGGCCTCGGCTTTTGTGCGCCAAGAGCGAGGGTCCGCGAGCATTCGCTGGATCTCGCCGGGAAAGAGAGAGAGAGAGAGAGAACGATCGACGCCGGCTCGCGGGACAATTAGAGTAATGCCCGTCGAGCGTTTAATAATGCAAAGTGGAGCGCCGCTGCGACAACGGCGAAGAAACGGCCGCTCCGACGATTTGCGGGGCGGCCGGGATTTTTTCTTGGGCGATTATGCCATTAATAACCGGGATTGTGGCGTATAAGTTTTGCCGATGGATGAATTTTTGTTTGAAAGAGGTGCAGAGTGAATGCGCTGGTTATTTTGAACAGAAGAATACAATGGGACATAATGGACAATACACGAGAGTATTTCTGTGGCTTTTCAACATAACGACTTAACTTCTATTTTTTTTGGTTATTGAATGATTTTCTCTTACTTCTGATACTTTCTGAATTATCGAAATATTGTCCATTGATTATTTTTAGAATTAGACAAATAAATGCATAGAAACTTAAGACAATCTTTAATCGAAGTAGTATAGTCGAATCGATTAGTTGGTTAAAACCAGTAGCCTGATATAGCAGATCTCAAATAAATATACATCAATTAAAATGTCAATAATATTTAATTTAAGATCCATTTATGTAATGATACACAGTAAGATTGAATCTTAATCTATTAATTTACGCATTGATGAGACTTTGTTCATTAAGATAATAAAAATTTATTTTCTGAAATGAGCGTTGATAGGAGGCTATTCTTAGAAGCGTTGGTCGTTGAAGATTATTTTCCAACCATTTACATTTTTAAGATTCTTTATTCCCGAATGACTTTCTTCTAAGTACGATTCCATCGCCGATATACCAAGACGACGGCTCGATGAAATAAATAGAACGGAAAGTAAAATTTATTCACTAAAATATCGTTATAAAGGAATACTTGAGCGCGAAACGCGTTCGCCTCGTCAACCGTGCAATTCGTCAAGTCCCTTTGTCGCCGACGACAATGGGCGCGAGCGCGTTGATTTTTTTCGTTGCACGCGGAATTGATATTCGGCGTTTAATTAGTAACAGCTGTTCCTTGCCACCGGCGCTCAATGAAATCCACTCGGTTAAATAACTATCACGGGCCGAAAGTTAGCCCGAGTCAAAACAATAAATGTATATCATTTAAAGCGCGCGAAGTGATTTAATTTAGGCCACCTCGGGTAACATTGATTTATTTAATAAATTTTCAATTTGCCGCGCTGTTATTTAAACAACTGATAATGAGTTAAGATAATTAGTGGCTTGCTTTCGAAATAATGAACGCACGTCTCGCGCTCGCGCGCACACATAGTGACGCGCGCATACAGGGAAGGCGGCCGCCCGTTGCCGGCTGCCAACGTGATCGGGGCTCTTGCAATAATTAATTGGAAACACAGTAGAATGTTATTACGCGCGATCGTGTAGCCGGGGCCGATGGTCAACATATAGGTGTCTCAATCAAACTAAAATTGCCGGAATATCATGATCGCTATAATGGACAGCAGTGAATACAAACATTTATTTGGCCGTTTTAAAAACGACACCGTGTTATACACTCATCCGGCCGGCCCGGCCAAACGCGCTCGCCTATCCCCCGGCCCTTCCGCGAGCCGCGTTCTCGAGTTATTATACATCGTTAGGACGATACCTCTAATAAATTTATATGTCAATTTTTTTTTAATAAACTACCAGTTCGCACTAAAATATCTCGCTCCTCGTAATAGCTTCTAATCAACTAATGATTTTTAATACCGATGGTCATGCGTTCATAAAGTTTACATACTCACATTAATGCAGTTATCGTTAAAAATAAATAAATAAATAAATAAATAAATAGAAATAATAATAGGGGAAAGCGGGGCATAACGGGCCATGAGGCAATGTGAACCTTCGGGGCATAGTGAACCACCCCATTAAATATACTGCATTTGGTGTGAAAAACATTTATTAACAAGTTTCATTCAAATTAAAACAGTTTGAAAGATTATTATTAATACATTGCAATATTACTATATCCAAAAATTATATATAGTAATACTGCAATGTAATAATGACAATCTTTCAAAATGCT
>JAXIUT010000037.1:9209527-9224943 GCA_035586675.1 Eurytoma californica | reverse complement strand
AAATTATATATAGTAATACTGCAATGTAATAATGACAATCTTTCAAAATGCTTTAATTTGAATGAAACTTGTTAAGGAATGTTTTTACACTAAATGCAACATATTTAATTGAGTGGCCCACTATGCCCCGAAGGTTCACATTGCCCCATGGCTCGCTATGCCCCGCTTTCCCCTACAAATAGAAATGTGAAGTTGATTTTAAGTTTGAATTTTATGAAAAATTGAAAAATAATTATACTGCGGCTTTTTTTTAGTTTCGCTGTATTTCAAAATATTCATTTAATTATCACTCATATAATTGACATTTTGTTCAATATCATCATATATTCCTTTACGAAAAAAAGTGACGAATCGATGAAATTACTGCAATTTTAATATTAAAATTTAATAATTTCAATATTAAGTATCAAGTTATTCTGCAAATGTACAGCTCTTACATTTAAAAATTTACAAAGAAAACAAAGATATAAAACAGTGTTCTTTATGGCAAATTATTCAACAATTGTTATACGCTTGTTACATATAATTCTCTGCTACCAATGGTAAGAGTATATCTTTTAAAAAAAGAAAATAGCGGTGGGTTTTATAAGTGTATTCGCATAATACAAAAATCACATCTGCAACAAATTTATAATTCATTTCCGTTCAATACAACTTTTAATTATTTAGACAGAAAAGAATACGAAATTTGAAAAACCATATTGCTAAACTATCAAAAAAATTTCTGCAAATATCTAATTCCACTAGATCTCATTAAAAATATCAAAAACTTTTATCTCTTTCTGTGATATAAATTAAACCGAGCGCCGCCGATTGCATCACGGCAAAACGAAAAAAAGAAAAAAAAACAGTACAGTCCACTTCCGAATGGAATTAAATACTTAAAGGAAAAAGTCGTAAAGCCAAACTCACTCAGCCCGGAGTTTTCAGCCAATGAGTCTTTGAGCCGTTTGACCCAAAAATAAAAAGCCCACTCCCTCCTAATCGCCGAAGTACACCCAAGCGGAAGAAAACTTTTCCCTCGCCTCTTCCTTCCCAGCCCCACCGTCCGCGCCTTTTCTCCGCGCGAAAGTATTTTAATTTCAGCCCGGCGATGCGATTCGCGCGCCCTTTCCCGTGCGCGAGCAGCCGCTGCAATTGTGTCCGGAAAATCGTCGAAAAGTGTAACGCGCGCGCCGACAGCCGACGTCAGCGCCGTCGCGGAAACAAGAAGTTGGTCGTACCCGCGACTGCGGGGAAAAAAAAGAGAGAGAGAAAGAGTCGCGGATAAACAAAACGCGAACAAAGAAAGAAAGGAGCGCGGCCCAGCTGCGAGCGGGTGCGGAGCGCGATAGCGAGCTAAAAGTTTCCTCGGCTCGCGCCTAGCTCTTCGACACGGGGTACCGCAGCCTCGCGGTTTCCGGCAAAATAGAAAGAGAGAGGGACAGAGAGAGGGAGAGCGAGAGAGGGAGGGTGGGACCGACGTGGTCACGATGCCGACTGCGCGCGGGAGGGCACCGCAGGAGCCGAGCGAGCGTGATAAGAGCCCGCCGGAAGGGAACGGGAAGTTTGAAAAGTTCCCGCGCGCGAAAAGCCGCGCTTTTCGCACTTTTCTTGGCGGCTGTCCGTGCTCAAAGAGAGCGAGAGAAAAGGGGAGTGCTCGTCGGCGCTCGAGGGGCCAAAGAAGCCTCTGGTCGAAGGAGTCGCCGAGGATAATCATACGATCGGGTAGATGTAATTCAACAGTAAGACAAACGTGTAATGATCGAAGTACAGACTTTAATGGTAAATTATACTTGAGGTAACTTGCGTACCAGTGGATTGGCAGCTGTATCTATCTGTTACTACTTGATTCAGGAAAGCTTAGTTTAGCTTATCGATTATTCAATTGTTTAGAGACGTAAAAGAAGCTGATTTAAATGGTATAATGTAGCTGTTAGTATAATGGGTGTAATGCAGCTACTGTTTTTTTTTAAATCTACGATATAGGAATTAGCTTAAAGTAAATCGCGTTCATGAATTATCCATCGACTCTGATGACTTGTCGATTGAAACATGCCGAGGTTAAATGTCTACTGCAAACATTGTTAATGCATTAAATGTAGTAGTTTACTGAGAGGTATAGGCAAACGCACTTGATATATGTTGACCCCTTGATTGTAGACTGCATTGCAGAATATGAAGGCAAATAATACGATCACAATGGCCGCGATATCGAAGAAGGAGCGCCTGTGATTGCCCCGGGCGTAATTCGTCAGTTATTAAAGGAAAATCGATCCTTATTTATATTCGATTTAAAAATATTCGCTGTGTTAGCCTGCTTCGATAAGTTTATCGAGCAATGATGCTGATAAAAAATATTATAACCGCAGCGCGGGTATTAATATTAATATTAATCGGTTTAGCGGCATTTAAAAGATTAATTTACGTAACAACAAGTTGCGTAATTCTCTTCGACGTTTTGTTATTCTAGTTATAAATTATACAACATGGGAATTAAACAACTACCTTTCGCTAAACATCAAGCCGTTCAAGTCTTTTTTCAGTTTCAGTAGTACGTGTATGCTGCGGTAAGACTGTCGTTTTTCAAGGTTGCATTAATTGTTTAATACAGATAGAATAAAATTGCTAAATATCGAGATTTAGTGAGTCTCTTTTCAGAACGATATTCTTGGCTTATTTTGATGATTCATAATAATTAGTTTGAAGTATTCATTTTAATGTTACATTTCAAGTCTTTTCAGTTTAAGTAGTACGTGTACGCTACAGTAAGACGATTTTTGAAGGCTCTGTCAATTGTTTAATACACAACGAACAAAATCGCTAAACATCAAAGCTTTCGAGTCTTTTTTCATTTTAAGTAGTACAAGTATGCTGCGGTAAGACACTTTTTCAAGTCTCTATCAGTTGTTCAAAACAGAACATACAAAATCACCCAAGAAGTCTTCACATCTGAAAGGGACACTTACTCCCAGCTCGTCGTCAAAAATACCCCCATTCATTTCGCAGCATCCCTTTCATCTCGGCCAATAACTCGAGCGCAGGCCTTAAATAAAGCCCCCCTCCAGCGGACCTCCCCTCGCCCGCGTACAAAACTAAACTCATCAGCATCTGCATCAGGAGGTCGGTCCTTGGCCGGGCCGCGCGCGAGTCCGAGCTCTCTCTCTCTCTCTCGACGTGTATAAAGCCGGGGCTCGGGGCCGCTCGATGAGGGTGCGCTCGCCGGCGCTAGTTTCCCCATAAATGCGCGGCGCGGAACGAGTCGAAGCCGAGCGCGCAGTCGAGAGGCCCGCTAGTTGTAGTGCGCGGGCGGACGGACGGCGCGCGTAGGAGCGAGCGCGAGCGCGGCTATAAGAGCGGACGGCCGGGCTCTCGCTCGCACGCGGGCGCATCGACCGTGGAGGCCGTGTTTTTGCGGGTGTGGCTTAGCGCCGCCGCCGTCTCCCCTCCCCCCGCGCCTCTTGGCGGGCGAGCGAGAGGGACGCGCGAATTTTGCGCTCGCGCCCTCCTCGTCCGCTCGCTCGATTTTATATGCGCTCGCTCTTTCCAGCGCTCGCGTGCCCCCAGCGCGCGCCCGGCACCTTCGACCAGAGGGAAAGAGAGGAGGGCGTCGAACTAACGGGCTTCTGATAATATTTCGTTACGCCGCGATAAAAAAAAAAGGGAGAGAGAGAGCCGAGTGGAAATTGTTGACATTTTTTCCCGCGGCGATCGCTCGCATCCTCTTCTTTTTTCTTATCCTTTTCTTTACGAGTTTAGCGGGGCTTTTTTTCGAGGCTAACGGGGATGATTGACGAGTGGAGCGAGGAGGAAGGAGGCGGCAGGAAGTAAGGCGCGCCCCGTGGAAATAGAACGTCGATATCGATCTTGAGTGCTGGTACGACGGGCTTCTTGTCTAATTTACCGACGTTCGAGGTGCCTATGAGATCCGCGGTGAATTTACGTTCTCGTCAGCCTCGCGGGAAGGTAAAAAGCGGTCGGTTCGGAGACTTTATTAATAGCCGACGGCAAGGTGAAAGACCCAGACGCTTTCTCTTAAGCTCTTTCACCGCATTAAGCGATGCGTTTTCATTCTTCAATTTTGGTCTACCGACAGATTGTCGTTTATGAAAGACATTGAAATGTATTTCCCGCCTTTTTATTTCGGAGACAATGGGAGAGGTTTATTTATAAAAGTAAATAGATTAATTCTATTGTGAATTATTTTTCTGCATTTAATATATTTACTTATAATTAGAGAAAAGCGAATGAATGAAAGTCATTCTGGTTGAGCTTGACTTGAATTATTTTTACTACTATGCATAGTTTAATTTTATTTTTGTAAACAGAAAAATTTTACTAAATTACTTCGGTATGTTTATCTATCATTTCTGATGTCGATCCTCTTATGCTGTCTTATGTTAAAACCACGTTCAAGAACGATAATTAAAAATTTAATCCGCATGTTTATAATATGTACACAATCTTTTCATATCTCAATCTAAAACGTGAATCTTTTCATTAATATACCTATAAAAACAAGTAATATAAAGAATTAAAACGTTTAAATTTTATCATGAAGTTTCGAGAAGAGTAACTTTATCAGATTGTTTCACAATATCTAACGTAAAGAATATGTATTATTGTACATACAAATTTTACTTAGATTGATAAGATAAAACTAAACATCTAAAATAAGTATAGCTTTCTAAAATCGTTTTTCAATGAATTCACGTGTTTTCGTGTTTACAACTGATGAAAAATATTGACTTCCTTGATTAAAATCTACCAAGAAAGCGACAAATAATTAGACTGATTTAATAAAAAGGCAAATTTTTTAGTAATAATTTCAATAAGTAGTACGGTGAGGAGCCCATACTTTTTTTGCTGCCTTGCTGGGGCCTTATAAGATTCTTTTAGATTCTTTTAAGACTTAAAATGAATTTTATTTCTCAATTTAAATAAATTGTAACTTTTAATCGTTTTACGATTGTAATTTTGTAAGGGCTTAAAGTTGAAGTACTGTTAAAAATAATAAATAAATAAATAAATTTATGAATGGATGAATTTTTACTTTACGCATAATTAATTTTAAGTTCTATGTTTCCACTAATTACACTACATCATTGGGGACTCTGCTTCTAAATAATGAACTGTTATCAATAATCTACCAATGCTAATCTACTTAAATTTTCTTGACTCTGAAAGATAATAATCATTCGGTCAGTGTTGGAATTCCTCTTGAAAATACCACCAGCAGCTGCGATCTTACGACAGCGTTATCACCTTCGCAACTACCTCCCACGAAAACAGCGCCGCGTCCCTAACGCCATTTTTCCCGCACTAATACAGCGGCGCATTGCATCACGCCATGGCGCATTATGAGGACGGCCGCGTCCGACCTTCACCGCGCGGCCAAAGATTTATCGTCCCTAATACCTATTGACATTGAAAAGGTAATCTGCGTAAGTGGCCGCCGCTGGGGCTAACCCGCACGCTTCCGGCCATTGGCCCGGCACAATTTTTTTTCCCTTTTTTTTTTTTAAACACCCACGCGCTCGAACAGAGTGGTACAGCTGTTGCCCGCTGCTTTTTTTTCGCCGAACTTGCCTTTGAATCTCTGTGACTGCTTTTTCATAGCCGCGATTGAAACGTATTTCTCCTTTGTCGGATAGGATTTGACAACGGCTTCAAGCGATCTTCTTACGGGAGTTTAACTTTAAAGTGATATGACGGATTTCAAGTGCAACGGTGGACTTATCAACTGATTTTGTTCCAGTATTTTATAGGCTGACCCGCTGATAAGATTTCCAGGAATTGGGGAAGTGCGATTTTGACACCGATGATCTATATCATATATTATATCTCTGTATCGATGACACTGATCTCTTCGTGAAGTTTTCTTTTATTATAGCAATAAACGTTTAGAATACGGTAATAAATTCAAATGCCATTTTTTTGTATTTCCGCGAAGGCATTATGTTACATTACTATTGTAAATAGATGTGTAACGGAAAAAAAGTTGACTCTGGAGTTTTCATGTAGTAGCGCGTGATTGAAATAGCCGGAAAACAAATGGGGAAAAAGTATTAAACGAAATTAAAGTCAAATAAACCTCGCCAATCGTGCCAATTAAATCGTATAATAATGTGTAATTGTATGTTAAGTCCGAGCTGAAATTAAAAAGCGATTGATTTTCCCGATTGGGTATAAATATCGCTCGGACGCTCTCGCACCATCAACCGACGATAAATAATACGCGATAAAAAGGAAAAACGTTGAAACAATATTTACCCCGCGTATTTTCATCGCGATCCGCTCTCGCGCGCTTGCGTTAAAAACTAATTATCCGGTCTCACCTACGGTCACGCGGCAGCGTCTTCGCCGCGGGTCGTCGTCAACCGCGCCTTCGAAGCGGTTCATTTACCCAGTCGACTAATTGGAAGGAAAAAAAAAATTTAAAGAGAAATAAAAAAGCGCGGCGGGGACAGCACTCAGGGGAGCAAACATAATTAGAAGGCGGCCGGCAAACGAAGAAAAGGGGTTATTCCGACTGTTTGACGACACGCGATACGCCTTTCGCGCCACGGGGCTCGGCCCCTTCGGAGAAGCGGAGCGAGAGATCGGAGGAGTCGGCTCCGCCGTGGACGAAGACGCCAAGTGGTCATCGCTAATGGCGATGATAAAAACGCTATTTGCGCCGCGGGGGGTAAGGGCCAGAAACGCGATACGATTATTCATACTCGAGCGCGCGCCCGGCGAATGTTTGTTTTGTTTAATGGAAAACGGCTCGGCGGGACTCTTAATTTCGTTTTTCTCATTAACGTGGCGCCCGCGGACGACGCGCACGGCGCATTTTCAGACGGACGATGGAGGTCAGCGGTTGCTCCGGTCCTCCGTGTGCTGATAAGTTTTCCGGGCGGATATTAATTATACCTCCGGGCTTTCTAATTTTGATTAGAACTCTATTTTTTAAAGCTATAGCATGTAATTTTTTTTATAACACTAGATTAAGAAAGGCTAATTTCATAACAACACTTGAAACTTTGTAGTTAGATTTTATGAAAAAACGCAAAAATTGTCATCACTTGCTCAATTTTATTTTGAATATTTTAAACCCATTTGGTAAGGATATCAAGCTTCTTACAAGAGCATGAATTCAAGAAGTTCCATGACATAAATAAAAAGTAAAAGACTTTAAAAGACTGCTACTTTACAGAAAATTTTTTAATTTTGTGGGTGCTGAACTACATCAGAAAATGCTTAAAAAACAATTTTTTGATAAAGTTTCTGTAGAAACCCATCTTAAACAATTATGTTGCGCTTATCGTGTATTTTATATTAATGAATGACTATATATTAGATCTGAAAATAGTGATGACCTAAATTTAACTTTAATGATACGCCTGTTGAACTGAATAATAAAATACCAGAAAAATACTAAAGAATTTCAATGAGATAATTATTCTAATATTTTATTTAGATTTCAATTATCCTTTTAAAAAAATTAAATTAGATATTTGATAAAAGTAGGTTACTGATTATCTGCATGATTATATGATGAGATAATGAATTTTTTATTCATGCAAAAATTTATTACACAAGTAGATTAAGTTGCCAAAAAATTATTTATTTAAATCACTTGAAAGACACAAGGCAAATAAGTCGTTTTACCTAACAATATCAATTTCAGTATTGTAAAACGTTCAAATTTCAAGCTATAACAAAACAAACGATTTGAAACCATTACTAATTTAGAAATAACAAAGACCAGGTCACACTTAAAATAATAGTGTTGTCATTTTACAATTATTTAAAGCAATAAAACAAGGGATTTCAAACAAAAAGTAAATTCTCTTTGCCGGTATTTCCTAGCATGCAAATTTCTCGTGTAAGCCAAGCTTTTCCATTTAAATATTCTAATAAAGCCGAAAAAGTGCCTAATATTCTTTCAGCGTATCCGGCCGAACTTTCGTCCTGTCTATTACATGTTTACAAACTTCCAACGCCTGCCGCGCGCGGCGCGCATACTTTGCTCCGCGGCACTCTCGCTCGCTCGCGCGCCCGGCCATTATCATACAAAAGCTCAATTAATTCCCAAAAGCGACCGACAGACCGGCTTTAAAATCGACAGGCAGAAACTTTCGGATAGCTCGCCCCTCGCTGACGTTTAAAACGAAACTATTTTAGCGTGCGCGTTGCGCGTCCCGGCGCATGACGGCGCGACGGCGGTCCGCCCGGTATAATCGAGTTTCCGAACACACTCGCCCCGTTTAAATTTTCCCGCTGTAAACGACGGCTGGCGGGGGCGCGCCTCGCGACACAACTATATATACGCCCGGCGCGACGGCGGGACCGCGGTCCGCTCGCGCGACGCCCGAAACAATCGGCCGCCTATTAGCAAACTATTACGGCCCGAGTATCGATGGATCGATAGATAGTCGCGTCGTCAGCTGTTGCTCCCGAGGCCGGACCGCGCGCGATCGGTTATCGGCGCTGTTGCCGTTGACGTTGTTGGCGCGTGTACGGCAATGAGCGCCGAGGCTACGACCGTATATAGGGCTCCTTGGTCTAATCCACTGGTCTTGGGGTGGAGTGATGAAGATGAGGTGGCTTAGGTTCACTGATCACGAGCTTCGCTTGATCCTCACTGGAAATTAATCTTTAGCTTCTGTTTTGTTTACGTTTGAAAATCGTTAAAAATGACATGAGATAGTTTTATTTAAAGAATCGCGTTAAATAATTACAGGTAGAATGAAACTCGAAGTTTCATGAAATGTTCCGTAGTGCTTAGATGAATGATTGTTTAATTCAACTTTTGCAAATATTCACGAGGCTACAACAAAATCTCCTTTTTCTTCTGAACTACATAATTTATTTTATACCTATCATTAAAGCTCATTTTTGCAAAATTTATATTATTATGCAATTTTTTCATTATCCATAGTTATTCACGAAGGTAAGACATAGGTATTAAAATATTAAATTATTCTCCTAAGTAATTTGTCTCTCCATCTGATGAAATCAGAATAATAACAAAAATTGTAACTAATGTACACTCTTCGTTACTATCTATTTTTCAGTTTTGCCGATTATGCAATTTATTCGATCCCCTTAATGCAATACAGAAAATAAGGAAAATAATTCTCTGAGTACAAATAATTTCTAGAAATTCGTAATCATTTTTCAATATAACATATTTCATTATTTTTAATTGGAGGAAAATGTATAAACAGTAAACGCGAAACCGTACGGACAACCTTGAAAACGAAGCCTCGTGAAAGATTCAATGAGTCCAAAAATAAAAATAAAAAAAAGCCATCAGTGAGAGCGAGAGGCGCGCATCAGCATTCATTTATATTCGTTCATTCCCTCACTATGTTAAAGGGTACAACTTGTTGTCCGTACAATGGCCCGTAAATAAATCAATTACACGCGATCGTTACAAATGCTTTGTGGCGCGCGAGCCGCGTATATCCCGCAAAAAAAAGCGTCGCGAAAAAAAAAACTCCCCGGCCGAAAATTCAATATAGAAAAATAAAGGCGCGCGCCGCGAAAATCCAAAGCCGCGCGCGGTTTCCCGGCCGAAATAAAGGCGCTCGCGCAGGGCGGGATGGAAGGAAAAGCCGGCTAAGCAAATAACGCTCGTCCTCCGGCGCGGGATTCGTCGCATAAACGCTCTAATAAAATATAAATACAGCAAAACAACTCGTCAACTTAAGCATTCGTTTTTGCCGAGCCGCGCGCGACACACAAACGCGCGGCGCGCTGCCCTCCGTTTGCCACCCCGAAAAAAAGGAGCGAGAGAGAACACGTGTAGGTACAAAAGCCGCAGGCCGGGCTTTGTTGGCTGCGCGACCGAGTGACATGGTCGAGTCGCGAGATTTTCATTGTAGCCCAAGCGCGTATACCGCCCGTACGCGGGGGTATAAAATATAGAAAAAAAATGCGCGGCAGAGAGAGAGAGGAGCGGCGGAAGCTCGGGATGCGCCCGACCTGCGGCAAATCCGCGCGGAGGGAGTGCGAGAAGGCGAGGACGTCGGCTCCCATTCGAAATCGATCCGCGCTCGAACGCGCGCCGGAAAATATGAATGGAAAACGCGCGATTCTTCGAGGGTAGAGGCTATACGGAAGGGGGGGGGGGGATCGATCGACCACGTGTTTGGCACCTGTTCGCGTATATACCTCCGGAGCCGATTTTCACCGATTGCCCGAGCTTAATGGGCCGTCCTCTACCGTCCGTTTTTCTTCGCCATCTCGTGCGCGCGCCCGAGCTTTTTCTTCGGGGATGGGCTCCAATGGCTCTTGTTTGCTTGGCGCCCGACCGAGCGGCGCGCCGACAGCTCTCACGGCTCGATGCACGATTTCTCGCCCGTGGAAGAAAGTTTGTGAGCCGGTATATTTGTGAGAGGTAAATTCCGATTGATCGGTGCAGGTTATTGGCGGCTTCCAGTGTTGAGCGATATTTACTCGCCCTGGATCTTTCTTTCAGTTTGAAAATGTGTATTAGCTCGTTATTTATTTTTTTATTCATCTTTATGTTTGCTATACGATCTGTTTAAACTTTTGTTTATTTTTACCTTCGGACACATAGGTATATTATTAATTTTTTTTTTTTAATTAAAAGCTCTTGCTATTTAATACTGGCCTTTCAAGTAAAAAGTTGAATGCGTACATATTCAAACGGATTAATTAATCTTTTATGTGCCGAAAAAAAAAAAATTATTTTTTATTTATTTATTTATTTATTTATTCAAACTAGTTAAAATTTACATAGTAGTTTCCTATGCGTACATAGGTATCTTACGAAGTAAATTCCTATCGAGGTAAACAGGGTTACCTGTACGTAGGCTGGTTGAAAAATAATATAACAATAACTTAAAACTAACAATATTTTGCAAATAAGTTTCGTTTTGCAAAAATTACCAAATGCTTAATAATCTTGACATCAAAATTTACTCACAACTTGATAAAAATTACCACAAACATAATAATAATTACGACTTCAAAGTTATTTTTACAAGATTGCAAGGTAATTATTACCAAACGGATCACTCGATCCCAAGATTCCTCTCCGCACACAGCAATTACCAGAAAATTCTCTCCGTGAATTTGAAAAAAAAAATCGAACAGCAATTAACCCTCGCGTCATTAATTCCGCCAAGCAGATCGTGCGAAAGCAGCCTCTAGGCGAGGAAAGAGGAAAGAGCATCCAGCATCGTCGATCAAGCGGCTAACCGGCTCGTCGTCGGCGGAACCCGGTCACTCGTCTTTCCGCGCATTAAATCGCCCGTGACGGCTCTCTCCCTCCACGTCCTCCCCGGCGAGTTATTTTTCTCCTCTCGCCGGGTGTCGTCGTCTTCTTCAATTAAGCCGCCCGCTCGGAAGTAGCCCCTGGGTCGCCCGACGCTACGACGACGACGCGCCGCAAAGGAGGGGGGGGGGGGGCACCACCCCCCTCGTCCCCCCTTCGAGGCAGTCGCAATTAATTTTCCGGTAGACGGCGTAACAATCCCGTCGCGGATAGACGCGCCATGCGCGCCGTCAAGGAGAGAAAGGACCTCGAAGGACGCTAACTAATACCCTTTGACCCGCTCGAAAATGACGGCTAACGGCGGCGCACCGTCTCGCCTTCTCGATTGTTTCGCCGACAAGGATTATCACCGGCTTGCCGCGATTGTACGCTAATTTCCTTTTGCTCGTGCAATCAAAACTTTATCGCTCCTTTTTTGTTTCTTTTTTTCTACCTGGATGGGGTAGTGTGATTTTAGCTGATGTTTGATTCATTTCAACGATTTTTTTCATACTTTTGCAAATAAATAGATTTTTCCACCTATAAATAAAAAATCAAATACTAAAAAATTCAAAATATTTATCTAATTAATAAATGCAATAAACTGACGATGGTGGCATTTTTAATTAAAATATCATTTGAATTTTTCAAACGGGTACAAATTTTGCTTAATCTTCAATAATTACATATAATATAATCAATATCATTCTTAAAACACATATGTGTATTCTATAATAAAATACCATTTTTAGTTCTACTAATGAAGCACTAATACTCGTTCATTAAAATAAATTCATTAAAAATGCATAAATACGAAAAATAAATCCTTAAAACAATAACCCCCGCAAAATGTATATCAAACTTCGGGGCATTTAATATCCGCGCTCCTCGAAAGGATCCGTCGTCTGAGACAAAGAGAAAGCCGGTGCTCGGCGGGGTAGCGGGCAAAAAGGGGCAGACGGCCAGAAACAAGAAGCGAATCGGCGAAAGAAGAAGACGCAAGCTCGCGGGCGAGAGAAAGCGGGAGTGAGAGAGGGAGATCCTCCCGGCGGAGGCGGCAGGGACACACATCAGGGACTAGGCGAGGAGGAGATATCCCCGAGGATCAGAGGCGAGCCTTTGTAGCCCGGTCGAGCGGGTGGCCGGTCGACTATTGGAGGGGGGGGCGGATGGGTGGCGGTGGCCTCGCCTCGCTCGGGGTTTTCGGCCGGCGGGCCACAAAGGCGGTCCGCGCGCGCGCTCCTTCTCTCGCCGTGGCTCTAAAACGTGGAGGTGGACCTAAGCGCTCGGCCGCGAGGATAAAGGAGAAGGAGTAGCGGCCGCCGCCGCCGGCCCCGGGAGAGAGAGCCAACGAAGGACGATCAATAAGGAAGGCATCGCGAGGGGTGGGGGCGGCGTGGAGAGAGAGAGAGAGAGTCCGCACGGCCGCCTCTCGCTCTTATGTGTGTACACCCGCGGAGGTTACACGCGCCCGAGGGGTGTGCGCCCCACGTAAGGGCGGCTCGGGCAAGAAAGAACCGAGAAAACGAGGCGGCTGCGGGCTTTCGTGTGTGCGCTACGAGTTACGGGGGGTGAGAAGCTCGCGCTCGGGAGAGAGACTTGGCTGAATGGGGCGAGAAGCGACCCGGGGGAGTCGGGACTTTTAAACTTTGCCGGAGGAGATGTAAGGAGCGGCCTTTCGCGCCTTTTTCTCCGGAGAGCGAAAGCACCGCTTTTAAATGCCGGCTTCTTCTTTGAGCGCGGCGCTTCGGCTACTTCTTACTCGCCGCGCACGTTTTTCCGCGCTCTTTTAAAACCCCTCGGCTCCTTTATTTTTCAGCCTCTGCTTCTCCACTTCCCGTGGATAATTTTATCTTTTGAGATGCGTTTTATACTTTTACTTTTTCGCGAGTTTATTAAATGTGAAACGTTGCTGTTTTTTTATTTCGTTTCGAAAAGAAAAAAAAAAATTGTCGGAAAAATATGCTCGTACAAAAGTGTATTTCCTTTGAGAGATTTATGTATTTGAAGAGAAGAAATTAATGTAACAGTGTAAATAGTTGAAATGAATAAAGATTTAAAAGGAAACAATGGCACTGCATAGGACTGCAAAATTGTTTACTACGAACAAGTTTTTCTTTGTCAATTGTTTTGTATTCAATTTTTCTCATAAAAGGAAATAAAATCACGATAATAATGATATTTGTACATCCATTTGTAAATTATTAGAAAAAAAAATCCATTGTTTACTTGCGGTAGAATTATTCCAACTTTTAACATTTCACTCAATTTTTCATGCAATGCACAATGTTCCATATTGCTTTTATTTACACGCAACAATTTTAACAGCCGATAAGAAAGCAGAATCAACAAAGCGTAATATTTAACGTGAAAACAAACCGGGGAGTATTTTCATAATGAATTAATTACATAGCTATAAAGTAAAAATAAAAGAAGGCGGACGAGGGAGTGGAAGAAGCAACGAGAGGCTCGAATAATTTTGTTAAACCAATATCACCAAATATTTTTTTATTAAAAAACAAAGCAGAAAAACTTTATGTATTTGGAAACAATATTTTATAAATTGCCATCAATAACTACATTCATCCTAATGGTATATCGGCCTAGAAAAGCTGAACAAGCACGAATGCTTACATGACAAAATTTAAAAAACAAACGATTTTTTTATCAAGAAATACTTTGAGACTACTAGAGGTATCATTCCACTGTTTGTCTCGGTACGCTTTCAATGATCGAAAACAAAGTAATCAGAGAATGGAAACACTTTTAAAGTAGCCCCCACAGTGAAATGAATACTACGAGACGTCGCAATCCCTTTAAGATAAATCTTCATTTATAGCAATAAAAATTCGAGCAAGTCAACAATAATAAAAAAAAGACCAGGTCAATCGCGAACAAACTTAATACTCTTACGGCTGGGTGTTTTATCGCGGCCATTCATCCGGCGCGGGGGCGAAGAAAAAGCGATTCTTTACCTTACTCGCCGGCGCGGAGAACAAAACGAGGAGCGCGGCCGCGAAAAAGGAGGGAAAAAACTCGGGGAAACTCGGGCCGCCGGTGGGTTTAAAAAGAGAGGAAAAAAAAGGAGGGTGCGATTTAAGCTCGGCGAGTTCAACGCGCGTAGGAGTAAGTAAGGCGAGCGCTACGGGAGTCGGCGCCTCGCGAGACGTCTAATCGCGCGCGCACCTCATCCTTGAGGTGTCGGCGCGGGCTCGGCCCATGCCCGAGAGGAGGCTGGTTAGCTTTATTGATCTGCAAGACTTTCGCCCTTCCCGCGGCTTTGGTGTGCCCGCTGCCGCCACCCTCCCTCCCCTATCCCCGCGTCTTTCGGCGGAGGATCCGCGCGGGAAAGAGAAGGCGCCTCCTGGCCGCCCTTAACGCCGGCTTAGCGGAGGACACACCGCCGACGTGTCTCCCTCTCTCCCTCTTTCGCTATACTCTTCTCTCTCTCCCTCTGTCTCTCTCTCCCTCTCGGACCTCCTCCCGCGCGATCCTGCACGTACGTACGGCGCGCAACCCTCTTTACCCCCTTGACACCCTCGGCTGTATCCGCAACGAGCTGACCAACACACAAGTCGCTTAAATCCACGCTTAAGCGAGTCTCATTGTGTTTGTGCCGACGCCCCGAAGAGAGAAGCCCACCGCCTTTGCTAGGCGCGCTGCCCCCGACCACCCGGCTCGCTTTATATTCGCTGACGACTTTGCTCCTGTTTTTTCATGCAACCGCGCGCCAGTATGCCGGATCCGATGTGGAAATCTTTCTTGGAGCTTGTAATCTTGGATTTATGAGATTGCGCCTGTAAGCTCGAATTTTCTTCCCGTGTGCGGTCCTTCGCTGATGCATATTTCAGCGTTAGATTTGCGCAATTGCGGCTGTCCTTACACTTGCGATATTTGCATATTCATGCTTTATTTTTCTTTGCGGTACCGTGAAAAGAATTATAAACATTGTTTATTTATATTTTGAATTCATAAATGCAAGAAATAATCTTTGATACATACATGCTTTGTTAACTTTTTAAACTCATATTTGCAATAATAAATTCTATTCTATTCTATTTTATGCTTAACAATACATACGTACCAGTATACTTAAATATTTTTTTAATACGTTTAAGGATTTTATCTTTTGTCGTATGTGGTTGATTTAAAAATGTCAAGTATT
>JAXIUT010000037.1:9170040-9206482 GCA_035586675.1 Eurytoma californica | reverse complement strand
CTCGCTCGAAATTCGAGATGGTTCTGTTCCTTCGGGCGCGACGTCTGCTCCTCCTCGTCGCCGCCGCCGGCCGTCGTCCATAGTCGTCGTATTCCAGAGCCGACGGTCAGGCGCGCGCGCGGATATGCGAGAGCGCCGGGCCGGGTCAACCCTTTCGTGCGAAATTACGCCGACCCTCCGGGACACGACGGACAGACGACTTCGTTATCATTACGGGCTGCAGTCGCCCGTGGCTTCGACAAAACGTCACGTCGCCCGCCTACGGGCCGCGGCTGCCCGACCGCCTCCCTCCTCGCCGCCCCCCGCGCGCTCCGGCCACCCCCGCCGCCGCATGCAGCTTATGCAATTCGCGGAAGCGGATAATAAGCGCTGATATTTGCTCTGCCCGCTAATCGACTTAATTAACGTCGGGCCGAACTTTTTGAATTATTCCGACCTGGTGGGAACTTTTTTAACTTTCGCCAGCCCGGCGGAGGCGCCGATTTTTCGTGTCAGGTGCGCGGGATGGTTCGTTAAACTGAAAATTTTAGGGACTCGATTCTATTGGTGCAGGTCCGAGTGGATGGGAGATCCTTTAATTATTTCTGGTAGTTTCTCAGAATTTCTGTGCCAAATAAAGAGAAAAATTATTTTATGTGAAGAACATTTATTTCATTAATTACATTAGTTTAGTGTGCAAAACTATGTTGTATTTTTTCCTATATTTATTTATTTTTTATTGCAAAAATAGTACATTATGCGACTAGAGAAATAAAGAAAGAATGGTCGCAAATCGCATGGAAATTGACAATCATGCGATTTTAGGCATTCTTTCTTTTTTTCCGTAGTGGATCATATACGATTTTTTTACATACCCACGCTGAAATGGCTATTTTTTAATTTCCGCGCAGGGGTAAAAATAGGCACTTTTGGCGAGGGTATGTAAAAAATGTTCTTTTATGGTCATAAAAAAATAAAATATGAAAATTGTAAGTACATTTGAAAAAAAAAAAAACAATTCAAATCTTTCAAAAAAAATTCAAAAGCAAATCAATTCTTTTTTTTTCAAGAAAAGTACTTTACAGGTCATTCTTTTCTAGGAAATCTACCTGCAATATGTGTGTAGTACCCTCAATATTTATTGTTTCATTAAAATAAAATTGAAATTTAAGAAAAATTTTATTTCTGTAAATTTTTTAGATTGTGTAATAAAACTACTTTTAAAAAAGAAATTCACTTTCTAATCTGATCTTAACCTTTCAAAAGTTAATCGCAAAGAAAAATCAATTGAAATTCATTCTTATCATTCTAAAACAAATTACTTTGTTAATAAACAATTAATGTATAAACTGTTCGAAGGATGTGCATACTTAAATGTTTCGTTTGACTGTGCAAAATTTCACTAATAAAATTATGGTCAGATTGACGAAAAAAAAATCCCCGGCTGTCCGGCAGTCAGTCGAGCCCAACCGTAAAAAATCAGTCGCGGGCGCAGGAGTTTCCCGGGCTCTCCCTCGCTATTTTTTTTCAATGCCGCTTCGGGAAAAAATTAACGGCGCGGTGCTTTCGGTGACCTGACATCGGTAAATTGCTGCCATTGATTAAACCTTCGATTCGCCTGAATTATAAATGACCGGCCGGCACTTTGAAATAGAAACTTTTTTTTCGCGGGGAACACATTCGGCACTTGACAAAGTAAAATCAAATCGCACTTTATTTACCTTAAAGCACGCCGACCTTTTTGTTTATTCGAGTAACTTTCATTTACCTGTGGATTTCTGTTTTTGAAAGTCTGCATTGAGAAAGTTGCGAAAAAGTGGATTTTTATTGATTGTTTAGTTTGAAAATAGATATACACCGTCCGCATACAATTTATCATTTCATCCAATCAATGTTTACACACAACACTTTTAACTTTGGGTTTTACGTAAAATAGATGCAGACCAACTTTGTTTTCGCGAGTGCGACAAATTTGAAAGTGACACCGAGTTCTTCGAGCTCTTATCGCTTTTATATATTCCGTTGCATCGGGCTCGAGTGCCAAACGAAAAAGTCCCTTAAATAGGTAAATTTAACTTTGCAAATACGAATTCAGGCGGAGTCGCGGTGCCTCCGGTGGGCCGAGTTTGCCAGATTATGCAAAATAACTCCTCGAACCGAAGTTACCCCCCGCCGGCCAACAAAGTTTGAAAATATCGCGTCGCTCGCATATCCCAGGCGCCGAACTGCAGCGAAGCGCATTATACGAAGCGAAAATAACGCTCCTAAAATGCCCCCTCCGCCCCTCTAATAAATTCATAATCTTCCGTCCGTTGTAGCCCGCGGGCTTTGCTCTCATACTTTCTAAGCCGAGTGTACTCGTCCGTGGACTTAGATTTAGGGGCTGCCGCTAGTTGGAGGCAGCTCGCGGGGGGGAGTGGGGGGCGGAGGCTCGAGTTGGTCGTCGCCGACCGGTCGAGTTCAAGGGGGAGAGAAAGAGAGAGACGGAGGCACGGACGAGGTGGCTCGCGGGGGGTTGGTTCGCATTTACATAGCGTATACCCGACAGGACTAGATGACTAGGCGGCCGTGAAGGGACGGCGAGGGGCGGCGCGGGGGGGCTCGGGGGGGATCGAGGCGCCCAAAGGAAGAGAAGAGGAAAGCCGGGGCGAGCGCGAAGGGGGCAGCGCGGCCGCGAGAAAGAGGAGAGGGTAGGGTGCCGGTATTAAGAGCGGGAAAGGGGTAGGTGGAAGCGATTCTGGCAACATGGCCGCGCGGGATGCTGAGGGGGGTGTATGCGCCGGGCGCGGAAAAGGTGTCGGGGGGTGGGACGCCCGGAATCGAGCCTGATAATGTCGGTGTGGCTTTCCTATGCATTTTCATCTCGTGGACGTGTTCGCCGTACGTACGGCTGGACTCTCTCCCCGCCCCCGCCCCCCACGGGGGCCGCCGTCCGCCTTTCCTATATCCAGTTTGCTTAGACGACAGCGCGCGATTCTCGGACGCCGACTCGCCGGGTTATTGGATTATTAAGGACCGCTATTGGATTAAGCCTGATTTCAGTTCCTCGACTCATTTCGAACTTATGCGCGCGGTCGAGGGGGGAGGCCGGGAGGGAAGAGCGGAGCTTATAGCGACCGGTCGCCTCTCCCCGAAGGCCCCGGGCATCCGATTGGCCCTGGCCGCTCGTCGAACTTTCGAGAAAATATCCGCTCGCCCCATCGAGTAGGAGGAAATAGTGCGCTCGACCGGGAGGGAAAGGTTAATGTATGGAGAACTGTGAGAGTTAATGAATTTCGTACGACGGCTATTTCCGCGGCGATTGGAGATTTCAGAAGCCCGGCGCCGGCACACATTGGCCGAAGAATTAAGAGAGAGGAGACCCCGGCTCGCCCGAGGATATGGAATATTCGCCTGTACTTTAAATTTTCAATAATCCGTATATGCGAGTTCATCCGTTGTATTTAAAGATTCGAGATTATCTCTTCCTTCAATAAAAGGGAGGGCTAAACGATGTAAAATATTTGCTCTCGTTTTAGACATTAGCACGGTCCGATGAAATTTCCTTAAATCAAATATCCGCTTACGCCCTTACGTTCGACCGATGGAATATTTATTGAGCGTAATGACGTAAAATTCGCCGACATCAGCTCGCACGAAGAGTCACTCGATCGTCCGCCAAAACTAGAAGACAGTCGAGCCTCGTACAAATTTCGTACAAAAGAAAGACGGGTCGAACCGAAATTAGCGTTTGAAGCTGTACGTTAAAGAGAAAGGGGGTCGATCGTCGGACGAAGAGAAAAAAAGGGAAAACAACGCCGTGGACGGAGCGAGCAACAAGTAATTTGCAGAAAACACGAGCGAGCGCGGAAGCGCGGGAAAAAGAAGCTCCGCGAGAAAATTGCCGGAGCCGGTCCCCTCCCTCGTCTCGAGGACCGGGCAGCGCCGCCCCGGACCTCGGGCTAATCCTCGCGACTTTTAACGCGGCGGTAACTCATCCGATCAAACCGTTGAAACTCACGGCGCCCGGGCTTAGTCCTAATTTAAGGGCAGAAATGAAAACCAGCCCGGCGCGCGCTAATTTAAGGCCGGCGCTCTCGCTGCTCATTTGTTTTAACCGCTCGCTCGTACCTCCTCTCTCTTTCTCTCTCTCTCTCTCTCTCCCGAGGGTGCATCCGCGAAAAAGCGAGGCCGCTCGATCTCTCGCCGGCGCCGTGTGCAGCGGGTGGGTGTGTAGCGGGCCGACACCGCGCGGACGTGTAACGACCGCGGCCGCGGAGCCGTGCTCGCGTGTCGCTCGCGATGTACCGCGTATCCTGTGTACACGCCCGCGAGCGCGCGCGCGCGGAACCCCCGGGCTTTTCCGAAAGCACTTTTATGAGCGATGTTCCTTCGCTTTTATATCTTATTTTACGTTTTGTTTCGCGTTTGATACGGCCTGATGCATGGCCCGTGCTATCGAGATTATCTGCCCGGGCCGCGCGACGCCGTCGTGATTTAATGTTGCGCTCTTGCTTCGGGAATCGACTGCTAATGCGAATTTCGCGTCGATCCGTTGATTAGCAAAATTTTACCGATTATTCCTTTATTCCTCGGGATGATCAGTTATTGGCGATTGCAGATTTTATCTGATTTTTTTTTTTAATGAACTTGCGATATCTGATATTTTTTTTTCCTTTTGATAAAGTCTGCAGGTATGAATATATTTTATCGCATTTATCTATTTAAATTAAATAAGGAAAAGTTCAGGTGCATAGAATTTAACGATTGAATTAAAAACAATTTTATGCTGCTTATAATTAAGAACAATAAATAAGTCAATTTGAATTTTTTATCAGTAGTGAATCTAGTATCAAATTAAACGTTGATTTCTAAACAGATTTTAGGCGAGATTTTACTGAAATTTGTCCCAAAAATAGTGTACGTTTTATTATTTAGTTCAGCACAGGATTAGTTATAAAATAGTCTGCAAAGTCACTTTTATTTTTTAGGTTTTCAAAAAATAACGAGTTCTCCATTTATTTTGTCAAATTTGAATACGCATAGAGCTTACGGAACTCATGCTGCTTGTAAAATAGATTGAAAATATAGAAAAATATACTACTAATAAAAATTGTTTTATTATATAGAGTGTAGGTATAAAATTTTAAAAATTTTAGTCTGAAATAATCAAATTTTCATCCGAAAATCCATCTTGAAGAATATTGCTTTTCTTAGGAGCTGTGAAAAAAGTTTTTCTATAGGTAAATCACTTACTAGAATCACAATGAATTAGCGTTCATATATTTTCAAAACTAAGACAATTATGTTACTTGTACAAATAAAGCATTTTTATATCGCTGTTAATCATGTACAAATTATCTATTTATTATATCGATCGTGCATACTTATCTATTTATTTGATTAAACGCCAAGATATCAAAAAAATTTGTACAAGATTAATTCCAATTTAATATAAGAATTAAAAATATCCATGATCGATAAAAAAAAGTAAGTAAACAAAGCAGCACGCTCACAAAAAAAATCAATCGAAAAGTCGCAGAGAAACAACCATTTCATTAAAGACTCCACTGCGGGTAGAAGAAAAAGCGCAATTGTAGGGTTTTGAGGTAAGTTCCGCTCGATATCCTCGAGCACTTTTAGAAAAGACCAGGGCTATCGCGCGCGCTCACGTAACCGCGCGCTGGTTTCGAGGTTTATCGAGTTCTTCGATTCCTTCTTTTTATCCGGCATCGTCGATAATCTGACGCCCTCCCTCCGATGCTCGTTTTAAAAGCTACCCGACGCTGGCTTGTGTACACACGCGGCTCGCCTCGAAAACCCCCGCGCTCCGCCTTTATCGATGTCTTCCATTTTTCTCGCCTTACACGATCTGCCTCTCCCTCTTTTTTTTTTACTCGAGCCGTCATAAATCGTTCATACGCTCCTCCACTCGTACTTTTTACATTCATGCTGATACATAAAAAATATTGAAATAAAAATAGTCAGCTCTCTATTTACATCGCTGCTTACTTACTTTTGAAATGCCTTCATTTTGTAATTTGTTATCGCTTTCACATAAAGTGCGACGATTAAAATAATTTTCGATTACAGAACTCAAATAGAACAGCTGATCGACTTCTATTTACACGTCGTACAAGTTCATTTACACTAAAGTTTTCGAAAAAAATCCCTTGGGTAGTAATTAATTCGTGCGAACTCGTTATTGCCCTTACGAAGTTTTTCAATTAAATTATTCGCCTAGTGGGCGTTGCAGTTTAAAACTCGCTCATAAAGTAATCCGCCTGATATGGATAAAAGGCAGGAAGCCGAGTGCAAAAGCGCTAGATCAATCGCTAATTATCGATTCGTCGGCACCGCGCTCGCGCGAAAATAATTAATAAACGGGCGGCCCCGGCCTCGCTCCAGTTTTATTTCCCTCCTAATTAATAATTTCGAAAGGATGCATTACAAGTTAGAACCGGCGGCCCGTTACAAAGGCGCGGCGAATGTATATTCATGCCGAAGCCCCGGGCCGCGCGCCGCTGAAACTTAATCATTTTCGCCGGGCCGCGCGCCATTCGCCCGCCCTCCTCGCAATCATTATTTTTCCGGGAAACTTACGTTTAATAATGCGGGCGCAACTCCGGCGCAATTATGCGCCGGCGGAACTTTAATTATTACGAGCGGCGCGTGCCCGGTGTAATCGAATATTAGCCCGGCGAGTCCGGGCGCGATTATACGCGGTCGAGTAATAATCGCGCGAAATTCGAAGAGGGCCCGCGCGAGTTGTCGATACGCGACGTAAAAGTGTTTAGATCGAATTTGGCCGAGATGCGGCGCGGCGGTGGACCCCCCGCGCGCAGCGCGAGGCACGACAAATATTGAACGCGCTCGCGCGGAAGCCTTCGCTGCGGCCCGGCGATGCGCGCACTTTGTTGGTTTATAAATATTTGAACGGACGCGGGCTGCGCAGATGCGCGGGAAGTATTGTAATCGCAGCTTTCGATAATCAGTTACATGTTGCGCCGGGGGACCGAATTTTAGCTAATGAAAAATTTTCCGGTTCGATGGAGATATCGCGGATATTGCGAGCGCGCTGGAGTGAGCACTTGTAGCTGTATTTTGCGAATGTAAAATTATTAAGCGATTTTTAAAAGGAAATGTTATAACACACTTTTGTTAAGATAGATTATGCAGTCTTAAAAGAAACTTTTAAATTAGATAGATCCTTTTTTAATAAAAAGTCCATTTATTTTTTAGCAAAGTTGCTGATCTCAAACTGGGCAACGGATTCGACTCTCCTACATGATGTATTTTTTTAGGTACTTTAAGAATAGCAATTTTGCTAAGAAGTAATAATTTCTCAAATTGGCTTTTTTGCTTATGATCGCACAGAGTTCTATCGTTGTAAAAAATAAAATTTAGAAATCTCGCGGCAAAACACTTTGTCACTGCATGTAACGACGATAGTTTCGTACGACCCGGCGCGGAGATCCGATCGTCGTGACTCGCAAGATGAAGCATCGCGGCGCAACTAATCTCGCCACGGACCCGAAGCCAACGTGCGTTTTCGAGGGGGGTCCCCGTCGGCGAGAGGAGCGCGCAGCATCCGAAAACCAGACTGACGGCTGGGGGTCCGCTCGCCGGTCCAGGTGGGGTCCGACACCGGTTACCGTAAAAAAAAATAGAAGTAACGTAATGAAAGCGGACGAGGCCGGCGCTTACGGGCATTGTCTCCCTTCCGGAAATTTACATTCTCGCGATCGGCTTCGCGGTGGTCCGGGAGAAATCCGCGCGCGCGACCGGTCACGCAGGAAATACCACTTCACGCCGGACCGAAGCCCCGTAACGTATCTCCCTTCGGCCGCTAGCCTTTTTAATGGGATGTTCTTCCGAGAGGCTCCTCGGCGAGAGCGGTGAGAGACGGTTATTATGTATACGAGATGCAGATCTGCTCTCTTGGATTTGAGGCTCGGGGGAGCGTGAAAAATTCGTAACTCAAAAGAATTTAACATCAGTTAGAGTTCTACGCGATTGGTTTAAAATCAAGAATGATAAATTAATTTTATGTTACTAAATGTTCGGAGGCTGCTTGAGTCTTTATACGCGTATTGATAATTCATCGACCGTTTCAGTTATTTAAATCGAACATTCCATTCGATTTGTAGATGTGATCGGGGTAAGTTGGCTACTGAGGTAAGTAGGCCCGGTGATTATAACTCATATTGTAGGGCACATTATAATCATGCTATAGCAGCACGGCATATACTACTCAAGTTTTTGTCCTATAGAAAAAAAAGTATACGTTACCCTTGTAACCAACTTGCCCCGTTCTCCGCTACTCGTTTAAATTAAAGCATTTAGTCTATATATAGCGGATAATATTGCTTAGTACATTTGAGTGATGCCAGGAGGACTCTGGGATATTTCTTCTGACAATGACTATGCTGTCGCAGTTTTGTATTACGGTACCTTAATCTAGTTAGATGCCTGCAGAAGTCTGCTAGTGCTACGCCATATATAGCTGATTATCGTTTTACTAATTCTTGTAATAATTGTAATGAAATACCACTATAATTTTAATATTTTATATTAGTATCTTATCAATTAATTTATTATCTATCGTCACATAAATAATATAGCAGTTGATGAGTTCACCGCGTGTTATTTAACATCGCAAACAATTAAAATTTTACAAATCTTTCATTTAAATTATTTTAAATTAAAAATCTACTTTGATATTTTGGATGCGTAATGCCAGACGTTTCTGTAAAAAAAACAAATAACAGAAGTGCAAGAAAGATTACTCAAAACAACATACTTTCGATTGCAATTTATGAAAAACCATATATATAAAAGTCAATCAACGCCAAAGCAATCGCGCGAAAATTCATTCCGTCAAGTGGCGTGAACACTTCGTTCGCCCCTTCCATAAAGAATCCGAATAAACAGCGCGATAAACCGCGCAGCTTATACGGGGTCCGCGCGAAAGGCGCCCGCGCTAAAGTCGATATCGCCAATGGGTCCGCGCCGCTCGCCCCGAGTCCCATGAAATCCTCGCAGCCGTGTAAAACGAGCTCGTTCGAAGGCGATCGCCGGCGCAGCGTCGCGGATAAAAGGAGCGCCCGTCGTTCTCTCCACGGTAAAAGCGAACGATCTCGGTTATTGGCCGCGCCGAGGCGGCCGCCGCAAATGGTTAATAAAGTCCGAGGAGGAGAGAAAGATAGAGAGGATCGGGCCGAGGCCGGGGTGGTGCTTAAGGCCGGCGTTAATGATCCCGCATGCCCGTGCCTCCCGCGGCCCCTCCCGGGGGGCGCGCGGGAAATGAATGGCGGCGGGGCGCCGCGAGAGGGAAAAGAGGGTGCCGCGCGGAGATAAAAGAGGGAGACGATGTTTCCCCGCGGTGCTGCGCTGTATATACCTTCGACTTTTTGCGACTCCACGGCGAGCGCTTCGCTCCTTTTGGCCGTCCCCTTTTTGCTCCGCGGCCCCTCATCAAACTGTTTTTCTTCTTATCCAGCGCTGAAAGAAGCCGCGGCGAGCTTTTCTCTTTTCCGACGACGTGACTGGCCCTTCCTTTTGTTTGCCCGGGCATACGGACTTTCGCAGACGCGTCTGATGTAATTTTGAGTAATTGACTCGTCGCCGCTCCCGCGGAATTAAAACCCCGAGCAACTTTCATTTGCGCCGTGCATATTTGTTTAAACAATTGCAAAATCTACATTTGCGGATGAATCCGAAACATTTGTTGACATATCCGAGCAAGCCTGTCTATTTGATTAACAAACAATGCGCATTAACATTTTCGAAATAGACTCAGGTAATTTACTAAAAAACAAAGTGACCAGCGAGTGAGAAAAAAAAGATCACCCGACGCGCGCGCGCTGCCAATCACAGTGGAGTGGGCGGCAGCGAGGGTCGATCCCGGCGAGCGCAGCGGAAAACCGCAAAATCGGTCAACGCGAAAAAGCGCGAATTTAGTCGTGCACCCAAGGATTTTATTCCTTGCGCGCCGCGGAAGATTACCCGGGGAAAATTTCGCGCTAATTAACGAGGGCAGCGCCGAGGGGTCCCCTGCCCCCCCGGCCCCCCCGTGAATTCCCGCGGCTCCCCCGGGCGGCCGCGCATAATTATGCATTTAGGAGCTTCGGAAAATTGAACATTTCTGTTCGGCGCGTTGTAATCGGCCGGGGCATTCCCGCCGCTGTCCCTCTCTTTCTCGCTCGGGCTTTCCGGCCAAAACGAGAGAAACGCGCCGTCGCTGGTTTCGGATCAGCGGACGTGCACGCCGCGCGCGCGAGAGAGCCAACTCGGCGAACGGACACGTCGGGAAACGAACGAACGAGCCGAGACTCACGTCCGAGTGAATAAGCGCGGCGCCCACCTCGCCCATCCACCCCCCGGTGCACTCGCTTCTGGTTCGCGGAACTCGCCGTGATTTATGTTGATTCGCGTTAAATTACTTTGTTCGCCGGGAGCGACCGGCGAGACGTTTTTATAAGCGTCGCCGCTCGCTCGAGAGAGAGGCTCTTTATTTTTTTCCCCGACTCTCTTTTTTGTTTTGTTTTCGGTTGGACGAGCTGGCGAGGTGGACGAGGAAAAGAGATTTCTTCGTCGGTTTGTCGCGCATCTCGCGAAGCGAGACACGGGACGCGTCTAATTAACGGAGCGTTGAAGAGTCTTTCGGCTCCTAAATTCTTTTCCCGGTCCAATCCGCCGTCGGTTTCGCAGGTCTTTTTCAAAACAGCGAGTGCGGAAGAATCCAGCGGGCGATCCTGCAAAGAGAAAAGAAACGGTGTTATCGTAGCTAATGAAAAAATCGCGCAAAAAGAAATTGGAACTAACTTTATAAACTAATACGGGGTCGCTCGAAAAAACAAGAGGCGAGCGGCCGCGGAGGAGAGATGAAAAATAAGTGGGTATAAAGTAGCGAAAGGGGGCAAGGGCACGGCCGGGGTGGGATGGGAGGCGGACGAAGTTTGCCGAGCGGTGGCAGGAAGGAAAAATGAAGAGAAAGAGAGAAGAGGGTCGACGGGCGAGACGACCGCGAGAAGCCGAGGCGGCGCAGAAGCTAACCCCGCGCGCGGACCTATAAATTCTCGCCGGCCGACGCGTCCCGGATTTCCCCCATTAATACCAAACTTCCCTCGATGAGGCATATTTCTCTTTTTAGTTTCCGCGCGCATCTATCCTAACACTTGTTCCGGAATAGTTGATTACCGCGCGGCGCCGGGCTGCGCACGTCCAGCGCGTACCTTAGCAAGATAAACAAAATGCAGGCGCGGATAAATCAGAGCATGCCCACTTTAAATCTCGGGGAAACGCTTAAACAACCCCAGAGCTTCTTTCGCTGTCTAAAGTTTGTGCTGGCACACGAGTTTGAAGCTGCCAGATTCTAGAGCCTTGTCACTGTTATTTATTTTTCACGCTCAAAGAGTGAAAAGATTAGAATCTCATCACGTGTTTTAGAAAATATGGAATTATAGGAAAAATACTGATTCTTGAAACTAGTATAAAATATTCTGCAAATTAAAAAACAGCTACGTCAATATTTTCGGTATCTGCTGAAAAAAATGATAAAAAAATAATTTATAATGAAAATAAATTTCCTTTTCTGCAAATTCTATTCTATTCTATTCCACGTTTTCTCTGAAATATAAAAGAAATATGTTTAAAAAATTCCGTTGATAAGGGATAACTCTTTGTTAAAAGAATAACGTTGATTTAGGAGTATATCCTTTCATAAACTAATAAATAGTCCATTTTAAAACAAGGTATTTATTTTATCTTTTTTTGAGGAATTTTTTTAGAAAAAAGGTCATAAAAAATATCTTTAAAAAAATTACAATTTTCCTTGATCTTTTTTCCGCGATGTTGCAGAGAGTTCCATAAAGTTATATTTTATAAAAAATTTAAATAAAATTTTCTTGTTTAAAAAAGTATTTATAACCACGAATAAATCATTATAATAACACACCAATAATAATAAACGAGGGTATAAAGTTTAATGGCACAATAGTTTGTATCGTGATAACACCAAAGCACGTTTAGATAAGTGCGTGAGCATGAACGAAAAAAAGTCCATTAAAGAGTATCAAACAAATTTTAAAGCGCTTCGCATCACTGGCATGCATTTTATAATTAAAGCCCCTCGTAAACAGTGATCGAACCGGGGAAAGTGAATAAAATCGCGCGGAACAACGGCGGCGGGTGGGGGCGCGAGGCTCGGCGCTAAAATTCGCGAGCGGAATCGGCGAATTAAAGCTCATCATCGACACCTTAATTACAAGCGAATCACATTCATCGCTTCCCGCCGTAATCATCGCGCGCATCCGGCGTTGTGCATTGGCGCGCCTTTTCGACGGTGATGCGCTCGCGTGGCCGGCCGCACGCCGCGCGCTGCACAATCGCCGAGAGAGAGAGAGAACCGTAACTCGTTATGATGCGTCAGTGCGCGAGATCCCGTTCTTCTAATAATGCACGCCGCGTCATTGTTATCACGGCCAGGTGGCTTCTGGGACGCGGAGTACGGATCATCCCGCTCGCCTCGTTTTTTGTCACTCCTTCGGGTGTTCGCCTAATCATTGTGAAGTGCAGTGTCGTTACTGGCATATGTGAGATATCAAACTTTTTTTTTCATCGTGTAATAATGATCGCTTTGATTTGATTTATGAATATATAGGTCATGATATATAACTAAATTTCTAAGATTTTTAACAATCGCATAGACGAGTAAGTATCTAAATAATGTTTTAGTTATAAAACTCAAAGTAAATGAATGCGATTGAGATAAATTTAAATGGATCATAGGTTTGAAAAATGTGGAGGAGGAAAAATTCCGGATCTGCATATAAAACAAATGAAATATAAATTCGTGTCTTATTACGCTGACAGTAATAAACGTACCCGGTCCAGATAACTGATGTCGTTACGATACTCATTTCGACTCGATGACTCGGAAAAAATATTTCATCGTGAAACATGAATAAATTAAAGCGACATTTTGCATAATACTTTCAATCGCATTTTAAACGAACGGTTCCATCGGATCTGCATAACTCCGCCTCCCTCCTTCGCGAAGCATCGATTCGCCTCAACCAGCCCCGTCAAAAATCGCAACTCCCCAAATCTCAGGCTACTCTCCGCACTTACCCCCTGTGCAGCCCCATCCTCCCCGCGCTCGAAGAAAAAACCCCCGCACAAAAAAAAATAGAGCGAAAATTCGTCGTACCTCGCGCCCGGTCCATTATCTCTATCTCCGAGCGATAACGCAGGGCTCGCCGGGGGGGTGGGGCACATAACCGCGAGTGCGTACGGCTCGCTCGCACACACGGACGTCCGCGAAACAACTCGGCATTGTTCGATAGTCGTTTAAAACAAACGCACCGCGAGCTCGTGTGCGCACACGGCTCTCCCGCCGGTCGTAAGAGAGCCGCGCGAGCTCGGTTCCCCGGGAAAATAACGGCGCGCACACGCGCGCCGTGTGCACACGCGGAGGAGGCTCGTGCCTCGGCCGCGCTCATACGCCGCGTGTTGTTGTAACGCCCCGGTACAGCGTGTAACGCGCTCTCCCGCGACCCCATGATGAACGATGAATAATAAAGGAAGCCCGATGAACAACAAAACGCGAGAGCTTTCGCGGGAGCGAGGGAAGCGCGGGGGAGGGAGAGGGGGAGGCGGGGGCGGAGAGAGAGGGAGCGGGCGAGGGAATAATGATCGGAAGCCGCCCCGCGGCGCCGCCTCGATGACGACGCGCGCCCGACGGACAGGAGTGACGCGGGGATCGATGCCGGCGCGCGCGCGAGCGGCCTAAATTAATGAGACGCCCGCCGGATTGACGAATTTCGGGGAAAAAGGCGCGGCTCGCGCTCGACGCACGCGCTGGTACCCCGCAGCGTCGGATTTCGGGTTTAATGCTATTATAGCGGAGCTTTGTGGTATTGTTTAAACATTTTTTTTGTTTTGCGCGTTTCCTTTTTCGCTTGTTTGCAGGTGGCGCGATTTATTGTTGACTAAGATGATTAGAGCTTTTTTTGATTAAACGAAACCGTGCTAGTGCCTGAGCAAACCGTCTGTTACTACTTAAAAACATTTTATAAATAAACGGAAAATAGCCGTCATAGTTCGTTGGAGCTTTTACTGCAGTGTCAAACTAAAAGCAATTCATTGCTTTTTTGATCAATTCGATCATAATTTGATTAGTTCGATCAATATGAAATTTCTTACAAGATATTTCTTACAAGAAAATCGTTACTTGTTAAAAATAACTTTAGATTTTCATTACGCTAGATTCCCGCAAAACAAATCACATTTTGTGATTCTCCTGTTGAAACGTATTTTGCCAGCTTCTCAAAAATACCTTTATTCGTGAGATTCTCTCGAACTGTGCTTTTTTTACGGGAATTTTGTGAAATGAGCTTTTTTTCGCGGGAATCTCGTTGAATACCCTTTCTTTGACGGAAATCACGTAATAGTAAAAAGGCATTTTTAGAAAAGTTAAAAAGCTTCTTCCCGGCAAAATTTCTAAAAGCTCTTTTCTTCGCGAAAGATTTGCATTAGTATTCGAAGCAAAAAACTGAAATGTGATTTTCTTCATTGAGAAAAAGAAATTAATTTTTTGACCGTTTTATAATAAGCACATTGTCATGTATAGCAAATTCACTTTAGACAAAGTAAAAAAGTTGGCTATTACATTAACCCGAGAAAATCGCGCGACTAACGATTTTGAGAAAAGTTAATTGTAAAGTTGAAAAATGTCCTCGCAGCGGCGTACATTAAACGCATCCTTCAGGGGGGATTATCCCACTCCCCCGAAACGGCGAAGATTAAAAAACTTCGATACTTTCTCCACTCAAGGGAATTACAAGGTAGAGTAGTTTTTTGCCGGCGGTCCGGTGAAAGCCGCACGTAGTCGCGAACTTACTTAACTTCCTGCTAATTCAGAGCGTTCACCAACTCTCTCTCCGGCGGCGCGGACCAAGCGGCAGGGAAGAAGAGCGGGGGCGGGGGCACCGGAGGGAGCGGCAAAGTTATCGAAATTACCGAGAGCTCCAGGAAATTTTCGTTATTATACCTCTCGCGCTCGCATGCAGATGCCCGGGGAAGGCGGCGGTGGCTCGCCCGGGGGGGGGGAAGCGAGGGGGGACCGGAGCCCGGAAGAGGAGCAGCGGCAGCGGGGGCAGGGGGAGGAGGAGGATCGATGGTTAGGAAAGTTCGAGACAGTCCCGAAGACTCGGGGGCATAGACGAGGAGGAAAGGTGCAGCCCGCGCTCCCCCCGGATACGTATAGGAGCGCGTGAGCCGGCACGTACGCTCGGGCGCACCAATCGCGGGCTGAGCTTAACAACCCAGCAACTATGCTATGTAGCATAAACCATGTACCGGGAGGCGAGAGAGCATTTCAGTTTCCTACTATTCTCTCTTCCTCCTCTCGCTCGGCCGCGCGCCCTCTCTCCCTCGCCTCCCTCTTTCCCTCTTCCGGGTACGGAGGACCACCCACAGAAGCATTTTCGCTCTCCCCGACCCTCTATCTCTCTATCTATCTCTCGCCTCCCCCCGGCCACCCCCCTCGACTCTCTGTCTATTCCGCTTTTGCCAGGAGCAGCTCGTAGTCGCCCGGACGACGGAGTGGACCGGCCGCGGCGGCGGCCGATTTTGCATTTAAATTTGGTAAATTTGCCGGAGTTGGCAAATGAGCTGCGGGTATGGCGTCTAATACTAGCGCGCTCTTGCTCGGACCGCGTGTACAGCGGGCTGTGCGCCGGTGTGCGCACACCTGTACACGCCGTACGTGTCGGCTGCACCACCGATACACTGCATCTAATGCCTCTGGAGAGGGCTTCCGCGTATTATTTCTGCGAATGTGTGAGATCCCACTGGGTACAGTCGCCCGCACAAATGTTTATTATTATAAAAAGATAAATCAAAGCCGATCGGTGTCACTCTTTTATTCTCATTTTTTTTTTTTTTTTAACAACGTTTCCGACGAATTTATGGAGCGTTGTACGGGAAGCGAGGAATTTTCTTTTTATTAGATACGTCCACTTTTAGTTTATTCCAGATTATCGGTGAACAGGGGGAAAAAAAGGAAGCGAAAAATATGATCTTTTAACGGATTTTTTCGATTTTATGACAAATGTTTTTATAGGCGCAGCTCGTCACATTTATCTTTTTTGCAACTGAATTCGAACACGTGTCCGTGGATTCCTTGTCTTTGTTTTTACAGCGCTCGCCTAAAAAATATTGTCTATATACTCGACGCGAATAAAAAGAGCGAAATTTCCGATACTTCCTTCGCACCATTTGCACCGTTAATCCTTTCAAGTGATTCGAAAACAAAAGACACGCCGTTGCAACGGCCTGCAGCAACGCTTATTTTTCCTTCGTCCGCGGCGAATCGAACGATTTGTACTTTTCTCTTCAATTAGCCGCCGGGGGGGGAAATCGGCCGATCATAAATATTTTCGCGGCTTCGAGCCCGCATTTTCGGGGCTTTTCAATCGGGCGGGCGCCACATTTGCCGAAAATTTCGGCCTCGATCAAGCGAATTCTGCAAAAGACTGTACGTACAAAGAGCGGGCCGCGAGGGGGAGGGGGGGGGGAGCTCGGCCGCACGCGGGAAATAGTGCATAGGAAATCCAAACGTGTAGCGCAGCGAACTTTGGACAGCATCCTCTAATTTTAGGCCGCAGAGGGCAGCACCCTGTCGCCCCCCTCGTCGCCCCCGGCTAACCCCCGGTGGTCTTTCGCGCTCCCTTCCTCCAGCTCGCTCGGCCGCGTTTGTTCGTGTTCAGAGCTGTACCGCAGCGGTTGCGCGCATTCCATTTTACTATGCTTTTCGCCCGGCACTCCGGTCTCCACCTCCATCTCCTCCTCCTCCTGCGCCTGGTCCTGCGCGCGTGCGGCTCGCTTCCTTTTTTTCAGCCTGTTTTCAAAGCCCGCAAAACTCGGAGCAAGGTAACTCGCGTATATCTTGATCGCCCGATGTAGGTTGCCCGATTGCCCAGAGATGAACGCGTGATTTTGCCGGACAAGCGATAGGGGAATTTTTCCACTGAGCGCCGGACTATCGGACCCTGATGCGCTACGCCGTTTGTCGCTCATGCACTCGCGCGGTTCTTTCTTACGCGGGTCGAATTTTTTCAGGAGTGAATGATTACTGAAACGCTCAAATGTTGATCAGCGATTGAGTTGACCGATAGATTATTCAAAAGATTATCAGTAAAAGTGTAAAATTTAGATTGTGATAATTTTGGTTATTCGTGAATAGACTGTGTTTTACAATTACTTTTGGGTGAAGGCTTTACTGAACACATTTTGCAATCATTGTATAGAACAAGAACTTTAATTTAAGAAGCTACATATCGAAAAATCTTTATTTATTCAAAAGGAGCACTTAAATATACTAATTATCAAAAATGATGATTGAAATCTTGCTAATCTTTTCTGTGAATTTTTAAAGTTGATATCGGTACTCGTATTCAAGTAGGTACTCCTAACGTTTGAGGAAAATAACATATTTCAACATTACATTCCAAATAAAAGGTTTTATTTTGTTGTCGGAAACGGAAACACGCGTTTTCAACTGTACGATCAAATTAATTCTTTGAAATTCTATAGCTTTTATAAGCAATTAATCCTGTATACATTCCGCAAATAAGAATCGGTGACACAAATCTCATGCCCTTTCCTAATAAGGCGTATGCGTGCGCAAATTAAATCACCTACTAGTAATTACGCTATTACTAATCAATATGCGATATTTTAAACGAAGGCTAAAAAGAAAACAGTAGAATAATCGATGGATTGTAAATTTGTTTTACAACATAGTTATACAACATATACAACCTTCGATTGACAAACAATCGAAACCGCGGAGTGCAGCGAATATTTAGCTCGCAATGTAACCGAGCAGAGCCAGATAACGCAATCGGAGGTCTTTTCCGCCCGCGCTGCGATTACGTTGTAAACGAAAATACTTTTCGCGCGACATTCGCAATCGGTCATCGATTACCGCGCGCGATAACGATCGGACCGCCGCGATTGCCGGCGATATCTTCGGCGCCTGCCGCGGCGATAAATCCCAAAACATTCCTCGGGCACCGAACGTAAACAAAGCCGGGGCGCGAGAAAGAGGAGCCGCCGACAAATTAGCCCGGCGCTCATTTGCGTCGCGCCGACGGGCGTATCGGGGCGCGGCGTCGAAATTTCCCGGTGCATCGAGACGAGGAAAGAAGGCGCGCGTGTAATCGGCGTGTTGGCCGTGCGTACATCGGCGAAACACGCGGCCCCAACCCCGCGCCTCTCCACCGGCCCTGCCTCCTCTTCGTTCTTTTTTTTTTCGTTACCCCACGGCCGGCCTAATGCAACGCGACGTAACGTAATACGTCGAAATAATAGGTTGACGCGCGCGGGAGGAAGGAAAAAGAGAGGCTGGCTCGGGGGAAAGAAGCGCGCGAGCGCGAGGGAGAGGAGTTGGTGGCGGGGGGAGGCGAGGGGGTGTCCTGTTCATTATGCAGCGACGCGCCGCTGCAGAGAGAGGAGCCAGGCAGTGCGCGCGGCGTACGTACAATCGGGGACTAGCCGGTTAATGAGTCGGCCCGAACACAAAGCGAGAAACGTCCATTAAATAATGCGTAATGCAACGCCGTAACGGGCTCGCGCCGGGCGTCGCGTTGCGCCTCTCTTTCCGCGCGGCCAAAAAGACGGCTTTCCGCGAAAATCCCCCTGACTCACTCGTCGCCGCCTCTCTCTTTATCTCTCTTGCGCTTTCTGCAACTCGTGCGTCGACGTACGTGTGCGCATGTGGGAATGCGCGCGGGTGTGCGTTAGCGCGCGACTTTTTGCAGGCGCGGGGGGTCAAATCCGCGAGCGATTTTTTTCGCCGCGTGCCGCCGCGAGGGCCTCTGTTGTCTCTAGCAGCGCGACATATTTAATGAGGAAGCTTTATTTATTTCGCGCGCGGCTCGCCGAGTGATGGACGTATTTGCGATGCGACCCCGTAGTTCGACTTTTTCGAAACGCCGCCGCGTATTGTTGTAATTGGACGTTTCGTTAAAAACGTTGCCGTGGCGGCTTGACTGTGTTTTTCTTTTTGTTTTTTTTTTCCTTTTTTTGTCAGTCGGAAACGGTTTTGCGCGACGCTGTTTATGTCGGAATATTATATTTAACGAGCGATATTTTAATGAGCGCCGTTGCGATTTCGCGAAAATTTTTTCGAATTATCTACGGACGCTACAGCGTATGCTAATTTGTACATATTAAATGGATTGTACAGTTGATCGATCATCAAATAAATATTTATGTGTTTTAAGAGATATTAAATTATTAAAGTTTTAAGGAAATATTTAAATATTACATGTTTCACATATTGAGTAATAACAGAGATATTGGTTTTAAAACATTATTGAAAGCTGATTGCATAATTAATTACAGCAATGGTCATTTTATCAGCTACTTAACGCAGTCATAAAATAAAGGTAGTGCCTGTATTTACATTTTAAATCAGTTAACAAATTGTCATCAACAAATTCACATATCATAACATCTGGCTGCATAAAATTGTGCAGAAAAAGATCGCTTTAGTATTTACGCTCTTATGAACATACTATTTGTGCATATTAAATTACTGAATTTTATTAATTTTCTGAACATTATATCCATTTTCGAATACTAATTCATTTTAAATATTAATATTTTTTAATTGGTAATTCTGCATTTAGTAGGATCATATTCAAATTATTTAATTAAACAGCAAATTGATTAAAAAATATCATTAATATATTATAAGTTATTTCAATTGCAATATTTATTTTAAACATCGCTTAATCAAATAAAAATACACTTAAGAAAATCATCACATTGGCCCGTAACCAGATTTTTCTTATCCCTCCGATGAGATTCATAAACATAAAAAACAACAATAATCAATTTTACGTTACACAGACAAATGAAAGGCAAAATGTATAAAGGAATTTTGTAAAATAGGGGAGCTGTGCGTCTAGCGGGGAAGTCGGCGAGCGCAGCAAGATAGTGGGGTCGGAGCGAGCTGGAATTATCTAAACTTTCATCTAACCTCCCCTACTTATCTAATCGCCCGTTGGCCCCTCCACTATTTTCTAGGAGCGAGCTCCGTGGGGCGCGCCCAGTGGGGGCCAAGGAGCCGTGGTGGGGCGCACCGCCCCGCGAACAAGGGAGGGACGTGTTTTAACGTCCCTTAATAAATGCGAGCGACCCCCCTGGACTAGTCGAGCGACCTTCTCTCTCTATCTCCCTCCCTCTCTTTCTCCCTCCAATTGTACCCGGTCTAGCTCTGGATTCTAGGAGCGATCGCAAATAAGAAGCTTTCGCCAATTTATCGGGATTTTTGCACTCTTTTAGCCCTCATCCCAAGTTATCGTCCTTAAAAGGGGATGCTTTAGCTCTTTTGTTTTGTATATTATGAGGTAATTTACCTTGGCGATAAGCGTTCCGGGGGAATGAAGCGATTTATTCGTGAAAACGGGTTTATCTTACGAAAATTTGCTACAATAGTAGAGCTTTTTTTTCTTCTTCAAATGAAATTCAAAGTCAAATATTCCTGATGTATTTGATAAATATTTATAAATTTTTTTATAAAACATTTAATATACGTTTACACATTTGATTTGATTTCAATATCTGTATATACAAATAATATTTTTATCTCCCTATCGAGTAAAATACTTTATTTATTGAATAAATAATAGCCGGTTATTTAATATCTAACGACTCTATTGTGCTCTATCTATCTAATTTAATTATAATTGAAATCCTATCCTAATATCATCGTTAAGTAATTATAGAAATTAATTATAGAAGGCAATTTTTATTCGAGCAAAATTATATTCTGAAATAGTTGAATGACACTTAATTAAATTAATCGACTGCAAATACCGACCACTCCTATACCTCTCATCCTCAAACTTAAAAACGACGCTCTTCCACCGATAGTTAGAAAACAATAACCAATCATTCATCTCCAGCAAATAAACGCACGAGACCTTAACAGTGCAAGGTCAAAAAAAAAGCACCTCATTGCAAATTCAACTTATTTCGCCATTCTATTTACGCTCGGAGCGCGCGTACAAAAAGGAAACCGTAGCCGCGCGCTCGTTCGTTCGATGGCCGTTTAATGCGCGTCGATCGTCGATTATTTTCATCGTCGATAAAGAAAGTAAAAGGTGCGGGCCGATCGATCATAAAGCCATTTAGCCCGGCGGCGGTCGTACGAGCGCGCGTCGCAAGAAAACTCCCCTGCGCCGCATCGATCGCTCCTTTTTCTTAGCCGCGAGCGGCCGACACGTGGTCCGGTTTCTTACTCGTACTGGCTAATCTTCTTTTTATCCCCCTGGGACGACACGGGGCAACCCCTTGCGCGATGCTCTCGATTTGCATTTGCGTATGCATATATACACGCGTATGTGTGTGAGCGTGCGAGTATGTGCGAGTGTGTGCGTGTGTGTGTGTACTCGGCGGTGGCCTCGCGGCCGTGTCCGGGGTGTCACGGTTCGCTCGCCGTAAAAACGCGCTAACTGCGATTATGCGCGAGGAAAGTGTCGCCACTGCAAATGAAGGAATTTCTTTTATATACGGGGACGGTTTAAATGTAAATGAAGTCAGCGGCCGGGTTAAGAATGCGGGATTATTAAAGAGCGCTCGCCACTCGTGCAAAACTGCCGCTGCCTGAGGAGACGGGGGGAGGATGGAGGGTAAATTCTCTTAGCGCTTTAAAATGGATTTTTCCCTTTTTTTTCGCGGTTTGTTTACCACGTGTTTTCGGAAGCCGATCGAGTTTGTAAGGAAGATTCGTGGTGTGGAATTGTCCTTTTTTTTGTCCTCTTATTCTGAAAGATATTCGATGACTGGATTTTTATTTTAATAGTAGTTTTAGCAATTTATCGGAATTGAAGAATAATTTATAATGAAAAAGCGGTTTAGAGTTTTTTGTTAATTACTTTAGGTTATTTTTTAAAGTAATTTCATTCATTTCTAGAAAATAGATAAAGCTATTAAGTGTCGTATAAATGTTAAATATTATGTTTATGAGATCACGAATTTTCATAGAGATACTTAATAAATTAAGTAGATTTTCGTATACTAATTTTTTAAGGGTCGTAATTAAGGAATGATTATTAACAGAGCTTTAGAAGTGAAAATTTGTTTTTAATGAAGAAGCACTTTAACGTTTATTTGAAATTATTTTAATTTATTTTAAAGTTACTTAGTTTTTTCTGAGAAAGGTTTAAAAGGTGCAATTAGTCACAAATCCTGTTAAACATTTTGTTTAAACATTATGTATTCTGATAAAATCTTTATAAATAATTCATTTGTTATATCAAATTATGAAATACTTATCAAAAACATTTTACCATACGTTTGAATATACCTAATCTTCAAGATTTTATCTTGGGATCTAATTTAAAAAAATGTCTATTTTCAATTTAGAATTACTGCTTTAAACAAGAGTAAAATACTGATAATATATTAAAAGTAAGTATTTAATTAAAACTCAATTCAAATTCCTTTTCATTTTTTTGCATTTTAATTGATAAACATTGTTGAAATTAAATAATCTTATCAATGTACTTCCACGATAATATATCTGTCATTATAATTAAAAAATTGAGTTCAGGTTCACGATGCAGAAGTGCACTTGTCAACATCCAGTAAGAGTACACGTGATCAAATAAAAATATTTCGTTATCATTTTATGAAGTTCACTAGCAACCATTAATGTCAATAATTACTTTTTCACAAATAAAGTTTAAAAAGACAACAAGAAAGGATTGGAATAATTCTAAAAACCAAGAAAAGACAAGAAAAGCATGAAAAAATCTTGGAAAAATAAATCAAATTCCATTAAATAATCCCGAAAGATGTGTCGACAAACCCACGTAACTCATCGTGGATAATCGCCCGCATGCAACAAAGGAGAGCCACGTAGGCGCCAAGCCTTCCTGGGGCGCAAAAAGGTTCGCGTCGACGCCGTGCGATTAGCGGCAATCAAAGATAGATCGGGGCGCGCAATACCCGCGGGGGTGTGCGGGTGGCGCGCTCATTTTTCCGTCCGTTTAAAAGCGCGTTAAAACGGGCGGCGCTGGCAAAGAGAAGAAAAACGGGGCGAACTCGCGCGCGCGCGCCAAGGAGATCGCCGCGTACGTACGCGGAGGGCGCGACGCGTCGACGGGGGTGGCGGCCGCGCGACCGGGGAAGGCGGGGGGCGGGAGGAAATGCAAAAAGGCGCCAGGGGCCTCGCTCAATACCGGGCTGCGCTGCGCAAGCGCCTTCATTTTGTTTTTCCTAGGCTAGGCGAGGCGGCGAGTGCGCGCGCGCGCGCACTGGCCGCTTTTGAGCTTTTTCCAAGATGGCCGGCCAGCGAGCGGGGGTCGCCCCGCAGCGGCATCGGTAAAACGAGTGGCTACCGCGGTGGGATCTGCCGTACCGACGTGCAGCAAAGGAACGAGGCGGCGAAACGAGGGAAAAAGCGCCGCCGCGCGGCGCTTGCTCTCGACCTCTCTTTTCGATGCAGGAATAATTTTATTTTTTTTTTTTAATTTTGAAAAACAATTATTTTTAAAAGTTAATTTTTTTTACTTCTTTAAATTATGTTTTTTTTATTTGAAACACTTTTTTTTGCTTTTTTTCAATATAATACTTATTTCGAGAACTGGTTGATTATGTTATGAATGAAAATTTATAATAGATCTGCTGAATACTGTTTTTAATCATTTTATTATTAATTTTTAGTCAACTTCAGTCAGTGCTTTCACATGGCTTTATTTAGATGATTTTACTATTTTAAAATAGATTCTTTTTTATACCGCTTACTTCTTTTTGGATTACACTTCCAGTTGTTAAGCATTCATTGTCCATTTGTTAAGCATTTAGCAAATTTGTTTATTTATAAATTCGCTGCGTTCCTTCCCGGATCTTATTAAATTTATATTTTTATATTTTTACGATTATTCTTTTTTTTCGACATACTTTTACTGTAATCGGCTTCTAGCCTGTATCATGTAATAAATAAATAAATAAATATGTAAAATATCTTTTAGCTTTCTCTATATGCAATCAATTCGCAGTTGAATGCTAAAAATCTTTTTCGAATATTTTGAAAAATTCATGATGTAGTAGTGTTTTCTGAGTTTATAAATTTTGAAAATATCTCTATAAATGTTTTAAAATAGACTTTGCTTAAAGTATTGGCTTGTAAAAATTTTTTGTTTTGTTAATTGCGTAATTTATTTATAATTGATTAGATAATTTCAAATTCGTAATGTCAAATAAAACTGCCAAATGAAAACCGAAATTCAATAAATTCAATAATATGTATAAATGCATAAAGTAAACCGCAATGTGTTAGCTACAATACTGATTGTTTGTAGAAGTCTATGCCAACTATTTCTTTTAAATTTTCTGAACAAATAAATTCTGGTTAGTCGATAAAAAAACGCAAACAAAAACAAATAAAACGAAGATGTTTTTTCCTGTAAATTTTCATGCTATTTGTGAACGTTGTTTAAAAATTTTTATAATTTGGGAAACATCTAATTTTCAAGTGCAGAAATGGAAAAAAAATCAATAACTTAAAAAATTATGCTGTTTATTTATAAAATGTATCGCAATACCTTGTGTACAAAGAATGCGAATATCCAACAATTAGCACATACAATTACGGCAGAATCGCAGTCCCACTCTCCTCTGCAAACATTTTTGTGGCTTTAATTATAGGTTGATTTATTCGTTTACCCAAACAACAAAACAATGGCCCCTGCGAATTTGCCAAATTAATTTCTAATACCAACGAATCATTTTAGTTTACCCAGTGCCCAAGCACTGGACTGCGCTCTGCCATTAGGGGAGAGTTGTCCAGTACCGCCACCCATAGCCATTTGAACTCTAACTTTTGATTGAATTGATAAAAAATAGAATGTAAAAATGAAGAATATTAAAGTTTGTAACAAAATATTTATCAGGAAGTCTTTTGAAGTAAACTTTTTAACGTAGTATTTCATTATACCCCATAGTTTTGACTTCCATCTCACTATAACTCGTTCACCTTGATACATAGGTATTATTTATACTTGATTTAGAATTATAAATTTGGTGTAAATATACACTGCAAGTAGTAAATAAAAATAAATAGGCAAGTTATAATTATGCTTAATTATAAGCATTAATATAAATAATTATGCATTTTTTATGTTATGTTCACTCTCACAATCGTCTCTATTTTTTTGGAGACATTTTTCTTGGAAAAAATATAAAATAAACGAATAGTAAGGTACCTCGGTACTCAACGAAAATGTCAAAGGCGCAATTCTTAGCTCCTGAAATGCTAAAACTTAGTTTTCTGTATCGGTCTCGGAATATGAGGGAATGTTTGGGTAGATTGATAAAAATCCACGTTAATTAATCCGCCATGTACCATAGAAATCGAGAAACCGTGGGTGGGCGGCGCTGGGCAACTCTCCCCTAATTGAAAATATTCGTCACGGGCGAAAATAACCACGTTTAGTTTTAACCTCGGGTGCGCAAAACATTCAATAAAAACCGAGTAAAACGATTCATCCCTTTAATAACAAATTAAACACAATCACTCGGACATTGTCACCGACGCGTAATTTACGAAACCGTCGATACCTCCCGTCCACCCATTCAGCATACCCCTCTCCCTTTCTCTCACATGTCTGCATACACGTATATGCAGGTATAAACGATCGCGTGCGTCACATCCTGGTACGTCGAGGGTTTTTTAAAAAGTTGCTCGGATTGACAATCATATGTTCAGCGTGCAGTGACTCCGCTGGTCTCTTTGTGCCTCGCGGCCGACGCGTCAGCGCTTCTATTTCCAGGCGTTTCTAGGTTAACCCATAGACCTTCTAAGTGCGCGCGGCTCCCTTTTTTTTCCTCCTCCGCGAAGCCCCGTGTCAAAGCCCGCGCTTGAATGGGCGGGAAAAAAAAAAAAAATAAAAAGGAGCGACGTCTCGCGCGATACGATGCGCGCCTCTATAGGGCGAGCCGCGCGCATCGCACAGCGGCCCGTGACGTCACCGCGCGCATTGAGTCCGTATATATCAGTCGATACAAACGGCCGGCTTCGCGGCGTGTGACGTCATATTTACATTGAACGCGTTCATTCGCATCGGGAGCGGGCGTGAGCACGCCGACGCGAGCGCGGCAAACACTCGCGAGTTTTTGCGCGGGTGGGTGGGCGCGAGAGAGAGAAAAAGAGAGAGAGAGAGAAAGAGGGACGGAAAGAGGTAGCTGTGCGGAGAACAAGTTTTGCACTTCCGGAGAGCCGTCGCGGGAGTGCGGGAGCACGGCTGAAAATCGCGGCGAGTTTTCCGGAGAGGCGCCATTTTGAGGGCCGTCGCGGCGGCGGTCGTCCCGCTGCTTTTCTTCCGTTGGCGGCCGGCAGGCCGTGCTTGGGGTCGCGAAAACGAGGGACGCCGAGGCGATAAGGGGACGGATGCGGCCGACGAGGGAAGGGCTGCGGGAGACTATTTCGGAGACGAAGAATTTCGCCCCGACGATGGACAATCCGGCAATGGGGGGTTTTTTTTCTAAATCGCAATTAAAACTGTTGGTACAGTAAAATTAGATAAAAATTTTGCCAGCTGAATATACTTTTATTGGTCCTTTTAAGTGATTATTCATTTTTTGACGTCACTTGTCTTTTTAAAATGAAATTCAAGATTTTAGTGGTGCGGCTGACCAAAATCGATTTTCTCTACTTACTAGGAGATTACAAGTAGACAAGGTTTCCGGATCATGGATTTCAATTAAATTCTCAGAAATGTTCATTATTATGAGAATTATTATTATTATGAGCATTTCAAAAGATTCTATTAAAATATTCATAATTCGGAATCCTTTTGTTCTCACAATCTCCTTGCAAGTAGAAAAAATCGATTATGGTCAGCCATAGTCATAAAATACGGAGTAATTCATAAATTACTTGTTGTTCAATCTTGTACATCTTGATATACTAGAAAAATATAAAATCCTTGATTTTACTCATACATTTCTAATAAAATTTCGTAATTCTAATCACGAATGACGTATAAGATTAACTAATCCGTACTTCGTACAATTCTGTAGTTACAAGAAAACCTTTTCTATTTTTTTTTTCTTCACCTCCGCGTGATTTATTAATCAATTATTATTGTTTTTAGAGTTTATTCTTACAAATAACAACATTGTTTAACTATTCCTGCTCACTGATATATACATCATGCAATACTATCGCTGATAGTGCTGAAGGGTATTCCCGCAATTTATAAATATTAATAAATTAAATTTAAAATTTCCGCCGATTGATTCATCATAACAACATTGTTTAACTATTCCTGCTCACTGATATATACATCATGCAATACTATCGCTGATAGTGCTGAAGGGTATTCCCGCAATTTATAAATATTAATAAATTAAATTTAAAATTTCCGCCGATTGATTCATCAATCCAATTAAGATGATCGATCAATCGAGGCAGCGCAGCGTTAATTAGCATAACATAATGGTTTTACAATCTTTCGGTAAAATGAGTTTACCGAATTTCCACATGCAGACGCCCGGGCGCACGCATCGCCGCAATAATAACTAATCTTCAATTGTGTTAACGGACGCGTTGTTCCTCGCCAAATCCTCCGGGCCAAATGTAATTTTAAATACAAACTCGGCCCGGCATGTAAACATTAAAATCATTCGATCAATGATCCGTAACTAGCCAATAATTAAACTTACAATTGCGCATAATTAATTATCGGAGAACGCCGATCTAGCGCACCGCGCCTAAACCCCGGCATTCAACGATTTCTTCGTCCCCCTAACTCCGCCCCCGGTGCCTCTCTCTCTCCTACCTCCCGCCGCTCGCGATTTCCACGCGAACTACGAATAATTCAAAAATTACCTGCATAATATAACGTCGCTGCGAAAGGGGATAAAAAGAGCGCACGACGCCGGAGGGGGAGCGAGGAGGTGGAGGAGGGAGGCCGAGCGAGCTCGGCTGGGCAAAAAAAGCTCGGCTCTTCGAACGAGGCGAACGACTAGGAGCCCCGCTGCAACGCTGCAAGCGAATGCAAGAGCCGACGAGGGGGGAGATCGACAAAAAAAAAAAAAAAAAAAACACGAGCGCACACACACACACACTCGCGCGCGTAGAGCCGAGAGCCGGGCGTTTCGGAGGGTATACGCGCGCGACAGTCGCGTCGTAAAAGTTCAGCTCGTTCGGCCGGCAGAGTACCGCCGGCGAGCCTCTCTCTCTCTCGCTGCCTCTCGAGATAGGGAGCGCGGGAGAGGAGCGAGAGGCGGAGAGCGAGATAAAGAAGCGCGCATATAAACGAGACGCGGCATTCGCGAGCGAGAGAGCGAAAAAAGCGAGGCGCGCGTGTATGGAGGAAATTGCGCGGCGATGATATTGTACGCGAGAGGGGGGGCGGGGGAGAGGAGGCAGGCGCGTATTAAGCATAATTCGCGCGTTTATCGCTTCGAAAAAGCTCGTAACGGCGGGAGGGCGAAGCGGAGCAATGGCGCGAGCTCGTTTCGCCTCGAGTGGTTTTCCTGAAAGCGCCTAAAAACCGGCGACGCCGGCGGCCCTCCTTCGGCCACCACCCCCCGCGCGTATACGCCTATCCGAGGGAGCGCCGGCCCCCTCCGCCCGTCGGCGAGTAAAAATTATTCTAATTCGCGAATAGGGAATACGGCCGGGTAGTATAAATTACTATGTTAATGCCGCGGAGGAGCTCCCGGCGGCCGGGATACTTTACTAGCCTTTTCCTTTTGCGTGCGGCGCTCACCGCACCGTATTTTATTTAGTTAACGGTTATTATAATTCGGTAGTTAGCTGCTTCGCGGCGGGCCGCCGCGCGGCTCCTCCATCTGGACGACGGGCTTTTTTCGTCGGCTATTTTATGCCAAGATTAAACGCGCCCGCTTGTTATATTGGAAGTAATAAAGATGCTAATGCTAGAGCTCGCTCGTATTTAGGCGGGCTACTTTAAATTAAAAATTTCCTCTTGGTGTAAGCTTTTTCTCTATTGGAGCTAAGTTGCTCATAATTGTAAGATAATTATTTCCTTGTCTAATTGCAAATTTTTCAAGCGCGATTTTGTGGAACAGAATTTAGCAGTCGCCGGCACATACGCTTGCTAATACTACTTAATATTTGGATCGAATATCAATAATGGTTTTTGTTGTATTTTGTACGTGTTTGCACAAATAACTTTTTTAAGTTCTATTTTTACGTCGAGAATATTTAAATGTTTACCAATACATGAATTTCATTTCAACTAACACCCTTATTCCATTTTAATCACCTATGTTAAAAGATGTGTTTACTCTGTCATCATAATAATAATCCGTACTACTTTTTTTATGTGTTAATTTATCATATCGAAAAAATAAAAGTAATTTTCTCATTTTTTATTTTTTCGAAAGCTCTTGTACAATTGAGCAAATAAAAGCAATAATTTAACAGCGAATAGGAATAATTTCCCTTTATCAAATATTCGCGCGTATTACCGGGCGCAACTTAATCGCCGGAATATCAGATTTTTCCGTAATGCACCCCGCCGAGAATTAGAATATTCTCCGCTCCCCAATATTCGCGTTCGGAATATTCACGGGCCATCTCGTATCAGCTCGCTCGGCGATTTTCGCGCTCGCGTATCTACGCCGACGCGAATCACAGATGCAGGGAGAAAAAGCGAGAGCCGCCGGAGTCTCGACTGCCATGAGCATTAAGAACGTTCCGCCGTGCGGCAATTCAAGCGTATACTACGCGGAGGTACTGGTAAAAAAAGGAAGAAAAAAAACAAGAACGAGCGGGGGGTGCGCGAGCGGAGGCGCATTTTTATGTGTCTTCCATGGGCGAGAGCCGCGCGAGATTAGGTTTAACGACGTTAATTTTAAAAAATTGCCCCGTCGCGAAATTGCGCAGTTTCGCCGTGGATAAAGTTGCCGTTTTCAACGGCCCCACGGGGCGGAGGGGGGGAGGGAGGAGCGGCTCGCGAAACAGCGGGTTACGTCATTTTTGTCAAGGATTCGGGGGCTAATTCTGGGACGATGAACGCGCGCGGGGCGCTCGGAAAGTTTTTACTTTGAAGGCCCGGCTTTTTACGCCGGCGGTACGACGGCGAAGGCCCGACGAAATTATCTAATAAATCAGGGACTTTGCTAATCCCGTATTCTCGGGCGGGCGCGCGAAAAACTTTGTCCGGTTTTATGGAAATTTACGCTGGCTCGTCAGTTTTAATAGCCGCGCTAAAAAAGTTTTAGCAAAATTAAAACTATTCTCCTTCGGCGAGCGGCGCTGTTTGTACTGCACTCGGGGTTCGAGCCTTTTCCTTTTTCCGCGCAATTTATCATTAAGCGCATTATTAATTTTCACATAATTTCAGTCTTTATCGCCGGTTTATGTAATATTGTTTGATATTTAACGCGGGGCAATATTGGCCCTACTCGTTGAGAGCAATTTATACGAATCAATTATTAATATTACACCGAATTACAAATTTATTAAATGAATGGTTCATTTCGGCGGTGAAACGGCATCGTAAATATCCATCTCATTACACATCGAGTTCATTTGATTTTTAGCTAATTACAGAGGTACTTTGTTTCGCCGCAGCGTCGAACTCTTCGAACGCGCGGCCGCCTTTTCAATCAACAAAATCGCGGTTATGATCAGCGCCGAAAAAAAAACACATCTTTGTAAACCCGAATCGAATCACCGGCGGCGGGGCAAAAAAAAACAACAAAAAACAAACTATATACACAATCATCGCAAGAAAAATCGCGGTGCCAAAAAACTATACCGCTCTAATCAAACTAGTTCAGCCAATGTATACAAACAGCGGACAAAACTTTCCTGGGAAATCATTCATATAACAAAAGCCCGGAGCCGCGCGCGCGCGCGTGCGCGCTCATATTTTATAGAAGTGAAATTTTCGGACAACGTGTACCCGTTCGGCGCCCCGCGCCCCGCCTGCCCCCGCGTCGCCCACCTCGCCGCGCCACCCCTTCCCATCGACAACAGGCGAAAACGATAACAAGAATGCAGGACGAATCGACAGGAGTGGAGAAGCACGCGGGCGATACGTCGCTGTGTGCGCCGTGGAATGCGTGTTTCGGTGCCGGGACGTGCCTTTTTCGCCCTTTTCCCGTGAGTGGCCGCGATGTAACGCAGCGCGAGCGCCCGCCTGACAGAATATTTCGCCGATAATTGATAAACGATGATCGAAGAGGCGCTGCGCCGCGACGCCGAAATCCGCCGAGGCCGCGCGCGATTTCGGCTGCAGGCTTCGTCACGACGAGCCCGACGTTTTTTTACGTTCGAACGCTGCCAAGGTTGGTAGTTGAAAATAACATTTTTGAGCTACGAGGTGGAATCTCGAGGTGATAAAGTGAAAAGCTCTGTAATGGATTTTTTTAAGAATTAATTTTAAGTAGTTCTACATAAGTTTGGTCAGACAAATCTAGTTTTAGCTAATGAAGCTCTGTATTGTAAATTTGTGTAGCGTCTAATCAATATTTTTCTTTGTATTTTGTATTTTATTATATTTTTCTCAATAACAATTTGAGCTGGTCGGTTTTAAATATTGCAATATCACGTTAGCAGGGAACCTATACCCCTTACACCTGCATTACGACGATTTCAAATTTAATTTTTTTTCTATAAATTATTTGATTATTTTTTTTTTTAGCACTTAGAATTTTAACAAAGTAATAAGAGTATTGTAAATGCAACAATTTGGGGTTTAAAAAATATTCTACGTATTGAACTTATATCAGACTCATTGTATAATTAATCAAACAAAGCGGGCATCGCGCATTCGCTACAAATTTCGTAACGCTTTGAATTAATTTAATAGTGTTTTTATTATTCATGTAGTTACCGAGAGAATAGCTTGCGATCTTTAATGCTGGCTGCATTCTAAACAGCAATTCATCCATCGTTATAATGAGCAAAACAACTAAACAAGCAATCCCACTCTCATCGAGATCGACTAAAACTCGATAAACACGTTGTACCGATCAAATATATCGTTACAACAATAATAATCAAAGCAACATTAGCAATGTAAATTGCCGCAACGAAATTAACAGCGCTCCAATGATCATTTACATATTCTAGTCAACTAACCCCCACTCAATATAACCCGCGCAAAAAGCCCCGCCGTCGCGTGCGCCGATGCAGCGAAAGAACCGCCCTCCGCCCTCTCGGTTAATTTATAAAGTTGCGAAAAAAAAGGAAGCGAACAGAGAGAAGGAAACAATTCGCGGCGCGACGAAAAAAAAGAAACAAAGCGCAAGTGCGCGCGGCCTCCCCCGCGTTCGCGAGCCAAGTCCCGAGTTATAACAAACCTCGGGGTCGCTAATGAAAAATCAGCGGCGCGACAGAAGGGAATCTTGCAGCCACAAAAGCGAGCGGCGCATGCAAATAACGCGCTGCAGTCGCGAGAGAGAGCAACCCCCTCCCGCCGCTCGGAGGAGCGAGCGAACGCCGGCGGGGGAAGAGAAGGGAAAGAGAGGAAGAAGCGCGGGGCGCGCAGCGGAACGGCGAAATCCCGCGGAGAGCTTTCAGACTCGTTTAAAATATTGCCGCGAATTATCATACCATCTGAAATTAAAGGGTCGAAATTTCGGCGACGCCGCGACGACGGCCCCGGCCGGGAAATAATTTCGAGCGCCGCGTCGCCTCGGCGCACTCGAGAAAGGAGGCGGCGGGGTAGCAGTAGTCCTCCTCCCCGCGGAGAGCGCGTGCGCGGCGCATGGATTTTTCCGGGGCTGGGCGTTTTTTTTTTTTTTTCGGCGCTTCGCAGCCTTCTCTCCCCCGCCGGCTGGCGGCGGCGGCGGCGCGCGATTTTTCTTGCGCGGCGTCTGCGCGGCCACGCCCCGAGTCGCGATGGCGCCCGCGAAAATTCGCCGCAGGGGCGGCTCCCTTACTCCCGCGCGGCTCGTACGCGCGTCTATTTTTCTCCTCTCGCGCGAAGGACCGCCGAGGCCCGTCTCGCTCGCGCCGCGGCCGTCGCCGGGGCTGCCCTCTCGCTCGCCCGCCGTGCCCCAGGAGTGTAGCGCCGCGGCGCAAGCTCCCCGCGACGACGCGCTCCGCGACGCTACCCAAGTACTTTGACTCCGTGTCTCTTTATTGCCGCGCGATTGTTTTGCCGCTCGCTGCTTCGCTTCGCTACTTCTTTTTTTTTCATTCTGCGCTCGTCAGCCACTGACACCGTTCGTAGATTTCTCGTTTTTTTTTGTTGATTTTGACGAGCCACTGGAGCTATGCACGGGGATGGACTTCTTCCCCTGAATTTCTTTGTAGCGTGATGGATAAATTAGATTTTTTAATAGTCCGTAGTTTTCGACGCCTATACTTCTCGGTTGATTCATTATTGCTCATCGTTAAGACGCTACTCCTGCATTAAGAAAATCTATCTTCTGCAGTTAAATTTGTAATAGAAAAATCTGAATAGCTTAAAAATTAGTCAAAAGCTCTGTACTAATTGTATTGATTTTTGAAACACATTTAACAAATTTTTGTACATTTAGAAGTCTAATTTAACAATATTTTAGGAAGCACTTACAAAATTAGAAAAAATACACTGCGCTTATCATAAAATACTTTGGGAATATGGGAATATATTGTTTAATTTTTTAGACGCGTAATTAGTGTATATTTAAATGTATCAATACCCTTTACCTGTAATGAAAAATGTTCATTAAATGTTATTACTCAAAATCAGAAAGCTCTGCATTCATCAATAATCAGAGTATATGAACCAGCACGAAATAAATTCACTTTTCATACAGTTAAATGCTCGCTTCAATATTAAAGGGAAAGAGTTATAATCCCGAAATTTTCCGTCGAACCACTGCATCAACGAGTGAAATTTTCCCATCGATTTACATCTGATGAGACAATCACCGGACAACTCAACGGTGCCAAGCACGCGCTAAATCCGGTTAGCGATTGCATCTTTCTTGCGGAGGCTCTGTGCCCGACCCCGCGGTTTTCCAATCATTTTCGCGAGATCCCCTCTAGCTATCGGGTACTCGTCGGGAATGTACCTCTTTTTCTTGTTTTTCAAGGTCCTCGTAGCCCGAGCAAAGCGCATCTCTACGGAACGACTGCGAGAGGGCCGTAGGGAAGCGCTTAGCGTTTAATTTCAACGCGGACTTGAGCTTCGCCAGCGTCGAGGAATCAATTCCCCTCGGCTCGGGGGGAGTAGGGTCGAAACAGCGACTTCGCACGTGCGAGAAAATTCGTTTGGGGTTAAATTGGCGCGAACGGGGGGGAAAATTGCTTCTCGCCTTGAAAATAAAAGGAGGGTCGAGGCTGCTGTAAGAGCTCGAGAGCTTTCTAGCCGGAAGCGACGACGCTCGCACCGAGAAATTGATAATTCTCTGCTTAATGGGGATTTTAATAGAAATGAAGATTAAGAAATCTACTTCGAATTGATATTAAGCTAAAGAGAGAAAAGTCTGCTTTTTCATTACCTACTAAAATGGCGTAAAAAATTTAATTGAAAATTTCTTATACTACTACGCTATACCTTTATAATTTTTGTATGCAGTAATACATCAATGTAATAATGATATTCTTTCAAAATGCTTTATTTTTAATGAAACTTGTTACGAAATATTTTTCAGAATAAATGGAGCATATTTAACGGGGTTGCTCACTATGCCCCGAAGGTTCACATTGACATATGGCCCACTATGCCCTGCTTTCCCTTATATCAGCCAAAGGGTATCGTACTGATTTAAATTTTACATTTGTTCATTAAGCGCATGTGTTTGTTAAAATTTAAATTCAATTAATACGGTTGTTTGTATTTTTCTTTAATTCAATCAAAAATCATGCAGACAATGAATTTCTTGCTGCACATTTGCAAAATTACGCGGGACATTAGCGATTCTACATACACGGCGCTCGCGGGCATCGACGTATGATTTGCATCCTGTAACTAATCACTGATTAATAGTGATCGAGTAACTTAGTGTTTTGACAACGACTGCGACCATCCTGTCGCTACCCCCTCCCCCACCATCGATACTTCGCGTCATCAAAATGTCCCAGGCTCATCAATCATTCAATTCCGGCGAAATGGCGGAGCGCTTCTGCATAACTTACGTGCCTCGGCAGATGGCCCCGGCTCTTTAAACATTAACGAACGCACCGCTCGCCCGGCGGGCTTCGCCTATCACTTCCGCCATTTTCTCCCGGTGCGCGAAAGGGAGAAAACGCGCCGAGAACTTTATTAAAGCGATCTTGCGACAAAGGGGGGGGGGGCGGGGGTGTACGCGCGAGCGGGTGCGAAAACAAGCGAAACCACCGCGGCAAAACGGCAAAAGCGACTAAAAGCTTTCGGCAGTTACGTCCGGCCTCGAGGACAATGGCCGAATCGCGTAAGGAAATTAACGCGGCGCCCGTGGCGGCGTGCATCCTTTATCGCGGCTCGAAATGAATTCGGCTCGCGCGCGCGCCGGGTTGCAGCGGTGCAGGCGCGCGCGCGGGCAACGCCGGCGGCGCCCGGTAGTAGTAAGGTCGCGCAATCGTCAGACGCATCGTATTGATTTTTCCCTTAACGCGAACAAAAGACCGGCCGCCGCTCTCTCTCTCCCTCTCTCCCTCTCGCTCTCTTTCTCGCTCCCTCTTTTGCATCGCCGCGCTATAGATTATTCCGCTTGCAGCGGCGCCTGATAATCGCGAGCCCCCGCATGCAGCGCGCGTCCAAGGTGCAATTCGCCGAGGCCGAGTATAAGTCGACTCGCGCGCGTGTGCAGTCTCACGGCGATTCGAGCCTACCGGTGGGTCATTATATTAATAGAGGGAAAACGACCGAGGCGAGGTGCGCGGTTTAATTATGCTTATTAGCGACGGAGATAACAAGATGTCATTGAAAGCTACGGGTGGGAGGGGGGATGAGCGAGTCGCGACTGATTGAACAATTATAAGCGGGATCGATAGTTAAAAAAGAAAATCGAAATGCACGTTTATTATAAATCAGGCGCGTAGCGGCATGCATCGGGAGCAATTCCGAAATGAGGGATGAAAGATCAAAGGCAGGGCTCGGTGAATCATCGCTCGGGGGGGAGTCTGATGCGTTCTCTCTTTGTAAGGATTGCCGAGCGGCGAAGACTGTTGCGCGGCTCTGTATTTTCGGGCCGAATTGAAATGCGCTCGTTCCAGCTGCGTTTTAAATGTTTAATCGGCATTATTTAATGAGGCCGCCTTTCATTAGCGAATATTCAATGACACAATAAATTTACGGAAAGTCATAGCAGACATATTTAATAGGTCGTGAAATATTCAAAGGGCTATTTTAAATCAAAACGATTCTAAATATCGCTTTGTGACTATTTCATGAGTTCGATATTTTTTAATGACCTTCGTATAATCGGATAAGGATAAGTTAATGACTGATTACATTCTTTTGATCAGTGATTCATTAACAAAAGAATTTTCTTATTTCGG
>JAXIUT010000037.1:9150167-9169940 GCA_035586675.1 Eurytoma californica | reverse complement strand
CAAAGTCGAGGGGCGCGCGAAAATCAAGCTCCGTCCCTACGCGTTCCAGCCTTCCCGACCTTTTTTCCACTCTCGTCGCTAGAATCGCTAGAAGGCAACAGCCGGCGCCGGCTGGAGGGGGCGCGAAAGCTGCGAATCTCGCGCAGGACGGCGGCGTCCCTCCCGCTGGTGGGGAGGGCAGCTTGATACGAGGAGCAGTCAGCGCCGCCGTCGCCGCCGGGAAAAAAAGCCCGGCTGGTGGGGCCGGCGGCGGTGGAGAAAAAAACGGCGCGGGAGGAGAGAAAAAAGGAAAAAAAAACGAGGCCCCCGCCGATCGAGGGAAGGAAGCCGAACAACGCAAGTCAATCGTGCGTCTCTTAATAGAAAAGTGGGGTCGATTTATGGGTTATAGGCAAACTGAACTCTCGCCCTCTCTGTCGCGCCGCCGCGGCCGCCTCGCGCCGTCACCTCGCGTGCGCGATCGTCCGGCAGATATCGCTTCGCTTTCGCCTTCCATTCCGTTTGCCTCGGCTCCCTCTCTCTCTCTCTCTTTCTCTCTCTCGTTCTCTCCTCGCGTATATATTCTCCTCTCGCACTCTCCCGCGGCGGAGCGAGCTTTCCTCGCGCGGCCCTGACCTCTTCTCCTCGGACTCTCAGACCTCCTCCTTTTTCTCTTGTCGTCGCGGCCTCCTTTCTTCTCTTCGTCTTTTTAATGGACCTTCCGCGGCCGGCCGATCGTCTCTCCGCCCCCCAGGGCGTTCTCTTTCACTTTTTCCTTGCCCGACGTCGGGGAGAAAGTACACGCGCGCCCGCTCGCCCCTTTTTCTCGAGGCGGTCGCGCCACTGACCGTGCATTATGCAGCCGGGTGCTGAATTATTCCCGCTCGATCGGCTCGCTGCGGAGGTCACCGCTTTCGATCCCCTGCTCTCCTTAGCTGCTACATTCGCGGCTTAAGTACCCCGTTCAATTATTTCGAGGGCGTATTAATGCATCCGTGTAAAATCGAGGGAACGCGTTCAATTTTAATGCTGTCGAGTGTTAAATCTTGAATACTTATGTAAAGTTAAATATTCCATTAAACATTTTACAGTATGTTTTATTTAATTCATCGACTCCCTTGGAGATCTGCATTTATTGAATAGTCTGATTATCGAATCATTTAATAAGTCTTCCAGCCATTTCCTTGATCAACTAAACATGAAGACCGGATAATAGATTCGATTGCAAATTTGCGAAGCCGACTGTAACGATCGATCGGCAAATCTAATACGTTGATTCCTTAAATGAGGCAAAAAAAAAAGAAAAAATAATCGAGCACCCCTGGATCCAGAATATTTATTAAATTTCTCGAATTCGTCGGCGATAAATATAGCGAGAACGGCAATCGTTTTTAGTGATTAATAAGAGGCCGCGGGAGTGCGACGAACTCCATTGAAGCCCGCATCATCCTCATCGTCGATTAATATTGAAAGACACACGGCCGCGCGCGGGAGGAGCGTCGTGAATATAATCGATAACCGATTTAAAAATTTCCGCTCGGATGTTCCGGGGAAAAAAAAAACATCGCGCGCACACACACTACCGGAGCCCTGAGAATAATCAATGCTTCCTGCGCCACGTCCGATTACTATATAGCCGTAAATTGAATTTCCCCCCCGCGCTCGCGGTCTTGACATGGCATACAAAAAGGAAGCGTGATCGCGCGCGCGGCTCGCGCTATATATCCGCGCGACGATCGACTCTCATCGATTAGACGCGACGCGAAAAAAAATAAAGGAGCGGGAAATAACAAAAGCGCCGGATGGAAATCAGAATATTTTTTCAGAATATTATTTCCACGGGCTTGAGCGACTTCCAATTCGCGGGATCGGAAGTAATTTTCGCCGCTTGATTGCTTTAAGACCGGAATTTAAAATTGTTTTTAATTTCGACGAGTGAAATTCTTTGTCAACGTTTTATATTGTTTCAGAGTTTAATTTTCATGTGATATTTTTTAACTTACTATGTTTTTTCTTAATTCAATTAGAAATGCGACTCTTCAGTAGTGCGTAGTTTTTTAAATAGACGCTGAAATTTTCGCGCCAACGGCGGCATCTTAGTATGAAGCCCCAAATTGATGAAAACAATAGATAATCATGATATCCCGAAAAAAAGAAGGACAAACAAGTGCTTAAGCAAACAATATCAGGCTCTGATGTAATCGCATCCCCAATTCGAAAGGACAAGCGAGTTACGCCGGGCATCGGCGTCCTAAAGTGCCGTCGACGAAGGGGGTCGGCGGAGGAGGGGAGGGAAGAAAATTGCGCTCGGGTTAGATTAACCCGTCTATTTTCGGCGGGCGGCAGAGTAGCGCGGAGTAGCGAATGGCGAGTCCGAAACTTGGCGCAAAAATTCGAGAGAGCGAGGGAGAGGGCCGAGGCGCGGCGGCGGCGGCGAGCTCTGGGCACAGCTGCGTCGAATGCCGAGTAAAATTAGGATTCGTCCGTGGTGCCCGCGTACGCTTTCCGCGTGTGAAGGTAAAAAATTGACGGGCGCACACGCGCGCCCCTCGTGCGCATGCACGCGTCGGCGGGAGCGAGAGAGAGACAGACGGGCCGGTCGAGGGGCGAGGGGGGGGGACGCGTGCACGCGCGAGGCCGAAGGTCGGTGTACGAATCTGAGCGCGAAAGAGAGACGGAAAGAGGGAGGGAAGACGAGAGAGGAAAAAGAGAGAGAGGGAGAGGCCGGAGCTCCGAGAGAGGGTCGATAGGTGGGCAGCGGCGGCGGCGGTGTCGGCCACCCCGAAAGCTCCAAGCCCGGCACACAAGCGCGTCTCCTCTCGCTCGCCGCCAGGCTCGCCCAGGCCCGCGCGAAAGAGAGGAAAGATGGCCGGTGTTTAAATATCCAGCGGAGAATGTTAAACAGTCGCGCGGGCTTAGTTTGACGGATGACGCCTAATGAAAAATACTGCGCCCGCCGTCTATGTACGCGCGCCGCTGCATCGGAGCGCGCGGTTAAATTATAAGCTCCCCTCCGCGCGCCCGGCTCCGCTTTCTCCGACGGCGAACGAGGCCCTCCTCCTCCTAGTCCGGTTTCTCTTCGCCCCCCCCCCCCTCTTCGTTTTTTGTTCGCGTTATTTTTAATAATGTTCGTTAAGTTTCGTTCTTTCGGGATTCTTTTCCCCCGTCTTTGTTTTCTCTGGCCGGTGTTTTTTCTGCGGTGCGCGTGCGCGCTCGCGCAGGCCTCCGAACGACGGGGAGTAATTAAAAAGCGCATGTATGCACAAGTGCGTTTCCTTTGTTTTCGTTTTCCCCGCCTTTTTTTCGGAGTTCTTTCATGCAAACATTACCTTACTGCGTATTTTTCAAATAAACCCGTTCGCTCGCCCGCCGTGCGCGGCCACCGTGTACCGAGCTTTTCGCCGCAGCCCGAGACGAGAGAGGCTCGCTCGAGGAATTCCTATATTAAATATTAATTGCGACTGCATTATTAATTCGGCGCGAGTTTGTTCAACAATCGCATTAACGTGAATTTGCTAATGCCGGGGATCTAAAAATCCAGTATTCACGTACCAAAAGCTTCGCTCTGTTATTCAAAGCTTTACACCGAAACTGAACAAGTTTTAAGATAGCTGTAGTAGAAGAGAGTAAAGGAGATAAAGCATGAAAATGCATTTACTATCCTTTCAATATTAAAATCACTACATTGTTCATTAATCTACCATTCTTGTTTTGGTCTGTAAAATGAAAATTGTTCGCAGCTATTTTTCCAATTTCATAATTTAATTTTGAGTCAATGAATCGAAAATTCGGGAGCAGTATTTGAGTAGAACGAAACAGGCGATTTCGACGAACCAAAATGTATTTTATTAATTTTCCGACGTTTCGATGTTTCTGGTTAACATCTTTCCGAGAGCTTTATTTAATACAATACTTTGTTTGATTTGTTTAATAAAACTTTTATTAAACAAATCCCTGATGAAGATGTTAGCCAAAAACATCGAAACGCCGGCAAATTAATAAAATACATTTTGCTGTTATTCAATTTAAGAAATTTTCGTTTGCAACTCATTTGCAATTTGAAACCATCGATTATGTTATTATCATTTATTTTTTCATTATTTTATTTTGAATGTAAGGGCATTGTCTGTTTATTGTTGAATAACTAAATAAATACTATAGAGCAAAAACGAGTGGATTATATCGTATTAATTCGTCAATCTACCATGAGTATAAAATAGCTCATCAAAGTCGAAAATATTTGCTAGGCACAAAGCAACGCTGTAATTCCATACTTTTGGAAAATTCACTGACAATACCCTGCGGGATAATCAATTCTGGTACAGGCAGCAAAACACTAGACACAATAACGTAGTCTGTCATCGGTAGACCGGCATTAACTCAATGCATTACTATTGAAAATTCAAAATTAAGCAGTAGCACGTCGAGAGCAGCGGCGCGCTCCGCGCCGTATGCGGGCTCATTAAACAAGAATCCTGATGAATCAAGATAAATTTCTGCCCGCCCCAGCTAATAAGAGTTTAATGCCGCATCAATGCTCAAACGGTATAATATTTCGACGCCGCTGGATAATAGCAACCGGGCGCCCTCCTCGGCGCGATTCTCTTTTCCGCACTGCGGCTAATAACAGTTAATAGCGTTCCGGAACTTCGTACTACTCGCCTCGTCTAGTGCCTCCCTTCAATGGATATGCACTCGTAAATATGAGTACGGAGCTTCAACCGCGGGCTAGGATAAGCGCGGCGTCAAGGTACGAAACTCTACTCGTTTGCCTTGGCGTTCATTAAGCTCCGCGGTGCAAAAATCGAGCCGGCGCCGGTGTACTTAGCGGCCTCCCAGGCCCGAGTTTGCTCCTATTCTGCCGCGCTATCGCCATTCACTGTTACCTCTCGGTGACGTCGCGCGAGATTTGGAAGCCGCAAAATACAAAAGCTCAAACAATTTCCGCTTACAAAGCGCGCGGGCGTCGCTGCGCGCGGCTCTTTTGCGCGTGTGCGCGCCATTGTTCGCCCGGAGCCCGGAGGCGCGCCTGGACGCGGCCGGCGTGGCGTCGTTAATATCTCACGGGCATAATGTCGCTTTAACGGCTCTGCCATTTGCACCGAGCGAGCGAGTCAAGAAAATGGAGACAGTCGCAATAACGAGCCGCGCCGCTCTTCCCCGTTTTTACTACGAGCGGCGCGCGCGGAGGTGCAGGCTTTTTCGGCTGGCGACCTTTTTTTTTGCGCGCTGCCAGTTCCGCCCGAACGCCCACTAAGTTTTCATGCCTTCGCGCGTTTCGGGGCCATTCGGCCGCGCAATTCCGCGGCGCGCACGTTAGATTGCGAAAAATGCCCGGCCGTTTTTGCCCGGCTGAGCGATACGAGGCGCGAGCGCACGGTTGTTAGTTTTAATTGCGTATCTTATTTGAGCCGGGGCTCCAGCGAAAATAGAACCGAGCCGCCGTGACTCTTGAAAAATGTTGAATCTAAGTATTTAAACAAACTCGTGATGAATACGCTGTGCCGCTTTGTTTAGGATAAAAGCTCGCTTATTCAAACGATAATGAACATTGAACATAATTCAGTTCATTAAGTATTATTTGCAGTTTCAATGGAATAATCTATCTAATAATTAAGTTGATAAAATTTTCGCATCAAATGTTCAAACGGTATTGGAAATTAAATATGCCTAATGTTTAGACTTGTATTAAAAATATGTAAGCGTATTTAGTCTGCTTGAATGCAATAAAAGTTTATGACTTTTTTTAGTTCTATCCTATATTTTGAGAGAGTATTAAAGGTTAGTTATGTATTACTGAATCATAAATATAATTTATTGCCTGCTATAAAATCACCTTCGGAATAAACAAAAAATTTTTTAATATTTACAATAAATACTCTCGGGATAACTTAATATAATTTTCGATCGTTATCTAAAAAACTTGTTTGTTTTGAGAAATTCATGCTTATATCTTAAATAGTTTTAATTCGAACATACGATTCTTAGCTCGTATATTCCTTCTATTTTCTTTTTTTTTGCATAATTTATTATTATTATTTTATTTTATTCTCATGTGTACTATATTGAGTAAATTTTCAATGTAAAGATCTGTTATCTCGTCTCGTCTTAACTCATTTCCGTGAAACAACATCCCATCCGACATCTTCAATTTGAAGTAACACACCTCGCAAGGCCGCCGCGACGCTTCGGCTCCGCGCGGCCTAGCAACGACTCCTCTCGCACTTGAGGGTGCAGTCGCTCGGGCGCACGTACGCCCGTGCACACGTACCCGGCGCGCAGCTCATTGCCGGGATTTCAATGCAGCGCGCGTCACGCTGAAATTCTCGGCATTCAGCGTTTTAACGAATATTCAAAAAGAAAAAAGGGAAGATGAAAAAAGAGAAACGAAAGACCGGCTCTACGGACCGCGGGGTGCGTTACCCTCCCCCCCCATCGCGCCGCGGAATCATTATGCAGTAGAAAAAGAAAGGCCGCGAGCTCCGAGGGGGGCAGACGAGGACGACGATTCCCCCGCGCGCTCGGCGCGTGCAAAAAGCGCAAGAAGAAAGCAGCCTGCCGTCGTATAAAAACGAGAGAGAAAGAGAGCGCGCGGTGCAGCGGTGCACGCACGCGCACTCCTAGGCGCGCGGGTGCAGAGCGAAAGAACAAAAAGAGAGAAAAAAAAAGAAGAAGGGAAAAAAAAAACGGGGGAAGCGGAGAAAAAGGAGGAGAGACGACGAAAATGTGCAAAAAAAGAAGGAGAATGAACTAACTAAAGCGAGCGAGCGAGCGAGCGCGCGAGCCGGCAAAAAGACGAGCTCATTTTCGGATCGATCTCAGCGCGCGATTAGAGGAGGACCGGGGGCGCGGGGGGCGAGGGGTGCACGCGGAGGGCGCGGGGGAGGCGCGCCGCCGGCTGCGCGAGTGGGAAAGACGAGCGGCCGCGCGCGAGCGAAAAAGAGAGAGCGCGCGCGGAGAGAAAGACAGGGACGGGGCTGCACCGGGGCGGCGAGTAGGAAGGGAACGGTATAATGATCCCGCGGCAGCCGGAAGGGAGGTTACACGACGTACGTGGCGCGCGGTGCAGGAGTCAGGAGTGAAATATCAAACTCTGTAGGCCGGCCGGGCGAGCGAGAAAGACGGGGCGCGAGAGGCGGCGGGCGCGACGGAGAGAGAGGGCGCGGAGTTACGGAGGAGAGAGAGAGGAGAGAGTCGGAAGGTACCTCAGGGCAACGGTTATCAAAATTGCGCGTGCCATTATAATTTTAAAGCCGGCTTTCCTCGCTCTTTCTCTCTCGCCTCTCTCCTCCCGCGCCCGCGCACATCCGTAGGGTGGAGACAGGAGCGGCGGGCGCGCGCGCGCGGCACAGCGAGGAAAAGGGAGGAAAGAGAGCCCGGCCGAGCGGGCGGGAAAGAGACGGGAGGAGCGCCTGGGAGGACGCGGCAACGCCGGCAACCCGAGAGAGGGTGGGTCATTTATTTCCCCCCTGTGCCCGAGCGGGCGGGGGGCAGCGGGCGGGCGAGCGCGCGCGGCATAATTTATCGCGAGGATTCTCGCGAAAGCACGCAAAGAGCGAGCGAGCGAGGGAGAGGCCGGGGAGCGGGTTGAAAAAGAATGGAGAACGAGAGAGCGAGCTCCCGCCCGAGGGGGGTGGAGATAGACGACGGACGGACGGACGGAGGGAGGCGAGCCCGCGCAGAGCCAAGGGGCTAATACGTCCCCCCGCGCGCCGCCTCCTCCGCCTCGCCTGCCCCCCCGTCGGACGCGGACGCATCTACGGCGCACGAAATTTTCGCCTCCAAATGGAAAATTAACCTCCCGCTTCGAAGAAATTGTTCGCGTCTGGACAAGCGGCCCTCTCGGCGAGGGGGCAGACCGGGGAGCTCCTTCGAGATTTGTCTTTTGTCGAGCCCCCCGCTGTCGAGCTGCTGTCCGTTCGTTGGGGATTAATAATTAAATTTCGAGGGTTCCTTTATGCCTAATGTAAGTGCGGACCTGTATTTCCATTGTGCGGGAAAGACGTTGATTTTCAAACAAAGGAGTTTTGTTTTTAGTTAATGTACCTTATAATTAATGAAACTTTTGTTATTTGCACGGAAAAAATAGAAATGTGTGTAATCAACTAATGCACTACCATACGACGGGGACGGCTAATACAAAATTTTGTCTTATCATCCTAGTCGCAAAATGAGCTCCATTACCGACAAAAATCGTTAGTAGAAAAGAAAGTGTACCCCGACGAGACGGATGAAAATCGAGCCTCCGCCGCGTACTTTTTGAAATTGATTCGATGAAAAATCGGCGCGGAGGGTTAACTTTCTGGGGAATAGTCCCGCCGGCGGCCGTTCGAAGGCGATATTTTATGAAGCGCCCGCGCGCGCGGCTCGGTGAAAGATTGCTCTCTTCGCCGACTCTGTCCGCCGTTTTTTTTTCTTCGCCACTCGGCTCCTTTTTTTCCGGCGCTCCTCCTTTTTTTACCTCCCGCCCCGCCGCTCGCGCGCGCGAACGGACTCGGGGGCTAGAGTGAGAGTGAGGGAGAGAGAGAGGCAGCCGAACGCCGTCTCTGCGGAGAGTAATATGTATCGTATCGGCGCGTGCACGTACACAGGCACGCGGAATATTGGACAGGAATTGGCCGAAGAGGGAGCGAGACAGAGGGAATACACAGGCGGAGGTGGCGGCCGATGCTTGCAGCGCGCCCCTGACCGCGTTTATATATCGCCGTGATTGATTTCTCGTGGTATGCCACGAAGGTCAAGTCTTGCGCCAAGAAACCGGACGGTCAATCGGTTCGATCTGCAGGGGCTTCTTTTTGCCGGGGGTATTTACGTTTTGTACGGACTTTTTACAATTACTTGTTGAATCTTTAAAGTTCGCTGACTTTTTCATGATTGTGAGATTGTAACCGAGAGCTTTTTTCCTCGATTCGTTTAAATGCAATAACAATAATGAAGAATCTTTAATAAACAATTGTATAGTTATTAAAGTACAAAATTAAATTAATCAGATGATAAAAAATTGTAGATATGTATTTTAAATATTCCACTGTATTTTTAATAGCTATAGTTATAATATAAAACGTATTCAAGTTTGTAAAATACTCTAATTATTGTTTTAATGTGAATTGAATAAAGTATTGTAATTTATTGTACTCCTCTGATGTATAAGAACGATGAGTATGAATTATTCTATACATAAAAGGTAATTGAATCGCAATTTTAATAATATCTATTTATAACTTATTACGGATATTTTATTACACAGTAAATTAACTTTTAACATATGCATTATCTTTCTGAATAGCGTATTTATCTCCCATCGATGAAACGATTTTTCGGATATTTTCAGTCTATATAATGTCCAGATTGGAATACTGGCTAAACGGATGAAAAATATCCGAAAAATTGTTTTACCGACAAACGAAAACTAGAAGATTTCCAGCGCGGTATATTTAATAATTCATTATGAAATATTCAATTATGATAATTACAATGTACATTAAGCGAAAAAAGAAAATACTTTACAACAATGAACACAGTTTAACAAGAATTTCAATTTCCTTCTAATTTGCACAATTACAGTCGTACTAAATACCCCTGAAAACATTTAAATAATTGTACGTGCAACAATTACATTAAAAAAGTCTAATAAACTGTGAAACAACTGGAATAACTGGTAAACTCCAGAAGCGCGCAGCGAAAACAAAGAAGAAAAAGCGAGTCTCAAAGAAACATGGTAGCCTCGCCGGCCCCGGCTTCATCTCGAAACACCCTACGCGAAGCCTTGTAAAATCGATGCCCGAAAGCCTTGAAAGTACAAGCAAGGGGGATGTTATTTCGAAATTGATCCCCGCTACCTAGGCCGACGGGGGGAGGCAGGCCCGCAGCTCGGCAGCGCCATCGTGCCTGCGAAAGTTGCGTACTGCGCAGATCGCCCGGCTCTCGCCCCGTCTCTCTCGCGCGCCTTTTCGCCGAGCCGTACACCCACCGCTGCGCGCGCGCGCGTCTCGCTCCGTCCCTCTCCGTCTCCCCGGCCCGCACCCTTTCGCCGGCGTCGCGCCTTAGAGGGGAAAAACGCGCGGGTGGGGGCGGCTGAAAAAAAAAGCGTCGGCCTCGCCGGATTGGCGGGAGCCGGCGGCGGTGGGGGTCCGCGCAACCCTCCTGACTTCTCGTCGCGAAGGAAGCGAGGCTGCGGAATATCGCCGCCGAGGGGCCGCTTCGCCCGGACCTCGTTAAAAGTAGTCTTAAACACGCGCGCCCTGGGCCTCATCATTTGTCTCGAAAGAGTCCGCTACCTTTATCGCTCGGACTCACTCTCCCTCTCTCTTTCTCTCGCTCTCCCCTTCGCCCTATCTGTCTCTCTCGCGTCATGCGTTTTTTTTTATTTCAGCGACGCCTCACCGTGGCTATTGTTTTCCCCGCGCGGGCTGGAAGTGAAAATACGTGTTGTAGGCGCGCGGGGAGCGAGAGAGCGAGAGAGGGAATAATAATGGGGTCGCGATGGATATTTTCGAGCGCGAACGCGCTCGGTTCTCGCGGGTGCGACGGGGAGGGTAGGATTCTTTTTGCGGGTCCTCTCTTTCCTTCCCGCTCGGCCGAATCGAAACGTTGAAATAACTTCGAAAGGATTCAATTTTCTCTCTCACTGAGCCCGTCCTTCATGTTTTCGTTGGCGCTTTATAAACCATCGCGCGCCTATATCTCGCGCGCCGGGCGCAAAAGCTCCGCGCCGCTGATACTGCACTTTTACTCATATCTCTTATCATTATTGTCTACGGCGCTGCTAATGCCGCTATCATTAGCGCTATCGTCATTAGCGCTATCGGTTTACCCGAATGCTCTTGTAGCCCCGGTGCTCGCCGCATCGAAAATGCACCCTGCGGTCGAAAAGTTCCGTCTGGCCGTGCTCCCGATGTTTATCCTCGGCCGGACTCCCCTGTGGTCGCCGGCCCAGGATTATTATTCCTGCGGAGGGGAAAAAAAAACGCATCGTTACAAATTAAATGTTGGCAACAAAATCAAATTACGTAATTGCAATGCTCGAATAGCGGACTCGAGCGGGAAGACAAGGCTAAAAGTTTCACCGTCCTCTATTTTTCCAGACTGCCGCAATTAAACTCCCGGCCAAATCCACGGGGGCGGCGAAGATTTCCCCGCGCCGAATGTAAAATGCACTCGGGGACTTCGATTTGCATTCGCAAAAACGGTTGGACTGGGCGAACGGCGAGGGAGCGGGAGCGACGAAAAAAGGAAGTGATCGAGCGAAATCTGAGCAGCGACGCGACTCAATCCCCCCCTTCTATTTCCGAATCGGCGACATTAACGCGGCTCCTTTGTTTTTTCGCGGCTCGAACACGGCCGAGCAACGCGGACGCGAGGAAAAAGAAAGGCGAGGAAGGAGGCGCGCGGCGCATCGCGTCAGCCGATAAAATCTGTCCCCCCCGCTCCGGCTCCGATATACTAATGGAAGTTTCTCGTTTGCGCGAGGCCGCGTTTCTGCCGCGCGAAAAATTGTCATTTTCCAGAGAAGCCCGGCGCCGGCGGACGCATAATGCGCCGGCCGCACGTGTGTGTACACAGCGGCCCCCGGCGATCAGCATTCATAGAATAATTTTCGCGCGGCGACTAGAGGCTCGAGCGAGCGAGCGCGAAAGAGCTGGCGAGGAGGGGGGGAGGTGCGGGGGGGCGAACGACCTATCTGGGCATCACGGTTGACGGGTTTTCCGCAAACCCATTTTAATTATCTCGCCCTATACGAATTATCCGCTCGGAGAGCCGCTCGCTCGGCCCCGGGGCTTCTGCAAGTTCGCGCGATTTTCGGAAGATTGATGATGGCCCCCTTTTTTTCGTATACGCGCTGCACACGGCCGACGAGCTATAGCCCGACGGCTCCAATCCCGGACGGTCGCGCGCTCACAGGTTTTTTACGCTGGCTCGAGCTGCGAAAAATTTGGTGAGTCGCAGAGGGGGTGGGGAGGGGCTGGGGAGGAAAAATGAAGGAAGAGGCGAAATTCCCGGATAAATAGTAGGCTTCGGTGAATTTTTCTTTCTTACCGTTGGCGGGTGTGACGTATGTGCGAATTATCGAATTACCGCGTGACGATGTTTTGTTCGGGTGAGTTATGGGGCTTCGCGACTGTTTGACTGAAATATACGCGTCCGTATCAATCAATGTTTTCGGGATCGTTGCGAAAAATTGTTTGTGTGATTTTTTCATGAATTTCGCCCTGCTTTGGAGATCAAATTTTTCACGTTTCAATGGATTTATTTGAGAGCATGATTATTGGTGTTATTTGCTACCTTTTTTATTGAGTAAGCTTTGCATCCTATGTAAATTATAAATTCGGACATTTAATCGATATTTTCCAAGATCAACAGTTTGGTAAGTTTACTTAACTGTCATTTTTATAAACCAAATCATATTTAATATAGGTTATTTAATGTAGGGAAATTATTCAAAAATAGTTTAAAATGTGTCTTTTCGATTGAGGCACGCGATTCTTTCATCAATAGGGTTCGAATATTTTTATTTTAAATATTTATAAAAATTCTGAAATCGTAATGAATATTTTTAAAGCACATCTAAAAATTATATATTTTTGTAGAAATAAACTTTTTTTAAATTTTCATACAAATTTATAAATATCACTTATAATCTTCACGTAACAGACATAAAATAGAATTTAATTTTTCCTAATTTTAACTTGTTAAACTCTTTAAATTTCCTCGAGTAAAAAATTTACATTATACACGCTGTAAATGTAATGATAAGTCTGCTATAGTTGGGCAATTATCACTAATTTCCGCAGTGTACATTTTAAGTAAAATGTATGCACCATTTATAAGTATGCAATAATACAATTACAAAATTCGCATAACGTTGAATATTCTGCGCTCTGATTTTGCACCGGGTAGAATGAAAATCCGAACTTTTCTAACGAAATAACATATTTAATTTTAAAATCAAACATAATAAGCCCCAGCGCGCCGAGAGAAAAGCTCGCGCGAATCCGCGAAAGCTTCGCTGCCGAAAATGCTCTTTAATTAACTTAGCGATCTTGCCGTGGCAAGTGACGAAAAAAGGACGAGGATGAAATACCGCGGAGGAGCGCGACGAGCACTGAGTTATGCGAAAACCCAAATTATCCGCAGCGGAAGCTCCATTAAAATAAAGCTCCGCGCGAGCTGCAGCCTTAATAAAATGGCTAAATATTGAAGCTCGCGCCGGCCGGCCCGTTATGAGCGCCGGCGACGATTAATCCTCGCTAAGGAGACGGAGACGAAGCAGCGCCGAGGGGCGGTGAATTTGGGGGGCGCCCGGCAAAACAAAAGCGAACGGACGCGCTGCAATACGTAACGTCGCCGTGGCAAAAAAAAGGAAGAAGAGGAGAGAGAAGCCGGCGGCGGAAGGAGATAAAGTAGGCAAAAAGAGAACGAGCCGAGGCGGTAGCTCGTTCGCTCGCCAGGGGGGGCGGGAGAAAAACAGCCTCTTTCGCCGCGCGGCTTCCGCGTCCGCGTGCCTCCTTCGGCCCGCTTGTTTTTCCCGCGGCGTTCCCAGCGAGGAAAAAAGGAAGGAAGAGGGCTAGCCGGGGGTCGAGGGGGGCAGGCGACGCCGGATTCAAATCCTTGCCGGCGGAGGGGGGGAGCGGCGAAAAAACGCGACGCGAGGGAAACAGACGTCGGGTAATTTTTAAAACGGCGCTTGCGGGAAAATAAAAATCGGCGACAGAGGGCGCGTTGGCGCGGACTCGGAGGGGCGGGCGCAGGGGAAAAAAAGCAGAGAGGAGAGGAGAGGCGACGGGCTCTCTTGGGGGGGAGGTGCGCGCCGCTCGGCGTAATTTGCCGAAAAAAGAAGGAGACCGGGACGGCCGATCGTTCGCCGCGTTTTACATCCGAGCGAGGAGGGAGCGCACGAGCTGAAGGAGGGGAGGGGGAGAAAAAGTCGGCGTTACGACGGGGGAGATAGGAAAGTCTATTGCCGCCGACGCGCGGGAGGAGAGGCGACGAGGGAGGAGAGGCTATCGGGGAGAAAAATTTACAGGGCACTTCTGGAGATACAGCTTTTGAAGAGACGCTGATAACGCTGATAATTATCTTCTTATCATCGTTAATTTCTTAATTTTTATTATTTTTTTTTTTTTTTTTTTTATTTTTTACGGATATTGCGAAATAAAGCCATATTGGAAAATCAATTTTTAGAAATCAAGAACATAGAAATAAGCTATTATAATTTTTTCTACATAATTAATTAATGATTTTAATTTTTATTTTACAGAAATAGCTTCACATCGGTATATCAAAATAATGGATTTCATTTATACCTGCATATTTTGAATAATAACAGCGACCATTTTCATTTTGTAAGTATAGTAATTTAAAATAAATTATTGTTATAATTTCTTGTGAATAACTAATTGCAGAATGTTGAAAATGGCTTGAAAAACAATAAAAGGAAGAAACTAATCCATATCTGCTGGAGTAGAGATTCGCAGCTCATTATTGCGCGTATGCGGGCTCATTTAGCCAGTATCCGCTGATAATTAAACGCCAACATATTTCGTAAATTCGCAATAAAAATCCATCCAACAAACATCAAGAATCATCAACAATTTTAATCAAAACTTTAGCTTGGCCCTGCTCACCCTCGAGACCCGGGGCATATCCCAACTTAAATTCCGGAAAACAACGGACGCTGGGCCGCCGAAACTAAAAGCTTCGCGAAATTAAACCGGAACCTCGGCGGGCAGCGCCGCTTTCCAGCCCGAAAATTATTATAATTCCGGTGCTCTCGTCCGCTGGAAACGAGAGAAAACGACGAGAGGCGAGAGGGAGAGAGAGAGAGCAACAGTCCAGCGTCTGACGCGCACACGCGTACATTCGCAATCGAGCGCGATAGCGCGAGCGCGGGGGGGGGACCACCGGACACTAGAGCTAGGCGCGCACTTAAGCGCGCCGCCGAATTACCTTCGTGAATTTCGTTAAAGTCGGGCGCGTTTCCGCCCGGCCGCGGGCTTTCTCTGGCGCGGCGTCGCGCGCATTGTCCCGGCATTTCCCGATTGGCGTGGGTGCGCGGGGGGCAGCAGGAGGAGGCGGGCGGAGGGCCGCCCGAACAATGCACCGACGAGCCCGTCGCGCTAGCCCCGAAGGTAAAACGCGCCCGCGACAATGAGCTGCCGTTTTCTTTGGCCCCGGCCGGAGTGAGAGAGAGAGAGAGAGAGGCATTATGCGCGCGACTCGTTCGCTCATCCCCCCCCTCCCCCTCCCGGTATTGCAGTCGCCGAGCGCACAGGTATTGTAGTTTGTATTAACTAGCCCGGAACATTGGCGAGCGCGCGAGAGGGAGCGAGAGGGTGGGAGGGAGATCGAAGTGGAAATTAACCGGCGGATATACGCTACGACTGCGTGATTTGTCCGCGCTTTTGACTTTTCCCCGGTGATTATTCGCTCGCGCTCGTTATTGTTGGCCTGAATGCCTGATCTTTCGAATGACCAGCGATACGCCTGCCGGCTACCGCTCTTCCGTGTTCGACTTTTCTAAAAAAAAAAAAAAAAAACAAACACTCGCGTTCTATGTTAGTCTGCTTTATCAAGACGCGTTTGTAAAGCATAATGCGTGCATATTATAATTGCTGATTACGAGGGAAGTATTTTGAATAATTTTTAATTAATTGGCTGACCATAGCCTGTTCGTACTACTAGATTTTCAGATATTTGAAATACTGTATTTTATAAATTTGGAAATCGAAGTGAAATTTGAAAATAATTTTGAACATTTTTATTTAGATGTCTAACCACAGGCTGCTCTTACCACTTAAATTTATAAATTTGGAAATTAAAGTGAAATTTGAAAATAATTTTGAACATTTTATTTAGTTGTCTGACCATATATAGTCTGCAGGAATTGAAATGAAATTTAAAAATAATTTTGTACATTTTTAATCAGTTATCTGACTGTAATCTGTTCGTACTACTAACTTTTTAAGTAGTAAAAGAAGATAATTTTGAACATTTCTAATCAGTTGCCTGACCATAACCCGTCTGCACTACTAGATTTTCAGTTCCTTATAGCACTCAATTTTGCAAGTATTTAAATCAACATAAAATTTGAAAATAAAAGCAGCCTCTAGGGTCGCCCTTGTTCCCGAATAATGAATCTTTGACAAAATTGTAGAGGCAACCGCAATCCAGCCCTTGGGCAAAGCCCGGTAAATCCATACATCTCGGGGCGACACGATAAGGGCTTGGGTGCGGCGCAGTGGGAAAACTCGGCAGATTTCTCGAGCGACTCGCGGCTTCTCTAGCCGTCGCGCGTTAATTATGGGCGTTTTCTCTGCGTCGGCCGTTCCACGCAAATACGCCGAGAGAACGGCCGACGCACAGGCGCGCCCCGCGATTCGCCGGGCCCTTCCGCGCGCTCTTTCTCTACCCGCGCTCCCTTCCAGGCCAATAAATTTCGGAAATCCGCAGACGAGGGTTAATGAGCTGCGGCTCTGTCGGGCCTGCAATCGCGCAATCCCAGAGCGATAGAGAGAGAACGAAGAGAGAGAGAGGAGGAAGGGAAAAAGGCTCCCCGCCGCGGCTTATGTAATCGCTAATGCCAAGTCGCGGGATTGCCGTCTTAAGCCCCGCGGTCTTTGCGCATTAATCGCCGTCTTTCCCGCCCACTGTCCGCCCGGCCTCGGGCGCGTTTTAAAAAGTCCGCTTAACAGCCTAATTAATGCGATTTCCCCGACGCGGAAACTTTTTCCCGCGCGCGCGCGCGCACGGAAACTCGCTTCTCCCCTCCCCCGGCTAACGCGCGGCCTCCTCGCCTCACCGGTCATCTAAACTTTTTCCATAATTAGTTATAAATTTCATTCGCTCGCGCGAGCTAACAATATTCCGGAGCCCCGTGTGCGTCGCCGGCGCCGACGTCGCCGAGAAAGAGAGAAAAAGCGAGAGATGGAAATTTCGAGCTCGGCGGCGGCCGCGGCTCGAGAGGCCGGCTGTGTGGCTCGCTCGCCGAGGTGGGGATGGATGGAGCGCGTGAGCGCGCGGGAGAGAAGAGCCCGGCGCAGCTGCGCAGCCGAGCCGCACGATAGGGGGGGTGGGCCGATTCAGGCCGGCTAACGAACGAACGAACGAACGAATGGGGTATAAAGAGAGCGGGACGGAGAAAATTCAGCGCGCGCGCGCGCGCCCGCCGCTCCCACCCCTCGGCGCGCCCGGGGTGGGGGCGGCGGCCATTTTGCCGAGCCGTGAAAAACACACCCGCCCCAGGAGATAGCGAGGCGCCGCGAAGGGGGCGAGAGAGGCCGACGCGCGTGGGATTTCAAGTGCCGCGACGGAGACGGACGAGGCCGCCGCCGCGCTTTTTTTTCCGCTCCCCTCTTCTTTTTTCGCGCGGGCGATTTTTTTTCCCTTTTATCTCTCGCTTCGATACCACCCCCCTCGTGGCTCCCTCCCCGCCGACCACCCCTCCTTCTCTTTTCGGGGGTGCCCCTCGAGGGGAGGGAACGCGCGCCCCGCGCTCTCTTTTTTACTCTCCGCCGTCGCTTTTTTATTTCATCCGCCGGCCACCCTTATCGCGGCTCTTCGGCCTTTCTTGCCGTATCTTGCGCGATCCGGCCGTTTCGCGCGCCAGCCGGATGGGGGACGCTCTAATGACGCGGCGAGCCGGGGGAAAAAGGAACGAGAGGACACCGGGGAGGGCGCCGGCGCGCGAGCGGATGATTAGCGAAATCGACGGTGAAGGGAGACTACTGGGTTATTATGCGACACCTCCGCGCGAGGGGTGGGAGCATTAAAAAGCGATTCGAATTCCATATTAATCGAGCGCTGATACCCGTATGCTCCGTTTTTGCCGAGTTTCCCCCAGTGCCTTTGAGTTCAATACGGACGATTCCTTCAAATTAGAATGAACAGATTGTTGCGCTCATTTTTATTCCAATTCAAGTAAATTTGAATTTAATTATTTTTTACACAAACATTCTAATTCAAATAAATTTGAATTTAATTATTTTTAAGACCAAAATTTCAAGTCAAGTAAATTTTAATTTTATTACATTTTCATAAATAGTTAAGTTACTAAATTAATATGAATTTATTTTAATATTTACAAGAAACAATAGCAATTTTTTTCGGTTTGAAGCATTAATAGTTGTGCTATTACAAGTTTTATAATTAATTTTTCTTCAACGTTGCTGAAACTGATGTAATTTTCATGATAATAGAATAAAAAGACGCTTACATCTTTTTTACTAAAACATAAAACAAATGAAGATGTTAAGGTGGGTTTTAGTTCGTAAACTGGTCGAAAAGTAATTAACAGTGTACCAATGAAAATGTAAAAATTAGAAAATTCGTTCGCAAATTCGGTTAGGAAAAATTAGTTGATCAGAATTATAAAGCTATTAACTTATACGCGAAACTAAAATTCATAAACAAGTGTTCGCTTTACAGGCCGCGCATACAGCCGTCCGCGGGAAATTTAATAAAACTTGTTTTCGTAGTACAAAAGCTAGTTTTCCGCGTAAAAGCCCAACGCGAATTTTAAACTTTAATTGCGTCGCTTCAGAATTTCGTCAAAGCTGCAGCGGCCGAACTTACTTATTTGACCAGCGTAAAGTCCCGCGGCCCCGGCAAAATTTCTCGAACATCAAAAAAGCCCCTCCGCACGAATTCCCCGTGCGCGGCAAAGAGAGCGACGAAAAAGAGACAGGCGGAGTGCGCACCCTCGGAAAACGGCCCCTCGGACGTTCATCTTGACTCGGGACGGCGATTAGGCGTCGTGGCTAAAATCTCATTTCGCAGCGAGGACGCAGCAGCCCCTCCGGCGCGCGGGGACTTGGGACGCATCAAAGTGGCCGCGCGCGACTGGTGTACGGGGGCGTCGGGTTTATCGATCGGCCGGCGCGCTCGGCTGCATTCTTGTCCTTCCCTCGCTCCTCCTCCGCGGCGAGGCCTCGGCTTAATAGGCCCAGGCGGCGGCGGAAAGCCGCAGGTGCAGCCCAGCGAAAAATTGGACTTGTCCCCCAGCCCGGCCATAACCTCCTGGAGTTCATTTTCCGCGAGCGAGGGTCGGGCCCCTCCGCAATTCGGGGTGTGCGCACAAAAGTCGCCGGGCAAAGTGTTTTTTTGCCACGGCCGGTCCTCCTCGCGCATTTCTCAGCGCGAAAAGGAGGCAGGGAGGAGCGCGTTCAATTACAATCGGCTTTCATCGGTTTAAATTTCGCATCCGGAGTTTTGAGCACGACCTAGAAGTACGGCCTCCCCCGGCGACGGGCGAGCTGCCTTTCTCCGTCCCTCTCGGACGTCAGCCTCGCCCGCTACGCCCGGCCCCGTCCCTTATTTGGATCGTTTGAAGCGGATCTTTTGATCGCTCCTTTTTCTCGACGCAGCCCTTTCATTACGCCCCCGACGCGTCCTCTTGTGTACGTGAGCGGATATATACGCAATTTCGCTCGCTGCCAAAGTGTGCACAACAGCTTCAGTTTTTAATGAGCAAATATACTAATTGTTGCAGGAGACTCTTTTTTTTACTAGCTGTGCGTGAAATGTTAATGTTGTGCAAAGATTTGGATAGTTCGTGGGTGACTTCTCTATTTATAGAAGCTTTTGCATTCTTTTTTGCAATAATTCAACCAAGAATATCTTCTAGTCTAAATCTGAATTGCTAGCAAGCTAGTGTGTGAATATGTGATGGAGAATTTAATGGTCTTGGAAAATATAACCATACTTTATTTCTTTCCATCAAATTTATAAATATTGCTTCTTTTTTAATTTACTGATCCAAATAAAAGGTATAATGAAAAAATGGCGTGATGTATGTAG
>JAXIUT010000037.1:9109632-9126739 GCA_035586675.1 Eurytoma californica | reverse complement strand
CACTACTGGAAGTAGTTTTCCCATCCAAAGTATCTTACTTCGAAACTTTCTAATGAATATTTATTGTAAATTCCCAAAACGCATTTCCATAACGCAACCTGTAATCCCGTCACCAAAGCTCATCCGCCGCACACTCCCGCGAGATAGCGTGCAGTATCCCGGCTGAAAAAAAAAGAGGGAGAGAGAGAGGAGGTCGAACCCCCGGAAAAAAAGCATCGCGAGCGCAGTAAACGCAAAAACGCAGCTGCGCGCAACGAGCGCATCGCCGTCAACGAGGCCTCGGTGCACCCTCGACTGCGTAAACGGGTAGGCCGCGGCGGCGCGCTTGATTTAGTGGCGAAAAGTGATTTTTTTCGAGTGGGCCGTGACTCCCCGCCGCGCGGATCCGTGCGCGCACCAGCAATCCGCACTCGATGGCCGATAACATTACGCGGACGTGGCCATGGCAACCGCGGGCGCCTTGCGCCCGACAGAGAGAGCGGTCGTACTTCACGCCGGCCAAGTGGCCACCCGATGAAGAGAGAAAGAGCGGCGGCCCGATGGAAAAAGCTGATCGGTTTGGTGGGCGCATAACTATATACGTAGGCGGCGCCGGGCATATTTTTAACGGGCGGCAGGGAGGGCTGCAACGGTGCCGCTGGGAAAATCAATTGTTTGAGAAATGGGAGTTTGGTGTTATGGGCCGGCTCGATATCAACTCGTAAAAATGAGCTGGAAAGAGGGACGCCCGATGCACCGCCGCTCCAAAGTGGATTCGAGCGGTGTGGCGCGAATAAAACGGTATTAAAAATTATTCCGCAGTTTGTTTAAGCAATTTTTAAGCGGACGGCCGTTCGATTTTATTTTTTAATTGTACAGATGGAGCTGAAATTAATTCGAACATTTTCTATAGAAGCGCTAAAATGTTATTTTTGTAAGTGGATATAAATGGAGATTCAAGGCTCTGTGATTATAATCAATCGGTATGTTTACGAGATAAAAAGTATATGCACAGATATGAGAAAGATGTCTAAAGGTCTGATCGTGTCAATACCGCCAGAGTATTATCATTTCACCTTTCAAGCGTATAAATACGAAGCTGCGCGAGGGGAGAAGCGATACAACCCAATAATACCCAGCAGCTTTGGTGTCGCAAAAAATCCGTAAACGTCGACAGCAATTTATATCTCGAGAGATCGACTTGTATATAACCCCAGAGATTTAAACAAAAACTAAGTGAGAAGAAAAGAGAAACAATGTGTGAATAGGAATGATTTACCTTTTTCCGTTGAAAACTTTTCTATTAAAAAGTTAATAAATGTATTAGAAAAACGTTTGTTTTACTCTCTAAATGTGAGAAAAACAATTAGAGAGTAAAATAAAAGTCCTTGATCATATTGTTTAAATGTAAGACTTTCAATTTTCAAAAGGTATGACTGTTCTCTTATTTTCTCTCTTCGATAGTTTGAGTAGTAAGAAGCGTAAACGTTGGAAATAGGAAAGAATGGAATTCTGTTGGTTAAATGCAGAAGGGAAATTAAATCCGATTCATTATTCACTCTAATTGACCCGGGTAGAAATTTTTCGCCTACTGGTCAGTAGCTAATAGTGACTGACCAAAAACTCGCTACAAACGTAACGTTAGCCAGCGACTGGCTAACCGTTGCTAAGCGTTTCTACCAGGGGAGTGACGATATTTACTCTTTCATGTTTATAAAGAAAATGTATGCGTACGGTCCAATTTGCATACATTGATATACATTATAATGTTCCAACTCAGCAATTAAATAACAATTTGTTATAATACGATTAATATTAATAACTGATACCATCAAAGGAACATCCGCGAAAAAGAAACGAGGAGCATGCATATGAGAATTAAGAAGAAAAAAAAGGTTAGACCTTTAGACCGTCGCTCGGGAGGGCAAGCGAGAGTGCGAGGCCCATTCAGGTCGACGGGCTTCCCTGTATCGGTGTCAATCCAATCAATGGTTTATTAACCGACGTGTGAACGAGAGGGAAGCGCCGTGGAGCGGGGAGGGCCGAGGAAGAGGGAGAGAAAGGCAGACGGTCGTTACACGCGGCTGTCCCGGCGCCGACGCGCCGGAGAATCGATGAAGAGAGACGCGGCGAGAGGACAAACGGTGCATCGGCGGTTTGTTTGGACGGAGGGAGAGAGCGAGCAAGCGAGCGAGTCGGCCTTAAACATGTGGTCGCGCCGCGCGCTACACATCCATCGCTCTCTCTCTCGATAAAAAAGAGACGAGGAAGACGGGCCGCGAAAAAGAGAGCGAAAAGTGCGCGCGCGGGGGGGTGAAAAAAGAAACGGCGAGCGAAGAGAGAGTTGCGTCGCGGCGCGGCCCTACTGTACACCCCCCGGAGCCCACCCCCGCTATTGTTTCTCTCTGTGTGTCCCGTCCGACGGGGCTGAGTTATCGGTTATTGGAAATCTGTATTTTTGTAGGCCATGGCTTTTCAGTGCCGGGCGCTCGCGTGCGCACTGGGTGAAATCGCGGCCTCCCCCCCTCCCCCTCCCCCCTCCCCTGCAATAGCCACAGTAGTAATGGGTCAAAGCTGGCGGAGAGCGCGCGCTCGCGCGGCCGATCGGTCCGTCTTTGATTTACCGCGGGGGATCGTCGATCGCCCGGCCAGTGTATTATGCAGCCACCGCCGTCATTAACTTCGCCGGACTCGCGCGAACTCTCCCGGTGTACCTGTGAATATTTATGCGCACTTCGGCCCGCCGTTTTTAGCCGGCTTCATTATGCAAGTGGGAATTCTACTTTTTTTTAGACTCTTAACTGAGAATTTGTGTCTTTTTATCGCTGTGGAACTTTGCATTTTTGCGAGAGGTCTTTTTTGCGAGCATTTGAAAATAATTCATTCCTTTATATATAAATATATACACGTGTAGTAACGAGAGGTCGTTGACACATGTTTTAGAAAATATTTGTGTTCATTTTTGGCTAATGAGAAACAGTGACGTTTATTTTGGATTTATTTCAATTTTGTTCGTGTGTACAAATGAAAATAAAGCTTGTATATCGATTAAAGTCGAAAAAGACGAGAAGAATGTTAAATATTCCCGACTGGAAATAAATATCTTTGTCAATACTATAAAAATGAAGCTTCGTTTATTTTTTTTTATAATACCTTCAAAAAAAGTTTATTTTGACAGTATTAAAATCAAATAAATTTGAAACGATATATTTTCATACAAAGTTAATTATTTTTAATCGCAAAAAATGAATTGTAGCCTCTTAAAACCAATCTAACAGTTATAATTGGATTCCTAATTACATAGGTATCTATTTTAAAAAATACGACAGATTTCTTTTATAATTATTGAAATTTAAAATAAGCCTCTATTCTACTTTACTCTGATATCAAACCTTAAAAAAAACGTATACTCAGAAACTAAAACCTACTATTATCACATCAACACCCCTAAAAAATATAAAGAGAGAAATAAATGAATTACTCTCAATATTCAAAAATTTTGCAAAAAAGCGGCAGTTCCACGAAAAAAAAAGTCATAGAAAAATATCCGAGCCATGATGGCGTTCGACCTTGTCGGCCCGAGCGCGATGGAACGGCAGTGTCGATGGGGGGTTGAAAGAGACCGGCGTATAACGATCCTGCGCACGGGACATCGTCGCTCAAACGTCGTTCTCCGTGTTTAAAGAGGTCCAATTTCGCGAGGCGCCAATCACATTAGCCCGCAGCACCGTCGAACTACCCATGGTGCCGATGAAAAATTGCGAGCCCGGGCTTTCACCCCCCGACACCTTACGAAACTCGATTCTCTTCTGCACCGTGCGGCCGTACCCGACCTCGTCGTTTCTCGAAATATCTTGTAAAAGATGTCCGGAGATGAATATGTGTTTAAATCTATGCACAACCACATTAGAAAAATAATAGAATCTTGAAGATGGTATTTATTTAGTTTTTGTAATATAAATATTATGTATTTTATAATAATTAACTTATATTAATTTTCCGGTATTACTCGATTATTGGAAAATTGCTTTAAATAATGGCAGTATATACATCATATGTGCTGTACAAAGCGATTATACAGTAAAAGTATGCAATAAAAAGATTATGAAATTGAATTAAAATTTGTCAAAGTGATTTACCATGCTCACGAGTGCAGAATCGGAAACATTAAAGTCACCATACTTTCGTCTTGCAAAAACATGCAAACAAATTTTTTGAGTGGCTAGTCAATTATTTATCGATTTGAATAATTATTTGCATAATTAAGCAAGCTTAATGAGGTAAAAAGGACAGAAACCTGTAAAATAGTTACTGTATCCTTCGCATGGTGTTTTCTTTCAAGAAATTTTCAACGGGTACCTGTTTTTCAACGCTTTTCTTGACTTACAAAGCCGATGTTTACATATTCTCCTGCATCCATTAACAAGTTAGAAAAACTCTTTTAAAAATATAATGACGCGAAGTAATGAATAATTTATCTAATATATTACCCCGGACAAGACACTTTTTCCTCGCTCGTGAATTTTAATAAATCATAAAATGTAAGCGAAATTTTTGCAGCTCGTAATTACTGTACAATGTACAAAAATTGTGAAAAACTTTGTAAATATTGAATTATATTTAATGAAATTTAAAATTTCGAAAATAACTATCCGATATTTATATAAGTGAAATATTTTAGTATTATTTTACTGAAATTAAAAAACTTTTAAGTACTTAGATACGTGAAATAATTAAAAACTTCAACTATGAATTATTAAATTTTAATCGAATAAAATTAATTTACAAATCTTTTAAAATAAATTTCACTTTGTACAATGTAGTTAAAAATTCAATAGAACAAACGATTACGTTAACAACTACTTCAGGAGAGCAGAAAAACAGAAAACGGAACTTCTCCGTATTTAGCAAAGAAAAATAATAAAAAATACATCGAACAAAGCGCCAAACGACCTCCAATAAATCCAGTAATAAAAGGGGCATCACAAAGCTCCTGGAAGAGCGATCTGGCGGTCCAAGAAGCGTGAAAAAAACGGGGCGCGTCGTTGTAAAAAGTATCCGACGCGGCGCCATTACGCGGTCGCACTCTCCCACCTATACGGGGGCACAGTGTGTGCGAGCGCGCCTCCCTCGGAGCCCCGGCTGAGCTGTGAGAGCAGCGACGCCGCCGCCGCTCGAATGTCTCGGCCATATTCTCGCGCGTTGATATCCTTTTTTTTTCTCTCTCCCCTCGCCTCGAGGCACGTCACTTGGCCTCGGCGCTCGCCTTTTTCCCTCTCGCTTTTTATACACGCGCGGCCGCGTCCACGGCAAAAAATAGCGCGGAAGGAAAAACCCTTTCCGAGGGGGGGAGGGTGCGCGCCTCGCAACCGTAAAGAGCCGTCCGCGGACGAGATAAAGCGGGGCCGCCTCCGCTCCGCATTATTTTTTTCTTTTTTTTTTTTTTACCTCCTTTATCGCGGCGGCCGCGCGATTACGGGGCTCCCCGCGCGCGCGGGTGAGACTCTGCGGCGAGGAAAGGAGCCGCGCGCGCTTCTTCCCCTGGAGCGAGCGAATCCCACGGCGGAGGCGTCTTTTTTTTCCGTCTCCCTCGCGCCGAGGAGGAGGAGCCCGGGGATCTCCTTTCTCAGCGCGGCTTTATCGCGGGCAAGATTTTTTTCAAGCGAGGCGCAAGTGCGAGGCGCTTAAAGCCGCGAGAGGTAGGATTTTATTTGACAAGGAGCCGTGCCCGCCCACCTCGCGCTCAACTTGTGTCGGACTTACGGCACGTTCTTAGCTTTTATGAGGCTTTTTTAACCTTAACACCCCGGCCTTGTGGAACACGAACGGATTGTTTCGCGGACGAGATAATTGCGCGTAAAGTGGGAAGTATGAAATTTTTTTTTTTTCTCCAACGGATACGGGCAGTTAGCTTTCTTTTTAACGTATACCTACGCTGTTCGACATTTTTTAAAAATAATTTTGCGAACTTTTTGCATAAATGAAAATAGCTGGACTTATTTAATTATCCTCGGAAAAAGGGGGACTGAAAATGAAAGAAAAAAGTTAATAAATTAGAGCTAATTACAGGTACTACTCATTAACTGTTGCCGTACGCATCGCGCGTATATATAGCTTAGGTAAAAACGCCGCAGACGCAAAAAGGGGGTATATTCCAGAGAATGCGTAAAATATTAAATGCATGTCGATGGATACCGAATTCGCCGAGTGCACTGTGCAAACATTAATAAAACGTTATATTTTTCGTTCGTGAAAAACCGTCCCATCAAATATGAAGATACGCGGCAAAGAACCAGTTCGTTCCGAGCGTTTTGCCGAAACGAGAGAAGATCCTGAAATAAAAATATTTTACTAAAAACGTTTTATTGCTTAAAACTCTTTCATAATTTGCCTATTCCATTATCAATCGTCGAGTCATTATTAGTATAAATATTTTTTGCCGAATTTTTATGCACGTTAAATTTCTCGAGTACGTCTTTCTATTCTTTTATTTTATTATAAGAGTAAAGTTTTTTTAATATGAAAGAATAATTCGATTTTCTTCATTATATTACATTATCTTCTTAAGGTAAAAAATGTATTTTTTCGAAACATGTAATATCATTATAGTTCAACCATCATTATAGTTATCAATTTTAATGATGCCTTGCTATAAGTGCGGTTTACAAAGGTATCACGTTTCCAAATCCATCGTTAAATCTATTCTATTCACATATAACGATCTTCGATTTTTTACGAGCGCACTCCTCAAACCAACCTATCCTATTCATCCCCAAGAATCTCTATCATCTCGAGCACAAAGAGCAGCGAGGCGATGCCTTACAAAGCGTGACAAAAGATAAATCAAGGCTTCCCGTCGAAGAAAAAACTGCTCCACCATGCAGAGGCGAGACACTTCTGCAGCCGCGAAAAAAGTCAGCGAAGATTCCCGCGAGGTGCCCCGTCGCCGGGCCGATGGGCATTAATATTTTGAAAGCCGATAGGACCTTTAAGGGCATTAGTCGTGCAGCTCTTTGCACGGGAGCTGAGGCGCGCGGTGCGAAACCCGTTTGACCGGGGGAGCTCCCATTGGGCCCGGCCGACTCTGCACAAGTGCGCCCCGGGGTCCCACGATGCCACCGCCGCCGCCGCCGGCCCGAGGAGGCTACCTGCGAGCTCCTCGCACGGGACCCCCAGTTGACCATCGAGCTCCTCTCGCGTATCGTGTCTTGTCTCGCGGATGTCTTCTGCGATCGTCGCGAGTGTTAATGATATTAACAAGACAAATTCTTAATTTAGGTCAATTAAAAATTGTGCTGGTCGTTCATCGTTTACAAGTGTAGATTATTTACAAATTGTAAAGATAACATTCGTTCTCTCTAAATTTAAATAAGTTAAACTCACGGACTTTTTGTAAAGAGTAGTCACTTATTTTACGTTATAAGCCGTTCATTGGTTTGATAAGAAAACGGCTTACAACATTAAATAACGGCTTACAACATTAATTATTATTACATTTACAGAGATGGTAATAAATGTTGGTAAAATTATTTATAAAGTACGGATCAATTAGTTCATAACACTTAAATGACTCGTACAATTTTTTGAATACTTGCAATGTTTACATATTGATTCAGTGCATTACAAATGTATGTCAACGCCGTCGGTTGTTGAAGCTAATTACCGGAGAAAGTGACAGTGCCGAATTACCAGTGAACAAGCTCGCGCGGCAGTTTTTGGCTGTTTATAAACTAAAGTGGCCTTAAAAAGTTCGGCAAGCGTTGTTAATCAATAAATTAATTCGCACGTGTTCGGATATACCCGTCCCGCCGAAATCAAGTGCTTTAATTGATTGAAGCAACAGTTTGTGACAAGATCGTTATCAGGAAATATAAATGCGAACTCGCCTAAATAAACGACGACACGCTAATAACAGCGCAGCGAAGCCCCGTGTCCGAAAGTCATCGTCGCTTTAATTATCAATTAACAATTCGCGCGAGCGCTCGCGGGCGCGGCGAATAAATCCGGCGCGTCGAACCGCGAGATTCGATCGGGCTCCCCCGCCCCCCCTTTTTTTCGCCGCTGTCATTTGACGCGCCGACATTTGACTCGTAAAAACTCCGACGCGCGAGGAGCGACTCGCGCCCTTCGGAAAGTAGAACAAAGCGTTATTAATTGCGGTCCGATCGCGCGCGCGTAATTTCGCCCGATATACGCCGCGCGTCCCTTTTTTTTCGTCCCTTTTCCTCCGGCAGAGCCGACGGGGGGGATAGAGAGGTGCCGGGACGTTTTTTGCGCCGCCGGTGTAGCGTATCAATGCGCGCACGTGTGTATACTACGCGGACGACGAAAACAATGCTACATCGCGTTCTCCTTTTTTTCCGCGTTTTGCCCATATCGAAAGTACGATTCACTCTCGTTCTCGATCGAAGCTTGAATGGGAGCGAGCGAGAGAGGGGGAGGGAAGGAGAAGCGGGGCGAGCTCGCGCCAAACGTTAAACCAAGAGCACACACAAGCCAATCAATGCTTATTTTTCGTGTTGCATTTTTTCATATTTTCACTTTTACCTCAATTGATGCATACACGCGGCCGAGCGCGTCCGCCCGCGCGCAAGTGATTTATCGGAAAAAGATTTTCCGAGTGTTATTGTTAATTATATTTCATCAGCGGGCGCGGATTGCTTAACGGATTGTTTTTTTTTTTTTTCGCCTCTCGCAGTCGATAATCCGCTCGGAAGCGGTGTCGAGTGTAATGGATGCTGATTTTTGTGTTAATTAAGCATGCACGACTAATTGAGGCCATTTCGTCAAATCTATTGAAAACCTGATTTTGCTATCACGTTAAGTGGTAGTGCGGTAAAAATCACGGTTACACGTGTTTTGTGTCCTCTTTAATTGAAATAATGACTTTAATTGAAACTAAAGAATTTTATTGGAAATTAAATTCATTAATGAAATGGACGCCCTCCTGCATAATTTTTCCCGAGTACGCGAAATATGCGGGGGAAATATTATTGAATTAATTGACTTACACCTGTTGAACGCTAAATTAATAAATAAACTAGTGATTAAATTTGGTTATTTGTTTTTTCCGGCGATAATTGATGACACATTGATAATATTTAACGATTAAACACTCTCTGTTATGCATAATTGACTTCCGACGCAAATTCGTTTGTATTTTAATTACTAAGATAAGAAATGCTATCATTGTTTTATGTTAATGGTTCAGCGTGTAATTAATAAATTTTTTAAACACTCATTATTAAAAGTGAAACTATTTTAAATTGTCTATGTGGTATTTACTGCTTGTAATGAGAAATCACTTTTTTTACGTAACTTTGCATTAAATGCTAACAATTGTTTAATCATTATAATTCTTAATCAAAGAATCAGTTTCAATGACTAGAAGGAATCGGCAATTAGATTATTATATCTTTATATGTCGTCGAGTTAAACTTTTGGAATAATTCATGCGTCTGAAATAAAAGACAGTAAATCTGAATATTTAAAATAACTTAAGAGAAGTTAAAGCTTTATGTCATCGGTTTGAAATAAAAAATCAATAACTAAATTTTTTTACATTGAATATTAGGATATGTCAACCCAATTAACATTAATATATGGAAAGTCGTCCGATCATTTGAGCCATTTAAATATTACAAGTAATTTACGCTCATTTAAATTAAAACACACGTATTATTACCTGTTTCATTTACCGCCAAGTGGACGCTAAATATATTTCCCGGTAACAAGAGTGCTGTTACAGTATTATATATAAACCATTTAAGATCTGGGTGGCTAGATGTCTGTAAAAAGCTATTGGTACTTTACAATTTGGTAAATTATGAATGACTAAGAAAAATTATGTAATCATTTACAAAAATCGGTTGAATCCCTTGTGTGATCACTGTAATCAAATGTCATTCTTTAGTCATTTTTCTGCAGTAAGTACCTGCGGTGATCCTCAAAGAAATCTATACGGACTTTCTCATAGCTAATCCAATATAGTCTGAATGAGTCATCGCCGGTCTTTATTTTTCTAAAGATTATGTATGAAAATTATTCTAACTGATGTTTTGAAAATTGTTCTTATTCCAAAAACGGTCGCTCAAAAAACTGCTCTCTAAAAAAAAAAATCAGTAACCAAAGAACAAAGTTTCAGACATCAGGCGTGCATCATCCGAGCGCATTTTTCGCGAAGAACCCAGTACGTTCGCGTCGGAGGGGCAGATGCGCGAAAGCTCGAAATCCGACTGCAGCCAGTGTATAAGGCGCAGCGTAACGCTCGCACGCGCGAGCCGACGGTTGAAATCTCCGAATTTTTCCGGGCGAGCCAGGCGAATGCTGGGGGTGCAGCGCGCGCGTAAAAAAGGCGGCTGCAGTCGCGGCGCGGGTGCAAGCGGACCAGAGAGAGAGAGAGAGAGAGAGGCCCGGCGATTTTCGCAGAGAAGGCGCGCGTCGCGCTCGAAGCCTCGCAGCGCCGGCAGGCAGCCGCTCGCCGGGGAAATATTCATGAAACTATACGGCAAACGAGCTTCGGCGGCAAAATGGAGCTTTAATTAAGCACTACATTAAATTTTAATTAAAAGCACGAACATGAATTCGCGCGGTAAAACAATGGATGCGGGCTTCGAGGTATCCGCGACGCAAGGGGGGCGGCGGCGCGGGGAGGCGGGGGTGGTTGGCGCCGCCGCCGCCGGCCCCCGCGCGCGCGTTCGCGCTCGGCTCGACTAAACAGGAAAGGAAAATTTTCAAAAGAATTTTTAGCCCGAACGCGCGCTATTTCAATAAGCCCGCCGAGTGGGACCGGCGCGCGTATAACGACTCTCGCGAATGTTAATGCCCGGATGTGCGCCTTTTTTTATGCAGGCACGAGTGTAACGCCCGATGGAAAGCCCGTGAATTTTCTCTGATTTTCAGCGGGCTACGTTAGATTTTGATCAAGTGCGTCGCGGCTGCACTGCGAAAAATTCAATTTTTCGCGAGGAAAGCCGTTCCTTTTTTTTTTGGGAAAAAGAGTTACACTCTGTGTTGCAATTAAAGCATGGATAACGATTTATACATCTTCGCGTGCGTAACTCTCATGACGGTTGGGGAAAAAAAGATTCCAGTGCGATTGGGGTATTATAAAACGATTGCGGTGGGGGGAAAGAGCACGGGAGAAAACGACGAGAGCCGCAGATTCGAAACATTGAGCAGCGATAACGAAGTCGATTGCCGCGACAAAAAATCTCATTACCCCGAGCATCGATTCTTCAGCCATCCTCGTGCCCGATAACAGGCGATTTTGCGCTTAATATATGTGTCATTCATCCGCGCCTTACTATCACCCCGAAAACAGCAGCCTCACCCCCGATAAAAAACGTCTCGACGTCGTTTATTTTTCAATCCAGTTCCGTGCACGTTTTGATGCGAGGCTTCGGTGCACTTCCCTTTCCTTTTTTTTACAAAATCGCGAAGCGGCGATTGGCAGGACGAAATTATCGGAAAATAATCGCTACTCCCGTCAACTTTGCAAACAAATTTGCGCGCTAGTTTGACAGTCGAGCAAATTATCGCTCGCCCTTTTCACCGCGTCGCAGCCTAAGTTTTAATTATTTCCCGCGCGCATAATGATCGATCCATATAGATTCGCCGGGCGAAAGTTCGCTGTTACGCAATTAACTTTTTCGCGGAGTTCCGCGGCGCAGCGACAAGCGGGTGATGGGTCACTGAAGTGATAGTAGACTTTATGAGGGAAACCTCTTTTTGCAAAAAAAAAATCTGAATAACATTTTTACGGTAAAAAATGCAATAATTTTTGACGGTTTTCCTTTAAAGTTTTTTCACGGATGAAAGATGATAGGGATGCCACTGTCCTACGAACAGTGGAGGTCCACGTTTTTTCTTTTTGTAGTGAAATCTTTCAACCGCCAAACTCGAATCGTTTTCTATCATAGTCCCGCAATGAAACACTTTGAATTAATTGCGTACATGAAACCGTGCTACCTTCACGAGAATATCAAAATAGAAAAGCAACAAGCGTACATTTGCAACATCATAAAATTTGCTGTTTTCATGAAAAAAAAAACTTTTTTTTCCTCGAAAATAAAGTAGAAAAAAAGGGTAGGGATGTATCCGCGAGCGAGTTTGCCTGCACAATGTTTGTCCTCGTTTTTTGCACGAGTGCGCTGGCGGCCTCCTCCGTGCGTACATATACGCAGCGTTCGTTATGAAAAAGTTAATTAGGGGAACCTCAATAAAAATTTTTCGGTTCGAATGCACCAACTTTGGATTGACAAATTTTGCTTATTAACCGAGCGCCCGCGTACGTGCTATATAACGCGCCGTACGACCGGAGAACGGCCGACGAGGTGAGCGAACGGCCGAGCATTGAATTTCATTTATTTTTTATATCGTGTTTCGACTGTCAATAGGTTTCCTCGTCCAATTTTTCTGCCATTTGATTAATTGACCCAACCGGAGCCGCGGTTATACGCACGCGTTTTAATATTTCAATTTAGATTTCTGCCTGTTTTTTTTTCTCCTTCGACATCCACTCCATCTTGGCTTTTCATTTTCTCCTGTATTCCCGCTCGTTGAAAATAAAATTGACGCTATATTTTATAATACCACCGTTGTTCCTTCGCATTTTTATTCGATGGGAAAAATTTTATTCGCGCCCACAAAAGTTCGGATGAATCCTCTGCTCTACGTCTGCAGATCTTAATCGTAAGTAAAAAAAATCGTCTCGTCTTCGTAAAATCACATAAACGCGCATAAATTTTCCCTCGTTAAATAACCTCGGTATCCGTAGAAATCCCCAGCGGTAAATATTATAGGTATCGCCTGCACCGCGCCCGAGATCCTCTCTGTAGACATAAAAACTTCGCTCTTGAATAATTAATCGAGTACTCAAGGCACTTGATAAAACACTTCTCGTCCTCGGTCGAAATTAATTAATAATCAAACCCGTTTAACTGCCAGGCCCGGGATGTCCCTCGTGAAAGCCATTGTCCCTCCTCGGCCCTCCTCGCGGCGCTAAACCCATCTCAAGCCGACTTAATTAAAGCCATAAGTCGGTGGAAAGCGAAGGAGACGGGAGGTACGCGTACACGCGCGGGGGGGGATCCGCGCGCAATAAAGAAATGGCCGCCGCCGTGGGGAATAGGGCGGACGCAGGGGCGCGGCAGGGCTCGCCGGTCTGCCAGATAAAGCGCCCGAGAAATAAGCTGACGATACGGGCGGGCGATATATTTCAAAGTATCTCGCCGCGGAGAGAGCGACCCTTCGGCTGCGGGGCCGGCTAACAATGAGCGCCCCGGCGGCCATCTTTCGTACGCACGCACATACGCCAGCGCGTCGGTCTACACCCCCTCCGAGAAGAGCCTCTTGCCGCGGCGAGGCCATTCCAGCGGCTCGGTTTACTTTGCGTCGACATTATCGAAATTAAAATACGAATCCGTAAGCGAGGCTGATTGTTTCTTTGTTTTCTGAGTTGATTTCGACTAGTTGCGCAGGAGATTTTGAGATTCTAAGGGAAATTAAGAGTAGGACTTTGCTGGAAATCGTCTAGTTTTTCACCATCGATGAAACGTTTTTTTCGGGTATTTTTCGATTATTTCGTGGTCAATGTTGAAGGGAATCAGACGGACTGAATGAACGAATTAAGTGAGCAAAAAATATCTGAAAAATCGTTTCAAGGGTGGGAAAAATTTATACGAAATCCAGGCGGCCTTTGCTTGTTTTCAATTTTCAAGGTACTATGCGGTATAAATCATAATAGTTCAAAAAACACTGTAAATAAAAAATATGGAAACACGGTGAACTACGTACCACGCAATATTGAATAAATAAAATTGATTGAGATATAATTTATTTTCTATCAAATTAATGGCTTCGATTTATTGCATTACGACTTATATATGTGAATAAGTGACTATTCTTTTATTCAAGTGAAATTTGACTCATTCAACTTTAGAAAGTAGGTTTACATAGTTAAAAAATGAAAAAGAATCAATGTTTAGTGGACTAGCACACAAGAATTTGATACTACATTTTCCAACGAAGTGTAATCGTAGCATGTGCCATTTCTTTCTTAATTAAAAAAAAATCCTGAAAATTTAAATGCTGAGCAGGAATTAAAAAGAAACAGCGCGCGGAGGGTAGGCAGCCGACGAACCGCCGATAAAACTCCCGAACGGGATTACGCGGCGAGCGACTAATGCTTATTACGCGTAACGCGGCGTCGGACGCGGTCGCCCGGTCCTGCGAGCCCCCGGACCCTCTGTTTTCCCGAGCGTCAGCATCCGCGGGGTAAACTCCGTGGACTCGCTCCGTGCAGGACTCCTCCCGCGGATTAGGCGCAAACTTCCCGGACCCTCGGAGCTCGCATTTTTCCGAATTAGCGGCGGCCGCACCCCCGCCTCCCCCGGGTGCCCGCATGCGAGGGGCCCGCCGCCGGAAGACACGCCGGGCCAATCGAAATGATTTAGGACGGCCGCAAACACGGCTTTGTTCGGATTTGCGCGCGGGCGAGCGTCCGAGCGCGATTTCCACAAAGGCAGGCGGCCGCGCGACGCGCGCCTTTGTGCTCGCGAGCACCTGGAGCTTTTTTTCTTGCGCGACGCCCGCCTGAAAGCGGCCGGCCGAGCTTTTATGCTCGCGGAAGCCGCGATTACGCACTGCGGGGGACTCTGCTATCGATGCGTGAATTTTTTTTTTTTTTTTCTCTGCCTTCGGGCTTTTAGCGATTGTGTTCCGGCTCGATTGGAGGGATTTTTAAGGTCGCCATCCGGCGTGTGGAATAGGAGGGTCGTGCATTCCGCGTAATCACGAAGCACTTTTAAACCACTGAATTTGCAATTATTTTCTTATCTATACGGAATTTCGTAACCGCAATAATTTTTTACGATAAAAGTTGTACAATCGCTATATACTTAAAACAAAAAATCAAGGCCTCTCACAATTTTATATATTAACGACCTTAAAAGCTAGGTAGTTATAGGCTAAATATACTAACTAAAATTTCACTGAATGTATTCATTCAATCAATGAAACTTGTCCGAAAATAAGTTTTCTATTTCGATTTGTGTTCTGAAGTAAGGCCATCGCACAATAATTGTCTTGATAAATTTGGGTACATTTCTGACGTCTGAGAATAATGCCATTTCTTTTAGTCATTCTCTTGGATTTCACTAATTAAAATAATAACATACTATTATAATCATACGTTTATTTAAATTCATTAATACATACGTACTCCGAAAATTCATTCGGAAAATGTTTACATTTTCTACCAGCCAATACAACGAATATTCGATTAACTATTTTTTTGTTTTCTAAAAACAAAAATTAGCGTCGAAATGCAGATACGGGAGGAAATTTGAAACATGCGTATACGCAAAAATGAATGTTGTTACCAGACGATTTCGCGTTTTACACGAACCTTTTCCGAAACTCCATTGATCACTCCAAAAAGAAAAAATGTATAAAAAAAATCGATATGTAAATTTTACGTTACATAAAAAGACGAAATTTAGAATCAACAAATTCTTTTAACAAAGCGTTCGCAACATAAATAACTTTTAATTCCGGCGAAAGAGGAAAAATAAACCGCGCGATGTAACAAATATTTACTCCACAAACGTTTAACGCATTAAAAAAGCGAGAAGGGGAGATTCCGTCGACATCAATGGCCTGAAATCGAGCGCGTCGAATCGGCCGCGACAATATAAGTCGGCTCGCGCGGTGGAAAAGGAGAAAAAAAAGTGCGGCGAGTGCGCGGCAACGCTCAAAATAAATACTCAAAAATCCCGATCGAGTGCGGTTCGCCGGCCGATACAAAGGGGCTCTCTCCCCCGCCAAATAAACCTCGAAAAGCTACAATTTAGCGCGCTCTCTTTTATTGCGATATCGATTTTTCTGATATTACACGGCATTCCCGACTTCATGAGGCGCGGGGCTCGCTGGAATTCTCGAAAAACACGGCTAAAGGGGTCCGCGCGGCATCAAAATTATTTCGCCCTCTCTCTCTTTTGCCCTCCACCGTCAGCTTGCGTATCTCTCTTTATACATTTTTTTCGCGGCGGCGCTCCGCCGGGGGAAAATGGCAGCGGCCGCCGGGACCAAGAGAGAGAGAGAGAGAGAGAGAGAGAGAAAGAGAGAGACGGATAGAGGACGCGGAACAGAAAAAAATGGGGGGCAAGAGGGACGTAATCGCAAACATTGCGCGACGCAAAAAAAGGCAGACGTGGAATTATCTGCATTCGTTACGCGGTGAGCGCGAGGCGCGCGCGGCTCGGCCAAATCAGCGCGCATGCAAAATGGCGACGCGGAACATGTAATTACCCGAATTAGTACCCGCCGTCGGCCGCGGCCGACGCGCCTTTTTCCAAAAGCCGCGATGTACGCGCCGGGGGTAAGGCCGCCGCTCCGCTGACCTCGCGCCCCCGCGACAAGGCACACACACACACACGTACAGCCGCGCCGAGCTGTTATGTTCGATAACATTTTCACAGCGGCGAGGGAGGAAAGTAATTAGAGTAAATTCAGGGAGCCCCCGGGGTCGTCTCTTTCTCCGGCGGTGCTCACCGTCCCGGCGACATGGCGCCCCGATCGTGCGACTCTGAAAAAAAAAATTAGGCCTGCCGCCTTCTTTTCCGACGCTCGATTTTTCGCAAGGGGGATGGCGCGGGGTTTGAAGCACACAATTTCGGCGTCGCTCGTCGTTCCGCGTTCCCCAAAATTGAGAGTGAGCGAGCGGAATTTTCGCAACTTTGTATATTGGAAAGGACGCGACATTTTACGGTGGGATAATTTTAGATTTAACCGTGTCATTGCGATGACGGCGCGTTGAGCTTTATGGTCATTGAATGCCCCTGCGCCGGCCACCGACCGGCAGTAAAAATGATTTAACCCGCATTATGCGCGGTAACGCATCAGCGTACATTTTATGGCCTCGTCGGGCGCGATCATCGCTCTGAGCGATGGTGTCTTACAAAATTATGCTTCGCGCTGATGTAAATGAATTATTTTCACAATGTAATGCGAAAGATTCGAAATTTCAACTCTATTTTGTATTCTCTAATGATGTACAGTAGTGAAGATCCACTCCACTATAGAATGAAATCGGTGTCAATTGAACTTCGAGTGGCTTTTTTAAAAT
>JAXIUT010000037.1:9082196-9105065 GCA_035586675.1 Eurytoma californica | reverse complement strand
TAATAAATTTGGTGTTGCTTAATTTCTTACAAGGCATGTCTTATTTTTTATTCTAACATACTTTTTAACATATAAGTTTTATATTTCTGTAGTCTATTTTAATCGACCAAAGTAATCGTTGTACCACCAAAAATTATTCCAGATGTACAAAAATATAATCGAATTCAGAATTTATCGGATAGTAAATAAATTACAATTTAAAAATCTGAGACCTCCCTTCAATATTTGATAACGTTTTTTAGCAAAAATATATGCTACTTAATTAATGTTACTTCATTTAAGCATTACGTTTTCATGCATTTTTTGGAAGACTGAAAAAATTTAAAACAAGGGATTAGATAAAAATCTATTAGTCGAGCTATAAACCCATCAACTCCGGCCAATAAATTCGGCTATAATAATCTGCCGAAAAAAACTCGCATTAAAAGTCCATTCAAAGCCTCCGGGCGGTAAGCTATAACGGCGCGGCGCATTATGCAGATCTTAGAGCAATTTTTTCCTCTCCCTCGCCGGGCACTCCGCAGCGCATATTTCCATATCAAGAGAGCACTTGATTGTGGAGTTTATCGGGTTTCCCGGGCAGCGCGCCGGCGGCCGCAATTTTTCACGACCGCGAAAAGCCGCGCGGAGAGGACGGAGACGCGCGCATAAGGCGAGAGAACTCCGACGTTAAGGGTAACAAATGAGCTCGCGGCCCACCCCCTCCCGCGAGACTCGTCCTTCCCGCGCGCGGCCCAATGAAAATAAGTGTGTCCGCGCCTCGGACGTTCCCTTTTTTCTCCCGCGTCCTTCGAGGATCGCCCTCCTCCCGGCTACGTCCTCGGTTTTTTTTTCTGCGCTCCGGTCCTTTCGCGCTCGCGCGTCCCCTCGCCCATTCCGCGCCTTTTTTTTTTGTCGCGGCGCGGTAACCCGAGGCGCGCGGAGCGCATTAACTTCATCGGGAATTTGCATGCTCGCGCGAGTGTCTTTCCGTGGCCTCCTCCGGCGGGAATCCCTTTTCTCGTCTTCTCTGGCGCGATTGTTACGACCCTTTGTTCGGCGCACGTGCGAGGCTCCTCGCGAACTGCGAGTGAGATGATGCTACGGCCTGGCGGCTGCTCCTTTTTTTTCGCTGGTAGTTTGCAATGCAAATGAGACGCGTCCATTAAAAATACATTTAGAAATTTGCATTTTTTTAAATAATTTTGAATGGGAGTAAGATGACGGAGATAAGTTGAGGAATTGCTTATGGGGTGGAGATATTTTTCGGTAAAAAAAGATTTCTTCTATTTTATAAAATTTAGCATTGACCACAGGAATAATTTAATGGACAGTTATAGCAGACAATTAAATCAGTGGTCGGTTTGGACAACGTTCATTCAAATTCATTGATCTGATTTTCACTTTGTTCATAATAATGCATAATATAAGTAAATGATAAACAATATTGCATCCTTTGATAATCGTGATGGAGTAGGGATTTTTTTTTATTAAAATAATCGATTGTGCTTTATTATTACTTTTATATAATATAAAGCCCTTAAAAGCCCTCTACCTTTTTATTAATCCAGACGAATGAATATTTCTCTAATTCACGTCAGAGCAAAGCAAACTTAAGAGTAAAACTAACGGGGCAATAAAGGAGCTTAATTAAGATATTAACATCGCGGGTAAAAAATTTAATGGAATTTTCTCAGCTCGACTTACATTTTCTTTTTGCATTATTTTAAGCGTTAACATTAATTTTCCGGGCCGCTCTTACTACGGTCATTAAAGTTCCCAAGATTACGCGATTTATCCACGCCCATTTTTTCCGCCTAATCTTTTCATCTTACAAAGCAGTTAAAAAAGAAACTGAAACTCCGCCTTTTTCCCCGGCGCAAAAAAAAATAGAAGGGAGAGAGAAGACGAGGAGGCGGCGCGCACACTGCAGAGAGAAAGCGCCGCGGAATTTTTTCCGCGCAAAAACATCGCCTCTCCCTCGTCGACCGCGCGGCGACGTTCGCCCGGCGTGCGCGCAAACACGCGCGCGCGCACACAGGGGGCCGGCTGCAATCAAATTGCATGCGTCCCCGCGGAGCGGCACCCCCGCCCACGCTCGCGCGAGCTCGGAAATATTTAGCAGTTAGCTGGATTAAAGGAGCGCGCTAATTACGAAATACTGGCCAGGGTTATATTAGCCCGCTGCGGGGCGCGTCCGCCTAAGTCCCCCGGCGAGAGCGCGCAAAGCGCCAGATTGGACTACTCCGCGGGAATTTTTCCTTCTTCGCGCACTTTGTGCGCTCTCGCTCTCCTTTGTGTCGGCGAGCGTAAAATCGCCCGGCGCTGCACTTCCGCCGCCGCGTGTAAGTGTGTACGTGCGCGAGCGTCCAAATGACATTTTCGAGCGAGAACGCGCGAGAGAGCGCCCCGCGCTCCGCCTAAAATGTTAATGGAAAAGAGCGCGGGAATGGGACTGGCCGCTTTTTTACTGCGCGCGCAAGAGCACACCCCTACTTCCCGTCGGGCTGTGTCTGAAAACGTGATTAAAGTGCTCCTAATTTTTGTCCTTTTTGCAATTACTTAACGTCGAATTAATAACGTAATTGCGTAATTGAGAAATTATTTCGTCTTGCTTTTTTTGCCGGCCATTTCAGCCCGGCGCAGGCTCTCGCTCCCCCCCTCCCCCCGCGCCTTTATTATCATTTTCCTCTTTTTCGACGCGCGCGAGTTGATGAAAAGCGGCGCGCGCCTTCGCGAAATTATTGTTAATGAATAAATAAGGGGGAATTGCCGGGGCTGGACCAGGTGCTGGGCTGCGTGGACGGCCGGTTATAGATGGGCCACCGGATTTGTATAAGGTTTAATATTAACTTTTGCAAACGCACTGGGCTGCGTTTGTTAATACAAGCGGAATATTATACGTTCTGTATGCGCTTCAATCGCGTTTGTACAGTGAAATTCATTCGGCGGAATTTGCCGGACAGCCGAATGAAATTCAAGAATAGAGATTTTTTTCACACCCACGGAGGATGAAGCTACGGGGATCATATCGATGGGTAGCAGAGAGATCGGACATTTGAAACCGATACCTAACGAAAGGTAATAACTTTGTAAATATTCTATAATTAATAGCCGGCGCTAGTAAATAATTAAATTTGCTTTTAAAATCAATAATTAAAATAATTAAAATAGTAACGTACGAGAGTAAAAAATAATTTAAACAAAAGTTTGAAAATTTTTAATTAAAAAGGAACGTAATTTGTTCGCTATTATAGCATAATTATATTATATTATGAACTTATTTCATTCAAAATTTTACTTTTAAAATTTTCTCATTTATTTATGTATTAGCTTGAAACATAAGTTTGATGGTAAATAATTCGAACGAACTTTCCAAAAGCCATTTAGTACACAGTTACTCATTTATATTAATTATATTTTCAATGCAAAATGAATGATGTAGTTAAATTGTTCATCAAAGTATGAGAAAAATTTCAGAAATTTTAAAAAATATCAAATTAATTTAAACCATTTCCTGTTTTTAATCAACGACCTTTAAATAAACTAAGTATTAAAAGAGTGTTTTTCATAAGCTATAATGCATTACAATTAGTATAAAAATATATTTCAACGTAAAAAAGAGCTTTCACCTAATTCTTTTACAATAATGGCGATACAAAATCACGATAAATAATACAATTAACTCGTGGCATCAATGTTTCCTTAAATTAACATTAATTTTATCACCACTAAAAAATCGAATTGAGACAGCATTAATAGCATCGCGCCATCCAAATCCTTTTACGTCACTCATTCGCGTTACGTCTGACCAATACGCGGCACCTACTACTGGCACTCGGTGCAGCGCTTGCCGGCCTCCCCCATCCCTCGCATCAAACGTGCTTCCGTGAATTCGTCGCGTCGGTCCTCGCGCGTCGCCTTCTAAGCTCGCCGAGTATCGCGTGGAAATCCGCGAATATCGGAGGGGGCCCCGTGCGATGCAGGCGCGCGGACGAGCGCCCGGCACGCGCGCCCCGGCATTTCGGCCCGGGGAGCGCGGGCTAATCTGCCGTATAAAAGCGATACCATTATCGGGAGCCTCGGGAGCGGCGCGGCGGCGCGCGTTTCGCGCTTCGGCCGTCCGGATGAGCGCTGCCAAAAGAGTCGCTCGATCGAGAGGATTTTTTTTTTGTTGCGCGCGCCCTCCCGTTCGATGCGCTCTCTCTCTCCTCCTGGTCGTTTTTTCTTCGTCAAGGCCACGCTTTTGTCGCTCGTTTGAGCACCGTTTTAGAACGCTTACGCTGTGTTTGCCTTGCCAATAGAATTTGCTTGGATCATATATCCTTTGATGCCTGTTAAATATAATGGAGTTAAATGATTGCGGAAATTTAAGCGCGATTAATCCTATTTTATTGCTTTATATGTTATGTTTTGTGTAATAGTTCATTATTTTAATGACATTGATATTATTTCTTTTGTTTTTTTATTAGCTGTTTAATAAAATTATAGATTTTTTAAGTAATCTTTCCGGGCTTATTAATTCGTTATTCTAAATTTTAAATCCATTTTCTTAGACTCCAAATCGACGTCTACACAAAATTTATTAATTAAGTGTAATTAGGTGTAATAAATAAATAAATAAATTATATTGCAGGGTAGAGTTAATATTGATGATAGATTCGGAAATTAAAAAAAAAATGATATTCATAAACATATCATAATGGTTATTTTATGACTTGACTTTACTACTACTAATTAATTAATAATTATATGAAACATTTTATTTAAAAAAGAAAAAAAATCTACAGTAACGACTAAAAATAAACTTTTTAAAAAAGACAACAACATCCCATAAGATGACCAATAAATCACCGCGAAATCCAAGCAATAAAGAATGACCAGCCATCAAAGCAATCGGTGTAAACTTAATAAACGCGGAAATAATAAAAGCCGTCAATTATTGCGCTGGGGACCGTGTCGCCGACGCGCCGGCCAGCCGAGCGAGAAAAACAGAGTCGTTGCGGCGGGCGTCGCGTCTCCCAGGTGTACACGTCGGGCGCCGTTCAGAGAAGCGGAAGCGCCGCGGCACGCGCGCAGCGCCGATCCGCCGATCGCACGTCCCACATACGCGTACGAGAGAGAGAGAGAGAGAGGGAGGGAGTCGCGCAAAAACGCGGGCAAGACCGCGCGTCCCCCGGCACACAAAGAGAGAAGCGTGCCCCGCGGTGCACACGCCTCGCTTGGCCTGCCGCGGCCAAAGCCGCGAGGACGCGCTCCTCTCGTTCGATAAATCGGTCGCGCTTAATCCACACATCCGCAAATAAAGGCGCAAAACGAAAATAAAGCCATCACTCGGCGATTATATTCCGCTCGGCTTTGCTTCTCCCTCCGTCCTTCTCGCTCGCTCGTTTATTTCTCTTTCTTTCTTTCTTTTTTTGTAGGCCGTATACTCGTCTCTTCCCTCACTTGCGCGCGCGCTTCTTCCCCGTTCCGGGGCTTGGGCGGCGGGCGTAAAAAAACTTAGCGGGGGCAGGCCGCGCTGCTTCGACGGCTCACTCTCAAACGGATTCGCGCGCGCCAGGCCATTTTTTTCCGCCGCCACCCACCGCCCGCCGCGCGCATTTCGGATGTAAAGAGCAGGTGTATGTGTGTGTACATGCACATACGTATACACGTACACAGAAAGGTAGAGGTGATGTGCGCGAGGGAGGCTCTCTCTGTGCAGCCACGCTCGGTGCACGCGGGGGCTCGGCTCCCTTTAAAGCGCCGCGAGAGAAGGAAGAGAGCTATACACACGTAGGTGTACGAGCGCACGCGAGCCGAAAGAGGGCTGGTGCAGTATAGCGGCGGCGCAGAGAAAAGAGGAGAGCGAGAGGATGGACGACGCGTGTAGGGAAAGAAACGAGGGGGCGGCGGCCGAGTGCAGTTTCCACGGGGATCGCTGTAATTTTTTTTCTTCCACCCGGCCTCCCCCTCCTCCCCCTGCCCCCTTGCGCGTCCTGCCTCTCGGCCGCCTCCTCCTCCCCCCTCGCTCTCCTCGTTTTTTCGCGGAGCGAGAGAGCGAGTTTAGCAAGGGAAATGACCTACGATATATTTCTAAGGGGGTTTTTGCCGGGGCGCGCGTTATCCGGGGGCCCCTCTGTGTGTGTCTCGGCGACGACGTCGCCCGAAAAAAACGCGCGAGCTCGCCCGAGGGGGGGTATAAAAAGCCCGCGGGCGGAGGTAGTCCTTCTCGCGACGGGGGGAGAGAGAGGGGACCACCGACAATTTGCATTTCTCAACCATTAATCTAACCTCCCGTCGCTGCTGCTGCCGGCCGGCTCTTTTTTTCCCTTCGCTCGCGCGGAGCGAGGAATTTCTGCCGCGACGCACAAGCCGAGACGCTTTTCCGGCCGGCGATAGCGCTTCCGCGCGGCATTCTTGAAATATCGCGGCGCGGCATCCTCGGTCTTTGTTTATACGGCGCAGTCGCGAGGGTCTCTCTCTCTCTTTCTCTCCCGATGCGTTTAAATATTTGCGAGGGCGGAGTAGCCGCTTTGGCCGCTCAAGAAACGGAAGCGCGCGCGCGCGCGCTCTTTTTTTTGTCGCGGACGTTTCGTTTGCGGGCGCTTGTTTAAAAAGGCTTGTTTGACGCGCGCAAACAATTTTCGCCGCTCGTCAAGGAGGCCAAAGGGATCGGCTCGCGGATGCACGCGCGGGATTCTGGAAATAGCTCCGCGAGCAACTCGCTTTGATAGTAATTGAATTGCAGTCGCGGAATTTTCTCCGGTCTATTTCTTAATTTAATAAGCCAAGTTCCCCTCGAAAGTTCCATTCTCCGTCTATAATTCTCTGCAAAGTTTCCGTGCAATTAAATCCGCTGCTTTTTACCGACGAGAGGATGTATATACGTGCATATGAACAAAAAAAAGAGGAGCGAGCGGTTTTAAGCAATTCCATCAATTCACGCTCGCGGCCGCGAGGCTTTTGAAAAATCGCGTCCGTCTCGGCTTTCAGGGTACGGCCGCGCGGTAATACAAAGTCCCGGCTGAAATTAATGAGTCGCGCTTGTCGGGCGCAAGGAACGATTAGAAAGTCCCGGCGCGCGGAGCGATGACACAGCGAGCCGAAGTCCGGGCGGACGCGCTCACCCTACGGCCGTGAGGAGGGGGAGGGGAAGGGGGGCGGATGTTCGGATATCATTTTTCAACGGTTTTACTTCGCGCCCCGCTGCCTCCGCAGGTATAAAATGAGCCGCGCCCGTTATCGCCCACTTCTCCTCTCTTTCTTTTCGCGCGCTCATTTTTACCGCGCCCCAGCGCGTATTAGTCGCCCGCGCGATTCGTAAGATCCTAGATAGCGAAGAATGGCTCGGTGGATTAAGTGAATTATGACGTGGGGAGTATGACTGGGGTCTTCTCGTTCACGTGGAATGGTTTTCGTGTATTTTTTTAAAGTGTAGGATGAGATCTGAACATAGTTAGAAATACGATTTGAAATGAGATTTATTCGTAAGTTCAATATATTCGCTTTATTAATGAGGTATTCAATAATAGGGGAGAGCGGGACATAGCGGGCCGTGGGGCAATGTGAACTTTCGGGGCATAGTGGGCCACCCCATTAAATATGTTTCATTTGCTGTGAAACATAATTCTTAACTAGTCTCACTGAAAATAAAGCTTTTTCAAAGAATATCATTTTTACATTGCTGTATTACTATATACAATAGATATATATATATAGTAATACATCAATGTAATAATGATATTCTTTTAAATAGCTTTATTTTCAATGAGACATGTTAAGAAATGCCCCGAAGGTTCACATTGCCCCACGGCCCGCTATGCCCCGCTCGCCCCTATATATTATATTGTCCGTGTGAAAATAAGTAAATACCTAATCGGAAATATTGTATATATCGTTAAATTTGTTCATAACTTTGAAATGGTAGTCCACTATTATTTCTAGTATACTTACTTATTTCTTAATCAATAAAAATAAAAATATAACAGCTTCGTTTACAGTCAGTAACTATTATTTCAATAAACGATTTTTCCAAATACAATCCTTTAAAATTGTTAAACGATTATTTTTCAGATTAGTAGTAAAACTAAACATAAGTTAAGAGCAATTGGAATTTTGAAGGTAATAAGTTTAAAGTTTTTAATTTTTTTATTATCCAAATATTATAATCAAAAATCACTAAAATTACACTATACTATTTATAAACAAAAAAGAAGCAAATTATAGACGTTGATCATAAAACCATACAATTCTACCTTGCAGCATATTTTACAGAAAGTAAGCTATATGCTTCGCAAAAAAATGTAAAGTCCTTAATTTGACGAGGTGCAACGGTATCAAAGAACCGAATCATGGGATTAAAATTTAAAGGCGAGCGCACCTCCAGCACCGGCGCGGCGTATTCATTAATTTGCACGTAAATAAAGTCCGGCATAAAAGCCCCGAAAAAAGCAAGGTCCCCCGACAGCGGCGTCAGGGAAAAAGAGGCGAAACCGAGAGACGGGCGAAAAAGACGCTCGGCGCGGCGCCGGCGGTCTCCTGCATCCCAGGAGCGATAAATCCGCGCGATTCTCGGGTGGAAACCCTCGTCACGGTGCAAATGATCCTGCCCCCTCCGGTAAAACCTGGCCGGGCAAAAAGGCCAGCGGGGGAGCGAGAGAAATCGGGTCCCTGCGGAGTGCAAAAAGCGCCGCGAGACTACACGACTCCCGAGTAATCCGGCCATGTCTAAGGACGGCGTCGCACGTGCGCGCCCGCCGACGCCATTTTAACGGCTCCGAGGGGGGTGCTGGAGGGGGCGACGACGACGACGACGACGACGAAGCCCGGGCTCTCGCCCTCGGTGAAAATGCAAAATGAACGCGGGTAGGGAAAAAAAGGAGAGGGGCGAGCGCCTCTTCACCCGTGTACGCGCGGGAAAAGAAAAATAAAACGCCGGCCGGGAGAGGCGAGGGCCGATGTAAATAATATATTTGCCGAAAGAGCACTCAGTGGCCCCGAGCCCTGGGGTGTGTCTTACACGCCTGCCGGGCCTGTATAGGTGCTGCAGGCGCGGGGGTCGTGTTTATGCGTGCGGGCGAGTCTCGCGCGGGGGTGGAGTGAGCGAGGCCGGCCGGTCCTGCGAGTTAGGCACCGCCGACGCCCCGGGTAATTGCATTTGTCGGTAGCGCGCGCCGCCGGCGCGCTGGCCATTTTGAGAAATGCCGATGATTTGTTATCCGCCTTCGTCCCTCCCCGCGGTCACACCCTCCTCACTTTTCGCCCGGGCCGGCTGATTAAGCCCCGCAAAAAAAACAAAAAAAAAAAAAAAAAACAAGGCCGGATGCTTAATTGCGCACCGCCGCGAGTCCGCTCACCCACCCTCCGATCTTCCGGCGCAATAATACTTTATCCCCGCGCTACTTGAGCGCCAGTGGCTCGGCCCGTAAAATGCAGGGCTTCGATTCTTTCACCCCGAGCGGGAGCTTTATTTTTCTTCCTTTTTTTTATCATCCCCGCGTCGGTTCTTTATGGGCGTCGTTCGATCGGAAGGCAAGCGCGGCTGAAAGAGAGAAAACGAGCCGGAACGAGAGGAGCGTGGCCTATCGCCCGATTCAACAGGCTTCCGGCCGACACGAGGCACTTCTTGCGAGCGCGCCGTCGAGGAGCTGCTTTTTTTTTAGCCCGCTAACGAGCGAGGCTTGTTCGCCGTCTCTAACGAGTCTTTCGAGGGTCCGGCGAGTGCGTCCGCGAATTTCCGGCGCTTTATTTCGGCTCGGTGTCTTCGACGCCGTGTGCGCATACCGGCGCGTTCAATTTTTAATTAAAATGAACCGGAGGGCAAATTTTTCGAAAGCTACCTCCTCGTTTTTTCGCGGCCTTTCAAATTTACCGCCGGGCAAGCGGCGCTGAATATTACAGTGCTTTAAAGATTATTTTCCGGCTGATATGCGCAGCCAATGTAATTTTCGGAGAAAAAACGTACCCGAGCACGGTGTAACCGAAAAATCGCAATTTTCCGCGGGGTATTATACATGCGCACCGTGCAAAAAGTTACGCGAACTTAAGGAGCCCGGGGGGGCGGGCAAAACGCACGGACACACGCACACGCGGTGTACGCGGTAATAACAAAATTATTCGACTCTTTCCCGGGGGCGCGCGCGCTTGCATTCCTCTTCGTCCCTTTAAAATGTAAACGGCATAACCGTACGAATTTTCCTCTCATTACAAACATTTTTTCCGAGCGTCCAGGTCGCTAACGCGCGGGAAATAAAAATACCGCAAACGACGTTACACTCGCGCGCCGACGGCTCATTTTCCCTTCCCCCCTCGCCCCGCTTTCCTTTTCCGCGATATTTTTGAATGCGCCGGTAGAAGAGGGAAGCGCAGCGAAAATAAAAAAAATAAAAAAAGAAGTAAAAAGGACGACGCGGCCGAGAGGGAGGCTCTTTCAGCGCGCGGCGCATTTTCACGACCGGATGCACCTCGACGCTCGCCGCCGACAAAGAGGATCAAGCACCTGCGCCGTTCTTTGAAACGCTGAATTTGAGAAGCGCGTCTCGCTCGGCGGTCCTCGTGGCTGACGCGTACGCGTCAGCCGGGAAAATTCGCAATCGTCGCTCTTCGCGATGCGGCGGGGAGGGCGGAGCGGAGGGACAAATAGCCCGGCAAAGAGAAAAGGAGTCGCTCCTCTCGCGCGCGGTCCGGGAAAATGAGGAAAGCTTCAGGAATGCCGCGCGGCCTGATAGAAATGACCGGTAATTTGTTAAAGGATTGACGTCTCGGAAATTGGATATTAAACGAACCCGCTCCTCTCTCGCGCGGCCACTTCTCTTTGTTTCCCGCGCGCGCCTCTCCTCGCCTCCCTTCCTTCTTCGCTTTCCAATTTAGAGCCGAGCAAGAGAGAGAGAGAGTGGGAGAAATGAGCGAAGTCAAGCATTCCAATTTCAGGCTGCCCTTCACCGAGTCTAAACGCGACTCTTTGATATGGGAAGAATCTTTCTCTCTTCACTGCTGCCGACGCCGGACCATCCGTTCTCCCTCCCCCTCCCCCCTTCCCCTCATTCTACTTTTTTATTGCGGCGGATTTCGAGAATGTTAATCCCGATTTAGCCCTCGCCGGGTTATTTCTCTCCTCCAGTCCGATCCCGGTCGTCACGGGATACGCGGCCGGTTGTCCGCGGGGCGGGAGGGGGGAGGAGGGGTGTACCTCTCGTCTTCCGGATGATTTGTTTGATGGCCGCAGTATAAGAGGCGAAAGCTCTCCTCTTGCCACGCCGTGTGTTTTTTTTTTTTTCGTTCGCCGCGCGGTCCTTTGTCGAGAATCGTTAAATTCGGAGGGTGTAGGTTCTTCGTGCGATTGAATTTTATCGGCGGGGCCCCGGGGAGATTTTCAGAGGCTGTATTGTGTGTTTTAAAGCGAGGAGGCCGTGTTAAGGATAATTGAAAAAATACGTGCTTCCTCTGTTTGAGCATTCCATTATTCTAGTAGTGAAATCTAAGGATTAGTCGAAGTACACTAGAGTTGGATTGTCCTAAATTCATTGCTTCGTATTGTTTTAACTCGATTGAAGACGAAAGAAATAAAGTGCAGGAAGTTTATTTACGAGATACTTGAGCGAGTGAAAAAAAATATACAAAAACTTGTATATAAATTAGAAAGTATATTTATTCACATTTTTATGAGATGCATTAGGAAATCAAATGTTTACTCCATTTTCTTATTTAAAATTCTAACGATAAAATAAACTGATTGGTCACTATTACAAGATCTGTAGTATGGATTAATTATTGTATGCAAGTAATCCTTGAATAAAATATTTATATAATTTAATTAAATAATTAATTGTCCATATCTTGACTATATTGGAAAATGGAAAATGGAAAATGTTTGTCTGTACAGATTTTTTAAATAATTTATTAATGACCTATGGAATTATTTTCTAATTTAAAAATAAAATATCCTCATTCATATTATTGCTCAGTATACATAATTCATACTCCATAGAAATCGTTGGAACTTTTAATGTAAATAACGTAATTACTTCGTCAAAATATTAAATTTAATTAAAATTTCGATCAGCGAAGCATCTACGCTCGGCTAGACTTAGTTTTAATGCATACGCATTATTTAAATTTTTGTTTGAAACACGTAATAATAGTTTACCTCGATTATTTTACGAAACAATGAATTTCATGCTCCCACCATAATGCACCCGCAAAATTTCGAATATTTAAAACATCTTCCGTTCTAGAATTTTCTAAATTGTTCGAAAATTTAAGTACGCGCAAATTTATATCCCACAACAAACTTTCAAAATGAACACTTTAAAATTAATAAAAAAAAATTGCGTGAAATATTTTCCGTAAAGTATCGCATTGAATAAAGCAGCGATTACCCCGCGAAAAAAATCTAGAATCCCCGTTGATTTTCCTAATTTCGTCGAATAATCGCGCTCGCCCAGGCGACGCGCCTGTTTACAAATAACATCGCGAGGGTCCGCGCGCCGCCCCCGCGCAGGATCGCTCGGAAAGCGGTCGCCACGAGACGCGGGGACACGGCGGCAAGGGTCCGTGAGCGAGCGGGAGGCTGGCGGAAAAAAAAGGCCGAGGGGTGGAAGATGGCGAAAGCCGGCGAGGGCGGCGGAGCGACACCCTCGGCCGGCCTTTGGCCGAAAGTACGAGGATGTTTCCGGAGTCGGCTCCCTCGGCGCTGCGACCCCCGCTGGATTTTCCTAACGGCCGGGCCGTCTCTCTCGCTCGCCCCCATGTGTCTTTCTCAGCGCGTTCGCCAAAATGGCGAGAGAGCCAATCCCCGACACTGACAGCTTCACCCTTCTCTCCGCGGGCGCGCGCACACCCGCGCGTCTTTGCCCCCGTGTGGGTGTGCGCACACCCCGTAGCCCGGAGAAAGAGTAAGCGCCGGGACTGCAGAGAGGAAGGGCGAGAGAAAGAGAGAGAGCCGGGGCTAATTTATTCATTCGGTCCTTTTTACATCGCAGAGGAAGAGGAGAGAGAGGCGGAGACGACGAGGGGAGTTGGGCGGCCTCGGATCGTACTTTCGGGACACCCTTTGTAAAAAGGCCGGGGCTCCGGCGCCACACGAGCCGCGCGCGCAATGCTTACGGCGCGTAGCAACGTGTGCTCGCGCGCGTATTTACGTTGCTCGATACTCCCTCTCTCTCTCTCTCGCTTTTCTCCCTTTTTCTTTTGGATTTTCGTGCGCCCGGCTTCTCTTTTCGCTTCCCTCCCCTGGCCCCCGCTCGGCCGTGTGTCCCCCTTTCCATCGGCCGGCCGCGCGCTCCTCTCCCGCCGGCCAGACACAGGCCCCCGCGGAGTTTTTTGTAAGGAGACTAATTTTTCAACGCCAGAAAGGAGAGTCGCCGGCGCGGAGGAGGGCCGCCGGCTATGCGCGTCCACCCTCTCGCTCGCTCTTTTAACCCGCCGTGACCGACTACTCATTAGACCGCCTGCGGGCGATGCGCGAGTGTAGCGCGCAAAAAAGGAGCGTATATCGGGGAGTCGGAGGCGAGGGACCAGTGAGTTTGATCGATGCTTGCTCGCGACGTAACGATAAATGCGCGGGAACTCTGGCCGCAGGGAATCCGCTCGTGCGCTATTCACGAGGGGACAAAATCGCGCGGCACTTTTTTCAACGACTTGGAGCAAAATTTTTACGTCGAGTGAGAAATACGGGTTAAACTAGAGATGACTTAAGATTGTAAACTTTTTTTCAGACAAGAACAAGTAATAGCTTCTGTATAATAGTAATAACTTCTGAGAATACAGTTTTAATTTGTAGATGATAATAGAGAAAAGAATGTTGCAAGATACTAATTCTATTACAAAGGAAAAGGAATAGCACGTGGCTAAAAGGAATAGAAAATTGGGAACAAAAAAATTCAATGTTTCTACATCTGCAAGAAATAGGGGAAAGAGAGAATTTCGTATGAAGAAAACAACAATGGTGCTCTCTACATCTGTAGATATAGAAACCACGTATTTGTTCTCCATTGTCTTATTCTTTCTTTTAGTTGTATTTTCGTAACAGCCTGGAAAATTGCAACTTCTGTCAATACTCCTCACAATGCATCGAAGTCTGTCACAAGCGATTAAAATCGAAGATTTGCAACGACTACAACATTATATGTTTTTCCACAATTAATTTTCTTTTAAAAAAGTGATCATGTTCGCAGGAGGATATTCTTTACAGATTCTAGAAAGCAGTTCAACTCAACATCAACTAGAAATAACAAAATCACCTCATAAAAAAAGTAGAAATGGTCCGTATACGGTCAGACGCCACTGCGTTTCCCCAAAGATCCCTCAAACAAACTCTAAAATCGCAAACAAAAATACAGAATCAACAATTTATCGTAACCTTCGCGCTCGCGCTTATTAGGCTCGTCGCTCGCGGACACGTATGCAAACTGGCCGGCAAAGCCGTCCGACCGGCCGGCGAGCATGTCCGCTTTATCGGGACGCGCGAGCTAATATGATCGAGACATCGGTGGACACTCGAGCCGGGGCCGTCCACTGTGTGTGCACTTTGCGCGCGGCCCGCCGAGTCGGTGTCGAAAAAAAAAGAGGCAACTCGAGCGCACGCGATGGATGAGAGGAAGATAAAAGCGGGGCAGATATCGCTCGGCGATCAACGAAAAAGCGAAAGTTTTAAATCTGAATGGGGAGGACAGGGCTTTTTTTTGCGCCCGCGGAACCCCGCGCTGGCATACTTTGTGCCGGAAAAAAATTTCGCATTTCACAGAGAGAGACGGGGAGAGAGTGGGAGAGAGAGAGAGTGGCGTGCGCCAAAGAGTCGATCGATTATTATCGCTTTTACTTTCCGCCCGATGTGTATACGAAGAGCCGTTTTAACGCGCTCGATTAAAAAATGCGCATCGTCAATCGCTCGCTCGCTCCGACCCCTCTTTCTCCCTCTGTCTCTACCTCTCTCTCTTCCGCTGTGGCTTTCTTATTTGCGATTTCGATCGTTCGCTCTGTTTACAGTTTTTTCCTACAGCGATTGGAACGACGAAAACATATTGATTTTCATTTTAATTAAGTTATGAAGTGTATTAGTACACCGCGATGTAAACATTAAAATCTTTAATTAATTCATAATAATTAGCTGTTTAATTATTTATTTTTAGCTTTTACGTAATCGTTTATTCATAAATGTGCAATGTGCATTGAAATTGTATAAATATGCGAAATAAATATTTTGCAACAATTAACGTAATCGTTAAATTGTAATTAATTGACGACTACATATCATTCTACATGCTAATTATATGTTACGTACACATTAAATATTATATATTAAAAATGGTTGTATTAATAAATGGTAGTATAATATATACGTTCTTTTACTGAATTGAATTTATGTTATTAATAAAATTAATCGGTAAAACAAAGGGAATAAGTTCGTCTACTATAGTCTGACTTTTAATAAGAGAAAAATATAAAACGTGGTAGACAGTAAAAACGGCAAGAGTGGAATAAAATAAAGCGAAGCAGAGAAGATGAAAGAGAGGAAGAAAAATAAAGAAAAAAGGGAGATGGAAGAAAAAAGACATCAAAACGAAAGATAAATACGGACGCAAAGAACGAGAGCCAAGTGCACACGTGTACATATTACAGATGAATCTCAACAAAATCGTGTCTGCTTTCAACATTCGACAAAACTTTTAATAATAAATGTATATAAACCTGGAATAAAGTGCCTCCGACTTTTTTCCGCGTTGAATAAAGTTTACATGGAAATGTTGTCGACCGAAGGACCAAAATGGTTTATTCAAATCAACACAATACCAGTGAAAACATATACTCGATAAAAATTGATCGTCGATCGAACGTCAGATAAGGTTGACACAAAAAAAAATACGAAATAAAAACTTGTGACTTGTAAGTAAACTAAAATTTTTAAATTAAAAATAAATTGATCAGCCCCCTTAATAAACCAGTAACGACGCGAATTCGAGCCGAACGAGAAGCGAATAATCGAATTTTACAAGCGATACCATCTCCGAGCGACTTGAAGCGAAAAGCAATCGTCGCGCTGGGATATTCCTTTAATTTCCAATCCTCGCGCGGGAATTTTCTCCCGAATTCCTGGGCGAGGACGCCGGGAGCCCTTCGAAGTAAGCGCCGGCCGGATATGGAGACTTCAGGCGCGCGCTGGCTCCGATAAGCCAGCAGTCGGAGAACGGAGGGAGAGAGTCTCGAGGCTCGATTTCCGGTCGCGAGCGCATTTTTTCGCTCGACTCGGCGAAATTCTCCCCTTCCACCCTCCTCTTTCCTTTTTTTTTACTACTCTCGCGCCGCCTCTCCCTCCCGCCGTTCTCCAGAGGAATCGAAAAAAGGGAGCGGAGAGAGAGAGAGAGAGAAAGAGAGAGGAAAACAAATGCACGATGCATATCGAAGCGAGAGAGCCCCGGTCTCGCTTTCGATTTTCGCGCTCTCTGGCCGAGACGCGAGGCTATTTCCGGTCGCGCCGCTCGCTCCCGGCCTCTCTCGCTCGCTCTCTTTGCCGTGCACCTGACTCGAAATAAATATATACCCTGTCACCTCGGTGCGCACTCTTTTTTTCGGCTTTTCCTTTTTTTCCCGGAGGGGGAGAGAGCTTTTTCGGCTCTGCGGTTATTGACTTGCGTGCGCGTGTGCTCTCGACTCGTGCAGCTCTTTTTCCTGGGGCAGCTGCTTTTGTAAAGAGCATGAAAAGAGGAGTATGGAAAGACGGGTTGTTAATGCCGGAAAGGTGGCGAGCCATTGAAATTCGGTTGCTTTCTTTTTTAAAGAACACTATGCGCTTGTTGCAGGGGCTTATTCATCCCGTGTAATCACAAATCGCTTTTAATATAATGTAACTTTTCAATCACTTTTTCATAAATTTTTAACTTTCTATTCGTAATAATCGATATTTCAAAATATATATCACTAAAAATGATGAAATCTTGGTTCTAAAATCTAAAATTAATACCAATCACATAAGTCGATGTAAAATGTAAGTATCTATCGTTGCAGACATTTACATTGCACATTTTATTTATTTGAATTAATTGAAACGTCTTCGGGTCTCAATTCAGCACATAAAATTACTTGGTGCACTCAGCACCAGAAAGACTTCGAGATCTCTCCCGGTAATATCGTCTCAGATTTACATGCGATCCAAATCCAGACCTGCATGGTTAATCGTTTGCTGAAGGCTACACTAGTGGTGCTTTATAATTCGACTAATTATCATTTAACTGATTATGATACAATTTTGCAGTAATATTGGTTGAATTACTTGTAATCATGTCCTTGTAAAAAATTAGCCTTAAAATATCAAAAATAAATTTTGTATGAGGGTGGATATTAAAACTTGCTTATGGATCTTGAAATTTAATTAGCAGAATCTGCGTCGAAATCTACTTTGCATTGGTGGTAATTGATTGAATTTGGGTAATCATCAAACTCCACGAAAATTATAATGAGTATTCTCCCCTCCGGCTTTACCGATTGTAACTTGTACATTCTTTATCATATATAATGCAATTCATAATAAACCCTATGTATATCGCTGCTCCAATGTATTCTAATGTACGCCGATGTGTACCAATGTACTCCAAAACATTCCAATGTATACCGATACATCAAAAAGGACCAAGAAGATACTATCTCAGTGCTGTTTTAAACAAACTGAAAGAAGAAATATGTCCAACATGATCAATCTGTATCACTTCTCACCTTGTATCTATAACCCCCATCCCATGATACATTACTTTTGTAAAACAAGCGCGGGCGCGGAAAACAAAGTCATAAAGGAAGCTCATTTTGAGTGCGTTGACCGTCGAAGTCATATCCCGACGTCGTCGCGTGTTCGTTTTGCCGCGTCGTCATCCGCAACGTAGGCCAAATGGATTCTCGGGGGCCGGGGCGATTTGGGTTACTCGTTAAACAGTCGCGCGGCCGCGCGACACATCGCCCACCGCCGGCCGCCTCCGCCCCCTCCTCCCCCCCCCCCTCACCCCCCGGGGCATCCAGCAGCTCGCGGGCACCCCTCGCGCGAGCAAAACGCGCATGCGGAACGGCCGAGCGGTATATGCAGATTACATGCGTTTTGTTATGGGTCGCGGCGATGCGACGATGAAACCACTATTGTTCGCCGGTTCCGCGGGTCTCATCTGCAAGTTTATCTGCTTAAGCATCTACACGCTTATTTGTCGGAAACGAAATGCACGCTGCCGCGGGAATTCGCTCTCTCTAACGCTCGACCCTTTTTTTTTTATCCATTCGACTGTTTTTTCGGTCCGCTTCTTCTGTGGCCCTCTCGCCTACCCCCGGACTCCGGGGCGATGTGCTTTATTTTCATTCGCTGAGGGAGAAGCTTTTTTCGGGTTTAAAATGCGATATTGTTACGTTACGTAAAAACGGATTTGAGAGCGGAAAGTTTTTTAAGGTTCGCCAGGTGCATTTAACAATTTGTTTCTGAGTAGCTCGTTAAAAGGATTATTTTTGTGTATGACGTATAACGCCGTTAATAGTGGTAACCCTTTTCTTTGAAATATTTTCTATTACATTGAATTGCATAAGTTTTGCATAAAAAATGTTTTCATTACGATTAAGAGTAATTTATAGATGATTTATATATTGAATAAAAAAATTTACCTAGCAGATCCTATAGAAGGTAAAGGAAGTTAGTTACGTGTAATACATAGGCAGGTATACAAAACAAAACTCCTAAAAAAATAACATTTGATTCAATTAATTATATTAAAAAATAATATGATTTCTTAAATTTTTTTTGTGAACAATTAAATTTTATGATCAACAGTGAAAATATCTCCACCACTATTTATAACATTAAAAACAATTACTAAAACGTATTAAAGAAGTACTTCTCTAAATGAACTATTTTTGGAAATTAAAAAATTCTATCTATTTTAAACTTTATACATTTTTTACTCCTTATTTGAACCCTCGTCTTCGCTCCCTTCGCACATTTCATTATAATACCCTAAACAATGGGCGAGCTCAAGCACATCTTAAATTTCCCCACATTTTATCAAAAAAGGGCCCCCTTCGCTCTCCTATTTCTCCACCGCCCGACCATCTCCGTCCTCCATTCCTCGCGTCTCCCTCTTCTCCGCCGGCGCCACCACCGCCGACCGAGCACTTGCTCTCCTCCGGCCGGCTCCAGTCCGCCGCGCGAGAAGCGCGAAAGTTTCCGCGCCGCAAGTAGAGAGGGTCCGCGCGCCGTCAGCCCGCCGCCGAGCGAGACAGAGCGCCCCGGCCGCGGTGTGCGTGCGCGCACCGAGACACGCAGAGCGCGCGGCGGCGGCGGCGGCGAACGAACGAACGAGAGCGAACGAGGGCGGTGCTTTTGCGCGAAGTTTTCAACGAATAAGGCGCCGTCGCGCCGACGCATTGCCACGCCTACGCCGCCCGGCACCTGCACGCAGCGGCCCCAGAGCGCGCGCGCGCGCGTGCACACTTAAGCGCGCGTTTTCCCTCTTTCTCGCGTAATCAATGGGCGAGTCGGGGCGCCGGCTCGGACGCCCCCCTCCGCGGCCCGCGCGTCTTACGGCGGGCCCTTTGTGCGTCGCCCGGCAAGGAGGGCCCCCCCGCGCGGAAAAAGAAGAAAAGGAGGAGAGGAAGGTCGCGGCGGCGGCGCGGATTGGCGCGAGCGTTCCACCCACCCCCGGCCGGCGCCGCTCCCCGAGAGAGCCGCTCGCTTGGCAACCGCCGAGGAGAGCGCGGCTCTCTTTCTCCCTCTTTCGCCGCGCCGGCGGGGGCCTGCGCGCGCCCGGCGGAGCGCGCGCCGTCGGCACGCAGGGGCTACGGCCGACCGAGACACACATATTTCGGGCCAATCGAAGAGATCGAACCCTGCCAAGTTCAACCCCATCGAGCGCCGGCTTTTTTGCACCCGGCTTCTTCCTCCTTTTTTTTTGTCCATAGCCGGGCGTCCGCTTCGTTTTGTTTATGCCGCGCGGCCGGGGGAACTGGGTCAAGTTTTATGGTAGAGTTACACGTCGGAATCGGCGCGTATATGCGCGGGGAGGAGGAGGAGCGATTGAATGGGCGCACGTCGCCCAGGGTGCTGTCGGAGCCGGCTCGGCCCGAGAAAAGAGAGAACCGCGCGTCGCGCGGCCTCGAATTTCCCTTTGACGCGCTCGCGGTGATAATGCCGCGCGCGTCGGCTGCCTGCGTGATTAGGACTTTGCCGCTCAGCTCCCCGGCACGGCTGATGGGCTACTTATAAATTATACGCCGCTAATTAGGCCGAATGACTTCGGCTTGTTAGCTTGTTGCGAAAAATTCGACGGAACTTATTTAAGCCAAAGTTTAGATTATTCTGATAAAGTATTTGTTTTTTCCTCTCCTTTTTTTATGAACCAGTGGAAACAAAGATTACTTAACTAATTTTTGCTTATTGCGTTAATTATGGATAAATATTTTAATTACGGTCTAGTAAAGCAGAAAAAGTTTTAGAATGAAGTACACAATTTTTAATATTATTTCGTTATAATTTTATTTATTAAAAAGTTTTCTTTAAATATGATTAAGCGGTCATATTTTGAATTTTCAGAGTAGCTTTCTTTAGTTACGTAATAGTATATTAATCTTGTTCAACGTTCATTATACCTCAATTTTTTAATAAAATAATAATCCCATTAATTATACCTTTAACTTAATAAAAAAACGTAAGAAGATTATATAATTTCTCGTCAATAAGCGTCTTTCAAGATTATACCAATGAATAATTTTGCCGCTCGAAAAGGGAAAAAAATCAACGCATAAAGTGTGAGTAGTAATGCGCGTCAGCGGTCAGACGCAGCGCGATCGACTCGTTCAATTTAGCTCGAGGCGTAATGTCGTGAATAATAATTATCTCTGGCCTCCTCGGGGGAGAGAGCGTCGCGCCGCGTCGCGAAAAGTTTCCCATACATTTCCTAGCGGCGGCGATCGAAAATTTTCATCGGCCGTGCGCTGCACCGGGGGGCTGGACGTCATGTTTGCCCGGCCGTCAGTCCGACGCGAGCTTATACTCCAGGATGTATGAGTTTGTCGAATTAGCAGCGTGTTTAATCAAGCGCGAGGATGATCCTTCCGGCGCCGGGGAGCCGGCCCGGACAATAACGATCTATAGCTTTTTGACGATTCCGGACATGTTTGTACGGAATAAAATTATACTCCCGGAAAATTCTATAATTTATTTTCTAGGATATTAAATGTACTTCGCTCCCGCTCACTCTCTCTCCCGGTTCCTCCTCTTTCTCTGCGCACCTCGTTCTTTCGCGAGCTCTTTTTTTTTCTTCTTTTTTTTCATTCTATTTCCCTTTTTTCCTCCACCCTTCGTCGGACGGACTGGCGGCTGCAGCCGAAAAAATTAAGCGCATTGTTCCTAATAATCCCTGCAGCGTGCAGGTCGAATGCTTTTTATCGGACGAGAATTTTTAATTCGCATTACTATGGGAATACAGTGGGGCGAATAAAAAAGAATCAACATTTTCGACCGGCGGAGTGATGAAAGTATAATTCACGGAATTTTTTTTCCGCCCGCGTACATTTTAGTATAAAATAATTGTGCCGTATATTTAATCTAGAAGTTGGATAAAAATTTTTGCATATTTTAAGGACGACGATATAAGATTAATAAAAATGGGGGATATCCATTATTCGGTTTTATCGACACGCAGTTACGTTGTAATGGATGATTTTCTACGAATGGGTTTATGAGGTATAGAAACGGAATGACTGACCATTTTAGATGAAAATGAGACCATCCAGTAAAGAGAAACTACAATGGCAGAGCATTTAACTAACGGAAATAATAAAGGAGCTCTAAAAGAAAATGTTTCCAAAATTGAAAGCCGTCATATATACTTCAAAATTTTATAGTTCTTTATACCTACATTTCCTCGATTATCAATATTATTCAAACTCTCTATTGAATCATGTAAATTTTGTTAATATTTAATAAAAGTAGTTATTATGCGCACCGAAACTGGAAGAATTAATGACTGTGATATTGCACTTATGCATTTTATTCCCACTGTTTTCAATTTTACTTACTAATGACTAGTCAGTACTGCAAATTTTGTATTATTAACCTTAAGTATTATTATTTTAAAAATGTATTATATATTTTACAACGTATTAGAAGATTTAAAATTTGTAAATAAGAAATTTACAATAAACTATTCTATTATTCTATTATTATTTTTATCGGCTGGGGCGATTCGAAAAGCATTTCGAAAACTATGCCATACCTCTTGATGAGATTTAAATACTGCTATTGATTAATCAGATGAGCTGAAAATGCTAACGATTCAGTTAGCTTCCACGAAAGCACATTTTTTTCATGCAGAAAAATAAAATAAAATATTAAAAGTTGCTATTGATAAAATTGAAAAATGTCAGTATACTTTAATATAACATTTGTCAGATTTCTAGTGAATTTCGTATAAGAGCTGTAAAAATTTATTTTCGCTGACAATATTACTATTGCTCTGTGAGAAAAATCAAATGCAACTATGCAATTTTTTGAATTCTTAGCATTATCTTTAATTTCGCATTATTCAGCAAAACTTCGACAACAGAATAAAGTATACTACTCCTACTAATTGCGGTAACTATTTAATACACGACTTATAATAAGAAATAATTTTTTATTTAATAATCTTGAATACAATTGGAAAAATAAATTTTAAAAATAATAGTTACTGCTTATGAAATTCTAAATTGATTTCATATTCTTATAAAACATTTTTAAATAAGTTAACATTTCAATAACGAATATTTTGCAACAGTATATTGTTTAAAAATATAATAAAAAACACTAAATAATTGAAAAAAAAACCGCTTTCTTTATATTCATTTCTAATGATAAAATAAAATATCGTCTTCAAACTATGGTTTTTCTGTCTGAATTGTGCCTTG
>JAXIUT010000037.1:9064576-9082096 GCA_035586675.1 Eurytoma californica | reverse complement strand
AAAACAATTTTTTTTTTTTTTTTTTTTTTTTTTTTTTTTTTTTTTTTTTTTTTTTTTTTTTTTTTTTTCATTTATTATGCCTTTCAAGCTGGTAAGCCTATAAATATATTGTTATATGTTGGTGGTATTTTTATTCCATTGGTTCAATCATTTCGAAGTGCCTCATTTTGCCTCGCATCTTATTCTCTTCGTTTTTCTTTACTAATAGTAAAGTGGCAATTTGGCAATTGAATTTTCTTAACTTTCTTCCTTATATCAAACATTACAGTCTTTTTGTAAGAATTTTCCATTTCAGTACATTACTCGAATAAAAAAGGATACAAAGAGAGCCAGCAAACGCGCAAAATCGAATTTTCAGCAAAGTCGTCGACGCGAGGCTTACGCGGGCGTAAAATTTTTCGGCCGTAGGCGAAAATTCGCGCTCGCGCGTTGATCTTTCATCAGCGGATGACTCAACGGATTCAGCGAGCCCGAAAAAGTGCTGCGTGCGCCTCTCCCCCCGCGGCGTTTTTTTTTTACCCTCCGCTTTCCGATTTCTCACCCGCTCGAGCTACGTAAACCCGAATAATTTACAGGCAGAACAATTTTTCCTCCCGCACCCACCCGACTCGAATTCTCTCCTCATCGTCATTATCTAAGAGCCGGGGGAATCAGCGTGCGTGCAACAACAACTCGATTTAATCGACTAGCGTCGCGCGGCAATTAAAACGCGTAATTGAGGTTTGACTTCGTGAAGCGACGCGACGAAAAAAAAAAGACAACGAGCGAGGAAGCCTCGACGAAAAATTCCGTTCGGCGGATTTACGAAAGCAGTGGACGAAAAAAAACAGCTAACGAAATGAGTTTTATTTGCGTGGGGCGAGTCGAAGAGGAGGTAGGGGGGGCGGGGTGTTGAAAAATTAACCGAACGACCAACGTGCGAGCAATTAAATGTTTGAGCTCTAACAAATTGAAATATACAATAAATCAGCGCGAACCGAGGCGGTCCGCTCGACTCTGACCCCCGACCCCCGCTGGGCGCGACGAACCCCAGCGGCCGCCCGGCGAATCTACTTTATCGCGCGCACCGACACGCCGGTCGTGAACTGTTTTGCCGACCCCAAGGGTTGAAGGACCGCCGCGCGCCAGCGAATTCCGAAATGCCTCACGAGCGTCACTGGCGTCGAAAAAGATTGCCCGAAGGTGACTTCCCTTTTTTCGCGAAATCAAGGGTCAACAAATATTTTATTATCATGTTTTTTATGTTAAGGACTTTTTTATTGAAATGGTTGTTGTGTAAATGTACAAATTGTAACCAATAAGAAATAGATTGTTCAAAAAATTTAACCATTACCACAATCATTTCATTTTTTAGTATTAAATAAATTCTTTAAGTGAATAAAATATGACGTCATAAAAAAATTAACTTATTGATCTTATTAATTCACGTTAATCAAAAACTTTTTATTTAATAATGAAAAATGATTATAGTAATTGTTATTTATTTAAAATGATTGAGAAATTACATATGATACATTACCTAATATATTTCTTTTATAAAAAGTGCAGTTACTAGAAAGGTTTAGAAAATATTTAAATAAAAATTATTTTCATTTCAAATTTTATATTTATAGTAATAGATAATAGTAATACATAATTCCATGTGTCCAAATTTTTAAGTAACGGTCAAGTATGGACTTGTATTTTCACAAATAATGCAGTAAATACAATTATTATTATTAAAATAATATTATTACAATATTACAATTATAAAAACACATTTTGGACATATTAGAATGGATTTTAGACATATTAGAATGGAGTGTCACGAAATGAAACAAAGTCAACTTAATTAAATAAAGTAAAATATTGCCTCGAAAATAGCTTTATTCGCATATTGTTTTAAAAGGTCGACGAGAAAACTACGCCAACTATCAGCCACAATCACCGTTACACAAACAAACCTCTCGCGTCGAAACAAAAAAAAAAGGCTCTAACGCAATTACGCAATCTCCGCGAGGCTTAAAAAGACATCAAAGAAGCTTCCCGACCCAGTCAATAAAACACAGGACGCGCGCCGGGCGATCGCACCTCGTTACGTCGCGGCTCGTTCCCATATATATCCCGGCGGCCAGAGCCGGCCGAGCGATATCCCGACGAGCGGCCGATAATATATTTATCCTTTCTCTCCTTCGCCTCGTCCCGCATCGCCCGGCCCCGTACCTCTATCCGCGCGATTTTTCCTCTGCCGCCCGTACGACTCGTCCCCGCGCCTCCCGCTGTATAATGACGGGGAAAAGGAAAAAAGGAGTCGTCATCGGGCGAGCCCTCCGTCCCTCAACCCCTCCCCCCCCCCCTTCCTCCGCTCGTTCGTCGATCCGCCGCTAATGGAATAAAGCGATTCGCTCGGTGCCGTTAATTCCCGGCGAATTAATCGCGGGCCATCCACTAACCCACATTTGCTTGGGTGGAAAAAAAAAAAATGACGAACGCCCGTCGAAGGGCTTCGCCCCCCGCGCTCGCTCGCACTCGGCCCGCATGAGCAGTTTTCGGTTTCACGCTGCGAGCTTTGCCACTTCCACCATTTGATGGATCGCCGTTATAAAGCATCGATGGAAATTAGAAGCCCGCGCGCGCGCGCATTGTTTTTGAGCGCGCTACCCGATGGGCCGTTTCGCGCACTTTAATTCCCGGGCAAAGTGCTGGTTGTTATGTGTATTTAAATATTTCGCTAGCGAATACGATAACATTAAACAAAAAAGTTCATTCTGTGGTAGAAGAAGTAATAGAATTTTAAAAAGTTACTGAATTACAGTGCAGAAATGTTAAAAACTATATTGATTTTTTAATTCTGGATAGCTTAAAGTAGAAATAGACGAATGTAGTCAGACATTGGGTTTCAATAAATATTCCTAATTTATTTTTACTTATTTTAGTAAATTACTTATTTTTTCATTTAAATAAGTATATTTTTATTATAATTTACTATAAATTATCACAGTTTTAATCTCTCAAAACTATTTTACTAATAAAAAATTACCATATAACGTAGTTTGAGGACTTTGAGAAAAAAATTACAGCATACGTGTCCGATTTAATAAATAAAAATTTAATAAAAATAAAATAAGATTGAATAGAGAAATCTTAAACGTTGTAAACAATTATTTCTACATTTTTCTCAATATATCAATATTATTTCTGTACTTGCTATTATTCATTAATTTATCCATTTTTGTCCAACTTAATTAAAATTTTGCAGCTTTTACAAATTTTCATTTCATAAAATTAAATTCAAATATTATAAAACTACAGCTACGTTGAAGAAAAAATAAAATATATTTGTATTATATACATTGCAGTAGTATTCGAAAAATACACTTTTCCAAATTGCAACTCCATTAAAATCTACTATTAAAAGACTAAAAAATCATCTCAATCTTTATAACAAAAATTGTGATACAGAAACCGTTAAAAAGCAGAAAGTTAACAATTTTTTTCAGGACACCAGAAATTGGCATTGAACCCATTAAATAAAAACAGCTGTCATCCGATAGGTAGACAAGACGGACTTCGAAGCCAGCTTGCGAAGCCGTGGTCCGTTCGTAAAAATTACAAGCGCCACCCTTCACAATAATTCTCGCGCTCTTTTTCATCGGCCCAATAAAACTCAAGGGGGGGCGAACTCTCTCTCTCTCTCTCTCTCTCTCTCTCTCTCTCTCTTTCTCTCTCGCGAGTGTCCCCCCGAAAAAAAGCGCATACATCAAACTTACGCGCTTAATCCAAACAAATACGACGCGTCGATCTAATCGATAATTCAGCGCGCCGGGCGCGCGCGCTCTGACCCTCCCCGGCGCGAAATATAAACCTTCGATGAATAATCCCCGCGATTCCTCCAGTCCATACCTGGACGACATTCGTCATCCCCGGGGCTCGCAGCCGATTCCCGCCGTCGTCCCATCTTTCATCGCGCGCGACCCCCCCGAACGCGAAAAAATCAACGGCGCGCGGACGAAAATACGACGAAAAAAAAAAAAAGCGCGCGCACAGACGAAAGCGGACGAGCGCAAAAAAAGCGCGAGCGGAGCGTAGGAAAAAAAAAATAAACACTCAGAAAAATCCCTTAATTAATGTCCAGCGCAGGAGAGAGCAGCCGTCAGCGGGCCAATGTTAAAGCCCCGTCACGCCGGCGCGTTGTTGAATATTTTCCCTCCTCCTCCTCCGCCTCGGCCGCGCCGTCGCTCACGCGCGCTTTGCATGCAGCCCGTGCAACGCACGCTGACGCACTTTCCAGCCTCTCTTTCCCTCGCCGCCGCGTAGATCTCTCTTCCTCTCGCTCCTTCCGCGCTCCGGGGAAAAGGATGAAATATCGCGGGGAGAAAGAGAACCCGCCGAGTTGCGTCCAAATTTATTCCCGGCTAAATGTTTAGGATCGAATTCCGGGGAAAAATACCTTGAACTATCGCAGAGGCGGAATTCAGGTTATTGGAAGGCCTCGCAGCGATCGGACGTTACTACTTGGAGCAATCGATACGTGATATTGCCTTAGAACTTCCTGTTTCAATATTGAATTTGATTTGTTCTCTAATTTAAAAGTAATTAACTTCAATTATTTTTTACATACATATTCTTCATTTCATATACGTCAAATGAAGAATTTTTACGTAAAATAATCATGAGTATATTGCGAATAGAAACCGTTTTTTTTCAAAAGCATTCTGTTGCCACCATTATTTATTTTCATTTTTTCATTTTATTTTATTCAATTAGCGGGATTAAATCACCTTTGTACGAATTTACATTAAAAATATTTAGAAAGATCTCGCGACAACGTAATGCCTAAAAAAAATAAATGATTCCAGCTTGTCAAAACGTTTCCTATTTTCTCCATTTTCATGAATAAACTGATTTTTTATATAGTCCGCATTTTCCGCGAGACTGTCATTTCGATGAAAAGAGTATTTTTATCATAGCATCGAGTAATACGTCAATGCTTTCCAGTGAATTTCAAACGGAATCATCGCGGCCGCTTTTTCTTTTGAATACCGCAGCTCGAAAAAAAAAAAAAATAACGCCGAAACTTTTCAATTTTTTTTCCCCCCCACGCACCGCGGCCCCGGCTGGAGCGAATCATTCGCAGCCGCCGAATCAAAGCAGTCATCTCTCGTCATCAAAGGACAGCTCCGGTATTAGCCCGTGGCTCAGGTGGCCCATTCTCCCGGCGCACACCACCTCCCACGCGCGTATAAATATCGGCCAGGGATTCGCGCCGCGGGTGCAGGGGAGGGGCACCGCCGCTCGACTATCCGAAATCCCGAAACAAAAAAAAAGAGAGACCGTGGAAAAAAAAGCTCGCGGAGAGACGGAGAGCGCAACCCCCGAGCAAACGGCTCGCCGTAAAAACGGAGCGAGCGAGCGAGAGGGGGTGCGAGCGCGCCACCACCCCCCCGGGGGTCGCGCGCGATCGAACGGGCGAGAGAAAGAGCCGGCGCGTTTCGACGAATGGAATATCATCGACGGGAGCGAGCGAGAGGCGCGATATCGACGGGGGGGGCGCCCGAGTGGGACAAGGAGAAAAAAGGCGGGCTCACCCGCGGCCGAGGGAGACGGCGCGCGCGGCGCCGGGGCCGGGGGGAGAGGGAGAGCGAGCGAGAGCCAGGCGGCGGCGAGCGGCGCCGAGGGAGACCGGGCTATATGTACGCGCATATGTGTTCTGAAACAAACGTTCGATCAGAGTGCCGATTGTTGCCAATCATACGTTGCCCCTCTGTCCGCGGCGAGCCGCGGATTCAGTTCAGCGTTTTTACGCGGCACGGCAACTTCGTCGTCGGCCGGTCCGCTCCCGCGACGCCCGCGTCCGAGGAAACCACCTACACACCCCGCGAGTTCGCGCCTAATCAGTGTCCACCCCCCCGCGGGGGATCCCAGCGGCGTGCATCGGCTGACGGACTCTCCTCCCCCCTCCCCCCACTAAACAGGTATCCATCTCTCTTCACGTAAGTAAGCGCCGCGGCCGGGGGGGTACGCGGGAGCGAGGCCGGGCTGCGCGTGACTCGCGATGCGTCCGGGCGAAGTGCAAAACCGTCATCGACTCGGGGAGCGCGCGTGAGCACACGCACTCACGGGCTCTAGGTGGGCGTGTAGGCCGGGGAGCGAGAGAGAGAGGGGCGGGCGCGGCGGCTTTTCGGGCTACTCGTTTTTGCGTGAAAATGCGCGCGCTGCCGCTGGCGTTCGATGATTGATGACGACGGCGCGGTGTCCTCCTCTCTCTCGCTCTCGCGGCCCGTGTGCGTACGTGCGCGCACCCTCGCGCCGTACGTGTGCGCGCGGCGGCGGGGGTGGGAGGCCGGGGGGCAGCCGGGACAGAGAGAGGGAGAGGGACGGAGATAGAGGCGGATAGAGAGTTTCCACTTGGCTGCAGCCGACCAGCTCGTGCGTTCCCATTAGAGGCGCGTGGGTGTGCGCCGCGTTCCTCTCGTGTGCGTGTGCCAGAGACAGCCGGGCGATGATTTCGGAAAAGCGAGCGAGCGAGAGGCCGAGCGACCAATGGCCGGGGTTTGGTGCCCCCTACTCCCCCCCGGCCGCCGGGGCGCGCGGGGGGCTCGGAGGATCCGCGGAGACGAGTAATAATGAATGTTGGCCACGGCGGCTAAGCCTTCGTTCTCCCGGCGCTCCGAGGACACGGCACCGCGTACGCGTGTTTGTACGCGCGATACGCGCGGGGCTGCTGCAGGGGGGGATGATGGTCGATGGGGAAATCGCAATGTTGACCGATCGTCGCTGTTGCGCGGCCACCGGTAGCAGCGGCGCTGTCCGGTTTTATATGCACGCGCGCTCATCTTCGGTGTACACTAATAATTCCGCGGGGAGGCCCTTTTTAATAAACGCACCCTCCCCGGCCGACCGCGTACGTGCGCCCGGCTAGCGCCACACCGTGTGCAGAGACTAGCGTCGGCGCTCTTCTATGTACACCAGAAAGCACTATGATTATTTACTATTCTTCCCGCATTTTCGATAAATTTGAAAAAAAACGAAGAAAAGCGAAACGTACGAGTAATTTCATAATTATGTCGTACATTTGTTTCCACCTGCAATTTTAATTTTATTAAATTGCGATAGAAGAGCGCATTGCCATCGATCACAGCCAGCTGCGGAAGGGGGCGATCGCGATCGAGAGAAGAAGTCGGGTAAATAATCGCGGGATAAAGAATCGAAGGGGAAGACGCGCGGTGGACGGCCGCTGCACGTCGACCCCTCGCTGCGCCGCCCCACCCTCGCCTCCTCGCCCTCACCAGCGCGTCTCGGTGTGCATCGTGCAAGTAATAGTGCGGGCGGCGCGCAAGCGCTTTTTGCGCAAAAATCAATAAAACGAAAAGCTTAGCTGCACGCGCGCCGCCGCCGATGGGCGAAGGGGTAGGGAGACGCGGCGAGACTAGACTCCGCCTTCGCCTAGGCGCCCGTAGAGCGGCTCATCGGGGGGGGTGGCGGCGGCGCCGGTGGTAGGGCTAGAGAAAGAGCGCCGGGGCCGAGTGGGAGAAAGAGGCGAGCGCGGCCAGATGATCATCTAGATGAAAGGGAGCGGTATCTCGACGCCCGGCGCCCCCACCAGCGGCCCGGCGGCGGCGCATCAAATCTGCCGACGCGCCGCGGGAGTCGTGCCGCGAATAGGGGTGGTGGGGCCGGCGCACTCGTACGTGCGCGTTTACCTTTACGGCTTGTTTGGCGCCGCGGCGGAGGGGAAGAGTTTGGAAAATTAAAGAGGATTTTCGAAAATTGGGGGGAAAATGACGAAAAAAAGAGAGGTGACTGAGGCATTTTTTTTTCAGAGAGACGGCGTGAAAGGGTTTGCTCCGTACGAATTAATGGTGTAGCGGGGTTTGATGCAGTCGTGTTCGGTTTTGTACACACGTTCGTTGCACGTAGGCGAGAATAATTTTTTTGTAATCAATAAAGGAGTACAGCTGTTAGGATTAAGATTTACTTTGCGTGTACAGAAATAAAAATATTACTGTAATTAAGACAAATATTCAAATTTAAACTAACTAATAATGTATTGCATTTACTTTACTCCTGTACAGATGCATTTTTTTAAATGTCAACATAATGAAAAGGTACAATAATTGTACGATTCTACAGAGCAAGATTTTTTAATTAATCAACAAAAAATAAGTACAGTGGTTCTACCAAAAGTAATTACTAATGTAGAAACTTGTAATGTTAACGAATTGTCATTACAGTATTTTCATAAAATAAAGCACTTCTACTTATACCTGCAATTACATTTTTTCATCAATTAAAATTTCTTGATAATGAGTACTATGCAACATAACTGCACTTTTATGAAATAACTTTTCTCATTATCATTTAGTACGAGTCAAAGAAATTTCCTCCTTTCTAAAAATCTACATCCACTTTGATAACGCTATTAACAATAAAATTAATTCAAAGCTGCAATTGCCGTTAACGGTGAATAAAACGAAGCGGTAACTTTCCCTAACATAATTGGAGATCGAAATAAAACGCAAAATCTAAAAAGTAAAATGCATTCTACTAAAATAACTCAAATTACGCGATAACATTTCCGAATGCATAATAAATAAAGCTTTCAAGTTATCACATATATTTTGCATATGCAAAAAGGCCGTGTAACTGTAAAAAAAACATTGCGCGCGTGTGTGCATTAAAGATTAAAGACTGAAAAATCACTCACTTTCTACCGGCGACTTCATAGAAAATCTATTATTCAGCGTTATCTCTCTTCGCGGCGCATCAGAGCGGCAAATATTTTTCCGCGCGATAGAGCGCGTCTCTCTCCATGCGCGCGTTCCGCTCTGCCTTGCGCGCGAAGCCTATCTGACGGAAAGGAGCATTACAAACAAAAAACAGCCGTCAATAGCACTGATGTTTTTTTTTCCTGGAAAAAAAAGAGATCAAAAAGGGAAAGAATTATTATTCCGATCCACGCGAGGCTCGCTCGGTTATTCCGCGTAATTTGCTGTAAGCGACGATCGCGAAAAAAGAAATACGGCGAGAAAATTAATATACATTAAATATTTTAATGAAAGTACGAGTTTGCGAGCCAATGTCAGGTGCGTTTTTCATCCGCGTCCATTTCATCAATTTTCGCACTTGTCAACCAAGTTTTTATACACGGCGCGCGCGACGGCGGATGATATAAGCAGAATTTTCCGCTCGGTTATCAAATACAAATTTTCAATTTGATCCCATCGGAATAACATCTCATTTTTTAATTCGGAATACGAAGAAATTGTTTCTGCAAATAAAATTCCGCTCTAATGAAAAGCAAATGCGTTTAATTTTTCATTGAACTAAAACAAAAATACGAACCAACCGAACGAAAAACACGAGCGCGCAAAAATGATTTAATAAGCCAGGACATCGCCATTCATCCCCCCACCTGAGGAACACCCCCGCAAAAATGCTGCGCGCCGACAATTGCGCCTCGGCGATACCGAGCCCGCGGAGCGATAGAACGGCAAAAAAAAAGAGGATCAATCGTCCGCGGAGGCGGGCGACAGATGAGAGGCAATATCTCGCCGGTGGGGCGAGGCAGCGGTGCCGAGGGGGGCCGGCAGCGGCGCCGTGCAAAATGTAGGACGCGAATGCGGCAGCCCATGATTAGATTTGCGGCGTGTGCCGCTGGAGCGCGGCAGCGCCGGCGTATATATACGCGCGGCCGCGCGCTCAGCCCGTTAGCGAATCCAGTCCCGGTTTGAGTGTTGACAAGTCCGCATTCTCTTCTAGCGGCACGGCCGACAGGGCCGTGTAATTCCTAACGAGCTTAGAGGACCGGCTCGACTCCCCGCCCCCTCTCGCGCGAGAAAACGCCCGGTTGTTCCGCCGGAGCTTTTTGGCCCGAAGAAGCCGCGCTTCGCTTGCGGCGGATACGCGAGCAGGGGGGAGGGCAGGCGGGATAATGCTTGTTTGTATTTGCAGGTGCTCGTGATTAATGACTGTTTGCCGGGGGATTTTCTGCGTTTCGGGACAAATGGATTTTGGCTCCCGATCGCTGCAAGAACATCGGCTAAGCCTAGATGGGAGCGAGCCTAACGCCGGATGAGCTTTCATTTTTTGCCGATGATGGATGCATTCTCACCGTTGCCGCTTATTTACCTTCGCTAGGGTTTAAATCGTATTTTTTTTTTTTTTTTTTATCGGTTTAATTAGCTTGGTTCTAGCCAAATGAAAAATTAATTTGCGAACTACGATGTGTAATGTATTATTTGTAAAGTAGTTGGTATTTTAATTTTTTTTTTTTCATAATCAGGACTGAAAGAAATAGTAAAATTTGCAAAATTAATAACAACAATACAAGGTAGACGAAAAGGGCAATACGAATTCGTTGAACTGAAAACGAAATGGAGTAATTAACGAATTGGACTCGCAGGATACGAACCTGCAGCTGCGAGGACGATTGGCGGGGACGAAAATAATTGAAGAGATGTCGATGGAAGGACCTTGAATTTTTCAAAACATTTGCATCCTTTTTTTGAAAATCGATACCTGACACATTCAAAATGTGCAAATTAAATAACTTTCCATCCAGTCTATTTAAGAATGTCGATTATTTGAAATATCAACTTAAGAATATTTTTCATTTATATACTTTATTTGCTTACTTTTTTAGATACATTTACATAGTTGGTTAACTATTTAAGTCTGCTTTGTTTCTTTCAAAATAGCAAATTAAAAAAATAGATGAAAGCATTGATTATATCGAGATGCTATAGTGGGATCTTATATCTCTCAGAAAAAAATTAAGCTTTATTTTTATTTCTCTTTTTCCAGAGTCGGCGCACAGGACAGCGTTAGTACGGGCAATATCGTTTGCTTTTACGATCTTCGTGGTGTGTAAAAATAACCATTTCGGAACTACTGATCACCCACATGTAGATACCAATAAGGAGAAAAAAGGCTCGGAAGGCTGGCAAAAACGGTGGTTACGAGCTAGTAATCTTTGATGGACCCTTGCTGACAAAAGATCAAAGCCGTCATTCCAACCGATTGCGTAATATTTGGTACCTAGTGAATTTTAATCTCGTTTGACGGCAAAGGACCGACTAATTTTATATTTAAAATTTATTTCCGGTGCTTAAGCCGTTTCGTATTAAAGAATTTATATTGCATATGGCATCTGATCTCTGATAGTGTCAATCGCATTTCTGCAATAAAGTTATTTTGAAGTATTTAAAAAAATCTAATTGAAAATTTAATAATCAAAAACACTGCAATTACTATAATTCAATATAGCGTTCAGCGTTTTAAAAAAAATAACTATAACATTATGCTTATTGAATTAAAAAAATTGTATTAGGCTACAAAGCTAATCGAATTGTCTAAAACATAAAAGCTCAGAAAAGATCACAATAAAATAAAAACGGTCAAGCTTGGTCGGCTAATTAATTAATCGCTCGGCTCTGCAAAAACTAGTCCGCCCAAGAAGAATGTGCAAATTCACTTATCTCATTAGAGAAATTCAACTGAGAGGAAAAAACGCCGGGTTCGAGCGGTCTCGGGTTGTTTGGCCTCGTAACTAAAAGAACGAGGCGCGCTCGAGCAAGCACCGGGGACCGCGACAGAGAGGGAAAAGAAGCTGCCTTCGTTTCGGCTGCAGGCCAAAAGCCTGGCCATTAATTGTCTTAGACGTTTAAGCGATGTAAACAGCCGGCCGCGGAGGAGGCGGAGGTCGCGAAAGGGAAAGCAGTCGACTGGGGGGGTGGCGGTAAGAGGGGGGGTGTACGAGGGGCTCTCGGGGGAGTGAAATCTCGGTCAAAAGTAGAGAGCGTTTCTTTCGCCGCGTAGCCGGAGTACTTTTTCCCGCTAACTTTTCCCTATTTTACAAGGACTGTACGCACCCGGGCAACCCTTCAAGTATAACCGTACCCACCCCCCAGCGGCGGGGTTGCCATGGCGACGCGGACGTGCGGTATTCCCGGCAGCGGCTCGTAGTCTCTCCCTCACCCCTCCGGCCACCCCCCACCCCCCACCCTTCGCGTTTCTATCTCGCGCCGACTAACGACGACGCCCTGTACACCCCCTTCCGAAAAACAAGAGCGAGTGTAGCCTAGTGGATCACGTGGTACCCGTCGTTACCGGCCGACGACTACGAGGCCAACCTGACGATATAGAGGCCAGAATAGGATAGGGAAGAGGAGGAAGAGGGGGTTCGGTAGTTCCTAATTGCACACCGGCTGGGTGGGACGCACACTAAAGAGAAAGAGGGAGGGGGCCTCTAGAATTGATGCTGGAATTTTGAGGTTAGGTTAACTCTCCTGTCTCCTCTCTCATTCCTTCCCTCACCCCCTCCCTCAGCTTCTCTCTCTCTCTCTCTCTCTTCCTCACTTTTGCGTTTTCTGCATATACATACAACCCCCTCGGCTGCTGTTGCTGCTGCTTGTTCCACGAACAGTTCTCACGCGTGTGGGGTACGGGGTAAAGCCTAGACTGAAAAATGTTGTGGTGAACCGGCCAGTCAGGGGTCATTTTCGAAATCCTGCTCGGCTGAGCCTTAATGAAAGCGACCCTCAGGAGATGCAACGACCAAGCCGGACTTTGTATCTCTGCTTCCCTCTTTCAACTCCCTTCCTCAGTGTCTTATATATATATATCTCTAGGTGATTTTCGGCATCAAGGCAAGGACAATGCCGGTTAAGGACGTTGCGAACTTTTACGAGATGAATGGATGTGGACCAGCAAAACCGGATTTTTTTCTACTGGATCTTCTACAGTTTCCCAAACATCTCAACCCCCTGTCGAGGAATAACATTGACATCACTTTTTCAAAATAACACTTGCAACTTATTGTGTAACAAAAAATTGTAAAAAGAAGTTTAAATAAATAAAAATGCACCGATAAAGGTATTTTTTTAAAGTTTTTAAAGGCAAGAAAAAAATGTTAAAAGAAATCTTTTTTATTTTTTTTTTATTTTTAAAACAATTTTTTGGAGTTTTTAAATTTTTTCCATTTTTTTTTTCTTTAAATTCGCATTTTCAAATTTTTAAGTTTCTTTCTCGGCGCGGCGAACTGCAGCGCCAACTTCTGGGCTCCGCCCTGAAAGTCGAGAGCGAGAGCGGAGCGGCTCCCTCCTAGGCGCAACGAGTGCGAGCGGGAGGCCGCGAGTCCGGACCGCAAACCTCCGGACGATCAATGAAGGCGAGGCGCGCGCAGCTCCGGCGATTTTTTGAAAATCTGCCCGCCAACGGGAGAGGTGCGCCCTCTCGGCCCCGACGCCCAGGCTGTAGCTGCGCGCATATACGTGTACACTGTACATACCTGCTCGATTTCCGCCCGCTTGCCAAGATGCCGTTTTCGCACGCTGATATTCTGAATAAATGCAAGAATGCGATGCTTCAAAAAAATATTAAAAAAATTATTAAAAATGTAAAAGAATCTTGCAGAAAAAAAGAAAAAAACGAAAAAAGAATTTAGTTTTTATTTTATAATGGGCTTTTGAATAAACTAGAAATTTTAAGACGTGGTGGTGCGGACGGAATAGTGCACTTACCCTGGTGCTCTTCGGAAGGAATAATTCCAATGCTTCGTAACTATATGTAAGGGCTAAGAGGGTTGCTTACTCGTATGTAATAACATTTCTTTTTAAAACGTAAAAAGCGAAATAGATGCTGGTCACGCCATCTACCGGCTTTTTTTCACAGAAGGGGTGATTCTCCGGAGGGTGAAAAGCCGAGGAGAGGGTTCAGCATCCCCCGAAAAGATGGCGTTGCGAGTTCACCCCTGCGGAATTCCGTGCAGGTCTGCAATGCAAAACGCTTGTTGCTCTGCTGCATTCATTCCTAACCGAGCGAGCTTTACCTACAAAAAGTAAATAGAAAATGTAAGAAATTAAAAAAAAATTACTTTAAAAATAAAAAACTCAAAATTTTTATATGGCGCAATTCCAGAGAAAATTCAACAATCATGTAAAACTGACTTTTATAAAAATTTTATTGAGAATCGTACAATTATTAACTTTTACAAATATTTAAAATTTTTAAAAGTGGAATTTAAAAGATGTTGTAATAACGCTTAATCGCTGGTAACGTAGACATTTGCTAGAACCAAAATAATCAAAAAAAGCGTCCGAAGAAACAATAAAGTCATTAGCAGCGATTTTTCGCTCTTTCTCATGTGCATTTCATGCTCTATCTTTTGATTTTTCATCCTTATCGACCGCCACCTGAACTGCAAGCTCCGCATTTCCTTCTCGGTAAGTCTGGCGGAATCTCCGAAAATGCGGCTCGCGCGCAGCGAGCGATCGCGAGCATATAAGGCTCGAATTTCGTATGCAGATCGACATCGACATTCCATCTCGGGCCAGCCGTAGCGCGGCGGTGGCAGCAGCTGCGGCTGCAGCCGCGAGGCATCTGCTCGCGACTCTCTCTCGTTCGGGGCGCTGCGCCTCCTCCTATCTCGGCGGGCGCGCGGCTCTTGCGTTCTTGTCCGAATTTCGAGAACGCGGCCCCGGCTCGCTCGCGCGCTACAATAAATTATTCCAGATAGATGATGTTGCCACGCCACAGCGGCGAGCTGCGGCCCCGCGAGCCTCTCTCTCTCTCCCTGCAAGCCGGCTATTTATGCCGAGTCTGGTCGCCATGCTTCATATACGCGGTGCCCCCCCTCACGGCCGCGGTAGTCGAGGATGGGCCGCGAGCCCTTGAGTTATGTCGGCCGCGTTGGTCTTGATAGATTTTACAATTTACGATGCCCCGGCTACAAGCGCGCAAGAGCGACGACCCGGAATGCAACTTATATACGCGCCGGCTCCGCACCTAGGTCTCTCGTCCACCTGCGCGCCGCGGCGGTCGAGGTGTCACGCCGAGCTGGAAAACCCGCGACTGGAATGACGAGGATACATCTCTGCGACCGCGAATGCTGATACATCGGCGACCGCTTTCCTTTTCGCGAACTTTACTGAAGATAAGCTGTAAATTTTTTATGATAAAAAGACATACAATTTTTGAGTCTCGTAATCTTTCAACGAAAAAGGGTAATAACAAGATTTTTTTTTTTTTTTCATAAAAGTGTAACCGTAATGAATCAAAAAATAATACCAATGTTTATTCTATGTAGTAAGTGATATGACTCAAAACTGTATGAGCTGGGAACTATAATTGTAACTTAATTTTATATTTTCCAATTATTAAACATACAGTTTTTCAAATTGAATTCATTTTGAAAGTCATCCAATTTTTTCTAACTGACTTCAGATTAAGGTAATAATTTTTAATTCGATTTTTTAACCCTTTTTGCTGAAAATTTTCGAGACTCTCCCCTTAACAATAAAATCGTGCATGTTTGAAGAGAGGACGGATGCTTGATAACATTTTATGTAACATTTATGTGACATACATATCTTATATTTAACTTGGATGTACCCTTCAAGACTATTCTACAGAGTAAAGAATAATATATTAAAAAAAATACCGACATTTCATCAAGACAGCACACCATCTTCTCATAAAAACAAATCTGGACAAATCCGTTGATAGAAATGAGACCGTAAAGGTGCGAAATAGCTAGAGCAATAAAGCAGAAAGCATCGGCATATCAATCTCCCTCTGTCTCGGCGCGGCACTTTCCCGGCCTTTCTCCTCGGCGGAACGTCGTCGCGCTATCGCGAGAAAGGGGTGGCGAGCATCCCCGGAGGAAGGGACGATTTCACGGCTGCACAAAGATAAGCTCTGCGTCGCTCGCATTATCTGCCGCTGTTTCCGGGGAGCGTCGTAGTGCTATCTGCCGGCCCCCCCTCGGCGTTTCTTCCCTTTACTGCGACGCTTTTAGAGCTTTTAGACTGCAGCGGCGCGCCCGGTTACCGGCTGCTTTAAGGACTCAACGAACGGCGACGTCACCGCGTGCAGACGCGGAGCCCGCCACTCGTGCATAAAAGATGAGCGACTCGCCTTCGGGCTGGCTGGCGCGCGTCGTACACCGAGCTCCCGACGACGGACTTGCCGATGAGATCGAGACGCTCCTCTCGTGGTTTCGCTCCAAGAAAATTCCATTAGCGTCGCGCTTGGTCAATTTGCACCGGCGACCCGATGAAACTTTTAAGTAATCCGATAACTCGCTTTTTGAATAAAATTCTGAATAAAATTTTGTGAAATATGGTTACGACGATTTTGTAAATTAGTTAATTTACACTTATGAATTTAATCGATAATTATTGATTGCGTTTTTACAATCGGTTGTAGCTAATTAAATGGTGAAGTAACAGTAACCTGTCACCTAACGACTCAGGTCTTAAAATCGCTTATATGTATTACTGGGATAGACAATCCGTTTCAAGAAAAGAAGACCAGAGCACACATGGTGGTAAATTAATCAAGTAATCATATGCACTATATCGCTCAAGTGCGATTTAATTTAAATGAATATATTCCGAATGAAGTACATCTGAATAACTCGAATGTTTGATTAATTTTTAACATCTTGTTTAAATATTCAGTGATAAAAAAAGTAATCCATCCTTCATATAATTATTTTCAATAAAATTTTGAGAATATTCAGATTTATTATCTTAGAATTTAAGCGCATGAGTTATTCCACGAGTTGAAATGATGCGAGGTCGGTAGCTTGAAAAAATTTAAATAACTATAAAAAATGATTGACTATATATAATTCTACAATAATTAAAACTAGATAGATTTCTGATATTCATTAGTGATTTTGATTTAATAATCATGATTAAATTTAATTGTTTGCTAAGTCGACTATGTCAATTGACAATAACCCCTTGTAACTTACGTATAAAAGTCGAACATTAACACTTGGAAGTAAAAATAAATACTTAACTACATATTTTCAGGAGAAAAAGTACCTATAGGAGCTGGAAGGATCAAACAGCGGGGGATTCCCTTTTATTTTTATTTGCCCTTTCCATTTGTGAAAGCAATTTTCTCGCCATCCACAAAGGAATAAAACGAAATTTCATAAGAATGATAAATAAGATGCGCTCGGGTGATACTTCAGCGGAGACAAGAGACATGGTCCTTTGAGATTAAACTGGTTTCTGGAACAGACAAACGAGTACGTTAACTGCGGGCGATTTCAATAGAAATAAGAATTTCACACAGGCAAGACGAAGAGCAGCATCCTGGACATTCCCACTTGGTCGTTCTCACGAGATGAGAACTAAAATACTGGTTAGTGCTCTCCGCGCGCTGGACCGTCTAGCTTGACCTTTTGAAATGAACTTCTGCGAGTGAACCGGTTTATACTGTCCCTTTAATATTTCGCAGATTAATCTAAGCTGGTATAACCAACTAAGAATGAATCTTAAAAATGATTCTTATTTTTCTTTTTATTATAAAAAATCATTTATTTAATATATAATATACTATTGTCTGAATGATGTCATTAAAAATGTGCATTTTTAAAAACAAATATGACGCGATTACGGATATACGTGTGTAACAGCGATATATGTGTAAATAACACAATTATATGCCCTCCAACCCATTTGACAGAAAATTTAAAATTAGCACACTGCCTGGCCTATAAATATCGCCCGCTTTTCACATTTT
>JAXIUT010000037.1:9030593-9046767 GCA_035586675.1 Eurytoma californica | reverse complement strand
TGTAAAAAAATCGTATATCCACTACGGAAAAAAAGAAAGAATGCCTCAAATCGCATGTTTATAACCCTCGGCTTCGCATCGGGTGATAATTTACATGCGGTTTGGGACCATTCTTTCTTTATTTCCCTAGTAGCATAATATACTATGTTTTCATAATAAACATATTTAATGAGGTGGCCCACTATGCCCCGAAGGTTCACATTACCCCACGGCCCGCTATGCCCCGCTCTCTCCTAATATAAAACTGTCAAAAAAAGTCTGAAAGATAACTTGACAGTAAATCTCGCAGTAAATATATCAGGTAATACATTATGCACTGCATCTAAGTGCAAATGCATGTTAATTTAAATTATTTCACATCGAATGAAAGACTCGAACCATCAATGGATTTTCAACATCCCCTTAGACTTACAGAGATTCTGTTCGAAAATTCAATGACAAAAATAAATATTTATTACTTACTCTATATTTCAAAGTAATTCAACAAATCCCTAACTCACTGTTATTATAAGTGATTATCTGTTTCGGTGACGTCATGAGAATTTTCAAATTTGTCATCTTAGAATTTGAAAGCATAACATAATACATGAATAGAAAGCTGCTATAGATCTGTTGCGTAAAAACTTAAAAAAACTTGAAAAACGATGCGAAAATTTCATTTAATCACATACTACTCCTACTAATTCTGCTAATGGCAACGAAATATTCAATAGAGTACTTCTGCTTCGTGCCTCGTAAAAATTTTGTATTCAAAACTCCCAAATAATATATCTAAAACATTTAACAACTATACACTCGCACTAATTCAACTGTTAGGTAGTACAATCCAAATCCTCACTCCCAGCTCTAAGGACACCGGAAAAACAAAAGTAAAATTTCCCCATTGAACGAAATATAAACAAAGAGTCCGGGGCGAGTCGGGAGTCCCGGCAAAAGATAAAGTAAAGCCAGTATCAGCGTGCGTCGCGCAGCGAGGCAAACACGGACTCCGTTCCCTCTGAGCGCCGCTCCGCCGAAGCAGCCGCGCGCGCGCCCCCGGACACAGAGGAATTCACCTTTGGAGTTAACAACTGACATTCTCTCTGCGGCGCTGGCGCGATCATTGCGCTCGGCTTGCCCATCCGACGACAAACACCCCGGCGAATCGGGCCGAGAAAGTGCGCGGTGCTTATGTACCGTTCCCGCGCGCTTTCTTCCGCGCGCCGCGAAAGTCCACGGCGTAATTGCGAGCGCCCGAAAACCGGGCTAAATTGTTCGATGATTGCCGGCGAACTTTGCCGGCGATTCTTTGCGGGGGAGGGGCCAAGTTCCTTCGCTGAAAGATCCGGCGCGCGCGCGCGAGTTTAATTGTACGTCCGATCGCTGAGCGCGCTTTAACCGAGCGTAAATTGCGTCGCGGCTGAGGAGTTGGTGCGCCCGCGCCTCGCTCCGCCGGATGCTTAAACAGTCTACTAAATGAGCTTTCTTCTTTTGTTTCATTTGGAGCGCGGTGCACTCCCGAGGAGCGCGCTGTACAATTGAGTTCAACTTTTCAAGAGGAGTTAAAAGTTACTTTGTAACAAAGTGTAGTACAGTTCGTTTTTTTCTCTGCTTAAAGAATGCCTGCTTGAACTATCAAATTGCATTTCTTTTTATTTCAGTCGATAACGATGTTCCAGTTGTTCAATTTGCGTAAAAATTATGCGCTGCGTGCACAACTGCAATGTAACTCTATCCAAAACTTCGTTACAAAAGTTAAATTTGAACTTGAAATTGTTGAGTTTATAATGAAAAAAGTTAAAACAATGGCTATTTCAGGGGAATACTACGATATATCTGTTGTCTAAATAAAACGCGTAAATCTTTAAAGCAACCTAAATCAGTAGTGCAATAAAAAAAGTTCGGTGCCCCCTAAATCGTCCAAAGTACCTCTCAACACCTTTAATCTCGCTTACATTCTAATATGCATATATATTGCCGGGAGAAAACACTATTGTATCTTGGAATTCCAATTAAAATTAAGCCAAATTCATCTTAATACTCCTCGGAATTACGCCCCAGTATCGCGTGGGCGAAAATCTCAACGGACAACATCGTGTCTCAACCTCCCCCTTCCCCCCGGGTGTCCCCTACCCCTCGGTCCCCACGCCATTCCCGTCCCCGATGAAAAGGGGTCGAGACAGCCATGCAGCCTCTCTCTCCTTTCTCCGCTCCGCCGCGCTCCAACTCGCCGCGAATTCGGCGTGGATCCGCCCTCTCCTTAATTCTCCCAACTAAGATGGCAGTCCCCCCCTCCACCCCCCTCCACACCCCAAAGGACGCGCTCACTTAAGTCCACGGCGATTCTGCCTATTTGCCCTCGCAGCCCGACGCTGCTCACGTATACACACGCGGACGCAGGAGGGTATATAAATCGCGCGAAGTCCGCGGGGCTACGGGCGAGCGAGAAAGGCGAGAGCGCGATAGTGTCGCGTCGTCTCTATAACGCTCCGGTCTCCAGGATAATTTTCTCAATTTCGCCAGTGTCTCGCTCTCCCGTGGGGTCGGTCGTTAAGGGCTCCGAAGTGAGATTCCGGGGGACGGCGAGGGGGGGCGCGGGCGGGGGCGGGCGCGCCGTTCTCTTTCTCCGTAAGGGCCGCCGAGCTCGACCGTAAGATAGTTTGATAGGCTTGGTTGCCAGGAGACCTCTAAGGCCTTAGCCTCTCGCTAATGCCCAGAAAGGATGGCCGGGCGCTGTACGCATAAGCGCCTCTAGCCCTCGTCTAGCCTAGCCCCGAGCGAGGCGCATATGTACCACCTCCTGTGTTTCGGATGCTTCCAAAGTTCTTGGGATTTTCGAAATTCGAATTGTGCGGAACGCTCGTTCGACGAATGTTCGTGTTCTTACTTTATAAGGGCGATTAAAAAGACTGGTGCTTCTAAAAGTAGGTCATACTAACTTTTGCACAGGAATTACTACTTCAATTAATTTCAGACGTTAGAAATATTAGAAACGTTTCAAAACCTGTTAAATACGAATAAGTTTTTTTATTATACATAAATTATTTACGGATTGACAAGGGGTCATAATAACTCTTAAAAAGTAAAATGTTTAAATTCACACACTTTCAAGCTAACGACCAAAATAATCTGTACGATATAGTTCCTGAGATGCTAACATTTTCTTCTTTTGACCAGTACAGTAATAAAACTCACTTTTTAAATCGAACAAAGTTTATCCACTAGTATTCATATTTAAGGAGCAACATTATAAAAGCGAAAAAAAAAGTAAGGTATGTTTTTTTATTCCAGTCTCAAATGCCTAGTTACGTAAAGTTATTTACTTATATTATAAACTATTATTAAAAATTCCCTTCTCTGCATAACACTGGTGTAGTAGTATTTTCAGGAAATAAAATTTTCATTAAATTTTCGCGGACAGAATCCACTTAATTAAAACAAAGAAAAAAGTCTAAACAAATAAAACTTAAACTCCAAATAAACCGAAATTTTGAAAGCAAAAGAAATTGGACGTAATATCTTTTTCTAGCCGCGATGCCCCTCTATATCAGTACTCTCCCGTATAGCGCGTCGTAAATCATACCGGCGCTGCAGTCAGTCAAGGCTATCAGTGCCGCAGGAAATTTCCTTCGCGTTTTACGGTGAGGCTGGCGCGCGCGCGCCTCTCCATGCGATAAATAAGTTGCCTCTCTTCGCCTCCGCTACCTCCCCTATCGGCCGGACGCGGCCTCGCGCGAAAACTCAATTTCCTGCGCGTGCAGCGCGCGGCCGCCTCGAAGGAGAGACAACGGGCCGCCGTCGATAATCGATGGAAGGAACGTCGATCGACGAGAGATCGACAGATCGCAGTCGCGCCCGCGCAAGTTTCGTCGCGCGCGCGCGCGCTCGGCGAATTGGAGCATCTCGTTATTCTGGTCCGCGGCGCCGCGTTTCCTCGCGCGCCGGACGAGCTTCCCACCCCCGCGCACGACGGCGAAAGTAAGCGAGCGCGTTAATGCGCGCCGCGCGAAACTTTAATTGCAGTCTGCGCGAGCCAAATGACGTATTTCCATGCGGTTACGCGCGGCCTTTATTTCTTCAATATTGCTTCGTTACGCCGGCGAATCGCTCCTTCCGGAATGGACTTATTGCAAGTTTAGATTAGAAACTTGTCGTTAACTTGATTGTAAAATGCCAACGGTTTCTTGAAAGATAAAAGTTTACTCAAATTATTACAATTTAGTTTAGTATTTAGCTGAATATTTTGAGATAGCGAATATTGAAATAATGCGTAACAATGTAAAAACTATAATCAGTTGAAGTAATTTAGAAAAAAAATTTGATTGTCTTTTGTATAATAATGAATTTCACAACAAAAAAAAACACAGATGATCTTAGAGAGTAGTAAGTAATGAGAGTGATGACAATTTTACTCGAGATAATTTAATACCGCATCAGAGCAGTAAATGATGATAATCAATCAATGATTCAATCTTTAGAAAAAATAATTTGTAATACTAAAGAAGATATCTACGGACACCTTGTATAAATGTCAATAAAAATATTGCAAAAGTAATAAAGAAAATAAAGAAATCGGGCAAAATAGAGTATTTAGGTACGTATTTATTATTACTACTGCTGAATGCCGCATGAAATCGCGATTTTTCTACTTGGGCAAACAAATTGGGCCCTTCTTCTCAATTTTCTCTATGTCTCTTCCTCAAATTAATTTCTGTTTAATTATTTATTTTTATAAACTTTATTTAGATAACGACTAGTATTTTGTACATTCATTTAAATTTTTTTATTCACTGGTTTAAACCGTAAACATTGTCCTTTGATAACCAAAAATTAGATTTTTTAACTACAACCCTACCGCAGTCACCATACGATCAATCCCCTATCAGATTAATTTTCATCTTCATGTTATTTGATATACAATTTATACAGAGTATTGATCGACGGAAAACTTTCGAGACAGCAAATTAAATCCAACATATCGATTCGTACAAAAGATACCATAAGCAACTCAACGATTAAGCTATTAAAACTAATAAATAACAATAAGCACGAAAGTAAATAAGAAAAGGAAGGAGAGTAAAAAGCATCGGGAAAAGTATCGCCTCGAAAGGCTCTCGGCAATAATTTAATGACCGGATCCGCAGATCGCCGCGCTGCACTTATGCATGGCCAAGTGTGCTGCGGACGGCATTCACACGTACGGCGCGCGGGGGGGCTGTGAGGAGCGGGGAGGAGGGCGCGCGCGCGGTCGGAACGAGCTCGAGTTACTATAAGGTGCAGAGATACTCGGATGGTCGACCAATGGCCGAGCCCTCGGAGCGTCCTGTATAGAACAGTTTTACCGATAAGACCCCTCGGAGTTTAACAGCCTCTGGCTAGAGCGCCGTGCGGTAACGGCGCCGCAGCGAGCGCACGGCCACGGGCAACCTCTCACGCGCTCCTCCACCTTATCCGGCACGAGCGCCCGAACTGCTCGCGGCACGTACGCGCCGCCCAGCGAGAGATTCACGCGACTGCGCCGGCGAAGGTGCGCCGGCCGCGATAACGCCGGGGCCAACCCTCGCCCGCGACTTTGGACTTCGTTTTTATTGAGCCAAGGGGATCGATGAAATATCGACGACGGGGAAATAAGCGGCGGACGGGTACTTTCGTTGATGCTCGAAGTCTGAGGATTTATCGGTTGCATGAGCAAGTGGTCCTTTAGGTTTTTGCGTCAGGCAGTAGTACAACTCAATGATATGATATGTTAGATAAGTTTAATGCGACTAAATTTTTAAAGGTATAATTTCACTTAAATAAGTGAAGAATCCCTTATTCTATACGTCAAGACTTCAACTTAATACGATAAGTAGAGGACATTTTAGATTAAATAATTGGCGGTTTACTTATTTAAGTGAAATTTTGCCTAATTTACTTTCCGTAGTACTATGATTATATTCAACCAAGAGTTAGAGAATTTTTTACCTCAGAATTGGTTGTTTGCATGAATAACATCATCCTAAATTGAAACAGGACAAACTGAAACGCTAATTTTAATATCGTTCTTCAATGCACTAGCTTTTAAATATCTTTTAAATTTCAATTCTGAAGATAGTGACAAAAATTTCCAGATCGATAATGAAATATATATATAGATTGTTTAAATTTCATTTTCTTTTTTTTTTAATAAATTTAAGTACATGGAATTTGTTATTCAAAACTTACATTTTAGAAGAAAAAGAAGTAAAGGGACTAAAAAGCCATTAAGAAGAAGAGAAATAAAAACTTAAAAAAATTAAAATTATTCATCTGTAATGCAACTCCTTTCTTATCTTTGTAATAAAATCATTTACTTTTAAAAGAAGGCGTAATTAGTAGAAAATTATAAAATCTTTTATTTTGATTTTTAAATGTAAGAAAAAAAAAGAGTATCAAACAAACCGCAGAGTGAGAAATATAAACTGTGAAACAGCGAAGTCTTAAAATAAAAATAAAAGTCATAAAAGACTCGTTCAGAACGCCGTAAAAGAAAAACACCGCGAATCAGGGGACAAACGTTGTCGGAAGAAAATAAAAGAACGGAAACTCGCGGAGTAAGACAGGGAGCACTTTAACGCGGCCTCTGAAAAATACGAGAAAAACTCTCATATCTCTCGCCAAGCTCATTCAATAATTCAAAGGCGCACTTATCTCCCAGCCGGCAGTTATAAAAGCAAAGCGAAGGAGACTGCAGAAGCGACGAGCGGCGGTAGTAAAAGAAAAAAAGGCGCAGGAGAAAAGGGTGGGCGAGCGTCTGCGTCCCCCTTGTTCTTATCTCCGCTCGGATAAAGACCGAGTGCAGCCAGAAGAAAGCACGAAAAGGGAAGCCGTAAATCTCGCGAGACGTCGGGAGGGTGGGGGCGGCCGCGGGAGGGAGGGACTTAGGCCAACCGTGCGTCACGGCGGCGTCTGCGGCAAGAAACGGCTCGGAGAGCGCGCGGCGCGACCCTCTCCTCGGGGGGGGGCTCCCGCGGCCGGATCGATACGAAGGAGGGCGGAAGAAGGGGTCGCGGCTGGTGGGGAGCGCCTCGGGCTCCTCCAGGAGAAGGGGCCGCGAAAAATCTTAGCTGCGCGCCCCTCCGCCCGCTCCTAAGGGGTCCCTCGGCCCTAAGTGGCGCCGCCGCGCGCACCTTAGACAAGAGGCGTGGCCTGCAGGCGCCCCTACCGCGCGCCCGGCTCGGCTTCTTCTCCTGTACCTACTCGTGGGGCGCCCCTGTGCAACCCCTTTCCTCCGGGCGCCCGGCAAGACGATCCTTCTCCCGACGCCTCTTCGCCTTTGTTCCTCGGATTATCGACCTCCTCCGTCCGCCCCCTCCTCGGCGGGGGCGCCTCTTTCTTGCCGGAGGTGTAAGCACTGCTCCGAGGCGGATGTTTGCGCACTGGACGTCGTCGGGAGGCGAGAGACGACGCGCCGGCGGAGGACCGCGACGCCCGGGGCTTTTTTATCGGGCGCGACACGGGAAAACTACTATTCGAGTGCCGGACTCGGCGGAGCGAGCGCCGCTCGCTTTTTTTCCGCACGGCGCATGCGGCCACCGGGTCAGCTGGCCGCGCGAGCACGAAGAGTGGGGGTGGCGACGGGGGTGCGCGCGGCCGCCACCCCCCTCGCCATCCACCCCCAATCGAATTCGCCGTGCGGCTTAATCCGGAGAAAGTGAATCCGCGTGCTGCGGCAAGAGTGAAAATTTAAGGTTAATCGGACGAGAACGAAGGCAATGAAAAGAATAAAGAGACAGGGACAGCTTCATTTCTTTAATAAAATTTACAATCATTTATACACTGTTAAATATGCTAGAAATCTTTTATAAATTTTACTAATTAATAAGACCTAATTCGTATATATCTTATTGCTAGCCAATTAGCAAAATATAAATATTTTCCTGTAAAATTGTATGATGTAAATTATTATGGCAGAGTTATTTTCAAAAAACATATTTTTATTCATATCAATTAAGATCTTTAATTAATTTCAAAAAATTCATTTATTGTGATAAATATTCTGTATGTTTAATTATGTAACAAAATTTACAACATAGTGTTGGAAATTGTCAATGTTATTTGTACATAGCTAATGGTATTGTTCAATTCCATTAAAAAATTTATAGGTAGAATTTTGTTTTTCTGATTTTCGTCATTATAGCAAGTGATAATATATCTCATTTTTTGCTCTGCATTATGTATTTTGAATTATAGAAAAAGCATATTCAAATAAAGCTGAATAATAATCAATTTTTTAACCACTAATTCCAAGATAATGGATAGCGAATGGTAAAAACACCTATTTCATTAATAAGATAATTTTGTTAAAAATGATGTGCACTTAAAAATACATTACATATGAAAACGACTTCCAAGTTATACCGATAAATTAAAAGAAAAAACACGTAAAAGTCTAAATTAAAAGAAGTACGCCAGCACTTGTTACATAAAAAGCGAATTAAAATGCGCATACAAAGAATACATTTGGTAATTTCGCGATTGCGCGGCTGCGCAGCCGTCAGAGGAGCGAAAGTCGAAAAGTCGAAATATGCAAATCAGAACCTAGCGCAAGTATAATTCAGCCGCGTGTATAAACACGTGTTCGCGTGTTTGTACGGAAACGCGAGCGTTCATACATTTCAGTTACATTGCCGCAGACGTCATCGGATGTGTTGACGGGAAATACGAGCATAACTCAACCGAGACTGCCCGGCGTCCGAGCCCGCGCGCGCTGCGTTTCGCGAAAACCCGCACCCTCTCGCTCGCTCCCCCGGCCGACCCCGGGTAACCCCCGCGCCTCTCTCTCTCTCTCTCTCTCGCGAGCGCACAAACAACCCTGCCTCTTTCTCCGTCCCCTTCGCCCCGCGTCTGCCGCTACCGCCTCTTCTCTGCGGACCCTCCGCACCCTCCCTCACTTGCATTAATTCACCGCTGACTGATGACGTCATTTCCTATCCGAGTATTGTACATCTTGCAGCGTATTTCCGCGGTACAATTAAGATTCTCCGTCCTTCCACGTCTCGCTTCCAAGTTTATTCCGCGGATGCTGGAGCCCTGCGAGTACCGGAATTTCACGATATTTCCTTCGTCTCGTTATTGCACAACGTGGAACGGAGTTTTAACACCCTTTTTGCTAAAATTAAATGCAATATATAAAACGATGATTTGCGGTGGACTGTGAATTAAGTAAATTTAGTGGGTGTAATAATTTTTAAAATTACATTTTTTATTTCAATTATTATGTCACATTTTATTTATTTATAACTCTATTGCAGCGTTAAATGTTGAATCCAAACTGATTGCGTAGTATGTTACTACTTCATAAAGTAATTTAAAATGACTTCTGTATTTCCAAAAATATTCTTGTGATCCATACGTTATTTAAGAAAGAAACTATTTAAAATTTTCACGCTAAATCGGCTAGAGTGAAATTTCACAATGGAGTCAAATTGTGACTCGAAGACTAGGGACAAACTAACTCCTTCACTCCAGTGCAATAGAGTAAAATTTTGACTTGAACGTAGAGTCAAATGGTAAGATACAATCTATAAAATGTTACTTGATCTTAGAGTCAAATAAATTGACTGTACTCGTGTGGAGTGATTCTTTCACTCCTATAGAGTTCAATTTGACTCTCCGAATGAATTAACTTTAGAATAAGATGTAAAATTTAAATGTTGTAAATCGTAAATATCGAATTTGTATATACAAAAGCCGATACCCAAAATGTTTTTTTCCATAGAAACATAAATAATGATAATATGTGGAATTCGCTCAAGAGCGAGCCTGAATATTTCATCGAATGTAGAACAAGGGCGTCGTCCACTTTAATCGGCGCATTCTTCGTAATCGAATGCCGTAAAGGTAGAATTGCACAATTTGCCGTTTCCGTCGCGAATACTTGGCCCCAGCAGTTTACGGCCGCATAAAAGGCAAATCGTCCTCGAGTTACACTCCGCGTCTTTACACGCCTCCTCACTTTCTCATCAACGCGCATTTCGCGCTCCGTCGATTTATGCCTTCGCGGCTCCGGAATATTTTCTAATTCTCATTATGCGCGTTCCCTTAACCCTGAGCTTAAGCATTTTAATTCGCCAGCTTTTGATTTTCGAAAAAGGGTACTTAATCGTCGAAACGATGTCATCGAAAAATGAAAAGGAATCGAGATTGATTTATTGGTAACTCCGAAGTCTTCAAAAGTATGCTTTTGAAATAATTCCCCGTGTTTTTCTCGGCCGGCGCTCGCTAGAAATTAACAAGGAGACGGGCGGGGTGTCGAGACAGCAAAAAGCCCGAGGCTCGAATACAATCTCGTAAATTTACTAAGCGAGCTCGCGGCAGCAAGAAACTCTCCCGCCTTCTGTTTTGCTCCGAGTAATACGCTGCGCTCGCTAAAATCAATTTATACGGCCGCGTGGAACACTCGGCACACGGAAAACAATCAGACGGCAAAATTTAAACAATTAGTGCGGCCACGCTTGAGCCAAGTAACATTTACTATTTATAGATTGATACAGATTAGTATAAATTATAGATAAAAGATTAAAATCTCTTATTAAATGAAGATGGATCAACTGCACGAAATATTTTTTGCGATTAGGAAGTTTCGAGTACACGCTCGATTAAATACAAATTCGACGCAGGTACGAAGACCCACCGACGCGATAAGCGCTAACAAAGGAGCAATCTATAATAATTGTTCGAAAAGTTTCGCGCTGCCCCCTTAGTCCTTGGCTCCACGGTTGACCAAGCTTCGAACTATTAATTACATATACACTCCACTGTGCTGCCATATAAATTCGATAATTAAAATAGTATCTTTTACGAAATTATTAAAGATTATCCTTCTACCCTACCGGCTCCATAAAAGCTCATTAATACGAGGTTATTGATATCATATAACAATGAACCTCACTCAAATTTGAAGAAATGTTTGGCAAAGTAATTACACGTAGAAAAAAATAATTCTATTACAAATTACAAATAAAAATTGATATAAATTCTTTTAGGTTTGTATTAAATGTACTCTCGAAAAAATTGCCATCAATTTTTAATGCGCAAAATAGGTGATTGTCGTATGAGTCGTTTCTAGCATGTGTAAATAAATAAAGAAAATAGTTTTGAAATATCTGCACTGAGGGTACTCATAAAAAAGCAATAAACATATTTGAGAGAAAGTTTTAAAATATTTTCTACACCATTTTTCTAAAGAAAGTAATTTTGTCTACTTCATAAAAGTGTAAAGTATCATATCAAGAATCACATTTTCCCGTGTCCACATCGTGCAAGCGAAGATCGAACGGAGCGGCGTACTCCTTTGGAGGCGAGCAAACAAGAAAAAGTCGACGGTCGTCCGCGCAAACTTGCGCGCAAACAGGCAAACATAGCGCAACTCGGGCATTCGCGTGTACCAATCAAAACTTATAAATATAGACGGGGCGCAAACTAAGCAAAAGCGGCGTCGGCGCACCTATAGTACATATAAGCGCATAACGTACCGGGCGTAACGCATGCAAGTTCGCAAACACACGGGCGCGCTCGCACACAGGCCGCAAGACGAAAGAAAGAAGGCAGCCCGCAAGGAGAACAAGGACGGCTCGGGTCGGGCGAGTCGACCACCCCCCCGCCTCCTCCCCGGCCACCCGAGGGAGCGAGACGGAGACAGAGACGCTGCAATTCCGTCGGGGCGCTCGGCTATACCGGCGCTAGTTCGCCGCCACCCCCTCCGAGGGGAGGCGAGAGGGGGGGAGGCAACGGCGGCGGAAGCCGCTCACTTGGCGATTAAGAACACGTACTAAACCCTGGCCGCCGCCGCCGGTTTTCCGCGCTGGTCCCCCCCTACTCGCGACCCCCTTGAGCAGCCAGCGGCGCCGCGAGAGAACCTGGGATCAATACAACTTACTTCCCCGAGTCAGGCTCCCTCGCCTCGCATTATACGTCCCGCTCGCCCAGGCGCAGTCGGCGTATCCCGCGCGCGCGATAGGGGGGCATCTCTCGCTCGCCGGCGAGCCCCTCCTTGATCCCTCGGAGAGTGTTCTTATGTCCCGCGCGGGAGGGGGTGGGAGGCGGCTTCTGCTTCTTACGCCCGTCGCCGGCCACCCCCCGGCAGCCCGTACACGGCCCCAGAGACGCCGCAGCCGGAATACATAACGCCGCCGGCGCCGTCTTTCCCCGCGCGGGTGTCTCTCTCTCTCTCTCTCTCTACGGCTGTCTGCCCGGCTCGCTTCCTCCCTCTTCCTCTCGGAATCATATTTTACCGGGCGCTCGAATGGGCCGCGATTAATTGCCCCGGAGTTGAATGGAATTTATTAACGCCGACGCTTGCATGCGCCGGCCCCAAAGCGCGGCTGTACTACTTGCTCGAGCTTGATGAGCGCTATTCCGTGTGTTATTGCGCGGAGGACTTTTTCTTTTAATTAATGGCGAAGTATCGATTCTGAAGACACTTCCAGTAACGAAATGTCGATTTCACCTTTAAAGGCATTGGTCGCTCTTTTTTGTAAGTTCCATATTAATTAAGGGGTGCGATCATAATGTGGTGAATAAAACTTGCGCGGAGCTTTTTAACTTTTTTGTTTTTAACTACTGAAATACTTTTAATTTAGTACTTTATGTAGTTCAACGAATTTAAATTACTTAATTAGCAAATGAGAGTAAAAAATGTCTTAAAGAGAAGAGCTTTACGGGAAAAATTAAAATTCCAGCTTTTATAATGCACATTAAAATGTTTAGCTTACATTTACGACCACCTCAATTAAAATATAGTGAAAAGTTACTCCGACATTTGTCTTGAATCTCACAAAAAATTACATTCACTGAAGGTTTATTTAATATGAAAAGAATGTATTATTTTTACTAAATTAAGTAAAACAATTCCTTAAAAAGTAATCTGATTATTGTAAACTTCAACTATCAGTTGAACGCAAAGATACAGATTCGCCAATCTTTTTATTATTCTTTAAATTTCATATAGGAACTGAAAAAATAAAAATTTAATTTCTCAAGCTTATAACCACCGCATATACAGCTCAGCGAGGAATCCTCGCACGCAATGAAAATCCTTGCTCCCCAACGGAAAAAAAACGGCGCAGCGCCGCCTTCTCGAAGATAAGCCGTCCAGCCGCGAGTATAAATATTTGCCCCGAGTGTCGCCCCGTAAACGAAGAACAAATGTTTGCGCCGCGCGGAACCGATACCGAGTGCCCGAGCGAAAAAACCGGAACGAAAGGGAAGAAAAAAAAAGAAAGAGGGCGGATGGAGAAAAGCCCGCGCGGGGCTACGAGAGGATCAGAGCTCCTCTGGGTCCGCTCGGGTGGCGTTCCTTCGCTCTCGGCTGTCCAAGCCTCTATCGATCGTAAGGAGGCCGCCTCGCGCGCACCGCCACGGATACATTCTCGCACTTTCGCGCGCGCCGCCGCTCTCGGTGTGCATCATAAATATTGGAGCGCGAGCGTCCGGCATCCCGCGCCCCTGCCCACCCCCCGAGTTTTACGGTCACTTACACTATCTTAGTCGGGCCGCGCGCCGGTGTGGGTGGAACGCCCAGGTACTGGCCCGCCGGAGATATAGGAAGGCGAGCTTTTGTGCAGCTTATACGCGAGGGTCGCCCGGTACGAGGGATGCGCCGCGCAGTAAGATTGTTACTCGATAAATTTAAGAATTTTATGGGGTTTTCAGGGTGAACGAAGACACGGCGGTCTGATTGAGTCATCAAATATCAGAGGTTCTTTTGTACGAGATTTTGATATTTTGAGAGGACAGATTTAATTATTAATGTTACGAAAAAATAGCGACATTACTTTTACAAAAGAATTGTTATAAATTATACATACTGAGAGAAATTTCTCAAAAATTAGGTGAAAAAAAGAAATCGTGGGATGATTTACAGCACTGATAATTTTTGTGGGAGTATCGTTGAGATATTTATTCGAATCTTATACATGACGCATTAAAAGCTCCGCCATTTTTACGGAGCTTTTCTTGCGAAGATTGCTGAGCTTTCAGCAGGCCAGCAAGATATAGATAAAAATAAGTACTTTTCCCACAAAAATTTACAGTACTGCAAATTATCCTTCGATTACATTTTTTTCACTAAATTTTTATGCAGTGTGTTTCACCGGATTTATTATTACGAAAAAATCCTCCTTGTATTTTTCGTCATAAGGCCTTAAAATGCGATTTCTCAAAAACATAACAGCCTATATGACGAAATTAGACGAACAGTATTTTTTGATATTATAGCCATAAAATTCGTAAGACAATTTAAACATTAATCGATTGCAAATCAATTAACGGGCAACTATAATCTTCATTATATAAGTAAAGCGATAAGACGAACGACAGCGGCATATTACCTTGAAAGCTCGGAAAGCGGCCACGGCGAAGCTCCGTCCATTGGACGTATCGATTTTCAATCAGCCGATATATCGACGGGCGAACTTTTCAGCGCAAATCTTCGAGTCAAACTGTCCTTATCGGACTTCAGATCGGTGGGGCCCGTCGCCTATCTCCCATCGTGCCGCGAGCATCCGACTGTCGGCGTGCACACGTGTCCGGCCGCGCGCGCGCGCGACACACACGTTTCCTTTCCTCTTTGGCGAGATTTTGCTGCACCTCGTCGCTCGTCAGCGCGAATTTCCAGCTGAAAGGAGCCTCTCTGGACTTGCTATTTGCGATCCGCAAACGATACATCGAGGGAGACGGCGGGAGGGGGGAGGGGGAAATAGAGAGATCTATTGAGGACCGCGGGCGACGAGATGCATCTCGAGAGACACGAAATAAACTTTGCCGAAGCTGGAAACAAGTCCGCTTGAATCAACAAGTGAACTAATCGAATGGACCTCGGCGAGTTTTATGCGCCCGGCGGTGCGGCCTTTGTCTCGGCGTAAAAAGTGAAAGCTCGCGCGAGTTAAGCTCCGCCGATGATATTTTCGAATTAAAACTTTGTCGGTCAAATATTTGTTACGCTAAGTTTAATAAGATAATATTTGCATTATTATTTTTATTTTTTTTTAAATTAAATGTTACTTTTATTGAATAATTTATTGACACAGAAAAACTTCATAATTGAAGATAAAAAAATCACCGACATGTCGTCTTAATAAATTATTTAAATAACAGCCACTCGTTTAGAATAGTCATTCGTTTTCTTTCCATACACAAACAATCAGATAGATTAAATAGCATATTTTGATAAAATCTATTTAAGAGCTTTAAAACTACTATGCAATCTCTGTTCATAAGGTATCGAACATCACTCATAGGACTGTCTGATAAGTCGTCGCAGAAAAACACGAGGAATGCGAAGAGCTCGATATTAAATAGGCTCGCGCCTAATACCCATCCCGGGCAGCGACTCGCCCCCTCCCCCCTTACCTCCCTCCAAACCTCAAACGCAAAAGTACCTGGTACGCGACTCACCGGACGAATAGAGGGCATTCAAAAGAGACAGAGAGGGAAGTAGAGGAGGCGGCGGCGGTGGCGGCGGGAAACGCTGGCCCCAGCCCCGGCAAAAGCGATTAATTACTTTGAGCAATTTGCTCACCAACTCCACTCAGCTCGTAGACCGACACTATTCTCGTTTCTCTGTCGAGGCAGCAGCGGCAACGTTTCCCTCCCCGCGGCCGCCACCCTCCCCTCCTCCGTGGAGCGAGCGGCCCCCGGTGTACGCGTGCATGTTGCGGCGGCCCGTGAGCCAAGGAATGCGATTGCACACCGCGGCATTTTAATTTACACTGTTCTTTTCGACGATCCGCGGCTCGAAGGGGCGCGACAACTTTTACTCGACTGCGGCCAGCCGAGGCGACCGAGGCTCTCGAAGAAACCGTCGGGCATCTTTTCATTACGGCGATTCGAAAGGCAAGGAGCTTTTTTAGGGTTTTACGAATGGGTACAATCATAATTTGAAGGGATAACGAACTAGAAATTTTGCAGTATTATAAATCGCCGCTTAATTTTTTAAAAATTAAATGAATCTACATGAAACTATTTTGAATTAGTTAAATACTGAACTAAAGATTCTAAAAAAGGCTTACGTCATATTAAAGAAACATTATTAAAAAAATTTTATCTGCAAATCGCCACTAAGAACTATAGGGAAGAGCGGGGCATAGCGGGCCGTTGGGCAATGTGAACCTTCGGGGCATAGTGGGCCACCTCATTAAATATGTTTCATTTGCTGTGAAACATATTTCTTAAC
>JAXIUT010000037.1:8987314-9002835 GCA_035586675.1 Eurytoma californica | reverse complement strand
TACACTTACATTTACACACACCCTTTCCTCAAAATATCCCCTTTGAGTAAATTTCATTAATTGCGCAATACGAACGGAAAAAGATATCAACATTTTCCTCCAACCGCAGGGTATGACGGGCGCGATGGCGATCCTTCTGAAGGACGCGATCGAGCCGACGCTGATGCAGAGCGTGGAGGGCACCCCGGTGCTGGTGCACGCCGGGCCGTTCGCCAACATCGCCCACGGCTGCTCGTCCATCATTGCGGACGCGATCGCCCTGAAGCTGGTCGGGCCCGAGGGCTTCGTCGTCACGGAGGCCGGCTTCGGCTCCGACATCGGCATGGAGAAGTTCTTCGACATCAAGTGCCGCACCTCGGGCCTGGTGCCCAATGCCGTCGTCCTCGTCTCGACGATACGCGCCCTCAAGATGCACGGCGGCGGACCGGCCGTCACGCCCGGCGCGCCCCTCAAGAAGGAGTACGTCGAGGAGAACGTCGAGCTCGTGAGGAAGGGCCTGCCCAACCTCATCAAACACATCAGCAACGGCACCAAGTTCGGCGTGCCCGTCGTCGTCGCCATCAACTCCCACCAGTAAGTTGACAAAGGAAATGCACTTTTCTGTGAAGTGTTGAAGAATAATTAACGTCTTGTTAATATCGTATTGACTTGTAGAATATTATTACATTTTTTTTAGAAGATAGCAAAATATCCGTTTGAGTAGTAGGTTTCGGAGAATGTATTTATGCGTTTTATATTATAATTTATTTTTAAACAATTATTACGCTTCTTTTACGCGCTAAGAAAAATTTAAAAATTATTGTATTTTATAGTATAGAAAGACTAATTACTAACTAACAGAATATAAGATGTCGGAACTCCGTTTTTGTTGATTGGAGTAATTTAATTTTCTTGCATATAAAAATGAATGAAGCTAACATTTTTTATTTTACCGCACGATTGTTTTTTAGCGTAAATTTTCCTCACAATATTATTTAAAATAGTACTATTCCAATTAATCTCTTTAATTTAGCAAATATTTGATTTATCCATTATTTAAAAAAACCTCGAATTCATATTAGATTGTGTATAATAAAGTTTAACAGAATCATATAAAAAATAGGCTGAATTTTCTGAAAATCTGTAGCAATTTTACTTCATCTCACATCGTTAAAAATTATCAATATATTACACATCACAGACTGTCAGAAATTTAAAAGTTTAATTAAAAAGAAAACCGAAAATAATTACAAAGAATAAAAATGAAAATGACGATAATTACAGGAGCGACACACCTGCAGAATTGCAAGTAGTTAAGGAAGCCTGCTTGGCGAACGGCGCGGCGGACGCGGTAGTGTGTACGCACTGGGCCGAGGGTGGAAAAGGCGCCGTGGAACTTGCCGACGCCATCGTGGCCGCCACCTCGAAACCCAGCAACTTCAAGTTCCTGTACGACCTCGATCAGAGCATCGAAAACAAGATCAACACAATCGCCAGGGAAATGTACGGCGCCGGCGAAGTAGTTATCGTTGATAAGGTACGACGAAAAATTAAATGTGCAAATCTGAAAAAAAAAATTAAATTAACTTAAATTAACCCGTGCGTTTCTTTCCAAACTTTCAGGTAAAAGCGAAAATCGCGGAGTACACTAAACTGGGCTATGACAAATTGCCTCTCTGCATGGCGAAGACGTCGAACTCTCTGACCGGAGACCCGAACGTCAAGGGAGCACCAACAGGTTTCAAGATAGAAATTACAGATATCTTCGTTTCAGTCGGCGCTGGTTTCGTTGTACCGATGGTCGGCGAGGTACGTGTTGAGTGCACCGTCTGAATGAAAAATTTTATGAAAAAATTATTTTTTATGTTCTTTACGCTTGTTGCAGATCATGATGATGCCTGGATTATCCACGCGGCCGAGTATTTACGACATGGACTGGAACAGTGAAACGGATGAGATCGAGGGATTATTTTAAGAATAAGAAATACTTTTAATTGTTAAAAAATCTACTTGTATATTCACATTAACATTCCTTGTTACATCATCTTTATACAGTTTCAATCTTTATCATACGTTTGCATATTTTAATTCATTTTTATATCGTAATGTATAATTATTATATATAAATACAACTTTCAAAAGCAGTTTTATCATTTACTACTTTTTAATAAATCCTATTACATTCTACTCCAAATGATCTTTTTTATTTGATCTTAACAAGAGCTCGAAATTTAGCTGATCTTGACCTTGGATTTTCATAAATTTCTTCATCACTGGGTGTTAGGACGTGCTTGTGTGCCATTATCCAAGGAGATTCCACAAGTTCCATGATCTCTTCTTTACACGTCCAAATCTTTCCATAATTAACATACCTCAATGGCAATCGATTTGCCACGCTATCCGTGACATTTCCAGACATTTGCCTCTTGACAATGGTATCTTCTAATGAATGAAAAGATATGGCAATCAAACGTCCGTTTATTTTCAAAAGTTTCTCTGCAATGACTATGCCATGATTAATTTCATTCAATTCGTTATTTACAAAAATTCTCAGAGCTTGAAATGTTTTAGTAGCGCAATGTTGAAATCGGCCTAGTTGATCAAGGGGTTTGTCATCGGGAAATAACGATTCGATCAATCTTGCCAATTCTTGAGTTGTTCTTAAATTTCTAAATCTGTACCTTGCTTCTACTATTGCTCTTGCAATTTTCTTTGCCCTTTTCTCTTCCCCATAATATTTTATTATGTGATATAACTCTCTTTCGTCCGCTCTTGCCAAAACATCTGCTGCTGTAGGCTCATCGGGGCACCTCTTTCCATCCATTCGCATGTCCAAAGGGCCATTTTTTGAAATCATGAAACCTCTTCCAGGTGTATCAAATTGCATAGACGAACAGCCAAAGTCAAACAGAAATCCGTCAATACTTCTTTCTCTCACTTCATGTTCTGCGAGTAACTCTGGTAATTCGGAAAATCTACCGAGCAATGGAATCACTTGACCAGGATATTCAAGAGCCAGTTGTTTGGCATAGTTTACTGCAACTTCATCTCGGTCAAGAGCAAATATTTTAACATCAGGCACAGTTTCTAAAATTTTCCTTGAATGACCTCCTGCGCCAAAAGTCATATCTACAACTGTTTCTCCAGGTGCAAGTCTTAGATATTGTAAGGTTTCTTTTAACATAACAGGAGTGTGTGGTAATTTAGATTTACTTACATCACACTCAAAGTTGGGTCTGATATCGTTAACACTATAATTTCTTCTGCAGACTTTAAAATATTTTAAAGCTTTGGAACAATTCATTTTTGCTTTCTTTAAAATATCGCTTAAAAATTTGTGTCCTGTTCACATATGTACTTTATTCTTATAATATAAATAAAGTTGATCACTCTGAATTTCCTTTACTAAATTTTCTTTTCAACTTTTGAAATAAGCCCAACTTTTTCTGTTCTGCAAACTCAAAAAACTCTTTACTCAATGCTACTCGGCACTGTTCACGTTCTAGTCCAAGAGCAGTTTGTTTAAATGGATTCGGATGCTTTTTACCCCAATGATTATTTACTATCCGTTCTAAACTTTCGTATTGCCTGCGGCACTTTTCTTCGTCTTGTAATTTTGTGTTCTCACCTTTTGAAAAACTAATTTTCAATTGGTTCCGAATGTGCTGTGCAAGACCACTGAAAAAAGTAAATATTTAAAATTAATGTGTAATAATACAAAAAAATATCATTTTATAATTTAGTAATTTTTACTGTTTTATAGAGGCAAATTAAAAAATTGTTTAAAGACATGCATGTGTACAGATAAACAATTTTTTAATTTGCCGCTCTATTACAGTAACAATGGCGTCGCACATGTTTCCGCCAAAACATCTGATTCTATAACCACCCAGATGATAAAACAATTACTTAGTTACATCATGTAATGAAAGTAAACTTTTAGCTCGAAATAAATTATTTCTTTATATCGTTAACAAAAATATATAAACCAATACGTCTTTTTACGAGTAATTGTTTTATTGCATTTAAAAATGGATATGATTAACCTGAAACTGATCAGCAGTAAAAGAGCCAACAAACGTCTATGAAAACAAATGATTTACGCAAAAATAAAGTACATGATTACTTACTTTGGTCTAGACGGATCAAGTGGTATTTTCTCCAACAATCTCATATACTTTCTATACAAACTTGCCATGATAAAATAGAATTATTTATTCCAAACAACTCTAACAACCAGTCCACCCATCACGTCCTCCATGTCCCATAATTTAGCGGAAATACAGAAGCGCCCTCCTATCCTCGGTAACTATAAAATAATCGATTTGCGGGAAAATACAAAATACTTCAATTGAATTATTTTTTAATAATTCTTTATTGATCAATACAAACGTCTACGAAGCTAAAATATCTAATATATTATTATATTGTGTAATTCTATACATGGACATTTTTAAATTTGAATCGTTAAAGAATACACTTTAACAATTCACTATTAAAAGTCTTATTGGATATGCATGTACAATCAGTGAGCAGGTTTATTCTTTTGCCAATTTCCCTGAAAAATGGAAATTTAAATGTTAACTGAAAATTTGTTATTATAGTTTTAATAGGTAGTAGTAAGATAGTTACATAAGTAAGTGGCCACGAATGAGTTTGGGTTTGCGGTTTAGAATTTATATTTTCATTATCTCTGGTATTAGTTGTCAGGAGAGGTAGCCTGATCGGAATCATTATTATTTGTAATACTTTTACGAATATTTGAGTCAACTCTTTGTTCGCTGTTTAATTCAATGTTTACTGCATTATCAGTAACATCAACTGAAGCTTCATTTTTCCATACCTGGACCCAAGGGTTGTCGTAAATTGGATAAACCTCGTAAATAACTGACCATGGAGTAATCTTGGAATAGTCAAGAGTAGCAGCTTCACAGGAAAAAATTGAAAGAGATGCAGAAAGAATCTAAAAATAATTATACACTTAGAATATTTTCATAATTTTGTACAACAGTAGAATTGTTTCAAGATTTCGAAATTTAACAACATTTAACACAAAACTTACAAACAGTGAGGAATACATTGTAAGGTTTGCAAGATTACTAATGAATTTGTAGTGAACAGAACTTATTTTATAGTCTCTAACAAAGCACTTATTAAAAAAAAAAATATGAAGTGTAATTTTACATCTTGGATTAAACATCTTAGGTTTCATAAGCTAAAGATCATCTTTTACTTAAGATTAAATAAAACTAAAAATGTGAGTATGGAAAAGAAAAAAACAAACATCTATGTACTTTAAAAATAATAATTTATTCTTGTTAGAGAAAGACTTACAGATAAATATGAACATCTTAGATGCTTATATAAACTCTTTATATACTTTATCTCTCAACTGCTTCCAAGGGCACTACATTGCAACCTAGAAGACCCTTCCCACTCCAAGGTCGAGGAATTAAAGTCAATGCAAATGTATTTGATCCTCGCTTGATCTTTACGTCAACATTTTTATATCTACTATTCTCAACCAGGCTTCCAATGTCTTTCAGTGATTTAAAATTTGTGTTTGAAATTGTTCCAAATTCCAATATAAGGTCTTCGACTTGTATGCCCTACAAAAGAAATTTATTAATTCAGTATTGAACAGATGATGTAATTAAAATTATATGATAAAATCAAATTTTAATTTTTTCAACTGCTTGATAAAAATGAAGAATGTTAAAGTCTTACTGCTAATTCTGCTGGAGATCCTGGAGAAACTAAATTAACTCTTAAAAATGGTTCTAATAAAAAGACTTCCTGCATGATGCTGGAAGTTGAAGATGATTCCTGGGGTCCAGCACCTGCGGCTTGATGAATTTTGTGCAGACCTTGCTCTATTTTCAGCATCAATGCTTTGTGATCATTTTGTAAACCTGTAAATTATAATTAATTAATTAACTTCAATTGGTACTAAGAAATAAAAATAATTAATTTTTACAAATCATACATATTATTTTATGCCTAGCGTGGCGAATCTGGTAAATATCAATATCATTCCTTGGATATCCCTGTGAGTCTACCAGCTCATCAGACATGCCCACATGATTCTAAAATAATGGAAAACATTGATATGCATTATTATGATACCCCCAAATATGACAGATCATAGTGCGCGAACAATAACCTATCTGACATTTATTTTTGGTGCGGTGAATTAACGTAATTTTAGTATTAATCAGTACTTACAGAATCTAGAATGTCTTTTGCTGCCTGAATGTCGGCTTCAAGTTTATCTTTCTTATTCATCAACTGCAAAACAGCAGCTTTCGCTTCTTCCAAGTCTTTATCGACCACCATTTTCGATAGTTATGAATGTTATGATACACAGTACACTCTCACAAATAAAGAACCAGTACCGTATCTAAATTTATCAAGACCCTAACCTCGAAAACTTTTTTTAATGAAAATTTAATATTTATTTTATTTTTTATGGAATTAGATAAGAAAATTAACTAAAATCGCTGCTTAAACTGATAAATATAATACACAAGATTTTTACAATAATATTAATTTATTTATTTTTTTTTTTTTTTTTTTTTTTTTGTGTAAGCACTTATGTAGTTAAATCTATTTTTTTAAACTTCACTAAAGCAATTTGTGAATAATAAAAAATTGGTTCAAGACTAATGTAAAAAAAGAAAAACTCTTTTTTTTAAATATAAATTATTTTATTACAAATATTTTTTACAAGTTCTTAAAATAAATTAGATCAAAAACATTTAAGTTGGGGATATTTGTGTACATTCTACCATATAAGTATAATAGAAATAAATTCATTACATTTGTTTTTAAAATTCAATTTAATATTTAATATAAATTTACACATTCAAAGTGATTTTGCAGTAACTGAAATGCAAAGAGCAAATTCTTTAATTTCAAATGTAGCTTTAAAAGGAGTAACTTTAAAAAGCTATTTTTTTAAACCCAAAATATTGACTAATGTAAAGTTTGCATATTATATATATCACATATATAATACACCGACTTCTAACTCATTATGGTATTTAATATATCTGTTCTCCAAATAAAAATACATTAATCATTTACATATCATTGGATTCCTTTGTTCACAATAAATTAATACTATACATCACTACTTCTATGTATTTTATAGTATAATAACAATAAAAAAATTGTTATAAATATTTGTAATTCTACAAAGTTGTTTTGCTTTAATGAAAATTATACTCAAAAATAAAAAGAATATATATATAGATAAAATAAGTAGCTCTTTCAGTATACAAACTTATTCTTTCTTCTTCCACGTAAATTTCGCTCTAACACTAGAAATGTCCGGAGTTAAGGGTGCATTTATAGCGCTAGTAGGTGATGTTTTGGGATGAGAAAATGGACATCCTGGTTTCATACAGTATGGATGATATTTGCATTGCACTGGAGGATGAGAGAATATACAGCCTGGTTTTGTGCATGACGATGCAAATTTACATTTAGGATGTTTATAAGCGCACTTGTCGCCAAATTTACAAGCAGGAAATGAACTGAAATATAAATTTAAAGTAAGATGTTTTAATGATACTTATTTTTTTTAGATGAATACTTTACCTGCATAAAACTTCAGGATGGTAATAGGCACATTTTATACCCAAGGTACAATTTGGCCAGTATCGACATTTCTCACTGGATTTATCAGCAACTGTTGTAATTACTGAACTAATGAGCGGCCGCTTATCAATACCTGAGAAACATCAGCTTCAATAATTACATGGAAATGTTAAAAAAATATTTGGGAATGTTTATTGAAACTTACGTAAAACTGATGTAACGGTGGATGCTAATGAAGGTTTATTTTCAGGACTACTAGAACGAGATCTAGTATAAACAATAGGACTAAGTTTTCTTTTTTTATTACTGGAAGAATTTTCTTGGAGTTTTGAATTTTCTGTATTATTTTCTCTTTCTTCTACTTTTTGGTCAACATAAACATTGTCTTGGCTAACATAAACACTATCTTGGTTAACATAAACATTATCTTGGCCAATGAAAGCATTATCTTGATTAACATAAGTATTATGTTGATTAATATAAGCATTGTCTTGGTGATCGTAAACATCTTCAATTATGATGTCTTGATCATCTTGATAATCCTCTAATATTTGATCATTTTCATTATACGACTCATATTGAGTATATTCATCATCTATTTTATTCATTGCTTCATCATCTTCATTTACCTTTAAACAATGAAATTACATTATTTAAAACTGCCCTAAATATACTTTTTATAACAGCACATAAAATAAAAATAAATTACCTCCACTACTAATGGCTCATCATTTTCAAAAACTTGTTCTTTAAGAACATTGTTATTATATCCATTTAAAGTGACTAAAAATTTTTGTTTATCATCACTTCTTTTAAATAAAGATTTTACAACATCTAAATGTTCATCAGTCACAACATTAGATGAGCCTGTAAAAAAAAGGTCTTTTTAAAATATTGATGTCATTATATCATTTAAATTTACATCATGTAAATAATTACAAACTTACGAGTTTTGCTAGATTTCTTTTTCTTTGAGTTAGCAAGTTCAACTTTTATTTTATCCATAATCAAACGTTTTTTTGAATTCAAACTTACTGAAACTATTTTACCTTCCAAAGGATCACGTGTTATTTTAACATTATTTACAGGTTTTTTCTGCTCCTAGAACAATAAAGCATACAAATAAAAAATTGCAATTCTAAATTTGAATAATTCTAAAACTGATATCAATTTATTTTTACCTTTAAACAGGGATCTACTTTTTTCTGCATTACAACAGACTGATTTGCTTCAGCTACTGCTCTTAAAAGCAAAGACTGAGTAGCTCGTTTCTGAGATGGTTTTAGTGGTTTTAAAGGCCTTGGGGTAACAATGATTTTACTTGGTACTTTACAAAGATCTTCTTCTTCTTCTTCATCATCATCATCAATTGTCACTTCCTCGATTTCTTTTTCTTTATCGTTTTTATCAATATGTTTTTTTAATTCTGGCAAATTTCTTGATTTCAATTTCTGAGCGATAGGAGGATTTACAGCAATTATGTGAGATTTAAGTGAAGTATTAATTACAGATTCAGTGTCATCTTCATCTTCCTCATCAAAACTTTTTTGAGGAAGCTGAGATAGCCTTGACAATGCAGAAAGTCCTTTGCTCTGTTTAGTCCTTACTCCCAGTCTACTTTTTACATTACTAACTCTAGGTTTACTTACTTTAGTAGTAGAATTAGAAGATTTTATAGACAACTTTTCTTCTTTATGAGTATTACTAATAATGCCAAGACGAGATTTTATTGTTCCCGATTTACTGCTCAGTCTTTCTTTATCTCTCAAGTTATCGATTCTTTTAAGTTTATCACCTTTTGAATTGATACTTGATTGAATTTTATTTCTTTGTTCACTTCGTAGATCTTCATTTCGTTGCTTTCTTTTATCTACATTTTTGCTTTGATTAGAACTACTTTTCAGACTACTGTCATTTCTTCTACCTTCTAAGTGACTTTTATTTGATGTATCACGAACATCACTACTACTTTTACTTTTTAATTCATCTTTTTTCGAAGGAGATATAACACCAAGTCTTGATTTAACAGAAACTACTGATGTAATCCTTGGTTTATTTACAAGTGATTTAATTCTGCTATCATCATCGTCATCTGAATCATCAGACATTTTTGAATATTTAGCTTGCTTTTCTTCTAAATTTTCATCAAAACTATTGGATGTTCTTTTCAAATTCTGTTTGGAAGAATCACTCTTTTTCTCAGTCACTTCACTATGTGATGATTTAGAAGAAGTTACTTTTTCAGAACTGCTAGGTTTAGGAACACTAACACTTGATGAAATAATATTTCTTTTCTCGAAATCATCCACATTGCTTTCGGAATTAGGAGTATGTTCAGAACTTTTTCTCTTACGTGTTTTATTTTCAACATTTTCCAATTCCTGCAATCCTTCTTTGCTGTCTTCTTCATTTAGCATTGCCAAATCTCCTACTAGTTCATCAAATTCTCTGTCTCTATCATGTTTTGTCAATTCAGACGATTTTTTTGGCTTGGTATCATCAACTTCTTCTTTAGGCTTCTTTCGCTCTTGATCTTCTTCTTTTTTTACAACAGCATTCGGAACAGTATCCTTGTTGCTCTTCTTTTTGGCAATTGTCACTTTCTGTAACTTTTTTAATACTTGATCATGCAACCAATTTACAAATGGTTCAGTACTATCTTCTAAAAATAGATTTAAGTCTTCATTCATCTGCTGTCGAGACTTTTTGTTTACAACCATTACTAAAATATAATCTGGCAATTCTTCATCATATCGCACTCCCAATTCGAGCAGCTTTGCTCGAATAGCACTCTGAAAAGAAATTCATAAATGAAAATAGTGACATTATTAAAGAATCTGATAAACATTAATAAAATATTTTCAAGTATATTACATATGATTAACTGATAACACGATGATTCTATTCATAATTATCAAAGAAATACAAAGTTGACTTATGTAATACGGTCCATTAAATTTTCAAATAAACATTTAAGTGAAAATATTCATCAAACAGAATGGAATAAGAAAGTGATTAGCAAAAAAACGAAATTGTTTACCCTTAATTGGTTGGTTATTTCAACACCTCGAATGTCCATGTTGCTTTCGTATACGACGCTAAAATGATATGAAAAAACTTTCCCTTTCAACCTGATATTTAAACTTTTCACATTGGAGCATTATAAAATCTCAAAACAAGAAAATTGATCTGTTCTACGCCATGTTTACGATGCAGTTCCTTCGGGTGCGCATCCAACGCGACGTTGATTACGACAGGATGGCGCAGTTTGGATTATTATTCGCGTGCATTGTAAACAAAGCTTCAGCTCGGTTTTCGGAGCAAAAACATCGTTTTTGCCAAAAGCTTGCAATTTATGAATCGTCTAATGATATAATCATTTTTAATGTAACATTTAATGAAATTTTTAAATAATTTCATAACTTATATGAAAACTTTATTTACAGGTTATGAAAATTCAAGGGGACGAGTAGCGATCGTCTGCAATGATAGTTTTTGCAATGGTCGCTGGGAATGCAGCTGCATAAAGTTAATTCGCCGCAAGCTGAGTGCGGAATTTCATAGCTATAAGTAAAAAATAATTGCTTGAATTACGCCTGCTAGCGCAATAACTTGCGCACACTCAGTATCCTATTATTGCAGTTCGATTTTCCGAAGTGCTTTCTGTTTGACATGGCGGGTGCCATTGTGCGCAGTTTTTCCGTGCCGAGGAGACAATTAGGTAAATTTGGCGATTTCTTTGCGATTTGCGAAACTCGTTAAACGATTGTTAGTTAAATGGGTTCTCCAGAATCGTATGGATGAAGTAAAAAAGGTGTCGAGTCGCGAAAAAGATCAAAATTCAATTTGTTAAAAGTTACATAACCTTTTGTAAATTTTTTGTTGCAGGTCTCCTTGGACAAGCTGTGAGCAGTCAACAAGCAAAAAGTTTTGCCGATGCTGCGCCCGAAGGAAAGGTACTACTTTTATTTACTTCTTTGTTCATCAAAAATAAGTACTTATTGTTAGTAATAGCGTATCAGTACATCTAGATCACTGTGCACAGATCAGCTGTTATGTATCTTCTGCTTCAAATTTGTTTATTGATCTATATCTAATTATTACATGATTTTGCAGATTTTGTGGCACATTTTATATTTGCCTTGTATTTTCGTTTCTATAAAGATAAATTATAATCTATTACATTTTAATTAATCTTTATTATTCAACTGATCAATTCCAGATAAAATAGTTTATCAATCGGATATATTATAGCTATAGATTAGTATACATTATATTGATAAAATAAACGTTTTTATATACATATTAAATATTTCTTTTTTCATTCATAATTTTTATTTAGAAATTTGGAAGTCCACTTAAAGATGAAGACCGCATCTTCACAAACTTGTACGGCAGACATGACTGGCGACTGAAAGGAGCTATGAAGCGAGGAGATTGGTATAAAACCAAAGAAATATTGGATAAAGGTGCCGACTGGATTATCAATGAAGTTAAAGTTTCTGGTCTTCGAGGCAGAGGAGGAGCTGGTTTCCCTTCTGGAATGAAATGGTCCTTTATGAACAAACCTTCTGATGGCAGACCAAAATACCTTGTTATCAATGGAGATGAAGGAGAACCAGGAACTTGTAAAGATCGTGAAATTCTTCGTCATGACCCACATAAGCTTATCGAGGGTTGCTTGATCGCTGGCAGAGCTATGGGAGCTTGTGCAGCTTACATTTATATCCGTGGAGAATTTTACAATGAAGCTTCTAACACTCAAGTTGCTATTGCAGAAGCTTACCAGGCTGGTTTGCTTGGAAAGAATGCATGTGGATCTGGCTATGACTTTGATGTTTTTGTTCAAAGAGGAGCTGGCGCTTACATTTGTGGTGAAGAAACTGCTTTGATTGAATCAATTGAGGGAAAGCAAGGAAAACCCAGACTAAAACCACCTTTCCCTGCTGATGTTGGTCTTTTTGGCTGCCCCACAACTGTAACAAATGTTGAAACTGTTGCTGTGGCACCAGTAAGTGTATTTATATTATTAAAACTATTTAGTATGAATTACGCAAACCAAAAAACTGATTTTAATATTATTTTATATTTGGATAATACTATATTATTCAAATAAGAAAGTCTATTTACTAAAAGTTTGTTTCTTCATTGTAGGCTATTTGCCGTCGTGGAGGTTCATGGTTTGCATCCTTTGGAAGGCCTCGGAACAGTGGAACAAAGCTTTACAATATTTCTGGTCATGTTAACAACCCTTGCACAGTTGAAGAAGAAATGTCAATTCCTCTTAAGGAATTGATTGAACTGCATGCTGGAGGTGTCATTGGAGGCTGGGACAATCTGTTGGGTATCATTCCTGGAGGTTCTTCTACCCCAGTCATTCCAAAACAGTAATTACTATTAAAATTTTGATTAGCTGCTAGATAAATTTTATCCAAACTAATATTCCCATTCTAAATATTTTAGCATTTGTGATACTGTACTGATGGACTATGATGATCTAGTCAGAGTGCAAAGCTCCTTTGGTACAGCAGCTATTATAGTCATGAACAAACAAACAGATATTATTAAGGCAATTGCACGCCTCATTAGTTTCTACAAACATGAGTCCTGTGGTCAGTGCACTCCTTGCCGTGAAGGAATTGGTTGGATGTACAAAATAATGCAGAGGTATTCATCAACGTTAAATATGGCGCAATACATTGAAATAGTTACTTTTAATAGTTACTTTTTTCAAAAAATTTGTTTCAAATATTAATTTTATTTTTCAGATTTGTCCAAGGTGATGCTGAAGTGCATGAAATTGACATGCTCTGGGAACTGACCAAGCAAATTGAATTGCACACAATCTGTGCCCTTGCTGATGGTGCAGCATGGCCAGTGCAAGGACTCATTAGACATTTTAGACCAGAAATCGAAGACAGAATTAGATGCTTCAAATCGGGAAGAGCAGCAGTTTCAAATTAATAGATCATATAGACCAATGATTCCCTTTGAAGAGTAAAAACTGTTGTTTATTTATTTTCACGTGTATATAAAAGCTCGGTTGGAATTTTTATAGAGGAGATTTGTAAAATATAATGAAATCTCTCTAGAATTCTCAGTATTTTACTGAATCAACATTTGTCTACTAAAAGTAGTTGCCCAGCAACTGTATTAAAAATTATAGTTATATATATATATATTGTTTATATCCGATTGAAATTATTTTTTAAAACATTTTTTTCATGTTCACAGTTACAAAATAAATCCATTTTATTTAAAGCTCATTTCAATTCCCATCAATTCAAGTAAAATCGATATTTTTTTTACTTCAAAAAATATATTTAAAAAATTCCTTCACATATATAAACAGTAATTACAACAAATTTCAACAAGTTCTTCATTCTTTTTTAAATTCCTATTATCAAAAGAGATGGATTTTCTACGTAGTGCTTCCACAGGTTGGAGAATTTGGCCATCGTGACGCCGTCGACGACTCGGTGATCGGCTGCCCAACTGACCGTCAGGATGTTCACCGGAATGACGTTATCCTGCGCGTCGAATCTCGGTAATCGCTGAATTTTTCCGACGGCTCCTATTACCACCTGAGGTGATAATATCACTGGTTTCGTATACGTTCCTCCAATCTACAACAAAAAAATTATATATATATCTTTGCACAAAATCAACAAAATAATCTCACAACGAAGAAACTTACGATGCCGATGTTGGATAATGAAAAGGTGCCTCCCGTGAGATCATTAAGAGGGAGCGCTGCATTTCTTCCCAGCGCTTGCAGTCTATTGAGTTCTTTTGCTATATCGACGATACTCAAATTTTGCACGTTTTTTATGTTGGGAACAACTAGACCGCCCGGAGTGTCCATGGCCAGAGAAATATTGTGCTCCTTGATCATGTTCGCCTTTTCGGATTTCTCGTCCACCAGAGCGTTCAGCTCGGGATACTCGGCCAAAGCTCGGGATATCGCTTTTAAGAAGAATGGCATGTAAGACAGGTTCATGCCTTGACTTTTAAAAGCTTCCCTCACTTCTGATCGCAGCCGCACGAGTTTCGATACGTCACATTCGTCACTGTATACGAAGTGTGGAATTGCCTGCAAAATGAAATTATCTTTGTTACAGATTTTAAAATACTGGATTTATAAAATATGGTCCACCAATTGTTAACTTTGCATGTAGGTATAAAAAAGATTAAAAAGACCTAATTTAGAAAAAAATAAGTAAATGTTAATGAATTATTGATTATTAATGAAATGTAAATCACAAAAACATACAATGCAACTTCATTGAATTTCAAATAAAGCTTATTCAAAGAATAATGAACAAATAACAACAATATACAATTCTATTTAAATATTTGATATTTTCAGGTCTAATATACAAAAAGAATATATAAATATTTGACCATAACTCTCATACTAAAAAAACTACTGGATAAAAATAATAATAATTTACTAGTTAATAAACATTATACACATCATAAGTGTGCAGATGTAGAATAAGAGAAGTCGATTTGTATGATAGTTAAAAAATCAATGTTATATCTTCACAAAAACGAAGTCTACTAACGAACCTACTACAGTTCTTTTGATTTCCCTCAAATAGGGATCTGACAAAACTTGCCAAAGCATTGTGGAAAATAAAAATATAATTGACACTTAAGGGCAATTACTTTTTAATAGCCAAACGAATACGATACGATTGAGTGCTTTGTAAATATTATTAAAATTTAGGTAGAATAACTCCTTACACTTGACTTAAAGGACCATCTTTATTTGGCTTATTTTTATTTAGCCGACGTTTCGGGCATTTACTATGCCTCTTTTCAAGACTTATAATTACAAATCAGTTTAATAAAACATCGTTAAAGATTTTTAAAAATAAACTCATACATAGTCTCTGAGTGAACTAGTATGTTGTCGAGTTCTCGGAAGATTAAAG
>JAXIUT010000037.1:8969774-8987214 GCA_035586675.1 Eurytoma californica | reverse complement strand
AGAGAGAGAGAGAGAGAGAGAGAGAGAGAGAGAGAGAGAGAGAGAGAGAGAGAGAGAGAGAGAGAGAGAGAGATACTCGGAGATAAGGAAACTAGCTTTAGACGAAAATTATACGCCGAAGTCGCGGAAGGAAAAAAGTGGGGCAGCGGGGAAAAGATAATGATTACAAAGCAGCCGCGCGAGGTCGATACACTGGGGCTTCTTCACACCGCCGCTATCGCCGAATCTATACGCGTGTAATTGTCCCACCGCCCCCTCCTTTCACGAGCAATCGAGCTTTTACAACGGGATCCGATAGGTTCACGCCACCGAACGAGACAAGTGGCGTTTTGTTCTTTTAACGACGTCGTTGTACTCGGCTCATTTTTTCCTCGGTATATAGCCAACAGTACGAGCCTTGCCACAAAGTACCCATAACAGGTATCGATAAGCGAGTGGAACATTTTTTTTCTGTCGATCGCGACAAATCGCGCGGCCGAGGCAGCTCGCTTTAAATAAACTTTCGCCCGTTAATTATTACCGCTCGAGAGCCGTGCAAACGGACCTTGAATGTATTCTCGAGACATTTTCGCTTATTTCAAGCGCAGCCGTATTTTTAGACCACTCCGGCACTTTTCCGAGCGACTACGCCTGGCACCCCGCGCTCTCCGCCCGCCCGATACGAAGGCGCGCCGACGCTAATACCATCGATTTGCCATTATTTCGTCAATGGACGCAAATTGACGGGGGGAAAGCCGGGTTGGCCTTTTTTTCGTGGTGATCGCTTCTACCCCTCCGTCCGCGCGGCGCCGAAACGCCACCCGCGCGATCATCGCCGGCGAGTAAAACAAACGCCGCCGGCTTCGCAAGCGCCTCTCCGGGCCGTCATTTAATCAATTAAGCCGCTCTAGCTTCGACGATTTGTTATTTAAAAATCGACGCTGGTAACGGAGAGGAGCGAGTACGTAATATACGTATCTCGCGGGGATGAATGAATCGATATATAGCGCGAGGCGATAAAACCCCTGATGCGCCGGTTATTAGGCTCTCGAGCGCGAGTGATAATTCGTGAACTATATGTGGAGTAATGCGTTTTTTACGTCAAGCAACTTTTCGCATTATCGCGCGGCAAATGGCACCGATGTTTTTGACCCGGATTTATCGGAAACGGATATTTTCACAACTACAGCTACGTGTGCTTCTATTTTTTTAATCCTCGCTACTTTTTAAACCCAAAATGTTAATAGACTTTCCTTCGTATTTTATATAGCGACAGCGAACATTCGTTGATAAATAAAAATAAAACTCGCTATCACTTTGTAAAATTATAAATATTAAGAATAGCTTGAAGCTTGGCTATATAAGTTTTCAATAATATTCAAATTTAAAAAAATGTAATAACTTTTTGCATTTTATTTGTATCCAGGGATTGTTATATAAATTATTGTAGTTGAGACATTTCGGTCTGTTAAACGCTTTAAATTGAATTTTTCCTGATAATCAAGTTTTACTGCGGGGTAAGTGGATGAAATTACACCGAGAATACGCTAACCTACGTAAGAGAAAAATATAAATCTGTGCCAGGAACATAAAAAAGTGAAACGCAATTGGTTATACTATAAACTTACACGAACAGTTTCAAAAATGCGGATCTTGAAATAAAGAAAGTGAAATGTAGCTGCAATTTTTTAACGATTTACGATTGGAGTGATGTTTTATATTTTAGAACGTCGTTTAGAACATTGTCTAACTTTAATTAAATATGTTATCTAACGTTTATTATATAAGGAAAAACAACTTCATTATATTTTAGAAAAAAAATGAATTTTTCCAAATAATTTAAACTGAAAAACATCAAAGTTGACATTAGAAATGATTGCATGGCCAGTTCAAATGCATAATCACACTGAATTAATAGTTTTAAGTAAGCTATAAGCACTATACAAAATTAACGAAGTACAGAAACTTACCGAAAAACTTCATCCTGCCGAAAAGCTCCATTCATCGAATTCCTTGCACTACATCGAAAAAGCAATTAACTTTCGAGAAATTAACATCGACACTGCGAGGCGTTCAGTCACTCAACGCGGTCTGTCCTATCTACTATTTATCATTTTTTCCAATTTGCATATCTTTTACCGTCCTTCACTTTTTCTCCTGCAGCATATCCTGCAGTCACAGTCTTTTTCAAAGCTACTACAATGGTGTTTCACAAAACTCACATAAATTGAAACAATGCGAAATGGAAAATGACAGAATGAATAAACTTAGAGCAAGCTCATTGGCTCAATGCCAAGAAGAACCGAGCTATCCGCGAAGAAAAAGAAACTGATTTGAAGCGCTAGTTAATGCAACGAGTGCACGCGCCGTTTTGTAAAAAGGACAGTGCCGCGCCGACGATTTCAACCTGCGGTTCCAACGTCGATGAAGCGCCGCGGTCACGTGATTACCTTATACCGACCGCAGGAACTATCTTTATTCGCATAGTTCGCTTATCGAAGGTTTTGATAGCGGCCGCACGCGGCAGTAGCTGACGGCATCCTTTCAAGGCGCGCAGATAATTAAGGTACGCACATGTATACCGGTCGGAGATAATGATATCAGTTTCAACAACAAAATTTTAAATTCTTTACTTTTTTGTTGAACGCCTGTTCAATTGTAATCGATAGTTTATTCCAAGAAAATAGTGGAAAGAATTTAATTTATCTGTAGTCGATAACGACGATATTTAATTGGTTGCACATTTTTTGAAAAATTAATCATTATTTACATTATTCTGGTCTAATAATAGGCGTTACTCATTTCATGCAGTTATCTGTACAAAAAGAATTGAAATAAACAAGTAGTTATAATGCCATTTTCTTTAAGACATTTGATACTTCAAAAACACCGCTTTTAAATATCTTGCTTCGTAAGTAACAGTTTCCTTAGCTTTGGGCACGGGTGTCATTTCTTGCAAATCAAATAGCGGCTCCAGCACTGTCGGAATGTCTCTTCCGTACACTACAAAAGAAAAGAAATAAATGTCATTTATCGCTATTGTTTCGACGCATTCCAGTTGTTTAATTACCTTCGCAGTGTTCGAAAAATTGAATGCAATCCTGCAGCGTGGTGTCATTCAACACTACCAATTGTTTAGCCAATTGTTCGAAAAGCGATAAGAAACACCTTTTAGCATAGTACCACGTATCCGTTCCCAGTTTTTTGTTGTAAGGTTCCAAGCTCTTCATCACTCTTGATATACCAAAATTATAATTACCCTTCGCGCAGTAAAGCGTTCCAATCACTAAATTGACAATGCACAGGTGAAAGAGTTTTTTATCTTGCTCCTCGAAAGAAACCGTCTCTTCTTCCTTCTCAATTTTCTTCATCAGTTGTTCGGCTTCGCTATTCTGATTCGTCATAATGTAACTCACGCACAGATTCGCTAAAACTATGGCGCTTACGTCTAAAATCTGCAAAATAATTTATAACGCTGCAAATTCCACTAAAATGACCAAATCAAATAACAAGAATTAAAATAAACAATCAGCATTTACATTGTCGTATTTCTTTTGAACGATCGGCCCGTAAAATCCGACCGCCTCCTTGAACTTGTTCTCCTGCATGAAGACAACGTGGGCGACGTTCAACTTCCAGATCTCGTGCTCGTTGCAGAATTCCGCGCTCTTCTTGAAGATCTTCTCGACCTGCAGGTAGTTGCCCAGGTCCCAGAAGATCTTCGCCTGGGCCATGAGCACCGGCACGTAGCGCTCCAGCGCATCCTCGTAGTCGTTCACAGCCTTCTTCACCGCGTTCTCGTCGTGATTCAGCCGCGCCTCCGGCACCTGCTTCGACGCCTTCCTCAGCACCTCGATGTGCTTGTTCGCCAGGTCGTCGAATTTTCGGTACGCCTCCTCGGGAGACGTTTGCTGCGTGATCAGGGCGTCCAGAAAATCGTACAAATACTGAAAAGAAAGTTACTCGTTATATTCGAATTTATTAAACTATTATATAATTTTTAATTTTAAATTGTATTACTATTTACAAATATTTTAATTATTCTAGAAGTATTAAAAACAAATTATATTTTTATACGTTTAAATAAAAGTTTAAAATTTAAAATGACTCGATCGTAAAAAAGTTCTGAAGCACTCCATTAAAACTGTAGTTGCGGGAGCCCAAAATGTACCCATGAATGAAATCATATGGTACGCTCCTGATCATTCATATTGTGTTGTGTTTGTGATCAGTTGCGAGTCAAACATAACCTCTACTGACTTATCATTATGTGTAACGATCTGGAGCACCGCAATGTATAAATGAATATAAATTTAAATAATTTGATCATTTTTTAATGGACGAAATCACCTAATATTGTTAAAACTGTTGCCGTACAATGGCGTGCAAAGTAAATCAAATATTTCTGGGCGAAATTGCTTCAGTCCAGAACTATGGAGCTTTCATTAGAATCCCGGGATGTAAACAACAGGGTTTAATTCATCGTTCACAGGTAGTATTAAACAATCTTCAATAAATTCACCGTATTGTAAATCGCTAAAACATTTCCAATTTTCTTGGTTGTTAGGTAAGCTCAGCACATGTAGACGATGTAAATGAAGTTTTACAAAGAGGAGAGCGAGTTTGGTGTAAAGTCATATCCATCGCTGAAGATGGAAAAATTGGATTATCTATGAAATTTGTTAATCAAGGAAATGGGAAAGATTTGGATCCAAATGGTGTTCAAATGCATTTGGATGAGCAGAAAAGAAAGAAAATGAATAATCGAGAAGAGAGAAAGGCCATTGTGCTTGAAGCAGTTTATAAAACAGTTTGTACAAAATGTAAAACACCTGGACATTTATCTAAAGATTGTTTCTCAACACCCGATGGCAAAAAGTATGAACTCTTGCCTGAAGAAGATGATGAACCTGCATTTAAATCCCAAGAACCCCAAGAACCTCAAGAACAGATTGAAAGCAAATCAAAAGAAAAGAAGCATAAATTAAAAAAGTCAAAAAAAAGAAAGAGGAGTAAATCATCCAAGAGAGACAGTTCAGACAGTGAAAATAGCGAGTCTTCTGATGAAAAAAGTAAGAAAAAGAAGAAAAAGTCAAAGGATCAAAAACATAAAAAGAAAAAGCGACGTGATAGTTCTAGTGACAGTGATTCTTCTGATAGTAGTATACCTAGTTATGAAAATAAAAAACATTCAAAAAAGTGTAAGCATTCTAAAACTAGGCACATGGATTAACTTAAGTACGCAATCGCACTGATTTTGATTGTAAAACGTATATCAAAAATATATTTTTTATGCTGATTAAATTAAAGATGCTGATATTAGATGAATTATTTTTTTTCTTCTACTTACCGGACTTAAATATTTATAAGTCAAATGAACATTTTCAGCAAGAACATCAGCTGCTAAATCATAGTATTGATATTTACAATACAATAATAAAATATTGGCAAAAGTTTCTGGAGGAAAAGGATTTTGTTGCAATAAAAATTGCAGTTTTTCAAATCCTTCATTAGGTTTAGTGTCCATATTGATTAAAGCTTGATTGTGCAAAGTCACTGCATCTAATTCTTCTTCTGATCTTGGTGGCATGTCTGTCAATGCTTCCTTTGCTGCTTGAACTGTGAAATATACAGAAATATATAAAAATTTGACTTTAAAATATATACCTATAGGCAGTAATAAAATATAATATGTATTACAATTTTTTAATTGGTATTCAATAGCTGCCTTTAAATTGAAAGCTTCTGTTAAAGCAGTCTCATGCAGAGTCAATGTATTACCAACACTTCGTACTTCTATACCCTCAGTTGTCATGCCTACACTGAGCTCTGGATGTTCTCGAATACCTTGTTCAATAATGTCAGCTGAAAAAAATTTTATTTGAAGATAATTTTGTAGAAATAATTACTAATTACAGCAATCATTTTATTACCAATATGCTTCAATGATGCTGCATATTCTTTTAATCTATAATAGCATAATGCTACATTGTAAGATAGATGTGGTCGGAAACCTGATATTTGTAGAGCATTAGAAAACTTCCTTAAAGCTTGTTCATACTCTCCTTCCTATAAATGAATAGTTCATTCAATTCATTACTCATTATTTATATTCAAATAAATTTTTTTATTTTTTTTATGTTTTCCTTTACCTGGTACAGTAAACATCCAAAATTAATTTCTGTGTCAATGTCATCTGCAGGACATTGATCGATGTAACTTTTAGCAGCTACAGTATCTTCCTGTCCGTACTTGATTGCAGCTTGAAGTTTCTTCACTTTAGATTCTAAACTAGGATTATTTGCAATAGTTGCACAAATTGACCATGCTTCTTGATACAAACAAGCATGATATAAAGCTTGAGCATGATAAAGTTTGTAAATAGCTTCATCAGGACATATTTGAACTAATTTTTCGTAACAACCAGCTGCAGACATAAAATCTTGTGTATAAAAGTAACAATAAGCCAGAAGAGATAAGCACTGTCTTGACTGAAAAAAATAAATAATTGAAAAAAAAAACAAATTTTAAAGAATTTTAAATGTACTTTATAAAGTTTTTTTTACTAACATTAGAATTTGCTTCTAAAAGTGCTGTTAAAACATGTATAGTTTCTGTATATCTTTGTTCTTTTATCTGAAAACATTTTAATACACTAATAAAATCCATGATTTTTGTGTGAATCTATGAGATTCTTAATTTACCATTGTATAAATTGTTTTGGTGTACTCCCCATCTTTGATTTGCATATTATATATAAATGTACTCATTGTTGCCTATTTTTAATTACATTAAAAGATATAAAATAGTTTTCTTATCAAAATAATATGATACTGACATCACCCATGTGTTGTGCTTTGACAACAGTACAGTGTGTACCATACTGTTACTATGGTAACTTACACAAACATTCTTGTATTCAGATACAAAAGCGATGTATTTTTTTATTTTTTGTTTTAGTTTTTACACCCTTTGTAAAACATTTTTTAGTATGTATTTTTAAAATTATTAAAATTGGATTAAAGCCATAAATAAAATTTATAATCTGTAAGTTGTTAAAAAATTTTATTTAATAATGTTTATTTACAATGCGCGTGAATAAATAAATTGCTATAACAGAACATCAGCAACACCTATACAATAATAGTAACAAATTTAATTGTTTATATTATACAATTTATTGAATGATTAAAAATTCTAGAAATATTTGTTGCATCTCAATGTTAATTGATACACAAAGTAGTAATAAATCATTTATATAGTTTTATACACATACATTCAATTGTAAAATGTTATGGTAAAAAAATATTCTCTTATTTCTAAAATCATGTATAATTTTTCTAAATGTATTTAGAAAATTGCACTTTTGTGTAAGAGAGAAATTAATTTTATATCACAATACATAAAATATATCTTGTTCTTTAAGTCACACTTTTCTTATATTACAATTTCATTTAAAAGATCTTAAAACAATCACAAATTTTCATTCAATTTCAATTTCAAATTTTATACAAATATTTCGTAAAATTATTGTGTATCAAAATAATAGCTTATTATCTGCTTGTACTCTTTAGTGGTGATTGTTGACAAATTGCAGATAAGATTCTTAGATCTTTTAAATTTAAGTAATTCAAAATTTCTCTATTAACTACATAAGGCAATTCAACTGGCACTTTCTGTTCAGAATTATTCTTAAAAAGGAATTTCAAAGCTATTGCACCTACTTCCAGCAGTTGCTTTTTTGCTTTACCTCTCTCATAATTTTTGCACATCATAGAAGAATATATTGGGAAGGCATTCAAGTAATCGCTTGACTCAAAGGCACTGGTTATATTCTTATTTCGTGCATAAGCAACCATTGTGTTTGTACTTTTGGTCAATATATCGTAGTAGGATACATTGTCATAAATTTTTTTACTCTTCATATTTGCCAGCTCATTCTGGCACTGTTCAAAATATAATTGTAAGCGAGAATTTTGCTTAATTAAATTTAAATTTTGTTCACTTACATATACATTTTCGGCGACTAACTTAGCTATATACATTATAAGGCAATCGGTTATGCTATGCATCATTTCTGATCCTGGAATATCCTCATATCTTGGTTTATCAGTTGCAATGAATAAAGGAGTCTCATCATCATTATCTTCAGCATTTATATTTGCATTCCAATTCAAAAGAAGTTCAACCATGTTCTTATTCATGTCATAAACTGCAAGTCTAAGTAAAGTTTGGTAAACTTTTACAGGAGCACTAATATCTGCCCCATGATATAAGAGATATTCTGCTATTTGACAATGACGTTTTTTAACTGCATAGTACAGTGGTGTAAAACCATCTAGTTTCGTTTTTAAATCAACATCCATGCCTAATTTTAAAAATAATTCAATTAATTCTTTAGATCCTCTTTTAGCAGCAAAATGAAGTACTGTGCGTCCATCTAGTGTAGTATCATATATATTAGCACCTCTTTTTATCAACAACTTTGCAATGTTTGCAGATCGATTCTCAGCAGCAAAATGTATGCAGCTTTTTCCATCTTTACGTTTTGCATGTACATTAGCATTGTGTTCCAAAAGAAATTCAACCATTTTTAAATCCTCAATTCTAATAGCAAGATGGAAGGGTATTTGACCTTGTTTATCAGCATCATTTATATCAGCTCCAGCAACCAAAAGTATTTTAGCTATTTCTGGACAATGACTAATAGAAGCAATGTGAAGAGGAGTTCGATAATAATCTTCTTTAGCATTAACATTTGCATGATAATCTAATAAAATTTTTATCATCTTTTCATCCTTATTTTTTACTGCTATATGTAGTGCTGTCCATCGATACTCTTCAAAGTCATAAATAATGTCGTTTACATCGGCTCCATTGGCTAGAAGCATTTTAGCTATTTCAGTACAACGTCCACGAACTGCCAAATGTAACGGAGTTCTGCCACTACAATTTTTTATATTAACATCTGCATTATGCTCCAAAAGAAGCTTAATCATTTTCTTGTCACCATTTTCAACTGCAATATGTAAAGCTGTTTTTCGATACATATCATAATCGTTAACATTAGCTCCATTACTCAAAAGTAGTTTTACAACTTTTACACATTGGTACTTATTTTTTACAGCAAACAACAGAGGAGTTTGTTCACATAAGCCACCTTTAGCATTAACAGGAGCTCCATGTTTAAGAAGCAATTTAATGATTGTTAATATGTCATTTTTTAATAATATTTCTGGTTTATGTTTTTTGCAACTTATATGCAAAGGAGTTTCCAAACGATCATTGCTAACAGTAACAGAAGCACCTCTTTTTAGCAGCATTTTAACTATTTCTGCTTTTCCAATGCAGACAGCTAAATGAAGAACTGTCTTCTGGGAATACTTTTGATTTTCCGGATTGACTTGGCAATTCTGTGACAAAAGCCATTTGGCAATGTTTGTGTGATTGTATGCTAAAGCCAAATAAAGTAACATGTATCCTCCTTGCCATGTTTTAGCATATGACAATCCTACAGAGGAAACAATTTTCTTGACTTTATCTAATTTTCCTCTACGAATAAGTTCACATATTTCAAAATCGCTATCATATTCCATGACTATTTCTTTTTTCAGTACATTTTTAAGAAAAATTCCATTTCTTTAATACTTTAGTTTATAAAATCAGGATCTGACAATATTTTTATCCACTTTAAGTGTTTTAAATAATGTTTCTAAAAATAAAATTCTCTGAATTAGATGACAGAATTAATAAAAATAATGTTTACAAAATTGGATATTAATTTATTACCTTGAATAATTTAAGAAAGAATTAATTATCAGTCAGCTCATCTGGTAGTATTGCACTGTCAGAAAATAGGAATAATTTTATTAACACAGTAATGCTTTGATTAATAATAATTAAGTATCATAATAATAATAATACCATTAATGGATATAAATTTATATCCAGTGAGACTCTCTAAAAGCGTTGATGATGCACTCTTGTATCTCGTTAATTGTTACAAGCAAGTCTGCAAAAAGAATTATAAAAAATGTATTTTGACAAGTGAAAGCTGCACTGCCTAATGATCTACTACTAATAGAACTACTTTAAATCCCCTGCTCCAAAATGAATTTTACAATTTATAAACTCATTTCAAAGAAAAAATAACCCAATTTAAATAAAAAAAAAAACATTAACTACTCAGCAAATGACGATAGGTACTCAAAAGACTCCACAGGTATCACCTATTTTGGAGCGTTCGGAAAAAAAGTGAAAATCTAACCTGCTCGAGCGTCAAAAGCGACTGCGAGACGACTCCACGCGTGGCGATTTAAAGGCGCGCAAACTCGCAGCGCGTCGAGGTACATACCTGAACCTGCGGATACGGTGTACCGCTGGCACCGGTAGCTCGGGGGTCCCCCGAGGGCGGTGTTCCTGGCCTCGGCCTTCAAGAGCTGCCACGGCCCCCGAGGTACACGGCACAAGATCTCGTGTTTTTTTCTCTCTCCTCCTCACGGCCGTGCGCTCGGCGGAGGAGTCTGCCAGTATTTAAAGGGTGACGTGATGGTCTGCCAATGCGCGATCAGACGGCGACGCTGTCGCGGCGCGACGGCGGCGGCGGCGGCGGCAGCGGCGGCGGCAACGTTGCCAGACGCGAGTACGCGACCGCCACTCGCGCGATTATTTTGTCTGCGAACCCCGCGCCGCCGTCGCCACCGATGACGAGGATCGTCGCGCCTCGTTTATATCCGCGCCGCCTCCAGTGCATCGGCTCGGCGGCGCCGCCGATCGCTTGCGCGGTCTTCCTTTTTTTCCCACCCGCTCGTTTCGCGCTAGTGGGTCTGTCTATATAAGGGCGCAGGGAGGAGGGAGGGGGGGCTCCTATCAAAGGAGCAAGAAGCGGTTTCCCCATCTAAAAAATATCAGTCAGCAGATGATCAAATGTCTAATCTCCAAGACTCTAGATATAGACCATTGGTCATTCGCTGACCGATATTTTTATAAATGGGAAACTGCTGCTTGATCTTTGCCCCCCCCCCCCCCAATGCGCCCTTATGTAGCGGCAGACTCAGTTGCCAGTTTTTGTTCGCTCGCAATTAATTTATAATATACGAGCCCGCGCGAATTTCCGACTGCCGCTCCTTTACGCGCCAGCTATTATCTTATCTCAATGCCGTCGGTGTGATTTTTCTGTCTGCTAGTTTGTATCTTGAGAAAAAAGGCTTGCATATAATATATGCCGTGGAGGATTGCGATTTATAAACTCAGATAACCATCTGCACGCGTTTAATGAAATACGCTCATGAAACGAATTCAATCGATTCTTTTTTTACCTTTTTTATCTTTTTATGGTAGCAATTATTTGCGAAAATAATGCCTAATTTCACTTAAAGTCTTCACATGTCTAGTTTCACTTAAAGGTGCAACAAAGTTCGAAATTTCGCTTTTTCGGAGCAACGAAGTGACCGTATCGTCAGTAATTGTTATTGGCTTGAAGTAAAGTGCATTGTGCACATCAGCAATGTCATTGACATTTAAAAACGAAAGTAGTAAAGTGAAATACCTGTATACTGTATAGGCTGCACACAGAGATACATATTGTATTATTACATATATTGTATTGTGGCGAATTGTACATCTCTGCTGCATATAACATGGCTACGTTGTAAAGTCGTAAATTTTAAACTACTCCATAGATTTGTACATGTTAACATACTAACATAGCAAAAGTATAAAACGTTCCTTCTGACCAATATCTCATGTCAAGATTTTAATGCTTAAAAAATAAATCCTTTACAATAAGTGAAAATTTCACTTTTAAGGTTAATGGACCATTTCATTTTGAATAATTCAACAGTAATTTAACAACAAAACTTTATATTTAACTCTGAATTGGGAAATTACTCTCGTAGTAGCAGCAATGGTTCTTCGGGTATCTAAAAATAAAAATCACTGGGAATATCAAATGAGTCAATTGAGCGAGCACGCAAAAGCGCGGAAATAAAAAGTTGTCAAAAATTAGAAGGCGATGTCTTTCCTACGACCGACAGCCAGCCGTAATTAATAGAGCACTTTATTTGTTGCAGGTTCCGATAAAAAAACGACTGAACGTCGGCCCAATCACGCCCTTGGACCTTGATACGCTACAATTTTGAAAAAAATTACGCCTCCGTACAGTGGCGCCCTCAGCATTTCCGTAGAATTGCGGAAAATACCTCTACTCATACAACCGTCGTGCAATGATATATTAGCGAATCACATGTGTACACCCTTACACATACTCCACGCACGAGAATATACATAACTAAAAAAAGGCCGTCTGTGCCGTGTCACCGTGTCCTCTTGGCGGAGTCTCAGTAGCAATTTCCACGCGCATCCACGTCCTTAGCTCGGGGAAGTCTCGCCAATCGACACTCGCCGTGGCATTAATTCGCAAGCACTATCAACATCAAAAACCGCCTGCAACAGCGCGCTGGAGTAGGTATACGCGCATTGAATTTGACGTCCGCTACTCAGTGTGGACGAAGCAGCTCCCCGGTACAGCGCCCGGAGAAACGTTCGAGGCAGGTCGGGAGACTTGTAACACAAGGCGGACTGCGAGGGCTGCGCGACCAGAGTCAATATTCGCACATCTGCGGCGGCGCCAAGCAGCGCACGGCCGTCGAGCTGGTCGAGCATCAACTCGCGGGTGCGTATGTGACTTTGGCCTCCGCGGAAATGTCGTCGGTCCTCCCAACGTCGGCGCTGGCTTGAGGCGTGAACGAGAGCGCGAGTGTGGCCGATAGCCGAATAGAGGGAGAGAGAGCGCGAGAGATCGAGGTGTACGCCGTATCGAGGGTCTAAAGCCTGAAACATGTCGGTCCCGGTGGTCAGTTGCGCTCAGCAGCAGCCCGCGAGCGGAAGCAGCAGTAGCTCACACAGCGGTACAGGCTGCACAGTCTGCGGCGGGAACGAGAGATTGCTCAGGTGCTCGCGCTGCAAGGGCGTCTTCTACTGCAGCAAGGAGCATCAGAGGCTGGACTGGAAGACCCACAAGAAGGTCTGTTTCAGGATCTCCGACTGTTCTTCAAGCGAAAATAAGCAAAAATCCGAACAGTTGCCAATTGGTGTCAACCAAAACAGGAACAAGATTCCTCTTCAAGGTAGATAGTTTGTTTTCATTAAGCTCGTAAGATGATTGTACTGTTTGTGGCGCTTAAAAGCTGTCATTTGCACAACATCTTCTGGTTTATTTATTTTATATTTTGAGATTCATTTGAAAATAGCAAAGTATTTTCAATTAATTGTACTTTGTTTTGCTTTTTTTTTAGAAGACGACGTGGACAGCAAAAAGCAAAGAAACGGATTAAATAAACTAAAAACTCAAACCCAGAGAGGTGATATAAGGGACAATTTACATACATTAGAGGATAAAGATCATTGGACATCACCAATAACTTACGAGGGAAGTTCAGAAGATACCATACTGGGGGCCAGGGCAGAATTATTGAATCCACTGCAGGGTTCAAGAATACTTGGTGACTCCAAAAATCAAACAAACACAGAAATGCCTGAGTTACATCAAAATGGTATTAAGAAATTCCCCGAAGTTAAGTTACAAAAGGGAGAAAAGTTTTATCCCTATTATCCACCAGTAGGTAGAAACAGTTTTGAAGAAATTGATGGTATTTGTCAAAATGTGATTAGGGATATGAATAGATGGGGTGTGTGTGTAGTAAATAATTTCCTTGGTGCTGAGAAAGGTGCCTCAGTGTTAAAAGAAGTTTTAAGTATGTATAAAGCTGGTATGTTTAAAGATGGACAATTAGTATCTAACAAAGCAGCTGCAAGTGACCTGAAGACAATACGAGGAGATCAAATAGCTTGGTTGGATGGCAAAGAACAGAGTTGCCCAAATATTGGGATGTTAATATCAAAAGTAGATGCCATCATCTTGAGAGCCAACAAAATGGAAAACAATGGAAAACTGGGACAGTACACAATAAATGGAAGGACCAAGGTAAATAAATACAAAAAATTATTACTTTCTTTGCACTTATAAAACAATAAGTGAGACATTAACTTTTTAAATTAATTTAAAAAAAATCAGATGAAAAAATTATAAAAGAAATGTTTCAAAAATATTAAATGAATAACTCCAAATATTCATTCATTAAGATGATATGAAATTTCTTTTAAATGAATTTAAAATTATTTTTAATTCTGATTAGAGTGCATTTAATCATACCTTTTTATTTCACTTATAAAAATCACTTGACAATATCAAATCAAATAATTGTAAAATAATTGTAAACTCTAAAAGAGAAAAATAAGAACATTTTATATTTCGATTTCTAGGATTAACAGCAAATGAAATCAAATAGAATAAATAATTATTTAATTTAAATGATTAAGATCAATTTTAAAAAACAATTTAACCACTCGCTGAAAACCACTTTGACCCCAGCAAATTTCGTTCAAAACAGCCAGACCACATAAGTCAAAAATAACTCGCGTCCAATTTAAAACCGCAAAAGTGCAAGCCGCGCCACGCGAAAGTCCCGTCGATATCAACAGCCGCATCAGCCTCCCCCCTATTACAAACCACCGTTCCCTCCTTATTTTCTCCCTCGAAAGAAAGTTATGTACACGTGAGCGTCGCGCGTAACTCAGTTCCTCCCACGCTCCCCACTGTGTCCCCTGCAGCAGACCTCATCGCGAAGGAAAAAAAATGGAAAGCCACCGTGCGATACTCGAACAACGGCTCTGAATTACAGAAATCGCGAAACACCGGCGAAGAATCTCACGACTAGGTGTGTGACGCTGGTATATCGCGGGCGCCGTCCTCGTCGACCGGCGCGCGCGGTGCGCCTGGTCACGTACGCCAAGCCTGGCGTTCGTTCGGTTTCTCTCGGCCGCGTCGCCCACGTGCTCCCGGGATTATCTCGAGGCGTCAACTTATAACGGCAGGGCCGTTTTTCTTCGCGCGAAATCCTCCGCAGTTCCCCCGTCAAATTTACATCTAGCCTTTTTCGATTAGTCTGTAGATCTATAAGCTTATTCAATTAGTCTAGATACATTATTTTCAATGACTCTAGATCTACTCTTTTTCAATTAGCATACGCGGTGGTAACAGTGGTTTACCCCTCAGAGGCCGCGTTATATCGATGCGCTGAGAAAATTCGGCCTCGGTGATTAGATTAGAAAATTGCACCGTCGACGATATGTTCCCTTCTGCTTATTGAATTTCTCGTCTTTGGAATTCAATTACGAAGCTCGTCCAACTAGACGTTTGATTTATCATTGCGAGTGGGATACGCGAGGCGTATCTGTGTGCTATGACGGGATGCTCAAATTGCGCATTCGTACACTGCAACGATTGAGACGTTACCTAGCTTGCTGCGGGCTAACAACAGATCACTGTTTTTCTTTACCGTTCATTAGATCTATATTTGATAGGTTGATAGGCTTGCTTGCGACCCGTCTAAAACTGAAATGTAGGTCGAAGAAAAGGTGCCCTGACTAATCCTCGCTCTCACGGGTACGGCGCTGAATCACAAATTTCGAGATGAGCGCTTCTTGTTTTACCACAAAAAATTCTTACATAAGTCGATAATAGTTGTCGGTTCGTTTACACTGCCGCCGCCGATCGTCGAGGATGACAAATTTTTACAAAAGCAAGGAGCGATTGCAGGAGCGCCAGACTGGGTGGCGATACAAAAATGCTGTAATGTTGATTTTATGCTGGATTCCATGATATCTTTTTTGCAATTTTTCTACGTGACTTGAGGAAAATAAACGTTGAATTGAAATCGGCTGATTAGGTGCGTGTGTGGGCTTGCAAGTGGCGCATTGAGTATTTCGCCGAGTAATGAAATATTACGAATGCCTGTTTTATTTAAAACTTCATATTTATAAAAAGCTAATACATTAACTAATAACATTTTTTTTTTTAAACTTTTATAATTTATAAAATTATAAATATTTTATTTTTTTGTAATATCTCTTTCAATTTTCCTCTTGAAAGTTAACTTTCTTTTGATATAAATTCATCTATAAATAATTAAATTCGCTCTACGGAACTTATACCTATATACACATCAAACTTTTTCATTTAGGAATTGAGCCAACGCAATTAAACATTTATTTACATAGACATTTATTCTTTGAATGAATGAGGTTTATTTTCTTGCCAATTTGCTGCATCGTTAGTGAATGACTTTTTTTAATTCCTTTTTTTCGTAAAATTCCCGGGCATAAACCGGTGTTAGTCAGTGGCTGTTGGAATAAAATCGAAGTCGGAATTTTACGGAGCAACTCCCCCTCGTTTAAATCGCACGAATAAAAAAGAAGCTCTGGTAAATTTCCCTTTGATAGCCAAATGCCGAACTCGAAGGTAGCGTCTTCAAATGCATCATATGCTAATGAGCACGGATTCTGCTCGGAAGATTCCCAAATTACCCGTCGTTCGGAATTTTTTCGCCCAGGGTTCGAGTTAAAAAATTCCTCCGTGGAAAAACTAGCAATACTGAAGATATCCTGTTTTTATGAAATTATGATTGTTAAAAAAACAATCAGAAAGAGTATGATGCACTACTCATAACGTTCAGCTTGAGATTGGTGTAAACAAGACTTTGGCAATGATTCAATTGTGGATCTACTGATAGGAATTGCACTTTATAAACGACGCATTTTCTTTTTTAAGCTTTTATCAATATAAATACGTCGTCAACAATTAAACTTATTATATTTCTTTAATCTCCCCTGCTAGATTAAATACAAATATAATTAAAAATCCATAAAAGAAAAAAGTCGATCCCATCAATAAAAATAAATTAACTGAAAAATTGGATTAATAGATATCTCACAGTGCTCGAAGTAATAAAATAAAAAGGGAGACGAGTAGTATTCGGAAAATATAAATTGCATCCTCAAAATTGATATTCAATTAAAAGCACGCGCTAAAAATGGATTAGAACGTAAACAAATTAAATTATCAACGATGGAACAATAATAAAATCATAGTGCGCGAAAATAGCACGCGCTGCGCGAGTTGCGCATCTGCGGTAAAAATCGGGGGCGGCTCACCTGACGCCTTACTGCGTACCGAAAATCATGCGTTTCGCGTTATCTTCATTATCAGCGGAATATGTATGCACCGAGATATTCGCGGCCCTCGCAGTCACGTAGGCCACCAATCCCGATATTTATAAACCGTTTATTTTCTTTTTATACGCCGAGTTCCAGTTCGATGCTACTTCTTTTTCCAACTGTTAAAATTGCTGCTCCTCGCTTACGCTATAAATCTTTGCTGAATAAGCGAACGTACTATTATTAATTCGTAACAAATACACACCTGCGAATTTACATAATTCTTTCAATCGCTTTTACAAAAAACTCGTATAAGGTTGCTCAAAAGAGAGAGAGAGAGAGAGAGAGAGAGAGAGAGAGAGAGAGAGAGAGAGAGAGAGAGAGAGAGAGACACAAAAAAAACAGA
>JAXIUT010000037.1:8921225-8969674 GCA_035586675.1 Eurytoma californica | reverse complement strand
TTTTTTTTCACTTTTCTCCTAAATATATGGCATAAGTACTGAAAAATCAAATGTGAGATCACTGTTCTCTATGAGAAAGCATTCCGCCAAAGCAGTTGGCAGCGTTTTTATTTTTGTTACTTGATAAGACGTGATTTATACGAAATTTTTACTCGCTCACTTTCCTTTTCCATAACTTGTTCGCAAAATCTGTTCCTAATTATATAAATCAGTCATATTAAATGTAATCTAATCGTCATCTTTTTTCATATTTTAAACTTAAACAAACATATGAACAAAGTATTTTATTTGTTAATTAACAATCTTCACTACGAAAATTGTGTAAAAAAAAAAGTGAATCTTTGATCGATGTGTTTCATGAGTTGGTGTTGTACTTTTTTCGTTTGCTCATTCGACTTTTATAAGATTTATAAGCGAGCAGTTTGGAGCCATACACATATTCGTGACGGAACCCATTTTTGCGATAAAACGATGACAGCGGTACCGTCGCGTGTTACATTGCGCTCCACTGTTCTCGCACAACATCGTGATGTAAGACGAGGCAATTTCAGTTGACGCAGCCAGCGCAGTTCCTCCATAAAGAAAACAAAGTCGACGCACCGGTCGACGAATAACATCGTTCCACCGAAGCCGGAAAAACTCGCGACGTATCTCGAGCATTCCAGAACCATCTGTCGAAACCATCAACTTCTCGCTTAATTACAGTTTTATCGGATTTGCCGCGCGGACGTGCCTCGCAAGCTTCGGCTTTTACGAGCCGCTCGTTATACCACGAACGAAAAACTATTGGCCGCGCAGACGAGCGACTCTACCTGAAAACGAGCTTTTTTTCCTCGTCAATCCTTATGCAAACGCGAATTTCGCCGGGGCAAATTGCGCCCGGCGCGCGCGTTTCGCGGCATTAATTATGAATATTGTGGTCGAGGCGCGGTGACTGCGCAGCCCCCCTCGGCCGCGAGGAGGTGCAATAACATTCCGAATAGCTCTGTCCCCGGCCATCGGGCGATCGGTTCTTGGAACATTGTCAAGTCAATTAGTTTTATGATCGGGCGCTATAAGTGCCATTGGAATTCGCTCTTTTCGCCCATTAAAATTAATTTCCCGCGGAGTTGCGCGACCCCCGGAAAAATTTATTTATCGCAACCCGCCCTCGTTCGCCAGTTCTCGGGATTTCGAATCTACGCGGGGAAACGATCTAGGCGCGTGGGATCGTTCGCATGCGCCGCGCGAGCTCGCGCACCTTTAATGAAAATCGCGTTCGGGCGAGCATATGAATGAAACGCGCGGCTTGACAAAACTTAGCCTCCACTGGGAGCGGCAGTCCGCAGCCCGCGCTACACTCGCAATAGTCATTGACATACACCCGGAGAACATTGGCCTATAAAGAAAGGACGACCAACTCTTCTTTTCGCGTACGTTATTTTTTTCTCTTTGTTCGGAGATATACATGTATTTAAACATTTAAAAATGCATTTATCTAAATAAATAAAACTGAAAACTTTTTAAAGCATTATCTTCCGAATCGAATAGTTTTTTTATTCTCTTTCGCATTACGAGAATATTTTTATGATCGAGATAATTTAAAGAAATTGCACCGATAGGAAATTTGATTAAAAGATGTTTATAGCGCAGACTGAGAATCTTAACAAACGCGAATGAAAGTAGAGTCGTAACGTCACAGCCGAGCGTTTTCATCTCCGGTATTTCAACGTCTCGCATCTGCGCCAGGGTACCGGCGGGCAAAAAGGAGATCGCAAAAATATCAATAATTACCCATTATTGAAGTTCCGATTGCGGTCGCCGCATGTGCGCTCGCGCGCCACGCAATGATTATCTTTAGAGAAAGCGACCTCGATTTTCAATTTCATAAAGTGAGCGCGGTCTCGCCACTCGTGAGAGAAAAAAGAAGCCGACTCTTTTTCCGCCGCCTCGTCTTTCCAAAACGGAGAAGCGCACTTGCTACGCCGTCACGATGAGATAGCGGAAAATCGAGAAGGCGCGCGCAAGCGTGTACACGACGCGTTCGTTTTTATAGCGGGGGCGAACTAGCGCGCGCGCGCGCACGGTTACTTCACTTTACGTAAGAGCATTTTTACGGCTGCCCGCGCGATATGCTCCGCAAAGAGCCGGCGAATTCGCGCTTACAGTCGCGATTCGATTTTCACGGCGATCGATCAGTCGGAGGCCGTTAAAGTGGCTCTTTAATCCCGATATGAATTATTGCGCCGAGAGCATTTTCAATGAAGGCGAATCAGCCGCTCGAGATACAATTGTCACGGCACGGGATTTATAACTCGCTATTTCTTTCCGCGCGGTTGGAGCGGGAATAAGGAAAAGTCCTATTTAGGCGCTAGTTGTTTCATAAATAAAATTCACGGTTGGCTTGCGGTACTAAAATTGGTACAATGCACTCTGTGACATTCAATACATAACCGATCGGGCCCGATAATTGTACGCTATCCCGCGAGAGTAGCGGAAAAACTGTAATAGACCCCCGCGCGTCTGTGTACACGAGATACGTAAACTCGCAGTTCTCCCGCCGATACGGAAACGCCGAATGGAAAAAGGAAAAGGTACTCCTTAAGTAGATAACCACCGTACACCGTCAGCCGCGGCGTTCGCGCACGCATACCTACCCACATCTCCGAGCGCTTGCGCTGCTTCCGTCATGAATTTTTTCCCAAGATCCCGGCGTCCCCCGCGAGGAGAAGCGAATTCAATTTTAAATTCCGACGCACTCGAATTACCCGCGGGCTGCTTTCGCCGCCGGAGCGCTGACGCGGAAAGGCATCATCCCCCGCGCGCGAAACTTTTTCGATCGAGAGACGCGGAACGTCGATTCCGCGCGGGGTGTGTGTACGCCCGCTCGCGCGTATGTGCATACGAGTGCGCAAAGGGGGTGTGCGCACACGCCGGGAGTCGGAGAGAGAAAATGCACGGCATTGCTAACGAAGCCGAGTGCAACGACCGGCCGAGTCGCGTAACCAGGACGTCCTTCCCCCTTCCCCTCCGCGGGCGTCTCTTTCGTTCTCTCTTCTTGCCGCCTCGCGCTCTTTCTTACTCTCCCGACATTTTTACCTACGTCAATTGGCCGGACTCTCTCTTTCTCGCTTGCGCCCGTTCCCCATATCCAGCTACGGGGACGACGAGAGTTTTCTACTCGAGCCGGATTTTCGCGCCGAAGATGACCGGGGGAAAGCGAAAGCCCACGTAGAATTTGTTAAAGTTTCAGCGGGAGACCCTCGTCAAGATGTATCGCACGGCTACCGTGGATAGTCGCCCGTATTGAGAGGGTATTTCGCCTCGCGTCTCAAGTGGGATTATACGCGGCGATAGAGCAGTACTAACTTAATGGTAATTTTAATGGTGTCGCAAAAAATTCTATTAAATCGAAGTCTTATTTTATGGGGCTTTTGTAGCAGTAATACTACTAGTAATAGTCTTCTCAAATATTTGTACGAAGATTTCTTTTTCAAACGCGTCTCATTTTTATGTACCTGTAAAATTCGTTATGAATAAACATTACAATGCTTTTGTACTGTAAATAATTCATTTTGTATAAAAATGCAAAAATACGCGTTGGATTTAAAGTTTTATAATCTTGCTATTACAAAAACATGTTTTACATTTTTATTAAAATGCAAAACAGTTGTATACATCGAATTTTGTCTATAATATTTTGTTAGATCAATATCTACACCGGGAAACAATAAAAAATCATACCACCCTTGATAAAAATAATTTATTAGCTAATCAGTTTGACAAAATACAAAAATCCCAAGGAAAATAGCGCCATTATCATTATTCTAATGAGCCTCATTATCCTCAAACTTTATATATTATCGAGTTACACGAAAAGTGAAGAAAAAAAAATCTCAGTGGCATAGAATATTCATAGACCTCGTAAAGCCTATAGCGAAAGTCGTATACGTACGGAGGAGCATCTCTCCTCGTCGTTAATTTTCACCCCGAAGAATCCAGGCGCTCGATGACGTCCATCGTCGGCTCCTCGGGAGGCTCGCCGGCAAATTAAAAGCCTCTCGTGCGCGCGCGCGCATTATACACACACACACACACACGCCGGCGTTTTCACTTGTCGCGTGCTACGGGGGCCGCTTCTTCGCTTTCTTCTCGCACCGGCCCACGTGATGACGGTTATATTCGCGCAGCGGCGCGCCGCCGCCGGCGAGACGGACTCGGATGACGCGCTATTTTTGCGCGCACGCTCTGATTCACGTTTTCTCGCACGCGCGCTAAATAACGTTTTATTTTGGAGAAGGCCGACTCCCTCCGCCTTATTCAGGCCCTCGATGGGCGAGTTTCTTTTTAATGTCATTTCGCGCGGCTGCCGGCGGGATACGCCGCGTTTGCGCGCCTTATCGGGGCACCAGGCGCGGGTGCAGATAAGAGGAACCGGTATTACGTAGGCACCGCACCAGTAGTCAATTTTAATGATCGATAAATCACGCCGCGAACGTAATAATGGACTTTTTTGTCACTTTTAGAAGTGCGCCTTTTCGATCCTTTTTTTTCACGTGCGAGTGGGAACATTGAACGACCTTCGACGACCTTCATAAATTATACGACTATTCACTTCCGAGAGATGAGATAAAATTCTTTTGGAAATATTAATATCAAAAATTTAATAATTTATGATCATCTTATTAATGCATATTAATGAAAAATTCGCCAAGATCTTATGACACGTGCGACTTTTAAGATACCGGAAGAGACCGAAAGACGTTAAAACCGTAAAATTATTTCAGAAAATGAAACGCCGCAACACTCAATAAATTCGCGAAGCATTTTCCCTTTTTTTTTTTTACCACGCAGGAAACTCATTAACGGTAATGAACGCGCGCCGATTTTGCATATCCTGCATTAGGTACCAAACAAAGCGGTGACTAATTAATGTTTTAAAAAATACTTTCATCCACGAATTGTATAGAGCTTTGCGCGGCCGGCGCGTTGCGTAAGAAAATCGCATTATTTGCGGCACGTATTCAATTTAAAAATAAAGCCTATGTATTTTGACACGTGTACTCCTTTTTTTTTAGAGAACTGCCAGAGCCGCCCAAGGACGTCGAAACGATAAAATTCCGGAATAATCGTGGCTTGTATCTTATCGAGGAATATGAATATCGTGCGAATTGCGATCGCACGAACGATGCCCCTAAGGCAAACGGATCAGGAAATTTCGCGGCGAAATGGGCAAGCTGCGCGGCTTCCGCAGGCGCGCGCCGACACGGGCGGCAACCTTGTTAAGTACCTCCCGTAATAAATTAAAAGGGAATTAGTTTCGCCGTGCGCTTGACTGCTCCGGGTGTATGACCGTCGAAGAATTGCTCTACGTAGATCGGAAACTGGTCTGCGAAACATTTTTTTTTTTTTTTTTGTTATCTTGCTACACATCGATAAAAACTCAAAATTCGTACGGTCGGTTCGCCTCGATGTAAAGGCATTCGTTTCACAAAGTTTTTCCGCAACTCATTTATTTTCGCACTCACGTACAGCATACGTGCCGATAGAAATCTCGAGGAAATTGTTGCCGGGCAGCGCGCGAAGTTTAGAGCGCGAGGCGTGGGTCTCGAAGGAAAGTGAAAAAAAAAAAAATAAATAAATGAGAACAGAGCGACGGGCCTAAGTGAACCAGTAGGTTAGGCTTTTTCGTGCGGCCCATATAGCGACTTCCGGCGTATGTACGTGAAAACTCGCGGCGGCGGCAAGAGGAGCGAGCACCGGCCACGCGATGCGAGCCGCGAAAACGTCCCGCGGTCAGCCTAACGGAAAAAGTGATTTACAAGTCATGTTTTTCAATCGCAGGCATTGCAAGAGGCGCGCGTTTATCTCGACCGATCAATTTTTCGTACGTCGACTTTCCTAAGCCCGTCCGTCGTTCCGCGCAATTTTTCGTTAGGTAATGATGGTTACTTAAACTAAAGTAAATCAATCAGCTGATAAGGTATAAAATGATGTGCTACACGAATATTCTTTTGCAGTAAATGATACATTTTTTACGTATTACTTAGAGAAATAAGTAATTAGGAATGTCTTAAGTGCTGTAATAAAAGAAACGCATTTTTATTTATTGATTATAGCAAAAAATTCTAAGTCGGTAAAGAACATACATTGCTCTATATATCACACGACGTCAAATTGTACAATCGCTGTTTATTTATTTCGAAATATTCCAAAGTCGCTTCGTTTTCTCTTATCTGGCAATGAAAATGCCGTACGAATAGCAAATCAATATCGATGAATTATCCAGAATTAAAAAGACAGCAAATGTAGAGCAAATCGTCGTTATTATTTATACCTGTACAGGTTAAAGAGTTAAAACAATAGCCGCTCGTTGCAGTTCGCCGATGTAACTGCGTATCATCAAACTTTTAATAGCAATTTTTTTGTCGATGGCAATATTTCTTATAGGCTAGCCTACCGGCCTATAGATCGCGACACGGTCGATGTAGGTACAGCCCGGATCTCGCGCCGTAGCCTAATGCTTCTTTTTTTTTCTCGATGTATCTCCCCCACCGCACTGTGGCAATAGGTCAATCATAGAAGCTTCTACGTTTCATTTCTTATCGTTGGCAATAGGGCAAATCTATACTTCATTCTTACGGCTCTTCATCAATTATGGATTGCCTCAGTGTATTTGCGTTACGTTTCTCATCGAATAAGTCTCGATTTCATTTAAGCACTTTCCTTTCTTCCCCTCTTTCGCTTCGATTTTTTTTAATATCTGAGAAAAGCAATCTTCGCGTTGACGCACCACTCTGAATGTGTTGTTGGAGTGTAGGCTTTTTTTCAATGCAGTCTTTAGTTTATAAAATATAAAATGTATGTATGTGTACTGTAAATTGTAAAATTATCAGGTGCAAATATTTTCTTTGTTCAAAGTTACTTCGTTGCATATTTGTTGTAATTCTGTTTAAAGTTAATGACATAAAAATCCATCTACATCTTTTTCGTTGATTAGTTTAGTATAATTCTTACCATAAGCTCCGGTTATTTGTGTGTTGCCTTCGCATATATCGCGATTACGAATTTTCATCGTAAAATGTAAAATGCATTTAAAAAGAATTTATTCGTACGCTTTAGAAGACCTCGAATGCTATTGCACAAAAATAGACCGGCAGGCTATGAAAAGTTTCAAACTAATTTAAAAGTTGAAGATACGAATAAAATTAGCTTTTTCAGTCATTGCTAAACGAAACTTCGTTGTAGTTCGCAAGATGTTTAAGCGTCGGCGTCTCTCACCGAAGTAGACGCCGCTCTAATAATAGTCCGCCGGTTGAACAAATACATCGCGCCGCGGATAAACATTTGCGAACATTGTCAAAATATTTTTGACCTATTTTCCTTATTAATTGAGCCGACCTTCCGACGGTCATCGCGTTGCCCGATCCATCGCCTCGTCACCATCCGCGTCCCGTTCACTTGGAGCATTCTCGCAACGCGTCGAGTGGTAATTACATTTTCCCCCATGGGCGACGAGGGGGAGAATTTTCCCTTTCATTACGCGGCCGCACTTTGCACGCCTCGGCCGAACCCTCGGCATTTTCATCGATACCCTCCTATTCAGGTCAGCTGTCGCGTCGCAGCGCAGTCTCCTCGTCCGCGTGAAATCACCAGATGGGAAAAGTTGAGCCAGCGACGAGGCGAGAATTCGCGAGAAGCGCGTAATAACGCCTCGTAATCCGGCGCGCAAACAGTCCATAAATTTGTTGAATCGCGTCGCCTATAAATACGCACACCCCCCACTCGCACTTGTTGCTGCGCGACTCCGCGCGCCTCCATCTCCCCGCGGCTCCAAATGAGTCGCTCGGCGGCGGACTCACCCCGCGATTACTCATAATCCACGCACGTGCGTAGAAAACGCGAGCGTCGCCTTCGCGAGAGGCGAGTCTCCCGGGATGACGCGCGCGGCCGGGCGGGGGGTATCGACGACTGCGTTGGACCGGCGGTCGATAGACGACTCCCCCGTCGGCGAGGCCGCGGTTGGCCCGGAAGCCGGCCGCGCGTGGGCGGCGAGCCCCGTAGTACGCGGGAGCGCGCGCCCACACGGCCCCCTTGGCTTTTTGCGCACGCACGCGTCGCACGCGCTCGGCCTACTAAGCGGCCCGCACGAAAGTCGCGACGACCGCTCGCACGCGGACTTTCGCGGACAGGCACTCGGCGAGCGGCTGGTTATTTCACGCGCGCGAGCGATGCTAATTTCCCGCGCTTTTCTCGAGAGCGGGAGCGGATTTAGTTGCGCATGCCGCGCAGCGCGCCTCCTTTTGTTTTGTATTTATGCCATGGAGATTTATACGAATGTAATTACGTCGCCGAGATGGAATTATTCATAGCCCGCGGCGACTCTCGTGCCGGGAATAAATGCATCGCAAACGTTTAATCTCTTAACGGAGAGGGATGCACCGCTGGCCGGTGGCATTAGGTGCGTTTTCGGCGAAGCGATTAGGCAGAGTGGATTAATTGCGAAGAGAAAAAAAGCGGCTTTGAAAGCGACCGGAATTTTCTTTTCGCGACGTCGCTATAAAGTACTTAATTATCTTCTAATTTTAGAAACTCTGTGACTCAGCCGTGGAGTGCATTTTTCGCTAAATCACCATCCCATCGCTTTTTCTTCGAAATTACAAAGAAATACGCGCCTGAATTGTTTCCTAGCCTCGGGAACGAATTGCTTTTGCGCGAAATGACATTTCTCTTGCGGGCGAGCAAAAATCGTCCATAGCAGAACGTGAGGTTTTAAAAATAAAAATTCCCTCGAAATAATGGATCACCCAGTTTCTCAAGTAGTCGGTTATCGAGCGACGTCGGGACCCGACCGATAGGCTGCTTACGCGTCCGAATCCGCCTTCGCAACAGGTTCTTTTCGGCACGTGTTATCGCGTCCCCTCCCCTACTTCCATCCGCGTCCATTACTCCCTCGCTTCATTTTTCGTTCGCCTAATTGCGCATCGGTCCGAGGGCGAGGTTGCCTCCGGCGGGGAGAGAAGGTTCACGGAGATCTGATTCCGGATACGGCGCGTCATTACTTTTATTCGCCACTCTTTTACGTGGCGCGCTTATAAGTCCAACTCCGTTCTATTTCGAGCTGAGTAATATTTATGCGTCGCGCTTTTTTTTTTTTTTTTTTATTTCGTCGATTTTTTCTTCTTTGCGCGCTGCCACGCTGCGTCTACGCGTGCGTATGTCACTGCGCCTCTTTGTTTTTCATCCTTGAAGTTACGGCTCTGGGCTCCGGGATTTTCCCGGGCAACTTGATCTTTTTTTTAATGGGCTACTCCCCCTCGTGCGAATAGAGTACTACACTTTTCGCCGATGACGCGCTAACCCAGCTCAGGAATTCGGTCATTTTTTTTAAATATACCAAGAAAAGATCCTCTTTTATCTTTTACTTTCTTTTCTTATGGATTTTTTATTTTAACGAGTTGATCGTTCTTGTAAACCGAGGGAAAATGGATGGGACCGGCAATTTCCCTGTTAATGTTATCTTTGTTCGCTGAATTTGCAAAGCTTTTAAAAGAATTAGCGCGTTTTATTTTCTTTGTTTTAACTCTAAACAAATGTGAGTCAGTGGTAATTATAAATAAAAAGCTCGGAAAGCCGTTAAAGGGATCGAGCTGCAAGGCGGATAAACAAAAACAAAAAAAAACTGGGTGCCAGAAAAACAAACGTCATAATTGTATTAAAAAGTCTGTTTTTCCATCTCGCTCTGGCCGTAAAAATAAAAACGATCGCCCGGTATAAATGAATGACAAGTTAAATTTCAATCAACGCGTTGATCCTCCAATAAAAAAGAATCCGCTGGAAACATCCAAAAACCATTATGAGCAAGGTGATCGAATTGAATCCTTGTCGACTCGAGCGCTTTAGAAATTCCATCCTTGACACATATTGCATAATGGAATAGAAATCATAATTCGGCGAATTTCCCAACTTATCGTTCCGATCCGCTCCAAAAATTAATTACACGTGCGTTGATCCTCGAAACTCTGCATATCAATCACTCCCGGTCGTCAAAGTCACGGCGTGCGGATAGTCAAGCAACAGCGCGTCGCGGCTCGATTCCCAGTAAAATAAAAAAAAAAAAACTCCACTTTCGGCCTGTATCTCTCGAGTGGCCGGCCGGTCAAAGCCTTAAAGCCTAATCACCGGACGACCTCGCACGTCATAGCCGTTGCGCTCGTGGAAAAGCCCTCGTAAGCACTTCCGTCCCGGCGCCCCGTCGACTGCGTGGGCGGCGTGCGCCTCGACGAAAAAAAGGGACCCCCCCGGTGGACGTGCGTGGACCCACGTACAGAACGGCGGCGTCGATACGGCGCTACACCTCGGCGTCGTTTCATTGAGCGCGACGGGGATAAAGACGCCCCCGCGACCGTGACGTCACCCCCGCTGCGGCGGCGCCGGCGGCGGCCCCGCCGCCCGCCGTCGTCGCGCACGCAGTCGACTCGCAGCTATCCTCCGCGACAGACGCGCACCGCGCGGCACGAGAAAGGCGCCGGTGCTTTTTTCCTTCCCTCTTCGATCGATCCCAACACCGCGCACAGAGTGGACGCATCGCGGGGTTACGTCGCCGCGGTCCTGCAGGTATGCGCGCCTTTCACTCGCGGCGTGCCGCGCGCGAAACGAGCCTCTTACACAAGTACCGTAATACCCGCCGATCGCGCGCCGCGCTCAACGATCCTCGCGCAATTTTTCTTTCTTTCTTTTTCCTTTTTTCTGCTCACAATGTTGCGCGCGTTATTAGGCGGCGATCGCACGCGCTCGGTGGAAAGGGGCGGCCGCCGCGACGCGGGGGAATCTAGGCGCGACGTTCCGCGGGCGCAGCGACGCGCGACCGCGCGAGCGGCCAAGATGGATATTCCAAGTGAAAGTTCATTTCCGTCGGTGGCGAGCGTTGCCCGCGACTGCCCGCCGCGCTTCGCTCGCGTAATGCGATTTAACCCCGACGTCCGCGCGAGGAGAGCAGCTACTGCGCCGCGGGTGATGCACTGACCTGTAGATAGTTTTTTAGCTTTCGCGATACTGCGACGCGATTTTCCTTTTAAGTAGATTAAGTGCTTGACGCTCAATCTCTCGGTGATTTGACTAATCTTTTTTGTTTGTCTTCGTTTCAGTTTAACTCTGGGAACCGGCGGGCAGAGAACGATGGAGTCCACCTGCCAGGTGAAGGGCTGCAAAGTGAACAACAAGAAGGCCAGCAAGCACGTCCCCGACGACACTCGAGCCCCCGCCAAGGACAACAACAACGTTAATTGCAGCGACGATGATGAGACCACCAAGTGCATCGCTAAAAAGAACGTGAAGAACAGCAGCAGCAGTGTAATCACCACTCGAACCCCCGCTAACGAGACTACGTGCATCGTGAATAATAACAACAACGTCATCCAGACCAGCCGCAGCAGCAGTGAGAGCGTCAAGAGCAGCAGCACCCCCGCCGCCAAGGCACCGAGCACCGAAGCCATCCCTTACAACAAAATCGTCAGCAACAGCAAATCGACAATGACGACCTGCGACCTCCCCTACAACAAAGTCGTCAGCAAGGGCAAAGCCGCGACGACCGATCTCACCTACACCCAAGTCGTCAGCAACGGCAGGCCCTCGACGACGAACCTCGCCTACAACAAGGTCGTCAGCAACAACTACTGCAAACTGACCAGCATGCAGGCCAACGGCGCCAGCAACAGCGTCGGCAAGCCCAGCGAGAAAGGCGTGCACAGCGAACCGGCGAAGAAGCCCGCGCCCAAGGAGACGGTCGTCAGCATTGTCAACGACAAGAGCGCCGGCGTCGAGGTCGCCAACACCGCCGAGAAGGCCCCCAGCAAGATGAAGCCCAGCGATGCGGAGGTCCGGCAGAGGCGCGCCGTCCTCACCTACGAGCAGGTGTGCCGGCTGAACGACGTGATGAACGAGGTGGTCAGCATACACGGCCGCGGCAACTTCCCCACTCTGGAGGTGAGGCTGCGCGACCTCATGAACGTCGTGAAGGACAAGCTGGAGGTCGAGCCCAGCAACGGCGGCGCCGGCATGAAGGTCCGCGACATCAGGCTGAACGGCGGCGCGGCCTCGCACGTCCTCGCCACCGAGTCCCAGCCGTACAACGACCTCGATCTCATCTTCGGCGTCGAGCTCTCGAGCGGGCGCAACTACGACAAGGTCAAGTCCGCCGTGCTCTGCTCCCTGTTCGACCTGCTCCCGGAGGGCGTCAGCCGCAAGCGCATCACCACCTGCAGTCTGAAGGAGGCCTACGTCAGCAAGATGGTGAAGGTGAACAACGACGGGGATCGCTGGTCCCTCATATCTCTGGGTAACTCGCGGGGCCACCGGAACGTCGAGCTCAAGTTCGTCGACACGATGAGGCGGCAGTTCGAGTTCTCCGTCGACAGCTTCCAGATCGTCCTGGACCCCCTGCTCGAGTTCAACGACTGCAGCACCATGCAGATCAGCGAGAGCCTCTGCCCCAACGTCGTCGGCGAGTCCGTCTACGGGGACTTCCACGAGGCCCTCTACCACCTCCAGAAGAAGCTCATCTCGACGAGGCATCCGGAGGAGATTAGGGGCGGCGGCCTGCTCAAGTACTGCAACCTCCTGGTGAAGATGTACAAGCCCGCCCAGCCGGATTACATAAAGACCCTCGAGCGCTACATGTGCTCGCGGTTCTTCATCGACTTCCCGGACATCGGCCAGCAGAAGGCCAAGCTCGAGAACTACTTGTGGAACCACTTCGTCGGCCCGGAGGAGGAGGCCCTCAAGTACCAGTACCTGATGCTCCTGCACAGCGTCGTCGAGGAGTCGACGGTCTGCCTGATGGGCCACGAGCGCCGCCAGACCCTCGCCCTCATCGAGAGCCTGGCCTACCAGGTGCTCTGCCAGGAGCAGCAACGACTGACGAATCACCAGGCGCCGCCCGCGGCCTACGTATACGCCAACGGCTACTACTACGCACCGGTGATACCCACGGCGTGCTACACCTGCACCTGCAACTCCTGGATGGCCTGCTCGTCGTGATGCGACGACGACGACCAACACGGCGGCCTTCACAAGCGCGGCGAAGGATAGACCTATTTGCACGATCTTGAGGCTCTGTGAGAGCGGGACGGAGCGCAATTTTTACGGGGGTGCCTACAACATGATTTAGATGTTTATAACGTGATGATGATGATAATGCTGCTGATGATGATTATGATTAATGATGATGATGATGATTAATGATTGATGATTCGTGTAAAATAGATGAATAACAAAAAAAAAATGAACGCTGCCAACCCGACGATGAACGCCAAGTATTCGAGACTCCGTTTTTTCTTTCACAATCCAAGGCGAGGACTATCAAAGTACGTGTTGTTGAGGCGACCGTCGACAGGGGCGGCGATAAGCGAAGCGGCCGGGGCCTGCCTCACGCCCCGTCCACGCGAATATTCTAAGCCTGCGATTCTCGAAACGAGGCAATATACGAGGGAGCAGTGGTAACGGAAAGACTACGCTACATATACATATATTATATCGATTTTAAAGTAAAAAAAGGTCCACTACGTCCGTGTCGACGTCGTCGTCTTCGCGCTCTTTCGTCATGACTTATGTGATGCTTTACTTAAACGCCTCGTCAATTGCCGGCCGGAGCCAGCAGGCCCGGCGCCGACTCATTCGAATTACATGCACGATAACCTTCTTGCTGGTGTGCTGCAGCTGATGATGATAAACGACAGTGACGATGATGACGGTTGAATTTACGAAGAAGCGGATTAACGCTCGCCTCGGCAGTTTCTTTCTCTCACTCTCTGCTGAAGAAACGCCATTCGTCTAAAAGAAATACATATAAATCAACAGGTGCTGTGCTTAAAAAAAATTGATAAATTTCACGTGGTACGAGTCAAGAAGTGAAGGAGAGTACGAAGTTGTGCGTGCCTGGAAGAACGAAGAAAGGAAGATGAGGAGAAGTTAAACAAGCGTAAGAAGAAACAGAAGCGGAATTAAAAAGGAGCGCGTCATTGCTCGTTACCAAATCTTATTCTTTTTCATTCTTTCCACGATTTTTTTTTCTTTTTGAGAATCATTCCGACGAGCGCAATAAACTCGCGCGCGCGATTACGCAAATCGACGCGCCCACGCGTGCGCGGATAGTAAAAGCGGCGATAAGCTAGAAAAAAAAAGGAGGAAAGCGACGAGGAGAGCAGCATACGGGCGAACGCGCGCCGGGAATTCGAGTTGAGTGTAGTTGCGAAAAAAAATGTAATGAAGAAGAAGCGAGGAGAGGGCACGAAACGAAAACGCGGGCATTGCAAAATTGCAATCGAAAGACCGGACGAGCGGCGTAAAAAAAAATTAAAGCACGCATGGTGGGAGAGATGATCATTCGATATTCAGCACGGCTTGATAGCTCTGATGAACAAACGTCTACGGAGGGAAGGGGAGGTAATCATTCTCGTAGTTGAGATTCACGATTTTCTTTTTTTTTCTATTATGCGTAGAGACGGTTAACGGAACTCGTACACGCTGATATAATAAACAAGATTTTCAGCAAAAAAAAGTTAAATCCACTTCATGCAAGTATGTTAATTAATTATTTGATTAATTAATTAATGTGTGGCTGTGAACATTATTTTCGTTTAGATAAACTATATCGTAGGTTTTCTCGATGTAGACAGAATTTTAAAATAACGGTTGTGCAGAGCATAATAGATGTAAAGGCGAGGAAGAAAAATCGTATTTGAGTAATCGGGGCATGAATCGAAAATAAATGAAGTTTAATATGTATGTACATATGCGAGGCGAGCAGCTCGAAATTGACGGTACTCGAACGCCACTTTAGTTTTAACTGATTAATTTTCTTTCTTAAAATTTTACGTGAGCACAATTACGAAGGGTGACTTTGGAGCACCAAAAAGTTTTCAGAGTACTTAAGTTTCAAATCCGTTGGAGAATCAATCAAAAATAATCACGCTTGATTTTAGTTTCGGGGATAAGAAAAATAAATGTCCCAGTGTGGAATGATCGATCGCAAAGTTCCTTTTATATCGATTATAATGTGTGTAAAATTAAATTAATTTTTTATTCAAATTTCAGTGTTTTACTTTTAAACGAAATCGCTGAAAATGTAATAATACCTTTTTAACAATATCTGTATAAATACAATAAATTTGTTTAGGTTCGGAAATTCATGCATTATTGCACTCTCGTGACATGCGTAAGTGTAAATACAAATGTGAATTTATCTTAAAAAATAGCACGTGCCAAATCAACTTTTATACGTTTATACACAAGTGCCGTTAAAAAAGTCTAAGAAAAATTAGGAAAAATAAAACGTTGATGTTTTCTTTAACGCCAACAAGTCTGAATCTATCTCGCTCGAGAGCCAGTCGCTTATTGCTTCAAGCATTCGGCAGCTTCGCACGTGTAAGCTTTTCGCTTCGGAACAACGATCATTCCACTCACACAGCGCGCGCCAAACGAGCGCGAATTGAAAACAAAAAAAGCCGAAACTCAAACGACCGCGCAGAGGCAAAATAAGCCGGCGAAAAATTGGCGTCGCTAGATCCACCCGCGGCCGGGTCGATACGCGCGGCTCGTGACCTCGTTACCACGCTCGCGGTTGCCAGCTCGCACCCTCTCGCTCTTCCTCTCTTGCGCGGGGGAGGACGCGGCGGGACGACGCTCGGCTCCCACACCCCCGCGGCTGCGTCAACAACGACAACCGACCGGCCGCTAATGGGATCCGCTTCCGTCCGTCGAATTTCTCGCTTTGCGCGACCTTCGCGGTCGAGGAGCGGGAGGAGGTGCGAACGCGCCGCCGCGACGAACCGGTTTTCGCCCGGGGCGCTCGCGCTTCTCCCTTCCGAACCGCGCGGACACTTCGGGCTGCTCGTCTACGCCGATACGTTGTTGAATTTGAAGATTATCAAATGAGATGAAAAAAGTCACCGAGGTTTTTAAAAAAAAAAAGATAAAAGAGACACAGGGTTTGTCTTGAGAGTGAGATATTTTGCTAAATATAGTCTTATTAAGTTACGTACAAATGTAAAAGACCTGATAAAAAAACATGATATTGCGAGATGAATTGCGTTTTCTAAAGTTGCAAGAAAAAACATATGAGATGGGGAAAAAATTGCAACGTTGATTGTATATACGATACGCGGCTACGATGTGGACGTCGAAAAATTTAGTCGAGGGTTGTTTTGTTTTATGAATTGAAGTAACATGACGAAAGATTTAAAAAAAAAGCGGTTGCAAGCGACGATGTTGACTCTATTAGCAGCGCTAATTTGTACTCGTGTATTTGATGCGAAAACTTTCATAACGATTATCGAAATATACGGGTTGTCAGCCAGCGCAATGGCTGAACTTTTCGCGGCTCGTTTTCTTAAGAAAAATTTGAAAAAAAAAAAATCCAATTAAACGTACCAAAAATACAAAAAAAGAGACAAAAATTCGTTTTAATAAAAAAAAGTTCATAAAAATCGAATTGGAGTTATCAATGCGAGAAATCGAGCGAAGACTAGTTAAATGATAAATAAAAGACATTCTTAAGAATGAAATAAAAAGATGATATATAAAATAAAAATCATAAGATAAACTAGACTGAATTGCACTCGTACGTACATCGATTGAGTTCATTAATTGCGCGCGGATGAATCATACATTCGAACGAGAAGTAGGTGTAAAGATAAACGAAGCAAACATTTTTCGCAAGTCGCATATTCAATTTAATTATAAATAATATAACGATTTTAAATGATAAATGTTAAAGAAATCTATGAGCGTAGCAAAACGTAATGCCAAAGTGTTAACGAGCACTTGCGCTTTATATTCCGGTCTCTGAGTTTATGTTCTGACGTCGCGCGCGTGGATACGAACGCGAAAGCGGAGCTGGGCGTGATGAAAACAAAAATTCAGAATGGAACATTATGGGACAGTATGGAAAATTGAAAAATATATATATTCGAATGAAAAAAGAAAATTAAGTTTTTTGCTAAAAAAAATATAAAAAAACAAAAAAACAAAAAGGACGTAAAGAAACAAACGAAAAGATTGAGGGAACTGCGATTGGTCGCCTTGCAATCGTTTACGGGACGACGAAAACATTATACAAATGAAATAGACTGTTTATAAAAAAAAGCGTCGCAAGACAAACTCTATACGAGAAGTCGAGTACAATATATGAAAAGAAAAGATGCGTTTCCTTTGCTCCTCTCCTTTTCATCGACTGGTTTTTATTGTCTTTCCGTATAATAACAAATAAATAATTTAGCCTTGACGATATCGCTGTAATCATGTACTCAAGATGAAGGACGAAAGAGGTGGCGAGCGAATGCGAGAATAAGCGTGAGAAAGGGAATGGTAAAGGGCAGGTGAAAGAGCGATGTGATTGTAGCGCGGTTGGTATGGGGACGAGGATTATAGTGGGATGTCCAATGTTGCGCAATGAGTTATTTACCATTTTAAAAGTAAAAGATATAATTAAAAACTACCATGCATATTGATCGCGTCATTACTGTTATATATACTTTATCACAGGCAGAAAAAAAAAATGGCAACACTAATAATTATCGATATATTATGTATGTAATGCTTAACGAGTTATAATGTAATACATCATAATTGATAGTAAAAGCTGTAAAGTGTATAAGACTATCGTCTAGTTAGCTTCATTAATTAAAAAAAAATCGTACCTATCGAGTTATTTGATATAAAAGTATAGTCCTACGAGCGAGGGCAAGACTACACTAGGATGATTTTAAACAAAGGATTAAGAAATAAAAAAAACAATGATGTAAATATTATTATACATGCGACATAATGCGAAACATTAAGATTTAGTCGCTCTCGCTGCTACACGTGAAAACACTCACTCGTACACATGACACTCCATACACAGCCATATTTTGCATCACACGAGCAAGGGAAATTAAAAGAAGTCCAAGATAGATATTTCTTTCTTCTTCAGCGCGCGTAATGTGAGTGGAGAGTTCAAAAATGGGCAAACAAATTTTAGTAATTAACCGTGCGGAAAAAAGAAAGGGAACGACGAAGATGAGAGTGCGAAAGAGAGTGAGAGAATGCGTTCGTTCGTGAGTGCGTAAAGAGAAAGAGAACACTTCTCGTTTTTTTTCTTTTGTCTTCTCTTTTTTCTTCCCGTCCGTTTTATTATCGCGGGTACGAATTTTTAAATAAAAAAAGATGTAATCTGCGAACGATTCCTGTAGACCAGAAAAGAAATTCGCCGCGGCGAATATTCGTCCTCCTTGTGATAAAACTTTGTTTTTAAAACGCGAACGCCACAGGTCTCGTTGCGCGCGACAAAAACGAAAGCATTCGCTTCAGCGGAAAAATTCGGAGAGAAAAAGGGATGCACTCGAGATTGCGATTGGAACAAAGAAAGTGGAAAGGAAAAATTGCGACCGTTCGATTTTTTTTTCGTTCGCTCTGGAAATTGAAACAGAAAAGATTAAGCGACGAGCAGATCGTGAGACAAACCTTACATTATAATGATAGTATTATTCTGCGATTTTCCAGATCGTCGATGAAAAAGAAAAGAAAATTGAAACAAAATGGAAAAAAAAGAAAACGCCGAGTTTCTTTTGCACTGTACTTTTTTCTTTCTTTGTTTTCCCCCTCCCTTTTCACTGCGACCGTCAAAGTTACATTGTTGAACGAGAGATATCTGTTGTTACGAAGACAATTCGAGATCGTTATTGTTATATGAAAATAAATTTTTGCTATATATACTACTGTGAACCGTATTTTTTAACGAGAAAGAAATTTGTTAAGATATTATTATACTCTATGCTCTTCTAAACTTTGCCGCGGCGCCACCGCGGCAAGACTTCGCTTCGTGAAGAAAAGCTTGTATTCACCGCACTTCCGAAGACGACCGACGTTAATGCGGGAGGAATGAGAGAAAAAAAATCAATGCTGGAGAGAAGAAAATTTCGCTTTTAACTGCTCACTGTATTAAGCCGCGCCGCACTGCCGGAAGTATCCGCGTCACAGCGTATAAGCACAACGAAACCGAATGTCTGCGACGTTTTAATTGCGCGTGGTGGCAAGGGGCATCCTTCCGACGGCGCGACGCTAACGCACCAAAGTCACTGGTGGTACGAAAGATCATAATTATCCTTTTTTTTTATTTGTCCGATCACACTTTTCCTTTGTATTTCATTCGACTGCGTCTGATTGTTTTACCCTACGCATAATGTTACACGCGTACACTATTGTAATACGTTTTGTTTATGCCGGCATTTATTTTCATCACTGTTATCGTGACGCGTAAGTAACGATGATTGACACATTAGTTTTATCGAAAGAGAGAAACTTTTTATTTTGGATCTTTCTTTTTTTTTTTAATGAACATAGTGCAAGAGAGAATCGAGCATCGCGGTGTATACACTTTTCGTGTACGCGTTTTTTCCTCCACAATCACACAACATGTAAACACAACTGTGAAAACGCAAAAAAAAATTTTATGATGGATGGTAAAATTGAGAGAAAAGGATCTTGGCAAGCGATTATAAAACGCGCGCGCGTAGATGGAACTCGATTATATAGATTTTTAATAATTCTCCGCTATTATACAGCGTTAAGTGAATAAAGGAGTAAAAAAAACTGCGTAACAGCAAGTGTTATTAAACTTATTAGTCGTTTATTTATCCTGCGAATAAAAGATGATTAACTTTGGAGTAAAAAAAAAGTGTAAAAGAAACAAATACCGCAAAATGTAAAACGAAAGGGAAAGAAGAAATGAAGTGTATCTAAGTATAAGTGGGCCCCGATCCGGTTGATTTTTTTACTTCTCTGACTTGCCCATAAATATATATTCCCATGTTACAATAAAGAATATAAAAATGGAAATAAATATCGTACCATAAATACCAACCCAAAAAACCGGAACTTGTGTCTTTATTTTCTTGAAAACTCGTCGTACATGACACCCGCCCACGTCCCAACCTCCGCCCAATCCCACCTTCCATACCCCGTCACTATATGCGCCTATAACCGTTCTAATTCGATCGCGCGTCATGAAGCGGAGTAACGCCATCGGGCATTATATCACAGAGATATGAGTTACTCAGTCAGTGCGGTACTTAAGTTACGGGGCTAAGTTTCATTAAGCCGTACGTGCATATAACGCTACACCTTTTAAGAAAATCCTCGAGGTCATTGCTCAAGCGGCTCCCGTATTTTTTTCTACGCGTAACTAGCCGTAACTGGATCGCCAATCAAATTTGTTATTGCACGCTAACGACGTTCCACCTTAGCGCTTCTACTTTATTTACAGCGCACAGCTGATTTTTTTGTTGTGCAAAACAAGCAAAGAGAGAAGAGTCATTATTTTTTTTAATCGCCTATGTAATCAAAGATATTTTCACTTTCGTTAATTTCGGTTTGATTTATGTATATAAATTTTTATCCGCTTTTTTTACTTGATCGTAAATAATTGATTTGACAAATGAAAAAAAAAGTACAAGTCATACTTTAATCGTTGATTGATCTGAAGAGATTTTATTTTTTTTCAATTTTTAATTTTTTTAACAAGAATATTTTCACTTAAATAAAATGTTATTCTATTTAACATTTAAGTAATTATTTTCAAAATATACAAATCGCGGAACTCCCGACGCATTTCTCAAAAGAGGATACAACAAAATGTGGCCCAGAAAATGCCTTTAATCCTGAAAGTGTCAAAACAGCCGGCAATCCGAAGGCGGCGAAGCGATTAAAAGGAGGATCGCGGCAGATAAGGCCGGTGTCCGAGCGCAGCCGCGCCGTATCCACTTATCTCGACGCGCGGAGCCGCACGCGGAATCCCACGGAAGGTCGGCGATGTAGCCGCTTGTGCTCTCTCTCCCGGAAAAACAAAGGCGCGCGCAATGGGACGCGCGTTCTGCGCCGCGAGGACAGTGAGGCGAGGGCCGAAAGTGGCGACCTTGACCAGCGCGCCCGCGGGAATCCGAGCGCCAGCCGCCCCAAGGACACCGGAACCAAGTGGAAAAAGAAGCGCCGGGCCAGCCTTGAGGCGGCCGTGATTTTTCGACGCGAAACAGGATCGACGCGCGATCGAAGCCCACTTTTTGCTCGACAGCGTTGTTGTTGCTCGCGGGGACTTTTTCCGCGACGCCAAACAAGCGGCGTTAATCTTTTTCCGGCGTTTTTCTGCTCGCGCGGGTCCTCTCGGTAATTTGCGCGCTTTCTCCGACTAATTTCCCGTTATTAGCATGAAATTTCGAAGGCACTTATCTTCGCGAGCTTTTGCAAAGTCCGCTCGAGCCTCTGCAAATCCTTGACTGCCATTGTTTGTTTTTTTTTAGTCGATTGAAATGCGGATGTTTTTAAATATTTTGCAAACCGTGCTCCGAGAATTTTTTCTGGTATCGGAATGGTGATAAAAAAGAATTTCGTGTATCTTTGTGAATTAATTAATCGATAGCAGGAGGACTGGATTCGCTTTTTCTCGCCTCTTCATCGGTGATAAATAATTGCACGATTTATCAAAGTAAAGCGTATCAACGCTGGAGCTGAATAAATTTTTATTGAGATCCGAGCCAAAAGTCATTTCTAATGTCGTTAATCATACTCATCAGAATACAAAAACAGTTTTGTCAAGTTTGAGCACAAAGTTCCTGAATCATCTTGGCGAGCTTTCCCCTTTGTTCTCGCTTCTCGCAAGCTCCTTGATTAATAAATTGTACCAAACTTTGACGCGCGCTATAATGAAATAACGTCGAACTAATGATCTTTATACACTTTGTTATCGGATCAATTTATAACAATTACAATCAAACTGGAGCTTTACAATCTTTTATTTTCTCACACTGGATAAATTTATTATCGAGGGAAGTTGGGGTTTAATGAAACTTGCAAAGTCCAGATAAAACTGCCAAAAATAAAAAAAAAAGATTTTCATTAGAATTACACAAAAGTATTGCTACATTAAAATAATTAAAAAATTAATTCCTTTTGTATTAATTTTTTATTTTTTAAATAATATATTTTTAATAATCATTTGGTGTTAAAAATTAGCGAGCCATAGAAAATAAATGACTTGAATAATGTATTTTTAAACCAATGTTCATTTATGCTTATTAAATGTTGAACCTTCAGCGATTTTATATAATTTTTATATTTCCTTAGCTTCGTCTGTTTAACAACTACTCATTACACGCAACATTATGCACGATTTAAAATAAATTATTCATCGGCTTTAATGTAATAACGAGAACAAGTATAAGAATAAAATAAAATAAAAGCATAAGATAAATGCCTCACGATTAGTGCATTATTATTTAACTTCTTATTAAAAGTTTAACCCCCGGTAAAAGTAAACAAGCAATTTTAATAAACAAAGGATTACGCTGTAAGTGCGTATTATTAAAAAATACGACATCGACGCGGAATAAATTATGACATAACGTATAATAAACTTAGAAACTATATGCACTTGAGCTCTCTTATGCGTAAAGCTTGTAAAAGCGAATTCTTTGTTCATACCTTAATTAAGCGTACTTCAAATGCACAAAGTGACTGACAAGAAAGTTAACATACTTCTCATACTTTATCATGAGGGTTCATTCATGCTCGCGCCGCTATTGTGAGGCGACGGAAACTTACTTCGCAATTATTAAATTGAAAAAGTATAAATTATCGCAAAATGTTGATTTAATATTAGTTAACTATTTTAAAGTAATGCAGACTTTGTTACAGTACAATTACAGTTTTAATACTTGCTACATTGCTCTTACTTCACTTATTATTCGACTTTGAATTAGATCAAAATTATAAACTTTCAAATAAAACATAAAATAAGAAGTTAATATTTTATATGTTTTATTGAAGGTTTATCGTCTGGAAATAAATTATAATGAGCTAATTTGAGTTTCAGCTTCTAGAACTTTAAATAATAATGAACGTATTATTATAATGCATTAGGTACAATAAATTATTTATTCAAGCTTTTGTTTTACTATTTAAGCACTTTATTAGCCGCCAGTTCTATTCGTACTTAGTAGGTATTACATATTCTTACGGCCTGTTTGTGAGCTTTACAGTGTGCCTGATATGTCTACTCTAAACACTAACACTCAATAATTTTTCAGTAGAAACAGACGAGACTGGTAAGACTCGCATTTCAAATCACATTTATAAAGACGTAGATCTTAATTCGCATTTTTATTAGTGATTATATACCACTATCACATAAAACACTATTATCATAGTGTAAAATACATCATAATGTAAAATCGAGAAAAGTCAGAAATAGAATTGATTCTTCTCTCGAATGGAGTGATTTTTCGCTCTTACACATTGCGAAAGAAACTTACAGTAAATTCCAAATAACGAAAAAAAAAAAGCTACAAAAATAAAACATCGTTTACAAAACATCCGAAAAATCATTAAAATTCAATTCGACCGTGTGCGAGGCACGGGCAACCAATCAATCTCAATCGAGAGAAAACGACCGATTCGCCCGAGCGCAAAAAAGAAGCCCAAGCAGTCTGCTGCACACGGAGCTTCCGCGCGCGCAGGTCGGTGCGTTCGCGAGGGATAGAGCGGCCCGCGGGGGCAGGGGGGGGAGGCAGGACGCCGGCGGCTCTCGCGATAGAAAGGGCCGGCGCGCGATATATACGCGGCCCGGCAAAAGGTATTCAGGCCGCTCTCGGCGGCGGCGCGCATGCAGGCAAGGCCGGCCGCTCGCGGCTCCCGCGCGCTAGTAAAAGTGCAGCGCGCCGCGGCCCGATGTAGGTTGCCCCGTGGCTCGGGGCGACGAGACCTCGCGGCGGGTCGCGAGCCCGGCTCCGCGGCGAAAGTGGACGTGCTCGCGCGAGCGGAGAGAGAGAGAGTGAGCGCGGCGTCCTGCACCTCCGCGATCATCGCTTTTATGTGTACGTAGCCCGTGCTGGCTTCCTTTTGCGAATCTTTCGGTTGGGTTCGATCGATCTTCGCGTAATTATCCTTTACTCTTTCGAGCGTAATTTTATTACTTTTCTGGTACAGCGCGCGGTGAGGAATTATTTCGTAAAATTTCTTTAAAAAATTGCACGCGAAAGGAGTTATTTGAAATTTTCTTTTATACGGTGCAAGCGAGGGTTTATAACGAGGCGAGATGAGGCTTTTGTTTTCTAACGAATTCTGTATTAGAGATTATCGATTGCGGAACGGGGTACGCGGCTTTGAAGAAGAAATCGATGCTCGACGCGGTTTGTTTACTCCGCGCGATTTCTGCGGTGTGCATTTAAGCATTATGCGCCGCTGCTCGTTCTACTTACTCTTCTATTATAAATGCAATGAGGTAACTTCAAATTTTTCAAGCTTTTTCCTAACAACGAGGGAGAATGGCCAAACAGTTTGCTAATTACGCGAGGGATTCCTTTTAAAGCTGGAAAACCTCTTACCCCGCCGTTGGCGCGCGGAACATTAGCGCGTGACTGAAAGTGAGCCTCCTCCGTACTAATTTCACGTTAGTGAAACACCTCATTTAATTTCAAAATTAGGCGCCAGCCTGTGTATATCATTTTTTTTTCCTTTGCTGCGTGCGTCTTTTCGAGAGGTGCATGCGCGGGCGATAATCCATCGGCGTGTCCCCTCTTTTAGACTTAATTAACGAATTTCAAAAAGATTGGAGCGCTGATTAAGTCAAGGTGGTTACTTTATAATTATAAAACTGAGTTAGATGTAACATTTTTTAATCGAAGCGCCTATAATTAATCATTTTAAACGCTCGAATCACGCGATTCACGATCGTATCTGTTTATCAATCAACTACATTCCACAGCAATTATTGATAAAAAAACATGGTTCCTTTTTTATCGGAGTACTTTCGTAAATGTACATAGCATTAAATACACGCAATTAATGCAAGATACAAGATAAATAAATTATTCAATTTCGTTTGCTCAACCTTAAGATAAATCAAACAAAAATTTCACGTTTATTTTCCAGTTTACAGCGCACCCTTCATTTTACGGGGCAGGTATGTTTATGCACGTTAAATATGCCGACCGAATGAATTCGGCTTTTTTCTCGCCTTTTCCAGCGGACTCCAAATTCCTTCACGAATGTAAAAAAAAAACGAAAACTCTTGCTGAATTATGAGCTAATACGCCAGTAACTTACTCGCTGAATGCCTTTTTAAAATACGTCAAACAGTTTTATTACTTGCCGCGCGCTCGTCGCTGCGTAAAAGTCATAAAATTACCGGCGGACTCCATCGGCGCGCGTTTGCTAAAGAAGCAATTAAAACACCGTACCTCCCCAAAGATTATTACTTAAGTGAAGTAAAAAGTCATAAGTACACCTCCGAAAAAAAAACGACAGGAAAACGATTCTCACGCTTGGGCCTATAATTAACCGTTAAAACAATAAAACCGTTTATCCGCGCAGAATTCGCCAGCAGCGCGCGTGCACGAATTTCATTCCGCGGCTTTAACGCCGCCGAGCAGCGGCTGGAAAGGTGATGCACGCGACGTCAAAAAGTGAACGGATGACTTTGAACGGGCTCGGACAAAGAGTTATTTTGACTGAGGGTTTCTCTCGCGCCGCGCGTTTTACACACTGTAATTGCTCAGCTATCGATTCGAGATCGAATCTTCCTGAGGTCGCTTTTGCCGCGCGATGCAATTCGATCGAAATAAATCGCTCGGCTCCATCGTTAAATTTACTTATTCGGGGGGTAAAAAAGAAAATACTCGGAGTGGCCGCCGATGCTTATCTCGATCGCGATGTGGAAGGCGGTGTATAAGTATTAAAGCTGAACGGGAGGTGAGCTTCGAATTAAAAAGCGTAATGATATGTCGTGTTACAATTATATCGAATCAGCTTGTTACACTGCAATTACCTCAAACATTTTTAATCGCGCCGATCAAGTACACCGAGTTATTAATTTTATTCTGTATATTAGCTTAATCGATCTTAATGTACATTAACATCTATTGATGTTCAATTTTAATCTTTTTAATAATACGATATTTTCTGAAAATACAGTTTTTAGTATCAGAAAATTATATTTTTCTCTTGAAATTATAAAAGTTATATATACACGAATACTTCTGTGTTGTAAACAATAAGTAAAACTAATTAAAAAAAATAGTTCCTTTGATCTACTTATTCTTTTTAGCGAAAGGGAGTGAGTGATCGTATATCAGTTTTGCAAGCGCTTGCGTAATCTTAATTAAAATTAATTGTAACATTTATACCCTTATTGTGAATGAATTTAAAGGTCGTTTCAGCGCTATGCGCTACCAGATGTAAACATATTTTAAAAGGTCATTAAATTAGATTGCAGGGTCTAAAGAAAATAATTAATTGTCAAATCAAAATTCTTTTACATCTTTTTATATACGTCAATATTGATTTTAAGCCTCAATATAATTATTTTGTATTTAACTTTAGATATTTAGTAATTTCACATTTTAACTGTTTAAATAAAATTTTAGGTTTTTATTTATTTATTGCATATCCTCTCTTTGCAAATAATATATTTTTAGCTACGAGGAAGGATTTTTCTGAAAAATACAATATACAGCAAGGGCAAAAGGGCAACTACGTACAAATAAAATGTTAACGTACTATGTAGTAATTATTTCTATTATTTATATTACCTATTTGTACACTTTTTAATTTATACATAAAAAAATAAATTTTATATTTAAACTGAAAGAAAAAAAATTGTAAATTTTTGCAGCCTTTGATTTTGTAAAACTAACCATTCGCCATCCAAAAATTAGCTCGGCTTAACACGGATGTATTTGTAAGAGACAAAGAAAAGGCTGAAAAGTAGTACACGACGAGTTACTGCGCAGTTGCAGGTAAGTACTTAGTTCCACAATAGAAGCTAAAAGATGCAAAGGGAAAGAGCTCGAGGGCATGTGTAAGTACCGCGCGCGCGAGAAAGACAGCCATCCCTGGGCGTCCAATTAACTCGTTTACTCGTCGACTTCATCGAACGGACGCAACCTTCGGCGCCTCCTCAAACTCGGCAGCGAGCAAAAACCCCGCAAAAATCGACTCTTTCATCCGCTCGCGCGTCCTCGGCTTTGAATAGGGCACACGCAGCCTCTCTCTCTCTCCAAGGCGCGTCATGCGCAGTAGGAAAAATCGAAGCGCCGTGTACCTAGACCACCGGACGAGTCGCCGACACCTACGTATGGTCGCGTTTGATTATTATACGGGAGGCAAAGTCGGAGGGAAGCAAGGAATCGGAACAAACCCTTAAGAATTATTATTTTTACAAAGAAATTGTTTCTAACCTAGAAATGTAAATATGGAAGTTAATTTATTACTTTAAATAAATACATATTATATAAGTGGAATAAATCCGCATTGATAATCATACGAACGGTGAGATTTCCTGTTCCGCAAAAGTTTGCGTGCGGCCGCTCGAATTTTCCCTCCCTCCGGCTTTACCTCCGTATAATCGAACGCGACCTATATATGTAGGCATACGTACGTATATACACAGAGCTCACGACGCTGCGACGTTACGTTACGTATTATCCCGCGCTCGGAGGCTCTCTGACGAAATCAGCTGTTGACGCAAGATGGCGATGCGAGAGAGTCCCCGGCCTGACATGCGCATGCACGAGCGGCTGGAGCCGCGAGCGAGGCAGCGAGCCACCAAGGTCCCGGCGGGCGCCCAGTGTATCCCGCCCGCCGTCGAGGAGGTCCGCGCCAACGAACAGCCGTGCGACAGCCGGAAGGAGGCGAGCGTCACCTGAGCCCCTCCCGCGTGAAGATGAGCAGGCACCTCGTCCGGCGCGAGTACGCCTGCACATCGGAGCTTAGACGCGAGCTGGCCGCGGCCTCGCCGCCGCCGCTTCACCTGCCTACACCGCTACTGCTTACTGAGGTATCGACGTCCGTCCTTATCTCGCCGAGTGCTCACTCAATTTTATTTTTCTTTTGAAATATTCTTTTCAAACTCTTCGTGTATGCCTTAGCTAGTCAAATGCATACTCCAAATGATGTTAGCGACCGGACATAACCTATTTGTCGATATGTTGATGTGTTGATCGATATAGGTGTTGCGGGAAGTAGAGTAGGGCTGGGTTTTTTTAATGATTCATTGATATGATGCAGCGAGGAAGGGATTCTTTTTTGGTCGAGATTCATTTAATATGTGACCGTTGCGAGCGCTAAGACAGGCATGATTAATTCCATAAATAAGGAAGTCGTTCAATTACCAATCGATAGGGCTCTTCACTGCCCGACTTCGAAATTGAAGAATAGCGGCAGTACGACGCCGACGATACGTCGCGCTGGTCGCGTAAGAATTATACCGGGAAATAGTAACACCTCCTTATCGCCTCGGGTATAATGAAAAGCCACGTTTTACCTTATTAGCATGTAATTTATGACGGTCGGAATGTACAGCAGCTGTGACTTTTTCCCGGAGGCACGAAAGGTACATACCTATACTGTTCATCTTTCTTAACTGATCGTACTTTAACTCCTTTGTGAAGCTTGAAGAAGATAGAGGGGATTTTTTGATAAATTTTATTGCGAAGATTGATAACTTAATTGGAAATTTACGGGTGCAGTATAAAATTGAAAAATGCAAGATAAGCGCGTCTGTAGTTAATGTAACGATATAAACTTGAATTGGTTAATCTAGCTAAAGATACTGGAATCCGCTTTTTTTGTTGCGTGCGTTTATCACAAAAGAAAGGTCAGCAAGTATAGTCATCTCAATGGGAACGAAAATATCTTCTTTGTTCGTAAATTATCTGCAGTAGTTGTACAATTTCATGAAATATTCCACGCTACATTCTATAATCAATGCAACATAAGTTAATTGTACATATCTTGCACGAATAATTAAAATGAAATTTTTAGCGCAATGAAGAGAAAAATATCTCCATTTTTCATGGAGAATTTATCTACACTATAAATTATACAATTTTATAAAATGTTACTGCATTCTACGACTTATCATAAGCTAAACCTTGTATACAAATAATTGAAATTAAACTTTCCACTTTATAATTTCGTTAAACAAATCAATCACTCTCACGGAGCAAGTGCCGTTTTATCGCTTCGCAATTAAATGAAAAGCAAATACTATATACAACGTTACGGCAGTGCATGAAAGAAAACTTTTGAAATTTCCAACAGATACCCGGTGGCTGGTAGGACGCAGACGAACATTTAGGAAATGAAAATTGCAAAGTTAACACTGATAGTTCTTATGCTCGTGTTAATGCTATCGATATTCGTCGCTAATGTTGCCAATATCATCGACGTCAGTTCCCAGGCCCTCGACCCAGTCGAGGGCACGGGTGGACCACAGACCAGGTGGTCCAAGCCCAGGAAGTACGAGATAGGCGACTCTTTTGATCAACTACTCTGGTTTTTGCAAGTAAGTCATTGTTCGCGTTTAAACAATGCGCTTATCCATTCTAACGATATATTTTTAATTTATATGAATAATTATATGAATAATAATGATTGCCTTTTTTTTAGATAACAGACTTACACATAAGCATTTTTCGAGACCCACTTAGAATAACGGAATTAAAGGAGTTTTGTGATATAACGGTTGGTTCGATAAAGCCCAAAATTGTTCTTGCATCTGGTAAGAAGTGTCTTAATAATTCAGCGATTTAAATATTAACCTTTTGCAAATAAGGAAACGTCGATAGTGGCCTTGAATTTTTTGCTTCAATCACGTCTTGCGAGTTGGCTGTGTATTTTGCGTTTCTTCATTAAAAATCTACAATGCCAAATGTCATTCTTTTTTGCCACGTTTTGCCACTGTTCGTATTTTTCTTTAAATTCATTTTATTTTAATGAAAATAGTAAATCAAGAACACCTATTAAGCAATGCGTGATCAGTTGTTTAATATTTAGATGTAGTGTATTTTTTTTTTAAGACATTTTGTTACAATTGAACATTGAATTACTTAGGGGATCTGACGGATGCGAAAACAGCGGACAAAATGGGCTCTCGACAATTTTTGGAAGAATGGAAGCACTACAAGAAGGTACTGGACGACACGAGAGTGGCCGCACGAACAGTCTGGCTGGACGTAAGAGGCAATCACGGTAAGCGCCCACCCTTGTCAAATCTGCGTTCTTCTCGCCCCGTGAAACTTCCCCCTTCTCGTCACTACCCAAATGTTTCCCCAGCCGTACTAAAAATCATATCACTCCCGACTCCTAAACCCCCTGCGACGTCGAGCGTAAGAATCGATAACACGCAATAAAGAAAAAAAGCGACAGGCTTTGAAAGCTCCCCCGCCAAGCGAGTCGTAAATTATTGTTCAACGACTTCTTTAGACAACTTCAACGTGTTCAACGTGACTTCCAAGGAGAACTACTTCGCCAACTACTCGGTGCAGGGCAAGAAGCACCCGCGCTCCTACATGCAACAAATAAGCACCGGCGGGGAGAAGTACTCATTCATCGCGGTGGACGCGTGCCTCAAAACTGGACCCAAGCGGCCCTTCAACTTCGTCGGGGCCCTCGACCAGATCGAGATCGACAAGCTCCAAGGACTGATGAACCAGTCGCGCGAGAGCCAGGCAGATTATATCGTGTGGTTCGGACACTACCCCACATCGTGCATTCTCGCGCCTAACGAAGGAGGAGTGCGAGCTGTTATTGGTGAGTTTGCCGAATTAGCTGGATTATTACTTTGCTGTTAATGTTTAGGCACTGAGGGAAAGGGTTATAGTAGTTGTAACACTTTTAGCGCTTTTCGTGATGGTAAAGCTTTGGAGAACTTTGTCATTGGTTCTTAATCCATTTGTGAAAGGGGTTGTAAAATTAAACTTTATGTTAATCAATGTGTGTTCGTTTTATGTGGAGAATATTTTATGTTTGTGCAAACAAGTATTCAATGTGACTTAATATTGAAAAAAGGTAAAGTGATAAAAAAGATGAAAAACATTTTTGTGATTAAGACTGTCTTCCGAACAAAATATTTTTTTTGTTAAGAACTTACGTTGAGAAAAATAGTTTATAAAGAACTGTTATTAGAGGATCAGACCTACACTGTGAAAACAATTAATTTATTATAATTACTAGCACTGTATTAATATTCAGTACTATACAACATAGTAATTTGTGCTTGAAGCATTATCCTTGTATATAAGTAATGATAACATGTTAAAAGAATTTAAATTTCTTTAACTCTTACTAGCATTAACCATAACTCAAAACGAACAAGAAAAGAAGACAAAAATATTGAATCGAATAAACAGTTATAACGGATCTCCAACATGCTCGAATGTTTTTCCAAAGCAGCGTGTAGCACGCATCGATTGTCTACCGGAAAACAATAGCGATTTTCGATGATAAAACTAAAAAGGAAAAGGAAAGTTCCCTCAGTGCCAAGTAGTTGCTGCGTAACAGCGGTAATGGAAGCTCCTTGCTAACTCGCTTTTTTTCCTTCCTTGAAAACTACAACCTACAGGTAAATACGAGGAGAGCATGACGTATCTGTGCGGTCACTTTCATACGCTTGGTGGCGCAGTGCCTAACATGTACAGCATGCAGCAGGCCGGCTTTCTCGAACTGGAGTTGGCCGATTGGAAAGATAATCGAATGTAAGCAGCGGCCGCGAGGCCCATCACTTGCCAAAATCGCGCGAAAGTCGCCGCGGGCGCGACCGATCGAGGCGCACGCACTCCCGATGAGTCCGACGCGATCGTTACGTTCGACGCGACTGTTAAATTAACAAAAACCGTCGCGTTTACGTAAAGCCGTACAAAGCAAATTTGTATTTACGTAAGCTTCGGGCGCTGAGCGTTACGCGCGTCTTATCCTCCGATGGATATTGTCAATTCTCCTATTTTTCTTCGCGCTATCTCGCGGTTTTACCTCCCGCGCATTTTATTTCTGCTATTTCATTTTTCATGTTTTTGAAAAGTTTGTGTATTCAGTATTTGCATTAAGATGTAAGGTAAAATTCCGAAAAATAGTTTATTTTTTATTTCTGAAATAGTTTATTTACAATCTCTGTAAAGTGATTAAAATTGTTATTTTTTAGCGAAGATGAATTAAGATGTTATCCGACGCACTACTGGAGTTGCGCTATTCAAGAAGAATGCGTTATGTAAATTAAATGCGATTGATTTGAGATTGTTTCATTTATAAATTTTGTTAAATGACAATTGATATTCATGTTTACTGTTTCATTATGAAACTTCGAACGGGAGATATTCTTATTACAATTATGTTACAAGTTTCTTAAGAACTAAGAAAACATTTTAAATACCAATACTTTGATGTTATTTATTTTCATTTTATATTTATGAGCTATTGTGCATTCAAATTAAGTGAGATATAAAAAATTTCTGAAAATGAATGAAATTACTTGTTCCTTAGTGAACAATGTCGGTATAACGGAATCTCATATCTATAATTTCAGATATTAGTTTTTCGAGTTATTAGATCAGCATTCTTAAAAGATCATATTTTCTGTCAAATAACTTACAATGTAATAATCGTAAATATTTTCTTGCACAGGTACAGACTAGCTGCTATAGATCATGGACAATTTTCGTTCGTGGACATCGAACATCGCGACTGGCCGGTCGGGCTGATCACCAATCCGAAGAGCGCCCAGTTCGCGATGCCCCGCAAAGAAAATGTGCAATCAATCATCAACTCTACTCACATAAGGTAACGCGAACGAAAGCTGATGGGAGGTGTTATTTCGAATATTCATTGCTCGTTACAACACTTAGCGAATCAACGCGCGCTTAAGAGATTGAATGGGTATTCATCACTATTATCTAATGGATAGATACTCTGTCTAGTCGGATCCAACCAGTTTCTACTTTGACGAGTTGACGAATGTACTGCATTCTTCGATGAATTATTATACTCGTAAATGAAGAATGTAACAATGTCTAATTCAATTAGAATATTTTCATATTTGAGATATTGGAGTTTATCTCATTGTGTCATTATGATCATTTTTAGTTCTGTAAATATATTGTAGAAGATAAGAAATAGCTACAAGAAATTATTGTTTTTTTTTTTTTTTTTAGAGCTCTGGCCTTTTCGTTAGCAGAAATTAAGTCCGTGAAGGTACGCATAGGTGACGCTAATTGGGAGGAATGTACGCACGTTAAAGGGCCTTTGTACGTTGCTAAGTGGAATTCCTCAAACTATAAGACTGGCATCCATAATATTCAGGTAAATAAAAAAAAACACTCAGATAGATTATGAATGTTTTGCATGTGAATAATTTATTAATCGTTTACATACTTTTTTAGTTGCATGTTATAGATAGAGATGGCAGAGGGAAAATCGTAACCCAAACATTTTCCTTAGACGGAAGTAAACTGGCATTTGGTATTTTACCTAGAATCATACTCATGTCTGACGTTAGTCGAATAGTAAGTGTTTTTGATGAGTATCCGTTTTTTAACACTTAAGTTATGAAATTGAAATTTTACGCAATTTTTAAACAGTTTCAGGTTCTGTTCGCAACGCTATTTATTATGCTAGTATTACCTCTGTGCTGCTTGCGTATCTATCACCATACTTATCAGTGTACATTTCTTTTCTAATTGAATTTATTAAATTATAAATAAATAGACTTTTCATTAATTATTAAGAAAAAAAATATTATTTCAGTAATACATAACAATGTCCAACCAAGGATACGCGTTAGATTATTTCGTTGGTGGCTTAGAAGTCACTGGATTCTATCGACTGTCGACCGACTGTTTTTTCCGCTAATTTTATATGCTATTTACTTGATTGTTGGTGAGTAATTGGATCTGAATGACATTTTGAAGTGTAATCAATTTATACATGTAAATAAATCTTTAAATAGGACCATGGACTGTAGGCGAAATTATTGACAATCATACAGGAGTCATATTTGCATGGGGAACTTATGTTGGAAATTCGTTTCTTCCTGGATCGTTCACTTATGCGTACGGTTTCTTTCAACTGCTTTCGTTCCATCTTCCATTAACACTAATTGTAGCGCACCGTGTTAGTAGACGGTAAGGAACTTGTGTTAAAGTAATTTTATCACCGATTTTTTAAAATTAAATAAATAAAATCTTTTACAGATTGCAAATGATAGAAAAACCTCCTAGAAAATCAACGAACTGGTTACTTAAGTTCTGGGAACATGTGCCATTTATATTTCTAGTATCGCTGCAAACGACTATGATTTACTTCTTTTGGTTGGCTTATGGGACTCTTGCGACTGTTTTGTGTCCGTTGAGAACGTGGAGCTTAATTTTGGCTCTTGCTTTATGGTACCAGGTCTACCAAATGCCACAAGAATGTCTCAAGTTAGTACTTGATTTTTTTAATTTTGTATTATATAGCCAGATTTTAACAGAGCTATATTTATTAATTGCAGGTCAGCAGCAAAAGTTTGGTGCCACCGTGGACGTCTTGTTTCTGAGGACAAGGATGAAAACCGAGACAGTATTCGTAATGATTTAAAATAAAAGCAAAACGGCAATAATAGGTGGCCAATACTTTACATGGTATTAAAAAATCGAAAGTTCACTCAATGTCTATGAAAAAAATGTGAAATCCTAAAATAGCATTTAAATGTAAAACAAGAGTTTTCTTGTTAATAACCATAGATGTATGAAAGTTGAGATGTATTTTCATATCTTCGTATACTCATTTAATTTTTTTAAAAAAAGTTAAATAGTATTTCATGAATTTAGCAATTGATCACATTTTTGCATGATTCTAATCTATCTTAAATGTGAGTAATTGTTTCTAAATGTATAAAATTATCTTCATAAATCAAAAATAAACTTTACAAGTTTAACGACTAAGCAATTATTAAAGGATTTGCTGTTGCATACGTTTTTGAAGTCTTTTAAAGAGAAACTATCTAAATTTTTATTAAAAATGAGAAAGTAATTGATCTTTGTCAGTCAAAATCTGTCAGATTATAATTAGTTTTAATAAAAAATTGTTTTGTAAAAAAAATCGACAACTAGAATATTTATAAAAATTCACATGATCCATTAGAGAATTGCTTCCTCACAGAACGATATTTTTTTAAATTAATGTATACAAAAAAATTCAGTAAATAAACCACTAATAAAAGATCTTTGCAACTGTTATATTTTCGAACATAATCCATACCTTTTAAATATTCGACATTCAGCGAAAAAACAAAGCAGTTTTATTTTCTCTTATATAGATCATTCGTTGTTGACATTAAAGATCGCGATCTAAATTCTCTATATCCTTAACACAACAGTATATAGTGTTATTTTACAGTTCTTTAGTGATCGAAGCGGCTACTCTCCCGCCTAAACGTAGGAACTTTTGATGCTAAACGGTAAAAAGCCTTCGTTATGTTGGCACCACTTCGCTAGCCAGCATCATATAATCTTTAGGATGGCGGTGTCTCACTTTTTGTGATGTTTCTATCCGTACACAATAAGTAAATAAAGTAGCTGTTTTACAACATTTTATTGGAACTATCGGGAACGTATGCGTGAAACAATGTTTATATGATCATTCAGCGATAAATCATGTACATCAAACAGGTATTGCGTTATTTTTCACTGTTTTCGTACATTTTTTTTTGGATAAATTTATAACGTTATTTAACGTGTAAATATTTTTTAGTTAATTTCATTAGTTATCTACTTTTTGTTACGTTAACAATCATAAGTTTGTATATTGTTCATCTTTGGCATTAGTTCTTGTTAGAATGTGATATTTTTTGAGTGAATTCTTGAGTAAACAAAGTGCTGGTTCAAACATGAATACAATACAATAAACGCATAATTTATCATAGTTTTTACTATATTTTTCACGGAATTCTTATCTATGCATATATAACCATTTAATAAACTAGTTATCCTTAAAATTGTCAAAGATAACATGTTTCTTTTATGAAAACTTAATAATCTACTTTTTCTAACCTAATAATGACAACTGTAGTGTATACACTTAAATTCTGTAATTATTGATTAACTTTGGTTTATTGGCTATAATCAGATATTTCATGCACAAAGTAAAATGATTTTATTTACAAATACAATTATAAAGTCCCATTTCATTTTGTTTTTTAAGGTTATTATACAAGGCTTTAAGTCGTACCGAGAACAAACAGTTGTAGAGCCTTTTGATCCAAGACACAATGTAGTTGGTAAGTTTAAAATAATTTCATTTTTAAATTATTTACTCCATTATTTTGCGTATTTCATTTTGGCAATCTATATAATGTATTGATAAACTGTTTTCTTTTTAGTTGGAAGGAATGGGTCGGGTAAAAGTAACTTCTTCTATGCTATTCAGTTTGTTTTGAGTGATGAGTTTTCACATTTACGACCTGAGCAACGACAAGGTTTGCTCCATGAAGGTACAGGACCCAGAGTAATTTCCGCTCATGTGGAAATTATCTTTGATAATTCAGATGGAAGATTGCCAGTATGTAACAAAAAATCTACTTTACAAATTTTCTGCTTCTAATTTTTTTTAACAAGAAATTACTTATTTCTCTGTTATTTTTAGATTGATAAAGATGAAGTATACCTTAGGAGAGTTATTGGTTCTAAAAAGGATCAATACTTTCTTAACAAAAAAATTGTAACAAGAAGCGATGTAATGAATCTCTTAGAATCAGCTGGATTTTCCAGATCCAATCCTTATTACATTGTCAAACAAGGAAAGGTACAGTTATTGACAATTTGATTTTTATATTTTTCACAACAAATAGATAATATAATAAACCTTTTCTTTTTTTTTTTCATTTCAGATCAATCAAATGGCAACTGCGCCTGATTCTCAAAGATTAAAATTATTACGAGAAGTTGCTGGTACTAGAGTTTATGATGATAGAAGAGAAGAATCAAAAGCTATTCTCAAAGAAACAGAAGGAAAACTTGAAAAAATTCAAGATTTTCTTCGGACAATTGGTAAAAAACATTTAATTTTAATTTGATAATACACAAACTGGATCTAATACTTTTGAATTATTTTTAATTTGAAGAGGAGAGGCTGCAAACTTTGAGGGAAGAAAAAGAAGAACTTAAAGAATATCAAAAATGGGATAAACAACGAAGAAGTCTTGAATATATTATTCATGAACGGGAGTTGAAAGAAAATAAACGTAAATTGGAAGATTTAGAAGCTTCACGAGCAAGAAGTGGTCAAGAACAAGCTACACTAACAGCAGAAGTGAAAACTGCTCAAGAAAAAGTTAAACTTGCAACTAAAAGACATAAGGAAGCTAAAAAGGAAGCACAAACAGCTAAAGAAGAAAGAGATACACTGAGGTAAATTGTAATAATAATTAGAATATATTGAAAATTGTTGAAATGATTGTTTTAATGAAAGTTTTAAACAATTGATAACAAAATGTTTTTAGTGCTGAACAGCAGCAACTTCTGAAAGAAAAAACGAAACTTAGTTTTACAATAAACGATTTAATGGAAGAAGTCAGAGGAGACAATGACAGTAGAAAACGAGCGGACGAAGAGTTAAATAAACTTAAAAGTCAAATAGCTGCAAAAGAAGCTGAGTTAGAAAATATTAAACCTCAGGTAAATAATTTTTTTTTTCTTTTTAATCTTATAAATATATATTAAATGTATTCTAAATACTTTAAGTATGAAGAGATGAAGCGTAAAGAAGAAGAAATAACAAGAGAACTAGCGTTAAAAGAACAAAAACGTAAAGAACTTTACGCCAAACAAGGAAGAGGAAGCCAATTTACAACAAAAGCTGAAAGAGATAATTGGATTCAGCAAGAATTAAAGCAATTAAACAAGCAAATTAAAGATAAAGAAGAGCACGAAAAGAAGATCACAGAAGATTTGAAAAGGGATGAGGAGAAACGAGCATCCTTGGAGAAAAAAATTCAAGAATATACCCGAGAAATGGAACGACAAAAAGCTTCAATTGATGAACATAATAAGCAGTATTATGATCTTAATAAATTAAAAGATCAGTGTCAAGCTACGCGTAAAGAACAGTAAGAATTTTCATATTTAATGAAAAATATTTTAATATACAATATATGATGATGATGATTTAATATACAATATTATGATTTTCTTTTTCGTTTTTAGATATCGGCAAGAAAGTATTCTTCAACTTAATTTATCAGGATTAAAAGAAGATCTAGCAAAAGCTGATCAAAGTCTACGATCTATGGCTGGTAAACCAATTTTAAATGGTAGAGACAGTGTTCGTAAAGTACTTGAAACATTCAGGTTAGTAATAACTTTAAAAAACTTTTTTTTTTCTATTTTCTAAGTAAAAAATTATCAATTGTATTCTATGTATTCAGAGAACGACCTGATATGGCGAAAGAAGTTAATAGTTATTATGGGCCTGTGATTGAAAATTTTGATTGTGACAAAAGTGTATATATGGCTGTTGAAGTAACTGCTGGAAATCGTCTTTTTCATCACATTGTTGAAACTGATAAGTTTGGTACTAAAATTCTGAAGGAAATGAACAATCAACGTTTACCAGGTGAAGTCACTTTTATGCCTCTTAATCGTTTACATGTAAAACCTATTGACTACCCGACGACAAATGACGCCATTCCCATGATATCAAAATTAAATTATGATCCAAAATATGACAAAGCACTTAGGTAAGTGTTATCTTTGATAAACTTGGATTGTTCCATACTTGTACTTTTAAAAGTGATTTTCGTTAATTATAGGTACATCTTTGGAAAAACTCTTATTTGCCGTAATTTAGAAGCTGCTACAAGTTTAGCTCGCACATCTGGACTCGATTGTGTTACACTGGAAGGTGATCAAGTATCTTCAAAGGGTTCACTTACTGGTGGTTACTTTAATACTCTGAGATCTCGACTAGAAATACAGAAGAATAGGTCAGAACTTATGGCGCAAATAAATTCTTTGGAAACTCAATTGTCAACATTGAAAGAAGAAATTAGAACCGCTGATCGTAATATCAGTTCATATGTTAGTGAAATGCAGCGCACGGAAACGAAAAACAGTAAAGCTAGGTATGTCTGTGTGAATATATACATCATTAAGTAAATACTGCAAATTAAAAAAGAGTTAATTAAATGCTACTTATGTTATTGTATTATTACAGAGACATTTATGATAAAATGAAAGGAGAAATTCGAATAATGAAGGAAGAACTTAGTGCACTTGAAAGGTACAAAGTTCCAAAAGAGAAAAGCTTGCAACAATGTAAATCGAGTTTAGAAGCTATGACTGCGACAAAGGAAGGTTTGGAGAGTGAACTGCATCAAGACTTAATGGAACAGTTGTCGGTAGCTGATCAGCATCAAGTAAGACTAATCCAAATATAAATGTACATAAAATTGTCTAATATATTACTACTCAACGATTTAATGATTTAGGTTGATCAACTAAACGATGCTATTAGGCGTTTAACAAAAGAAAATAAAGAAGCTTTCGTGAAAAGAATGAAACTTGAGGCAGAGAAAAATAAGTTGGAAAATTTGTTAACAAATAATTTGGTTCGTAGAAAAGACGAATTAGTGCAAGCTTTACAAGAAATTTCAGTAGAGGACCGTCAACGACTATTAGATACATCTAAAGCCCAATTATCAGACATCGAAAAGCGACTGCTGAAAAATCAATCGGAATTTAAGGCTCAAAACGAAAAGGTTGCCGCAGCAGCTAAAAAGGTAAATTACAACATCTCAACTTTTTAAATTTTCCGTGTATTCAGTAAAAGTGTAAATCTTGTGTATTTTTTTTTTAGCAAAAAGCAGAAGCATTAGAAGTCGAGAAATGGAAAGCAATCGAAAAAGAAGCACAAGAAAAGATGGAATCAGATGCTAAAGATTTAGAAAAATTAGCTAGTAAAATGAATATGCTTCAGCAAAAGATAACAGAATGTACGCAAAAAATCACTGAACTGGGCGCTCTTCCTAATAAAGAGTCATACGCGAAATTTAGTAACATGACGACTAAACAATTATTTAAGAAAATGGAAGAAGCTAATGGCCATTTAAAGAAATACAGGTATTTATTTATTTATTTATTATTTTTTTAATTGAATAAGAAATTTGTTATTGCAGTATTTACTAATTTTCTTTCATTTTTAGTCACGTAAATAAAAAAGCGTTAGACCAGTTTATGTCATTCAGTGAACAAAAGGAAAAGCTGGTAAAGAGAAAAGAAGAGTTAGATAGAGCTGATGAGAAAATCAAGGAGTTGATGAATGTTTTAGAGCAAAGAAAATGTGAAGCTATTCAGTTCACATTTAAACAAGTAAGATATAAATACATGGTATAATATTTTCTAATTTGTTGGCATTATAACTGTTATTATTTCACAGGTCAGTAAATATTTCTCAGAAGTATTTAAAAAATTGGTTCCATCCGGCCATGCGCAATTAGTTATGAAAACCGCTGATGGCGAAGATGACGGTGATACAGTACCTGAAACGGCCGACTCTGACCGCTTCATAGGTGTTGGTGAGTGATTGTGATGAAATTAATTATTATTACAAATAAATATTCTATTATTCTTATTGTAATGACATTTTTTTTTATTTCACAGGTATCAGGGTGTCATTTACAGGGCACAAAGGTGAGATGCGAGAAATGAATCAGCTGTCGGGAGGTCAAAAATCACTTGTCGCTTTAGCGAACATTTTTGCAATTCAAAAGTGCGATCCCGCTCCGTTTTATTTGTTTGATGAAATCGATCAGGCTCTCGATGCACAACACAGAAAGGCAGTTGCTGATATGATTCATGAACTCAGTTCTGAAGCTCAATTTATCACAACTACTTTTAGGTGAATATTTGCTTTACTTTTACTCTATTCGAACATTTGCAGATGAAGCAAATTTCTTGAAAGCATTTACGTAACGCATTGCTTTTTTTGCAGACCGGAGTTATTGCAACATGCAAATAAATTTTATGGTGTGAAATTCAGAAATAAAGTTTCGCACGTCGAATGCGTGACGAGAGAAGAAGCAGCAGACTTTGTGGAAGACGATCAGACTCATGCATAGATAAAGAAATGTTATAAACTTTTATTATCCTTTTTTTTATGAGAAAACTTTAACGTTTTAGTGCAAAGACTCAAAATGATGTTTATACAGAAGAAATAGAATTGATGAGGTTGTATAGACTATGGTATCAAAGAATATTAAGCTGTTAGTTTCTTAGTTATATATATTTTAATCATAACTTATAAGAGCGACATTTATAATTTTCTAAGGGTGAAAATTTGATCAGACGACTAAAGATTATTCGCGTTTTCAAAATTTCTTAGGAAAACCTTGAAAACTTACATGTGACAAATCATTTGTAAAAATGATATAACATTTTTACTTTTAGAATAATTTTTTACAAAAATTAGCTGCAAAGTACTACAACAAAAGTAGTGACGTCATTTCATTCTTTCACTTTGAATCGTAATTTAAGAAAATTTAAAAAATGACTACTAGAGAATGTAATTTAAAATTTCTTTTAATATATTTTTTTCATCAAAATAACTAAACTTTAATTTTCTCGTAACTCTGAATTACAGTAACGATTTATTTCGTCCGATCGCTCTTTAAAAAAAAAGAATTCAATAACTACATTATCAGCAAGTCGGTAAAGGAAATTCCCTCGCCTCCTGCTTCGCCAAGTAGAGCGGCGAAAATACAATAAAACGCTTAAGGCAGCGCATGCAAAAAGAAAAAATTCGATACAAATTCAAAGGCCGCATAATAAATAGGCTTGCAGCGTCGATAAGCCGTTATATCGACCGGTGAAGAGCTAAGAAGTGATTCTCTTCCTCCTCGCGTGCGAGAGAAGAAGCGCCGTAGTGGCCCCGTATTCTCTCGGCGCAGGAGCAGCACGCCCCGCGCGCTTTCCGCCCGGTGCACTTTTATTGATTGAAGTCGCGCGAGTGGCGGAGAGGCCGCGCGAGGTGCGAGCGAGAGGACGGAGTCGCGCGGTGACGTCACCGCGGATCACGCCACATCCCCACCTGCGCCGAGGCGACGCCCGATTGGTCCATCGTCAAGCGGAGCGGCCGCGTGAATCCAAAAAGACGAACAAGCCGGCCAAGTCCGCGCCTCGCTGCTTAGCGTTTAAAGCCTCCACGTCGCTCTCGGCCTTATTTTCCAAGTCCCCCCTGTGTCGTGATCTCTCGCCTCTTATTTTTCTTTTTTTTTTTTTTTCTTTTCTTGTCCTTGTCGCTATGGTCTTGAGGCGCACGCGGCGCCGAGTCACGAAAAAGACGCGCCGCGACGGAAATAAACTCCGGGGGAAATTCGGGGGTCCCACCGGCGACGCGTCGGCGGGATAAAGCTCTTTTTGGAGCATCTTCGCATGCTCATTTGGTCGGCGCGCCTTTAGGACTGCCCGCACCCGCTGCTTGGAAATCCTTTGATGCTCTTTTTAACTGGGATATTTTTTTACCTCCCTTCGTCGAGGCCTTGACTTTCAAAGTAAAAGCGTCTTTTGCGCTTGAAAAATCGATCGATATTCTTCGAACATGCATCGGAATTTTATTACAGTACGGCTGAGAAACGTATTGAAATTCAGCGACTCGAGCTCATTCGTATTCTCCGAAGTTATTTAATAAAAAGAATTATGAAAATTGATTGCATTCAGATTATGGACTTGACCCTTCCCGTATGGTACTATCGCCGATTAAAAGGCTTTAAGAAATAAGAAAAGTTAAATTGAGCGTTTATTTGCGAGCGAAAAAATCCAATGTACTGAATCTTTGAATTGACGACTGGAAAAAAAGTCAATTAACACCGATAACAATTTTAAATCTTAAGTGCGTTTAAAGAAATCATATACGTTGTGCAAGGTCTCGCCAGTTAGCGAGATTTTCTCTAATGTGCGCTTGAAAGAAGTTTTATGCAGAAAGCTTACTCCGCAGTAACGAGTTTTTACTATTAGATGTACTATCGTCCCCTAGGCCCTAGGTTGATGTTTTTTTTTTACGTCGGAATGAGTGACACGTTCGTGATCTCAATCGCACGTGATTCCTCGATTGTGCAACCAGAAAGACATTCGAGCTTGCGCTATATACAATCGATAAAATGTTGCAACCCAGTTATTACTCTGCCATTAGTTAACTTAAATTAAGCACATATAGAATAAAGCAAGATTACGACCCCGAAAATCACGCAATAGCCGTATTTGATATCGAGGAAAATACATGACAATAAAGCATTATCAGTTGCACGTTAAAAAAGTTTATCGATAATAATATACTTGACTTGAGCTGCTTCAGCAATGTTTTTACAATTGAAAAATACATTATAGTTGTATACCTTTGTGACACAATGCACTATTTAACAATGAAGCATCAAAATATTTATCTTGTTCGCTCAACACTTTTAAAGTACCGTAAAAACATGAAAGCAGGGAGGTTGTCTCTAGAACAAGTTTATAGAACACGTCAAGTTTATTCATTCAAACATTCTGCTCGACAAAACTCGCAACTCACCTATATATTAAAAAAAATGAAGAAAAAACTGTTTTCCGAGTGAAAGGTTCTTCCCTAGCAATTATTTTGTAGTAACCGACTAATTTTTCTTTTACCTTTTTTTTTGTCTCTATTGACGGACAGCAGAAAACAATGTCTCTTATCTTTTGTTAAATTCACAAGCTGGAACAAAGACAAATTTCATTTCATTGCGTTTACGAAGTCGATAAATGTGCACAAAGAGAATTCTAAGATATTAAGTTCATAAACAATTATATGCCTAATGAGTAAAGGAGCTTTGCTTCTGATAACAATTAGCTTATAGCTAAAAAGTAATGTGTCACCACTGTGATTGAGGCATCTGCAGTAAGGAATTCTAAAGTACGCATCTATATTTATCAAAAATTAACGTTATATACATTTCTCAAAATCGTAACCGAAAAGAACTGATAACTAACATATACCGTGGCATCACGGGGAAATCCAAGGCCATAAAATCAAGAAGAAGAAAAGAACTGATAAAAATTTGCATATTTAACATTTTTTTTATCCGTAATTCATAATCATCGTTCGAAAAGTACAAATTTATCTCTTAAAATCGCAGCGTGTCCCCGTCGTTTGTAAATCACGCGGAACTCGATTCGACTTTGCATTACTAACTGCGTAACAAAATACAGACGGGTTTTATTATAGGCAAAAGAAAACGAAGTTCAAGTTTAGCTTGCGAAACGAGGCATTACCTCCGGCGTCGGATACAAAGTCCACAGTCCAAGCACAATTATCTTAATGAATGTTCGGTTATTTAATATCTCGTACATAATAAAATTGACTATTTTTTTCCTCGCAAAACGAGTTTTAACAACAGAAAAACTCGCGCGCCTTGCGTAACCGTCGAGCGAGCATCCACTCTGATCATTAAAAGGTAATAAATCTTATTTTTACAATTGAGTGTACTCAATTTATCCCGTCCGCTTGTCTCGCACATACCGACTCGCAAGACGCACTATTATTTTCCGCAAGAATCCACTAAACGATTAAAGGATCTCCCCGAGCATATCCCCCGGATCGAAACGCATGCCGCGCTTTTATCTCCACCCGACCCCGACGAAATCCGCCCAGTTACTTATAAAAAAAAGAAAAAGAAAACGCCGTAATCCATTTAGAACAGCGCGCCTCCAGTGCAATTCGCAGTAAGCGAGTGCAGCGGGCGCACGCGAGAGCAGTCGGGGCTAATTAACGGCACTCGGGGAGAGGGGGGGGATGCGCGCATCTCGGAGGCGTTTTACTTTTTGCGCGCGCGCGCGCGTGGGCGAGCCGCGCCGATTGTCAGTGTCACGAGGATGCGGCGCGCGCGAGGCAGGCTCAGTCGCGAGAAGGTATAGCCGTGCACAGGCAACCAGCAGTAGCGCGAGTGCGCGCTGCGTCTCCGCATCCGCCGCGCGCTCAACCCGCTGCACATCCCTCGCGTACGCACATTCGTCAAAAAGTCGTCGCGCAAAGCACCGTAACTGCACCGTCGCATCGAAGGATGAACAATTACGCACACCACTGAGAGGCGCACAGCAATCAGGACTCGAGGTAAGCTGAGCGCGGCTCCCTTTGTTCCCCCCCTGCGCCCGAGCGGCTCACCTCTCACAATAGAGGCGTATATATATCGTATATAACAGTGTACTGGAACACCCGTGCGAAAAAAAGGAGCGAGCACAGTGCCGTCGGCTCCCCGCGGCATCGTTTCTCTTTTATTTTCCATCGCTCCGTAAAATCGCGCCGAGGTGTACGTTCACGGCAGTATCGAGTATATGCGCGCGAGTATTCTCGCGGTGGTGGGATATCCTTCGGCCAGACGCGAGGTTCGTGTGCTGTATACCGGTGTGCGCGTCAATAGCATGACGGGCGCGTAGTTCGCGGGTGTGCACGCGAGCGACAGGACTAACCGGGCAGCGAGAGGATAGGAGAGCCAATGGATAAACTCTCGCGTCCTTCGGATCCTACGGTTATCCCTGAGCCGTGAGTACATCACGTAACATCCACGTAAGGCTCTCTCTCCCTCCCCCTCCGCCGCTCGCTGGCGTTTCGGTCCACGTGGTGCTTGCGTGCGGACGCGCGTCCGTCTCTTTCACGAGGCTGATTCAGTCGTGAATCGAACCTTTCGTGGAGCGTATCGGGCTATGTTACCTCGGCGCGAGGTTAGCTTTAGTCTTCGTTAACGCATAGTTCACTGCACGCACAACCACACAGGTAAAAACATCGCTTTCCTTCTTTTTACATATTTATCATTCGTCCTGTCTTCTTTTCCTTTATTTTTTTTAACGCTTCCCTTTTCAAGCTTAAAATCAAGTGTGCATTCTAGAAAGTGTGATCATCGTTGAGGTCGGTGTAATTATGTCATTAACGGAGCGGAGCAACAGGGTGACGTGGATGCTCTACCCGCGTTACTCGCGTAAACAACGGCGCACTTTAAACGCGCGGCCGGAATAAAGTGCACTCGGTCGACCACTGTTGCGTCGCGCTAATAAAGCCCTTGCGAGCGAGCGGACGCTCCGAATCACGCACGTCGCTGTCATCGCTCCGTTTTCATTGTTTGAGGATGCATCAATCGTGCCTCGAGCATTTACCTAAACGCACGCCAATTAAGCGCGCGCGCGCGCTCGATGCAAAGTTCATAATGCAACCGCTTTAATTCGCGACGGTCGAGAGGAACGCTCGTCGGGTTACACGAATCCTTTCGGGTCAAAACGTGGTGTGCGTCGCGCGCTCGCCCACTCGTTCAAAGTGCGCGTCAGCTATGTACACAAGCACACACACGCAGCGCGCCGTGGGATTGGATTAGGTTAGGTTTGCCTTTTTTTTAAAAAAGAAAAGAGCTAACCCACGGGGAACTCAGCGAGCGTCCAGTAATAGAGAAACGCGGTAACCTTGTGCGTCGCTTTGATCTCCGCTCGCGTCTTCGTAACCCTGCGCATTATCGCGAGAAACGGAGCAGCCGCGCTGCGAATAACGCGCGTGTATGACAGACAGCGTGGGAGCTGCTCGACGCTCTATACGTGTCTCCGACCAGCCGAGCGAGAGAGGAGAGAGGGAGAGAGAGAGAGAGAGACACGGGTGCAGGCGAGCCGTGATACTTATGTTTATAACGGTGAATTTACTCGCTGGAGGCGGCTTTGTTTATATACGCGGAAAATGCTTCGAGGTGCTTCGGAAACGAGTCAGCCTTGGCAGACTGCCCTGGGGTTACATTGATCTAACCTCCAAATCGTCCTTAAACTTCGGTTTCATGGTCGTGGTTTCGGAGCTAGACTCCGAGTGGATTTTATCTACACCGTCGAGGCGATCACGCGTCTAGTCCACTTGGGCGTAATTAAAGTTCTCGCAATGTCTCGCCAGGCTCGCTCCAGATAAACTTTCATCCGGTAATAGCGTGCGAGGAGCACTTAGCAGGACAGACGAGTGGGCGGATACTTACGGCGGCGCGAATCTGAAAAGTCTTCTATTGAACTTTGGACTCCCCGAGTGTGTTCCGTATTACAAAGCGATCTGCATTTCTCGGGATTCCCGTATCAGCCTCCCCCAATCGTCACGTGAATCGCGTTAGTCATATAGCCTCAAATTGTTCGAAAAAATGACACTATAAAATTAAAATTTTCACCGTTTTCGTGACAATCGAGACTCCGCCTTCCGCTGTTCTCATTGTGAAATTCTTATATATCAGTTTTGAGAAAAACTATCAGCTGTCACGCTCAATTGCCAAGTCACTTATCTTCGGCGCGAATGGAAGGAAATTAGTACACCGAGAAAAAATGCGCCAAAGTCCCGGATCAAAGATCGAAGATTACGAGGCTGGGCGTGAATCCTCCTCTCTCATATCGGTATTGACCGTACGCTATAGATATGCAGGAGTGAGTGGGTGGATAGGGCAATATTCATCTTGAGGAATTTTATCGTAATTCGTCACTGCGAGGAGTCAAAAAATGCCCCATTTTTTTTAAATCACTATGTATATAGGTAGAATTATAATTTAAAAGTCGCCCCTTATTTTATTATGTTCTAAATTCTTTCTTGAAGAATAATTGTTCCTCAGCTTCGGCTTTAAGAATCTTCTCAAAAAATTCCATTCCAAACTTTTTTTATCCCCAAGCACAAAAACAAACGTAATTACTTTTAATTAAAACGATTCCGTGATACTCTCGAACCTAAGTTATTTCATAATTTCGTCTCACGGACGTTCGCGATAGCGTTACATCACACCCAAGATATCTCCATCTCTGCGAAGCTCTTGCCTTTATTCGCGTCAAAGGAGGCAGCGGGCTCTTCTCCCCTCTGCAAACATAAATTTACGAGAGAGAAAAAAAACGAAATCCGTCAAGTGGTGCAGGTGACACAGCCCATTACCCGTACCGGCCTCGCCGTCCCCCACCCCCCGGCTCCCTTATCGCGGAGTGACCGCCGGCTGGTTCGCATGGCCCGGCGCTCAGTCCTCGACCGGACCCAAGCCAGTCGTCGGCCAGTCCTCCAACTTGCGGCCGAGCCGATCCGCAGGCGCAGGTACCCGTCCCCACGACACCCGTAGCCTCGTAGCTCTAGGCTAGTGCGCCGGCGGCGGCTGCGACAGGGCGCGACATTGGACCAGTGAGGGAGAGACTCGCGCGGCCTGACCCTTGCACACTTACGAGTAATTCGCACACGAGGTGAGCGCTTGAATATTAAAGGGGATGCTCTCTTGTCCGCGCCAAGTCGGAGATAGCGCGCCCCTCTTTTCTCTCTGCTTCGTCACCGTGGTTTTCGGTGCTTCATCCGGGGCTTTTCCCCGTTGGATCGCCACGGCTGGTCTTATTGCGAATGGTCCTGAAGCAAGGCTTTTTTCGTCCTGGCGACAAAGTGTCGCTTCGTTCTCCAAATGAGATACGGAGGGTGGGAATCGATTTCAACCTTGTAGAAAGGAACAAAGTTTTGTCGCTGATCCCTGCTTCAATTGAATCTATTACTTTTTCTTAATTGACATTGCCCCATTTTTTTGGGCAGTTTGCAGCAATCCATCTGTTTTCTCGGGGAATGAAAAAGCTTAATTGATCGACTACTGCTGTGATAAAGTA
>JAXIUT010000037.1:8866057-8921125 GCA_035586675.1 Eurytoma californica | reverse complement strand
TGATAAAGTAATAAGAAAATTAAAGTAGCTTCGTAAAAAAGTTTTCATTAATCGAGCGGTTGATTAAATTTTATTACTCCTCATTGAATTGCAATTTGTGCTAATAAATGATAACGATGCGCTCGAATTAATTAACATTCAAATTTCAAACATTGGGTTATCGAATCGCTAAAAGTACCAAACATTGAAATTTCGTCACCTTTGTTATCAATCCATCATCATGAGTTCTGCAATTGATAAATATCGAATCAGCCGTTAACCCACTAATGAAGCGATCCACGTCATGAGAATTGCGCGAAAACGCGAGAAATCAGTGCCCGATAGAAAGTTCATTTGCGGCGGGAGCGAAAAACAGTGGCTCCCAATTTAGCGATTGGCTCGTGCTTATGAATTTGTTATCATTAATCACTAACCAAGGGAATGCAGAAAAATAAGAGATCTACGCAGCTGCCCGATTAGATGGATCAGTATTATCGAGCGATGAAATTTCAGTCTTCAATGCACTAACTATGATCGATCGATTAGCTCGAAATTGGATTGTCAATGCCATCCTTTCGTTGTTTTTTTTTTTTGGACCACATATATCTCGGGATAATTGCGGTGGCTCACCTTTCCCCACGCAAGACCGCGCTTCGCTGCTCTCTTCGTTTGACTGTATAATTGGCATTCCAAGCGCGAATAGGCATTTCGGTGACCGTGGCTTGATTGATCTAACCGATGGTAATACACCGTATTTTACATGCAAATTTTACGCAACTTTATACCGTAATACACTTGAATAGTTTGATTTGAACTATCATATCAACTTATCTAGATTTTGTCTGAAAGCACACGAGGCACATTATAACTTTCAAACCTTCAAATATACAAACAAATTTTTTTAATTCTTCAATGGCCTTACTGGGGTTTGCATTTGAAATGCTTTCTTCTCTTTCAATGAACCAATACGAGCAAATGCAAAATGAAAAAATTAATTGAAATTTCGTATTATACCTACTTTCGTGAATGTATAAAAAAATAAATAAGAGGTGTTTTGAGGGTTGTTACGTTCCCTCCTAATTATTAACCCCGTGTGTATCTCTTTCGTGATTTGAATAGAACAAACAAAGGCGTTAGGTAATAGATAATCTAAACGACCGGTTCGTGAGAATTAATGTTTTATACAAAGTAGGCAAACTCGCGTCCGTCTCAATTTGTTAAAAAAACATTGGCTCTTGCTAAGACAGTTTGTTGGCTGATTCTAATAATTAATATATGCTCGCTCGATACATTAGACTCTTATCAATGTTAATTTCTACATTTAAATTAAGTTTATATGCAACAAATGTAATATTTATTACTTCATCAATTAGACATGAATAAAACGATGAAATAGTAAATAATGTACATTAAATTTTCCATGCAAACATAAATATTTAATACTCCGTTATGATATGTATTTTACAATAACATTAAACGGGCAGGAAAATAAATAAACATTTTTTTTACAGTCATTAACATATCCAGAAAAAAAACGAATAAACTTTTGGGATTAAAGCTTTAAAGATCAATCCACGTCATGATTGTCGATGACAAACAGTGAGTTGGCGATTAAATATTAAAATACAAAGTAAACTTTGCTGTTGCACGTTTGTAGTTTTTGGCAAGGCTTTCAGCCTAAGTAAAAGCTGCATGCAAACAGGAAGTAGAATTTCTAAATTCACTTCTTTTGCTTACTCGTACATGTGTTTTACTCTTTATTTTCTCCATTTTTGTACTTTTATTTTCCACTGTTTACTTTAGCTTGTTTTCTTCAATTTCACCGATGTATATTTCGATTCCCGTAGTCTTGTAATTATTTTAATCGCTTTATGTAACCTTAATCAACCATTCAATCAGTAGCTAAGATAATATATTTGTAGCAAAAAATAATTTTTTTAATATGTTATATAAAATATCTTAAATTTCTGCTTATCGATGCATACTACTCGAAAAATTATGCAAAGTAAAATAACGCACAAGTCAATCTTCAAATTGCTCTAAAGAAAAAACATCGGCAAATCATTCTGTACATTATTTCTTCGTGTATCGCGCATCCTGGCAAAGAACGAGCGCGAATTCAGCTTTTTCGGCAAGGTTGAGAGATCCGCAACGAGGAACAGAAATGATTGGATTGAAGTGACCACCGATGAGCCCGAGGCCGGACGAGCGCCACATAAATACCCGGCCGCAATTGCTCTTTGGAAAATATAAGTGTTACTATGTCGCTTTGTTATAGAAGCACTGCGCAGCAACGCAAAAGTGCCGATTGCCGCTTATTATCCATCATCGCGAAGACGCTTTTCTCGATGTCCCGCGAGCGTCTATTTTTGCTGTTTTCCATTCGAGCCGTCGGGCTGCGGTTCGCTTTTTTTCGGGAGCGATGAGACGCGCATATATAAATGTCGTATCTTCTCTCGAGGTGATACTGAGGATGGCTTTCAGCGAGATCGAGTTCTATTTTTGAATAAATTACGTCTATACTAAAATTACTCTTCCTTGAATGATTTTTTTCATTATATGACTAGTAAAATTGTTTTTACCTTGGCATTTTTTTTACAAAGGTAATGTTTAGGTATCCGACACAATAAAGTGATTATTCGTGTAAAACCGCTTTTAAAAACAAGCTAAGAATATTTTATTGAACTCGTTAGAGCTCGGCACGTTTTGAGGGTATAATGTGCCGCAATTTTTATCTTAATCATAGAAACACTTGACCTTTGTAGCCTAGTTCGTACCTTCCATTAGCAACTAGTTCTCGAATGACCACAAATTAAAAGAAACTATAACGAGCGTTTATTATGCAATCAAAATTACACTTTATTCTAGGGTATACAATGATACACGTCGACTCTGCATTATTAATCGGGAGCAACCTACAGGTGCGCGTTACCTGCCACCGCGTATAAGAATCATCGATAAAAAGAATTTCATCGCGATTAAAACAGAATGCCGTTTTGTAAATGTATCGGACAATTTGACGTGCAATCGATATCTCAATCTATGCAAATGATCATCATCTTGGTCGGTCAACTTAATTGCCATCAACGCAGCGTCAGGATGAACTCGATTGTTGATCAATCTCCGCTCTCCGGGAGCACTTGTTGATATAATCGCTTGTTTTCACAAGTCGAACAGGGATCTCTTAGTAACTTCTCTACCCAATTAGATACAAGGGAAGACCTTCAAGGCGCGCGAACTGCTTTAGGCGGCGAGGCGCCGGAACGCCAGATTGCCGGATCAATGACTTGTTTATTTTGCAAATATCTCAGCGTTACATCATGTCGCACGCTTATCCCCCTTTGTCGAGTTCGCGCTTTATCATTGACCGTAAAGAAAGGTTCGCGCGGCCTCGAAAAGATGAGCTACGGGTGCGAGAAGTATGCACGAGTCCTTTCCGCTCATTTGCGTTTGAAAACGACCGAAAGGAGAGTAGGAGCGACCGGACGCTGCAGCGCGATTTATTGCCGCTCGGTGAACTTAAACGTCGGTATCAAAGGAGATTTTTTTTTCAAAAAAAAAGGATGCTCCGTTTACTGTTGGAGTAGATAATATTTCAGTTTTTTTCCATTCATGCGATTTAAAAATTAACGTGCCAATTTTTGCGGGTAAAAAATATACGCGTGCTTGTTTCGTCTTCTAACAAATCACCTTTAATTAGCGATAATAACGATACTTAATCACAAAAATATCTGTAAAAAAGTTAAAAGAAAAATATACGTATTTTAAAAAGAGTAATACCGCGCACACGACTAATGAGCTCAATTTTACTCAACGATAATGATGACTAGTCTACTCCTCGTGTACAAGATATAGCGTCGGTGCATGAACTTTTTACGGAGCAAAGTGTAGAGACGGCGGAACAGACGAAGTTATCAGCGTAAGGCGGGTGTTTATAGTCCAAAGACTGGAGTAGCAAGAAGCGTGGAAGACTACTCGACTTCTTGTTAAGGCGGCCTACTCCCTTCGTTATTGAGGCGCACGTGTCTATATGCCGCGCAGGACCGAGCTATGACTTTGCAAGTTACGCGGATTTTAATGAATAAAGTAATCTGCCCGCTATTGTCGGAAGCGCCGAGGCGCGGACTCATTCAATTTCGCTGTGACGCAAACGAATTCGCGCTTTTTTATCAAACGGCACTTTGCACTCCTCTCGTAACGTATATAATTGATTAGAAGCTGATAAAAAGAAATAAAAAAAGCAGGGAAGAGAAGAGGCTTTTTCTTTCGAGTAAGATTTTGAAACAAGCGATAAAAAAATTACCGGTATAACAGTATCTTTTTATACTTTTAAGTAATTTTTTTCCATGATAAAAACTAAAAAACGAAGAAATGTTTTAAATCTTAATTTGTTTCTACATGCTATATCAAATGGAGTCGGGACCGAGTCATTTCACCCATCATTAATGAATTATGGATATGCTTAGCGCTTAAAATAAAAACAAGAACTATTATTACGCGCCGCTGTAGAAATGCGCACGTATACGGTATACCAAACCCAAAAATCAGTCAAAGAAAAAAAACCTGGCTTCTCGATGATTTACGTAACGTCGATAAGGCCGCGAGCCGATCGTCGCGTGAGATTCGACGCGGCGCCCTTGAGTAAACTCCGTGCTCGAAGAGAGCAATGTGCCAACGCGGTTTCCGTTGGAAAATCTCCGAAATTATCAGCGGCTCCCGTCCCCGTGTTGTATGTATGCACACGGGGTGATCGACGACTGTCATGCGCCGCGCGCATGACCGCGCCGAATCCGAGGCGCCTCTTACGAGTCCCAGAAAAAAAAAAACACGAATCGCGCCTCATTATCTGCCAGATAAGGGCATTATCCGCCCGCCTAAGCAACGTAGCACGTGAAAAATGAACTTTAGAACCATCAAGATTATTCAAGCGCTCGCATAACGACTCCTCTACCTTGTGTTAGTTGGAATTTATAAATGCCACGGTACTCAAAGAAATGACTTGCTCTTATTAAAATGCATAGTTGTTATGGATTTACAAATTCAGTTATCTTCGGTTATTATCAGCTATTGTAGTACAAAAATATAAACTTTCTTAACAGCAGGAATAATTGAACTTTTAAACTTTTAGCAGTCGGGGAAACTTAAAATAATTTTTTAATCCGTGCCACACTTTTTCAGTTTTTACTGGCAGTCGCGTCTTTCCTTATTCACGAGGAAATTAAAGTGATGATAAAACTGATTAACTACCTTCTTTTAAATGCGCAACGAATCGTTGTGTAACGCTGACAGTGTCGGATTTATTTATTTTGTTTCAACGGTCAACGATCATTTTCTCGAGCTGAAATGACTTATCTGAAAACTCAATTAATAGTTGTTGAACTGAGCGGATTATATAGCACTGTCAATTTCATAATTTTCCGCGATAAAACTGTACATTGATATTACGAGATCATGTAAGCAAGTTCGATTTTTCTTAGTTAAGCAAATATTTTTGCTAAACTAAGATTGTTGAACTGAACTTTTTATTTATTGCCTTCTTATCGTTAGCCGAAATCAATTTTTTAAATGCCGCCACTGTATTTTTGTAATGTTTGTCTTTTGTTGTTTTGATCCTCCCCTCAATTAATTGAAATATAAATGATAAAAAAGCTCGATAAAATGCTTACTGGCTCGTTATGTAAGAGCTGCATCTATAACTAATATAATCAATGTTGTAATTAAAGCTTGCTACATTTTTTCCGCACTATATTCTTATCAGCAATTATCAATATCAATTCTCTTTTTTTTATTAAAACTTCATATTTTCTTTAATGCAAGTGAGTGCATGTCCAGATGATATTGTAGGGGAAAGTGAGGCAATGTTGTACAGGCCATAATATGAAGTATTATACATAAAGTAGTACCTCATGTTCAGAAGATTGCAGCTAAACTTTAGGTCACAGGCCACTTTACGGCTCATTATATCCCGTTGATTTCTTCAACCGTCTGTATAACTTTGACCCACAGCCTTCCCGAATTTTGAACCGATCAATCACACTGTATAAAAATAAAATTGTTGAAAATTGTAAAGCAATGCATGGTTGAAAGTAAAATTAAAACCTCTTGCAGTATTTTGCCACAAACATTACTAACGTATCGTGAATGGATTGCAGAGAGATGAGCGCGTGGGTGACTGGCGCCGTGACGGCGATCAAGGCGCTGTCGTACGTGTACGACCTGATCACCTTCCCGGTCTACCTGATCCTGCAGAGGCCATGGGACAAGCGCAAGGCCTCGCGCCGGATCAAGGCGAAGCCTTACTACCAGGATGACCAGACCATCATTTACAAGAACGTCGATCCGATCGGCGAGACCCACGCCACCCTCCTCAGGGAGAAGATCGACACTCTGGAGGCGATGCTCAAGTTCGTCGCCAAGATTTACCCCGAAAAGCGGTGTCTCGGCACTCGACAGATTTTCGCCGAGGAGGACGAGGTCCAGCCCAACGGTCGTGTCTTCAAAAAGGTACCAGAGCACAGAGGCTTTTATCTTATCGGATAAAGGAGGGGGGAACTTGCTTTTTTTTCCTAGAGGAGGACATCGTCGCTCGTGAGAATCGACGTTTATCGCGGCGAGAAATATTTTTTTTCCAGCTGATAGTATCTTTTAAAAGAATGCACGTGAAGACACCCGCTCGGTTTGATACAGTGCTGGGCTGAAATACGTTTTTGCACATCACTGTGATTCTGTAAAATTCATCCAGTGTATTCCGAACAAAACAAAACAAAATTTAATATGAATTGAAAACAATTCATATGTATTTTTAGCTAAATTTGTAGGTGCAATGCTCAATAGACCAACGATTTTATTAAAATTTAGTAGATTGTAATAGAAGAAAATTTGTTTTTTTTTTCGAAGTTAATTCCGTTCCGGATAATCTACCATCTTTCAACCCACAGTTATTAAAAAAAATTACCAGTATTTTTCTTTGTTTGAGGAGATTTCATTTAATGCGTCGAAACTTCTTTTTGTTCTAAAAATAGCAATTTAATACATATTTGCAAAATGATTGCGGAGTAAAATGCGAATCTTTTTTAAATTATACGCAAACTTTGCTTATTTGTTTTATCGTAGTTTTTTTTCTTGCCAAAGCAATCTCATAAAAAATGTTGAATTGTCTAAAAAAAAAAAATAAACATTAATTTTTCCCTCTTGTTTCGACAGTACAAAATGGGTGAATACAAGTGGAAGACTTTCACGGAGGTGGAGCAGATGACCGCGGCGTTCGGTCGCGGTCTGAAGGAGCTGGGCCTGACGGTGCGTAAGAACGTCGTGATCTTCGCGGAAACGCGGGAGGAGTGGATGATCGCGGCCCATGCCTGTTTCAAGCAGAACCTCACGATCGTGACGATCTACTCGACGCTCGGCGACGACGCCATCGCCCACGGCATCAACGAGACCGAGGTCGACACCGTCATCACCAGCTACGAGCTTCTGCCCAAGTTCAAGAGGCTCCTAGATAAAGTACCTGAAGTTAAGAACCTGATATACATGAAGGACCAGCTCAAGCAAGCCGATACCACTGGTTTCAAGGTAACTGTCTTTTTTTTTCTCTATAATTTCGTGATGATTTATTGACACATTTATGTTGTTTTTACGTACAATTGCACATCTTTAGCAGAGATACTAATATTTTTAAACAACTTGCCAACTGCGTTTCAGATTCCTATGAAGAAGTAAACTGTATATATAATATTCATAAAATATACTTGACAAAGTATGCGATTAGAATAGAAAACTTTTTAATTCGTTTAACTTTGCATTTATTATAATAACGATAAATGTTAATTAATAAGACACAATTCATGAATTGTTTTATGTGTCATTTTAGACGGGTGTGCGCATCATTCAGTTCGAGGACGTGCTGCAGGTCGGTAGCACATCGAGTGCCCCGTGCGTCCCACCGAAGAGCGAGGACACAGCAATCATTATGTACACCTCCGGCTCGACCGGTGTACCAAAGGGTGTGCTCCTTTCGCACAAGAACGTCATCGCCACGCTCAAGGCATTCTGCGATGCAGTGGTTATCAAGAAAAACGACATCTTCATGGGTTTCCTGCCCCTTGCCCACGTATTCGAACTGCTGTCCGAGAGTGTGTGCCTCCTAAACGGCGTATCCATCGGGTACAGCTCGCCGCTCACCATGATCGATTCCAGCAGTAAAATCATGAAGGGCTGCAAGGGTGACGCCAGTGTGCTGCATCCCACGTGCCTGACTGCGGTGCCGGTTAGATTTCTTTTTTTTTTATACGAATGTGAATCGTTTTTAATATTACTTGAGAGAGATTTGCTGATGATGGTTATGAATTTTTAGTTGATCTTGGACCGAATCTCGAAAGGCATTAATGAGAAGGTGAAGAAGTCCGGGCCTTTCCGCCAAGCGATCTTCAACTTTGCGTATCAATACAAACTGAAATGGACCAAGCGAGGATATGACACGCCTATTTTCGACAAATATATTTTTGGAGCGGCTAAGAATGTATTAGGTGGACGTGTTAGGTTGATTCTTTGCGGTGGTGCTCCTCTTAGCCCGGAGACCCACATGCAAGTCAAACTGTGCTTATGTGTCACTGTAACTCAAGGCTACGGATTAACTGAAACTTGTTCCTGTGCTACTGTTATGGATCGTAAGTTTTTGGTTATTTTAGTGAATCAGTCGCACATCGCTGAAGATGATTTGTTCTAATAAAAATCCTTTATCGTAGCTTATGATAGGAGTACTGGAAGAGTTGGTGCTCCTACGACTGTCTGCGATATTAGTTTAGAAAACTGGGAAGAAGCTGGCTACAGGGTGACCGATGTTCCTCATCCTAGAGGTGAAATAATCATTGGTGGAGACAACATATCAAGTGGATATTACAAACTTGCTGAAAAAACACAAGAAGATTTCTTCACTAAGGATGGTAAACGATGGTTCCGCACCGGAGACATTGGCGAGTTCCATCCTGATGGTTCAATCAAAATTATTGGTAAGTAATGTTATTTATTTATTTTTTGCGTAAAATAAATACATAAAATTACAATGTTTTTTTTTAATATTTACAGACAGAAAAAAAGATTTGGTGAAATTGCAATTCGGTGAATATGTTTCATTGGGTAAAGTAGAATCTGAATTGAAGACGTGTCCTTTGGTCGAAAATATCTGTGTGCATGGAGATGCAACCAAACACTATACCGTAGCTTTAGTCGTACCAAATCACCATCACCTTATGGAGATTGCTAATAGTGTAGGAGTAACGTCAACGTCATTTGAAGAACTGTGCGAAAATCCAAAAATAGAGAAGGCTGTTTTAAGTGCATTGGTAGAACATTCGAAAAAATGTAAATATTTTTTTTTAATTAAATTAATTACATCACTAATAATTACTAAATTGACCTTCTTTGGTGATCTTAACAGTATTAATATCAATTTTATTTATAATTATTTGTTTACTTTGTTCACAGGCAATCTTCAGAAATTCGAAATTCCAGGGGCTGTTAAACTGGTCTCCGAAACGTGGTCTCCAGACATGGGTCTCGTAACTGCTGCATTTAAACTGAAGAGAAAAGCAGTGCAAGAGCGATACAAGCACGAGATCAGCCGAATGTACGCTTCGTGATGCCACGCGGACACGTACTCGAAGAAAAATGCGTAAAAGAACTGAAAATACTTTTTTGAAATTTCCGTAATACATATTAGGTTTTTTTTTTTTTTTTTTTTTTTTTTTTTTTTTGCAAAAAGACGATATTTTGAAAACGCAGTTTATTGAAGTATTTCGCAACGCGACCGAGTAGCTCCGATTTAAGATTATTAGAGATAGGCAAGGGGCAAATTAATATGCAGCTTCCTCAGAATTAAGGAGCCGATCCTTCATGAAAGTATTGTGCTCTGATAAAATAATGAATTTTTTACACCAAATAAATTAAAATGGCGTGCCTATTTTTCTCGTATATTATGTTGAGTAAATGAGGCATGATTATTTTGAATGGAATCTTAGAATTATAATATATGGATATTGTGTAATGAAGAGCAAATTACAGATTACTTAATTTGTATTATATATAAATATATGTATTAGATTAGCTTCTGCATATTACGTGTATTATAAAGAATCACATGTGGACCTATTTTATCAATTTTTGAACTACAGCTGGTCAAGTGTCATTTTTAAATTGATTTAAATTCACAAATTTTTAATAAACTAATAGCGTCATTTGTAATCATTGTAAGAGATAAGTAAAGGTGGTTATCGGCATAATAAAAAAAATTATTCTTGTTAAAATATACTATGTATGTAATGTACAACTAAATGTGAGCAACTGTTTTTATTGTTGCAACACAATGTATAGCATAAAATGACTGTGTCATTTTAGTTTTTAGATTTTTAAATTTTAAATAATTTACAGTGTAAGAGTCTAAAAAATCGCACACATATACATGTATAATATAAAACTTCAAGAATTTTCTTGAAAAGTATGACTGTGTAGCTGTAATCTATACATTGCTTTTATTTTAGAAAATGTTGAATTTTTTTAGTTATAATGGAATATTTTGAATATAATGTTACAAGTTTATAAAATGGCCTACGATTGTACAGTGGAATGATTGTTGATGTGAAATGCCTGAAATAAAATTTGTGAAGACAAAATTCTGTAATATTATTTTATTTTTAACATGTTCCATGATTTTAATTCCCTACAATTATATTCTATAAAATTAATTACATAATTGCTTTAAAGCTTTCTTTGGAAATATAAAATTTTCACGTTTGTTGAAAATTCCGTATTACAATAATACAGTGTATTTAATGCAATAAAGTTTGTAAATAAATCTTCCAACGAAAAATCATTTATTTTGAATTTTTAAATTTATTTTTACATGTAACTTTTTTATAACAAAAAAAAAGAAACCTACGATAGTTTTACAAAACTTTAACGCAAAGGAACCCACTCTCTAAAATCTTCATTGAATGTTTTCCGCACTAAAAAAAGAAAGTTTAGTTATTTAAATCTAATTTTTATTAGAAAGTTGTATGAAGAATGAGCCATATTACCTGGAGGAGGAAAATCTTCTGGATGTAGCTTAATGTAATGTCTTAAAACAGCATCTCTTTCGGCTTCTCTGTTATATTTTGCATCCTTGAAAATCTTTGCACAGGCTAATCCACCAACAAGTGCGATTGCGTATCTATGAAGACCTGTTAACAATATTATTTATTTAAATACAAACATGTAATTACATGTATATCAATAATCGTTAAACAAGAAAATTTAAATTAATTCTTTAAAATTATTCTACTAATAATAAATATATTATAGTTATTTAATTATAGTTCTGTTTTTTTTTATTTATATTAACATCTGCTACAAAAGAAAGTTGTTTATTAGTGACTTTTATAGTTTTATTCATATGTTTGCAAACATTTAAAACTTAAGCAACTTATATGACAATATCTGCGGAATTTAATGAAATGCGAATGTTACTAATAGTGTTTAAAACTAGTTTTATAAAGTCATGAATACTTAGTAATCTAACAGGGCCAGTTGTCAATACTTTATACGCTAAACTGTATAAATTTAACAACTTAATGTATACTGGAATGTATACAGTGTTTTAAAAACAAGCATGTATTTTCATATGACACTAGTTGTATTGATATGTATATATATACAGCAGCTTCCATGTGTAGAATTGCATAACCAAACCTCAAAACATAATCACTCCGCAGAATTGTTTATATCGATTGAAATTCAGATTATTAACTTTAAGCAGTTAGTTGAATTATTTAATTTTATCGTTTACAAAACTTACCAGAATACAAGGGTCTCAATTGGAAAGTGTTGAGCCAGGCCGTACCTCCAACGGTTACGATAGGCCATACTATCCAAGGATAATTTTTCGAAATCAAGTTTTCCTCGTAATTTGGTTCAGGAGTGAGTAGATCAAGTGCCCATTGTATATCCGGATTGTCCGAAGATGACATATTTGCGAAAAATCTTTACAGACTAAAATGCGGATCGAATTCTGGCTGCTTTATGGGCAAAGAAGTAAAAACCAACGTAGAGAAGAGATTATATAGGGAGAAAGAAACAAAATTACGTCAGTTACGGGCGCGTTTTCAAGTGCAGATAGACCTGTTATTTTGAATAGCAGGCCTCTATACAGCTAGCATTCATATAGTAGGTATCACGTGTAAAACCGGTAAAAATTACTAAAACATATAGTAGGTAAGTATTACTTAATGAAAATGTTTATACTAAATAATTTTTTATTTTAATCTATTTTATGTAAGAAAATTAAACATGAAAGATATAAATTTAAGTTATTGCCCAATGAGGGGATGTATGGAAAAAGGGTAAATTCACTGTAATTAATGAAACAATATTTCAATGCATTCTCTCAAATGTTCTTTATGTGTAACTTTGAATATAAAAATCAAGTTTATTTATGTACAATACAATATTTATTAATAAAACGCACCAATTACAATTAATGATGAATACTAAGTGCATCACTTTGCACTTCATGACTGAGTTGTGTTTGAAGATTTGAAAGTTTGTTTTTTAATGCAGCAATTCCCATCATCACAATATTTTCTGGTTTCAAGGCTCCACTGCTCTCAACATTGAAAAAATACTTATTCGGTTTCGCTTCCCAATTAAAAGGTGCTTCATCTAAAAATATTAACAAAAATTGTATTAAATTTATCCACATAAAAAAATTTAATCTCAACTTTCTTAACGTACATTGATCTTCATCTAATTCAGTATATTCTGACTTTGGCCATTCATCTGGTTTGGGAAACAGTGTGTGCCTCATAGAATTGTCTGGATCATATTCAAAGCACACTCCTGCTGTAGGATTCCACTTAGCATGCTCTTTACCAAAACCTTTTTTCGCATAAGCTCTTAGTTTCAATTCTTGACCTTTGCGTAATTTGACAATCAAAATTTCTGAAATTGTAAGAATAATTAATATGTGTAATGTATAATCAATTCAGTCAATTACATATTCAAATATTTTTATTACAAACCATCTGTTTCTCCATATTCATTAGCATCATCTTCACGATGCCTTGATGTCACTGGCACAACTCTCTGATCACTGGATTTTAAATCTGCAGTACTTACATGTCGTGTTGTTTCTTCCTGACACTTAACATCTAAAGTAAATTCAACACAACATTCAGGACAAAAGTCCATACATTGACAATCTCTAGTATACTGTATCCTATCAACAACCTGTGAACAGATAAAAACTCCTTAGTAAAATATTTCTATAACGAGGTTAACAAATAAATATGTTTAAAAACAAGTTAATCCACCTCATCACTTGTCAATGGGATCATTCCTATTCTATGAGCTAAGAACTCATCACTAAGCACTGTTGAATTAGCCTCTATCTGAACCCAATCAATTGCCATCGTAGGAGTTTCAGCTATAAACACTCGCCTCATGCTGTTTGCAACGCTGTAGTAGAAGTAAAAATCATTTGAAATAAGTTCATAACTTTGAGAAATGTTGTCCTTTAATTGGTAACTTACCTAAGCTCTGTATCTTCAACTTGGAACTTGATATTTTCCTCCGTAAGTTCGGTGATGTGCACAGTAGGCTGATTAGCGTACGGCATTGTGTATAAAATTTATTGAATTTTTTCGAAACAAAAGCTTTTAATTATTTCTTTCGTATTTATAAATGAATCAATTAAACGTATGCGGACGAGTCGGCGTCGAATGAAGCGTCGTAACCAAACTATTTGTAATTTATATTAGCACTGAAAACACGTTTTACTTAGATAGGTTACCTGAACCGGTAAAACAGTTGTTTAATGTTGTAAGTTGTAGATGGCACCACACACTAGGTCTATACGGCTAATTTAAAAAATTGGCGGTAAACTTATTATAAGTATTAATGAGTTGTTTACAATTGATTTGCAAAAGCATTAGTAATCTTATTCCGTACATTAATCTATGTAGTTGTCTAAAGGCAAAAATCCAATTGTACAAATGCAATTTAAAGCTTCTTGGCAAAAGGAAACTGCATTTTTCACATTTTCGAATAACTTGTGTTTTTGGTTTTTCGCTCCTCTTTGCTAGAAGCAAAACAATAATGCAATTGGTGTTTTACAATATTACCATAATATTTTTTAATTTTTAGTGTAAAACATTTTTTCTGTGAGCTAAGCTCGGATTATCCTCTTCTACTGTTTACCATTGCACACTTATGTTCTTGGGCACATAGTAAACATTTTTTTTAATCTTGTTTGATAAATGAAAAAAGATCCGTCAAATAATTAACCATGGTTATATCAATTTTTACAAAAATTTAGTTGTATGTAGTAATATTATTTTAAAGTAAGGTATCATACTTAATATAATTAATTTAATTACATAAACAAATACAAATTTGAACGATTATATAATCATATTATAATTATTGTATAAAATATTCACGTAGTATTTTAACTGAAGATTAGATTGAAAAAAATTGGCTCAACTATCGTTCAATTTATAAAGTTGAGTAGGTGAAAAAGGGAACTCGCTATAAAGCTCTTTTATGTAGACGAACAAAATACATCCTTGTACTTCATGAGTCTCAACTTCATTGATAAAAACAAATCTGTATTCACTTCACAGTCCAATCAAACATGACAATTATTTTTTTCATCGGCAAAGTGTAATTCGACTGGACTACTATACATAGTTCAACAGGGGCGTGCTTGTTGCATGAAAGTACATATGTCTTCTTTTCATAATAAACATTTATTTCGTGGAAAAAAATCATTTAAGCATATAAAAATATTTTTCAATATTTTGTAGATAAACTTTTTTACATGATTATGAGTTTATTTGCCAAATTTAAATATTACAATTATGCAGATTCTCTTAAGTGTGAAATTAATTAAATAATTATGTTTTTATTATAACGATTTCATTTGAAATAAATATTAATAAAAATTGCATTCATTGATGTAGCTATTGTCAGATTAAATTTCAAGGTCAGGATATTGTTCTAAAGATAGTAAGCTGAATCTAAATTTAGATCATCCTATTGTTAATACTGCATTTCATTAACATTAAATTGTTACATAGTAAAAATTACGTTAATTGGTCATTGCCGGTCCGACTTTAATTGACTCGACTCCAGTCAATATTTCACACTTCGCTAACTTTTATTTAATGCAATAAGTACCGCGACGAGTCTAATAAAAGAAAATATAAAATAAATTTTTTTAAAAGGATCATCGAGAGACTAAAATATTTTTATGAAATACTTTAACGTCATGAAATTGATCGAAGATTTAAACAAAATTAAATATTCGTAAATCTTCTTTTTAACGACATATAGCAATGAAATTAGCACATTCAATTGAAAATTAAAAAATAGCGCGACATAACACTTTGTAATTCCAGTCTCAAGTGTTATCTTTTCCTCAAATCGGAAAATGCACCTAAAAGAACACGTTGAAAAGGCGAATGCATTTAAAAGCGAAGCGATCGAAACTCGAACTCGTCTGCGCCTGTTCCGAAGAAAGAATGCCTTAAAAAACGCTCCCAGAGCCCCACAGCGAAAGCTCGCCGCGCGGGCGCCTAAGTGCGCACAATTGCACGTAATAACCGTGCGGCGAAGTGCGCGTCCGCGGGCCGTACCGCACGGCACATGCGCCGCGCGTGACATAACGCCGCGGCGCGCGATCGTTCCTCGCGTCGCGAAAAACGTGCAGCTGGCGCGCGCCCGCGCAGTCCACCCGTCGCCGCGGAGTGGAGCAGGGCACTTTGCTGCACCGCGCTCCGAGAAGGTCCCCCGAAGGCCCCGGGTGTAAGCGGGAGCGTCTCGCGATGCCCGCTGGGTGAGAGGGCGTGCAGCCCACCTGCGATAAGGGAACGCGCGTCGCGGCCGCCGGGCGATATATTGTCAGCGCGGAAAATGCCGTGAGGCCAGGATGAAGGTTAGCAAGAGGAAAATCAATAATCTATCCGTGTTCAGGCCGCGCACGAAGAGCGACGACAACAGCGAGCTCTCGGCCGAGTGCGTGCTCGCCGCCAGGAAGACCGGCAAGCTCTGCCTGTCGTCCAGGGGACTCGCCGCAGGTGATCAGGATTACGTTCTTTTATTTTTCGAAGCAACTTTTTTCTTTCGTTTAGGGAGTGCGGGGGAGGGTTTCGTTGGGAATTATTTGTTTTGACGCTGCGACGCGCGGTTTTGAAGGGGCCGCGCGCGCGCGCGCGTCGACGCGTCGGACAATGGTGCAGATAACGAGAGGCCTTTCCGCACTGCGCCCCGTCGTTTCAGCGCTTTTAGGGATCGTCGCAAGAATGGAGCGTTTCGCCGTTTAATGAGTCGTGAACAATGAGTTTCGCTGAAAAAGATGGGAAAAAAGGGAAAAGATAAAGAAGCATTCGTGACTCGCGGAAAGCCAAGCGGACGCTAAAATTGCGAGAGGGAAAGCGCGTCTCTTTATTTTGTAAACAATGCAGATGCGGGAGTGTCGAAGAGACTCATTGTTTTTCGCTCCAAAAAATATTCGCTGCGATGAAAAGAAACGTTTTGCGCGGTATATAGTTATTTTTAATGTTAGTGGGCTAGTGGCCAAAAGTCGTCTGGACACAGCTGGTGCGTTGAGACATTGATAATTAAAAATTCCACCAAGGTTTTCGCTTTTTTCACGCTATTGACGTACCTCTCACCGACACTATAATTAGATTCACATGGCTGCCTAAACTAATGCTGCAACGTGTTCCAATTCTTCGACCTTCCCCTTTTTTTTGTTTTATGTACAATATCTGATATGAGAATCAATAACACATTCGGAAAGGTAGTTTTTTTCTATTCATCATACATTACTTCCAATTAATTTTTGACAGTGATGAATCATAAAATTGAGTTAACCCAAGCTTTTCAAAGCAGAATTTTTTAATGAAAAAAAAAAATATAAAATAAAAGCCAACTTATTATTAAAAAATTGATATTAATAACTCAATTCTCCACGATACGCCTATATTAAAAAATAATGGTACTTGATTATATCACACTTTACGGTAATCATTTTTACCCCAAATACATTCGCGCTCACAGCGTCTTATTGATCCGCAGATTAGATAAAAGTATCGACACTTTTATACGAACGCCCCCATCGAATCATTAGGACGCAATCACTGGCGCGCTCGAAATGACAGGATGTGAAAATAAAATGCGCGACGTAACGAGCCCCGGGGCTGGAAAAGTGAAAAGCTTGCTTAACGCTGGCGCTAGTACGCCCGTGCGAAAGCAGCGTCCGGCAAGTTTCCATAAACGATGCGTTAAGCGAAACGAGAGCGAGCCGAGCAGTCCGGAGAGAGTTCCCCGGGAGTTTTTGCATCGCCCCCTTTAAGGCGAATTTACTTCTGTTTAAGGGCCGAAGCTACCCGCGTCTAAATTTAGCCGGCCGCGGCTCGCCGCGTTTATGCCTGCTTTACATTTTGAAAAGTAGCTTAACAGATTAAAGATTCAACTGGTTCGCTCCACTTCTATGCCGCGCGGACTTTCAATGCGGCCCGCGGAGGTAGAAAAAAAGCTGCCGGCATATTACGTTTAAGGCTTTAAATCTTTTCCCTCTCGTTTTCTGCACTTGTACAGCGCGATCGTTAAATTTATCATCGATTTTATGTCGGTTTGTGTAATAGGCACAGATGTAATTTTTTTAAGAGAAAACAATTTTTTCGCAGTGTTTCTTTTTTGTTTTAAATACTGTTTTCTTTGCTGAACGAGGAAACTTTTTTTCCAGTACCTGATAAAGTATGGACTATAAACGAACTGACCGAGGAAGAATTGAAGGATTTACAAGTCGACCTCCGTAATTCCGACAATCAGAACAAATGGTGGGAATACGAGCCTTTAAAATCGCTGGATTTAAGTTCAAACAGCATAACCAAATTGAGCGACGATGTTAAGTATCTGGCGGATCTAGTCAATTTAGATGTAAGTCAAAATTTACATTTCTATCTCGAATGAAGCTTATTAATTGATTAATTCGGACATTATTTTTTTTTTCAGTTACACGATAACCTGATAGAAAGCATATCGGAGGAAGTCGGCTGTCTCACGAAATTAAGAAAACTAAATTTATCATCGAATAAGTTACGTACATTGCCGGCGAAATTTTTTCAACTTTCAGAGCTGAGATGTCTAGATTTAAAAAGCAACTCGATCAAAGAATTGAGTCCTGCGATTGGAGACTTGGTAATGCTCGAATATTTGGTAAGTTGCTATTTAAAAAAACTTTCTTCTTAAAGAGTTTTTCAACAAATTTAATTAATCATTCGAACAATTTTCAGAATTTATCGTCTAACGAATTGACTAGTTTGCCCGTCGGCTTGGGTTACTTGGTTCGCTTAATCGCTCTAGATTTAAATCACAATAAATTAAAAGAACTCCCACCGGATGTAATGAGCATGAGAGGTATGTCCGATTTTTTCATTGCTGTTATACAAGGTTAAACAAGCCGTAAGCTGCCAACTCGTTATACATTAGCGTCATTTTAATTCGAATTTGTTACTTAAATCCTGTTGACAAATTTGCGATCACTCATTTGCCATTTAAGAAAATGTTAATTCAAAAAGTTTACAGACATTTAGAGATAACTATGAATTAAAAAATAAAATATCTTTTAAGAGAAGTATAATTGAATCAATTGATTTATATATTTTTGTAGCTTTGAAAAAGCTCGATGTGAGCAACAATCGTCTGGAAATAATTCACCCGCTGGGCGAGCTGCGGAAGATCGAGCGGCTGGATTTTCACATGAACAACCTGTCGAGCTTCCCGGATGTCACTGGATGCACCTCGCTGCAGGAACTCTACCTCTCACACAACAGTATTACCGAAATCGACGTTAAGTGCCTCGAAAGCTTGGGCCAGTTGAAGCTTTTAAATCTCAACAATAACGAGATCGAAACTATCCCCGATGAAATCATTCAACTGATCAATGTGGAGCAGTTGGATTTGTCTTACAACGACATTTCCGAGTGAGTGAGCTCTATAAGTGCTCTTATTTTAAGAGATTGATTAATAAAGATTAATTTATTGAGATACGTGGATTTTTTTCACTAATTGTTTATCCAAATTAACGTTTGTTTCCTACAGAATTCCTAGCTGTGTGGGGGTCATGCCAAACTTACAAAATTTCGCGATCGACGGTAACAAAGTAAAGAACATCCGACGAGACATAGTTCAGTGCGGCACGCCGCGAATAATGAAACATCTCCGTCAAACCATCAACCCGACGAACGCGGAAACGGCAAACTCGCCTCTGCGAGTGTGCAGCGCCAACAGCTACCCTGATAAGTAAGCCTATAATGTTCCTTTTAAGCAACTTAAACTCAGTTAAACCTGATGCAATATTAAGATATCTCTGACAACATACACATACATGACAAATACTCGAAACGTAACTATCTTCGGAATAAAAAATTGTGAGACGATGAAGATAAAGAAAATATTGTCCGAACTTATAGATAAAGGGAGCGAACGAAATAACGATTGAAAATAATCAACGCATTTAGGTACACCATGAGAAACGCGAAGCTGTTGAGCCTGGTCGGTCAGAATCTAGCGGAGGTGCCGGAGGAGGTGTTCGAGAACGCGAGGGAGGCGGAGGTGAGCTGCGTGGACCTGAGCAGGAACAAGCTGCAGGAGCTTACGGAGGGCCTGGCGAAGGTGGCGAGCACCGCGGACCTCAAGCTCTCGTACAATCTGCTCACGGAGCTGCCCGACTGGCTCGGAGAAAGCCTCGTCCGGCTACGCTACTTGGACTTGAGCAAAAACCTCCTGACGTCGCTGCCCGCCAGCATCGGCGATTTACAGTTACTCGTCGAGATCAATATTTCGTTCAACAAGTGAGCTCCTTTTTCGATGCCCCGATTCTAGCTGTGCAGCTTTCCGGCGTAATCATCTCAACTGCTAATTACATTTTTATGTAAAATTACCTTTTTCTTTTAAATGGGATTACTTTTTCGAGTTTTTGTATAATAGTAATCAATGCAAACCTTGGAACTTAATGTTAGTTCATTGTATTGTACGAGCAAGTGAAAAAATCGAAAAAGTTTGTCTTTTTTAAGATTCATGTAAACTTAAAAACATCATTGAATAAACTGGAACAACATACTTGAATAAAGTTTATGCCTGGAAGCCACAGCCATAGTTGCTCAATCGGATTTAACGATCGATCATTCGATTGTAACTATTATTTTAATTTCTATATCTTTAATCGACAGATTTGAAGAATTACCAGAATGTATATACGAGGTGTCGACTTTGGAGATACTAATAGCGAACGACAATAAGATGTCGTCCATCAATGTGCCAGCCTTAAGCAAACTCAAGCGTCTCGCTAATTTAGATCTTTCTAACAATAATATTGGATTCGTTCCACCGGAACTCGGAAACATGAAGAATTTAAGGTAATTCCTTTGCCTTTTGCGCTGCTCAAGACACGCGACTGTTTGGATTAAACATCGATAAATGCACCGTTTGGCGAATAGTCGCGCCTTAAAAATAGATATCGCCTTTTACGTGCATTCATGTTTGCATCGTGCAATCGCTGAAACAGGGTCACCGCACTCGCTCTTTTACTTTGCATAGACATCATCGTTTTATTGATTTTATTTTTAGTCCGAACTATCGGCCTTTTTACGATTCATTTGATTTCGCTTTCGATTTACTTAATTCCACGCTTTTTTTTAGACGCTTAATTTATTTTTTATCGAGTATATTGAGTTTCGTTAAGTTGCTTTTTTGTTTTCCTAGTCCCAGCCTGTATTTTAAAATTGCATGAGCACATTCGAACGAACTGTTCGGCTTCTGCATTTACTGACACTTTCGATCGTATAATTCGAGCGCAACCATTGCGACAGAGGTAAGACGCTTCAACCTCGATTTCTAGAAGTTACCTAAATACTATCAATGGAATTCTTTCCTACTTCTTCATTACTACTGGCTTCCGCACTCTTGAAATGTTTATGTAATTTTTATTATCCACGATTCTATTGTTCTGCTTTTTCATTTCAACAACTATTTATAGAACTCGACATTTTGCAACGTATTTACTCAATTAATATTTTTATTTTAGAATGCTGTCGCTGAGCGGTAACTGTTTTAAGCAGCCGAGACAGGCGACCTTGATGAAAGGGACTGAGGAAATTTTAGCTTATCTTCGCAATAGGATTCCGCAAAATTGACTATGATATTTCTACAAACGAAGAAGTACAAATACATCTTGCACAGCGTATATATTTTTTTATGAGTTATTCATTTTTACTGCTAACATTATTAAGGGCATTTTAATTTTCATTTTTGTCTACTAAAACATCAAATTCTTCGCCAAATAACTTGTTATCGAAAAAAATTGTGTGTATTGATTATTTTAGATACATTTACAAATTTTTATTTTATTAATTTTCAAATAATTGTATGTTTATTTAAATTTATGTGACTACATATATTTTAGATTTATTTATTGCGTATTTAATGATTTTATTTTTTGTTTAAATGGAAATATTTAAAAACCAGGTAAACGAAGTGATATGTTAATGTAGTTTGAGAGATATGTGTACTCTGTTGGTGCGAATGTGTTGTCAAATTTTTTTTAAACAAGTTAAACAGTGATATAGTAATGATTTATAATTAGATTATGTAGTACTATTTATATTTACATTTGTATGTATTTGTTTGTGCGTGGGAATGGTTGTTGTACATTGTATTGCTGTAACAAATACTTGACAAAGTGATTGAAAATGTATAAAAATTGTTTCACAACCTTATAACTTATAAAAGATCTTTTAAAATCAAATATATCTTTATAAGCCAATAAAAATATCACGTATTATGTCTCGATCTTTCGATACGAAATACACCAATGGAACTAATATAATAAAAACAACTTTAAAGTTAAAATAAAAATATTGTTTTATTAACTTATCATTATTTTGTTAACTATTTGCATACTTAATCCCAATATTTAATCTTTCCATCCCAGCCAGCGGTAGCCAGACGCGACGGTTCGTGGGGATGCCACAATGTAGATATACAGACGCCATCATGAGCTTTCCATTTTTTGTACAGCTTCGTGGTCTTCCAGTCCCACACGAAGCATTTGCCATCGGCGTCACCGGAAACAAGATAACTATAAAAAAAGAATTTCATTTTAACAAGAAATTGTTCATTTTTCACTTCTTTGTAAAAATTTTATATAATTTCTGAAAAATGAATTACGTACCTCATATCAGGAGAAAAATCTAGACCACACGCATATCCCGCGACCATGTGGCCAGTAAAAGTCTTTTTTCGGTTCATTTTGAATCTATTCAAAGCCGAAAATATAACGACTTTATTGTCCATACTTTGACATGCTAACCATTTTTGATTGGGAGACGGTGTCACTGCAGGCATAGAGTGCATAGTTGGATCAGCAATGTACTTCATATCAACAGGTATATCCCTATTTGATGGAAAAATGAAATGTATTAAACAATGAAGTAAATTAATCTATGAATAAAAAATAAAAGAAAAAGAAATAACTTACCATTCCCAAACACGTAAACTTTTATCGTCTGAAGTAGTTACGAATCTTCGATTTTCATCAACGAATGTGATTGTATTTACAGCCCCTAAATGCCTGTCATATTCTTGTATAATTTCGCCTGATCTTATGTCCCACTAAAATTGTAAAAAATATTATTATAGTTAATTTTGTATTATTTTTATAATCTTTAGGTTGTATTTATTAATACTTACACATATTATTTTCTTATCACTTGTTCCAGCAACAAATAAATGTTGCTTATCTGGATCAGGATTAAATTTACAACAGTAGGGTACTTTTCTACTTGTAAATCGATTTATACAAGCACCAGTTTCTGTATCCCATAACTTTACGTAGCGGTCGTAACCAGCCGATAGAAATCTTTTTCCATCATTGTCAAAACTTATATCTCTAACAGCTTGTCTGTGTCCATAATATGTTCTAACACATCGCCTTTCTTTGTACACTTCCCATAACTGCAAAAAATCATAAATGTTTTTATAAATTATTCACTAAAAAGTTAATTTAAAACTATATACATTAACTATATAAGTATTAATATTCTTACCTTGACTCTGCAGTCCATACTGCATGATAGTAAAAGATGAGCGGTAACAGGAAACCATCTGATTTGAGAAATTCCTTTCGTATGACCTTCCCATGTGTGAATTTGAGCTTTAGGCAGGAAGCATCTTTCTGGTGGAGAATCAGATTTAAGATTGACACCAACATCTTGAGGAGCATGAAGGAATGATCTTCCTTGGTAATCAACACTATCTTTAACTGAAAAATAAAAAATTTATTTGTTTTGGTAAAATTAAAAAAATTAATAAATAGTTAAATGTAAGATAGCAAATAAAATGAAATTTACTGTGCAAAACAGTTTTCTCTTCCAGAGGCTTCTCATCTGTTTGTTTTCCTCTTTTATTTCTTTTAGCTAGAATTTCTTCTAGTTCAGCAGCCTCTTCATCACTAGGTTTGACATTACGTCTTTCATCAATAAAACCACCCCATGGACCCAAAAATCCATTTATGTCAGTTGGATCATCATTTCTATTTCTTTTTCTTTTATCGCTTGGTCTAATTGGTGTTTTTTCAAATACAGTTTTTGCACCAGATTCTTCAGCAACTTCGACTGCACCTATCAATACTTTTCCTTCCTCTGCACTTCCATCTACAGTTGGATCCAATGCATAGCCTAATTTTCAAATGATAAAGAAGGGTGTTTACAAAATGTACATTCAATTTTATCATACAAATATTAATCATTTATAATGCTCACCATAACTAGCAAAGGTTCTTCTTTGATTCTCAAAAAGGAATTCACTAATATGGGCTTTTTCGACAAACCCTGACAGAGTATTTTTCTCTGCCTTTTGCTGTTGTGTTTTGAAGGGATTTTCTGGTCCTACTTCTGGAGCAAACAGCTCGTAAAATTTCGGATTGAACGCCAATTCTTTGGTGGTTGCGTCGACGTGCTTTACGCATAATTCTGTACCCTGCAATGATTATTAGAAATTTAAATAACGGAGAATTTCTTTCTTTAGTTTTCTTGAAGTCCACGTATTTACGTATTGATTGTTGGTGCGAATAGCCCCAGTCTTTAAATAAAGTATATAATATATATTTTGTATTTGTTAAGAAATTACAACTTACTGTTGCTACCACTTCCGGAGCAGCGCAAACTTTTAATCCTAAACTGTTATTTATTATTTTCGGAGGTACTGGTACTTCCATCTCTTTATCGTCCTCATTATTGTCATCACTGCTTCCATAACCTCTTAACGCATCCATTTTTCTTACTCACAAATAGACGGTTATCGCAGTATATACATTTTATTTTTTCCGAAATGTGCAGGCACCCGGCCACGTCCTTAATGAAAAAAACCGTAAGAGAACTCTTTTACTTATCCTCGAACTGTTCAAAATTGTCAAACGTCTGTAGAACCGTTCACCCTCGAAATTGAAAATGCGTATACTGTGTGTCGTGCGATGAACATTGGACGTGACGCAGAGACGGGCACCACGCACAACTATATGTAGTGTCTCTTTATTACCGTACGAGGATAAGATGGCTCTCGACTGTGCCAATATAAGCACTCAGCAGAAACTATACGCATATAATACAGATACAATATCTACATCGCACAGCAGCATTTTGGATTCGACTATGCTGTTATTACAGTCACGAGGAATTTTGGTTTTCCCGTCAGGTATTCGTATTGACAACGAGGCACAAATCCCGTAATTAAGTTCGGAAGCAAAGATCTGAAAACATTTATACAAAATGTCTTTCGTTAAAAAAGTAAGTCTGATTAGTATAGTTTTAGTAGCACTTTTGATTCAGTGCTCCCTAGCAGAAAATAAGTACTCGGAAAAAGCGAATAAGCCCAAGAAAAAATCCGATTTTTCTCAACCAACTCACATTAAGGCTTTGAGAGAACTGGATAAACCATTTCGCATGCACAAATTGAATTTGGTGTGGACGAAAGCAAAGCATGTAAGTTAACTTGGTAATTGACTTGTTAACACGTTTAATGCATAATTGAATTTTATTTTTAGAGACTGACAGATCCTAAATTGCAATCACTTTTCAGTGATTTGAAGATACACGACAAAGAAGAGTTGGCATTTAAACACTATAAATCTGATGGAAAAGACGAAAATGGTTTGGAAGAAGCAAGACTGAGAAAAAAGCTTCTGGGTATTTTTCAAATTATTTAAATATTGAAACAATTCATTTCAGTACAATTTGTCTTCATTCATTCATTCATTCAAGTTTCATTTTGTTATTAGGTATCCTCAGTACTTATGATTTATTAGAACATTTCGAAGAAGTTTCCGATCCTCAATATTTAAAGAAACCTAAACCTTACAAAGATAGTAGCAATTACATTGCTAAAACTTTATTTAAAGATAAAAGATTAAATAAATTGTGGGCCAAAGCTGAAAGAGGTGGATTCACTCGTGAGTATTTATAATATTTCATTTAATATTAACTTTTTTAAATTATTTATTTATTACAAAACTTTTCAGATGAAGAATTAGAAGCATTGAAAGAAGAATTTAATCACCATCAAGATAAAATAGATGAATACATGAGTCTATTGTCAGAAGTAGAATCTGGAGATCCAGACAAACATGAAAGTAAGTTTATTTTTATCCCTAATTCTAAATTAAAACTCAGACTATAAATAAATTATTTTCATTGAAACAGATAGTCTTCATGAAAAACCTGAAAAATGGAATGAATTAGAATTTGAAGAGGAAGTTAGTAATGATATTCCAGGAAAGAAAAAGAAAGACTACTTGTCCAATACCAATTTACTCAAGTAAAAGAATATTTTTTTATTTAAAAAAATGATAAAGGATTAAGTGATTTTTATTTATTAATTAAATCCATTAATATTATTATTTTAGGGAAAAACATTTAGAAGTTAGAAGTGGCTATGATCATTTAGAAGGAATAACAGCGCAAGGACCAAATCATAAGGAATTTATAGAACCTAAAGTACAAGGTCTGTGGAGGATGGCAGTTGAGGCTAAATTTTCAGCTCAAGAATTAGCTTCTTTAAAAGTAAAAATACTTAATTTTAAAAATAATGTTTATAAATCATTATATAATTATAACTAATGTATATAATTATATTTGTTATAGGAAGAACTACAGCACTATGAAAAAAGGTTGTTAAAACTACGCCATATGCATACTGAAGCAGCTTTGCAAGCAGCAAGAAAAGGAAAAGATTACAAACCAAATATCACAAGTGAAACACATATAAAAAAACATACTCAGAATGTTGAAAAACTCCATAAAGACATTGAGGCCAAGATAATACAAAAGCATGTGGAACTTTAAAAAGTATTTAATCTACTTTTTGTATGAGTTATGAGATAACTTTGTATTCAATTTACAAATTTTACAATTCTTTGAAAAGTTTGTTATGTATGTTTATACATGTTTAGTGTTACATTATTGTAAATGAACAAATAATTTTTATATCTTTTGGTATTTTTCTAAATATGCATACTCTTTTGTAAATCATTTGTAATTCATAATTTACTTACCATCTTATAATTGATAGTAAGAAGAACTGTGATAATATTTTTTCTGCAATAAATTCACATTTTTCTTTAATATTTTAATCAATATAATTTTTTTAAACCTCATTAAATACTTTTAATTTCTCTATAGACTATAAATAAAAGGAATATTTAAAAATATGTGTTTTGTACTGAATTACAAACTGATTAATTTTGTTTTTAAGAATCCATATTAATATATAACATTCTATTAATCATATGTTCAGAATTATTAAAAAATGTTTAAACATACAAAAGTATAAATAAAAATTACATTAATAATATACGCAATGGAACAAAAAAATTTATATTCATATCACATGTATCAAAAATATTTATCTAACATTGTGATTTAATAAATTTAATTAAGAATCATTATTAAATTTTATAGTACAATTATAATTTATTTTTATTATAATTACTTTTTTTAAGATACATTTTTGTCATAGGATTATTAGAATGTAATAAATTCTCTAAGTAAATAATGTTGGATGTAGAATAAGAAAGTTATATCAATATTTCCTTGGCAACACAAGTTTGTTTTTGTATCTGTCCGTCTTTAGAAGTAACAATAGGAGTGTAATGAATACAACCTTAAATGTCAGTTTTTGGATCGATTAATTTTTTTTATACTTTGATTATTTAACAAGTACATTATAAAACGTCACTTCCAACCATGGCTACTGCTATGCCAGAAAGAATGATCCCTTCAATGGATACTTTAGTGAAATATGACAATCCAATGTTAGTTACCACTCGTCCAGAAAAGGTAAGAATGCTTTACTGTTTGCTAAACAAGTATTATAATTAAAAATTTAATGTTCCTTACAGACGAAAGAACCTTCTAGTAAAGCAGGTTCTTCAGCATGTAAAGTTCAAACTGCTCCAACATGTGATGTTCGAAAAGAAACTATGGAAATATTAAATGGGATATTGCCACCTAAAGAATGGGAAATAGATGGACAAATTTGGAAACAACATGTATTATTATTACAAATAATTACTTATCAAAAAGTAATTGTTAAAAATATTAATTTAACAAATAGATGTTTTTCAGATTTCAAGTACTCCAGCAACTAGATTAGATGTTGTAAACTTGCAAGAACAGTTGGATATGAAATTGCAGCAAAGACAAGCCAGAGAAACTGGGATATGTCCTGTGCGAAGAGAACTTTATACGCAATGCTTTGGTAATACAATATCTTGGCATAAGGATTCTTTTATAAAATGTAAACAATTAATTAAGTCTGTAAATTATAGATGAAATTATTCGCCAAGTCACTATTAATTGCGCAGAGCGTGGTTTACTTTTACTTCGAATCAGGGATGAAATACAAATGACCATGGCTGCTTATCAAACACTTTATCAAAGTAGTATTGCTTTTGGGATGAGAAAAGCTTTGCAAGTAAATTTGTTTTTTTATTCTCTAATTACTCTATTATCAAAAAATAAAAATGAAGTGATGTTAATTACATGGACGTTACTTTCATAGGCTGAACAAGGTAAAGAGGATTTAATAGCTGCAGCTGAGAAACTTCGACAACAAAAAGTTGAACTCGAAAAGAATATTGTTGAATTGAGGCAGAGATTTGATCAGTCTGAACGAAGGGCTGCAGAGCTTAGAGAGGCTGAGGAAAAAAAGCACACAGAGGAAATTCAATTTTTAAAGAAAACAAATCAACAGTTAAAGGTATTACTCATATATATGTTCTCTTTCATAATTATAATGTAAAAATAATAACAATTTTCTTGCAGACTCAATTAGAAGGAATAATCGCGCCGAAAAAATAATCTCAATTAACGAGCTTTACTTAAGTTTATATTATTCTCTGTGTCATATTCGAGCCCATTAACATGTAAGTTAACACAATTAAAAATTATACAAATAAATGTTAAAGTTTTTCTAACTAAAATAAAGCAATGTTTAAAGTAACAAGGCCCTTCTTTTTTTAAAATAAATGTATGTTTATCTGCATAAGTTTTCCTTACAAATACACATGTGTAGGATTACAAAACGTATAAATATTGCTTAATAAAGAATACAGCTGTTTGTAATAAATATATGCTTTTTGATCTAAATAGTTAAACACTTCTAATTCAATAACAAATTCTTACATCGCCGCTCGCATGTCAGTCGCATATTTAGACTGTCATTAATTAAATTGTAATAGATAATAGAAATAATTCGTTTCTTTTATATAAAACATCAATTTAAATTTTATAGAAAAAGAAGGACAATTATTTTAAATGAATCATGTAATAATGTATTTTCGAACATTTTAGAATCAATTAATCTGTTAAAAAAATATTTTTTATACTATTTGCAGACTGTCATTCGCTCTTTCTTGAAATTCGGCCATTTGAACAAATAATATTGCAAAGTAAGTTTTTCTAGTTTAAAGCGATATTTTGTTAAATTAAAGTAGTTTTTTTACATGCGAGAATTATTCTTACTTTTTCTCTTTATGTGATTCTTTCAATGATTATATTTAAATAAATACTTTCAAAATCAGAGCTGCATTTCTGGACATTAACGTTCGATTTTAAGCAAAATATGAAATTCATTTACATCATAAATGAGCACAGAAATGAACTTTAACGCTTGTATTTTTTTTAAGCTTTTGGTCCCACTTTGCGCGAACCGAGATAAAAATGCTTGATTTAATTTAGTTTTTGAGCTCGTATGATATTTGTTCGTTAATGTCATTAGCTAATACAAGAAAGTGAGCGAAGAAAGTCAAACTTGTACTGATGATTTTTTTGGAACGATTAAGATAAAATAAATAAAATACTTTAAAACCGCGTGACAATATGCGCGTAAAAACTTACAATTTCATTAAAAACTTTTTATATATGCTAACTATTCAACTGTAAAACATAATTTACAATTTTCTCTTCTCCAGCCAATTATGTGAAATAAAACACATAATATAACACCGTAAGTTTTTCAACTACCTAACTAATGACTTTGCAAATAAGTAGTACCGAATTTCCTTACGTTAAAAGATAAAATTATCTTGCTGTCCTGCCATGATTTTCCATATAAAAACATCTTGAAATAGTAAACAAGAAACATGTAAGAATAAAAAGAGCAACGCGAGGTTAAAAAATAACATCTGTAAAATAAGCTTGTAGTAAAGGCCAAAGCTGTCCGAAGCGAACTCTCACCTTAACCCTCAAGCTGACAATAGCAAAATAACTTTACATCTTCGTACACCATTCTTTCTGCCCTTCATTACTTCTCACCGACGTTGTACTACTTGATTGAATAAGAAAAAACTTTGCTGCACTAGTGTGAGTGTCTTACAAAAAAAAGTATTAATAAAAAAAATCATAATCAAGTTATGATAAGAAATGTTACATGAATACATATGCCTGAGGCGGGCGCGACACCGACGACAAAAAGGAATGTTTACATCCGATTCGCACTTATCACATCTAGACGTATACTTAAAGGTCGAGTAGAAAATACTTTCATTTTGATTTGAATAATTGTTAATGCTCGCCAACATTTTATCTTCTTATTTCTTTCGTTTTCTTTTAGTTAAAAAACACTACTATAAATACGCGCTAAGATCGTAAATACTTAATGGCAGGATAGAAAGTGTGCACTCTTAATGTAGTAAAAAAAAAAGAATGAATGGACCGCACGCACACGCTTCTCCGCACAGTGGATAGTAGATAATACAGCTTCCGCCGGCACAGGCATTCGTCGCTTTATTAGCTCTCTCGCGCGCGCACACGTGTACAACATGTCTTTATAAATATAAATCGGACGTATGTATAAATTCTCTCGCTGCGGGCCGCGGCTCGTCTACGCGTGATAATGATAAAAAAAAATACTCTTCGAGGTCGGAGCGACCGATCAGTGGCGGCCCTTCTTCGAGCGTTTCCTCTTTTTCTTCTTGCCGTTGCCGTTCGTCGCGGTACTCGAGTCGCCGTTCGTCCCGACCGGCGACTCGTCTTCTTCGTTCTTGCCGGCGTCGCCCTCCTCCGTCGTGTTTGTCGTCGTCGTCGACGTCGTTACCCCCGGGGGCTGCTGTTGTTGCTGTTGTTCGTCGAATGCCTCGCCGAAGGAAGTCTCGCTCTTCTCGACCGTCGGCGTGTCGAGGGCAGAACTCGTCAGCTCCTCGCTCCCGCTCTCGCCATCGCTGACTCCCGCGTTCGTCACGTTTTCCAGCTCTTCCTCTGCGTTGCTCAGCTCCAGTGAAATTATCTTCTCGCGAAGAGTTTCCACCTAGGCGTTACGAAAGATTAGAATATGAATTCGTTAGTTACCTCTCTAGGGGAGTCTACTGTATCAAAATCTAGTTTCTAAAAATGCTTTTCTTTTGCATATTGATCCAAATTGCGAAACAACTAAAAAATCTATGAAGATGAGCGGAAAGTCAAACGTGAAATAAATTACAAATAAATCTTTTCTACGGAAGATGGATTTACTCGTATAAAATAATTTTGCTATAATAAGTTCTAATTTGCCAAATTGTTGAAAATAATAAAGTGCTTAAATTTTATTGATTATTTTTTTAATCTAATTTTAAATAAATATAAAATTTCAAGACTTTCTCATCATCTTAAATTCAAATCTATAAATGTAATTGTAAAACTAATGTGTAACGTGAATCGATAAAACGTGGTTGTGGCTGTTGGTGGTGTTAGTAATGATGCGGTAAAGGGCGCAAAGCTACTAGGTGACAAAAAAATCACAAGTCATGAAAAGTGTATTGTCGTACCACCGCAAGTAGAAGAGTTTGACAGTGTTTGCTGAAAATGAGGCATTTCGGTCAAGGCAGAGTGGCTTTCATTCCAGGTGAATATTTTGAAAGCTTGCAAATAAAGAATCGTTACTGTTAATTCCCGAAATCCGACCAGTCACCATTAGTTAATTAAAGATTTAGAAGAAGTTATAATCTCGTGAAAAAAAAACATGCATCATGCAAAGATCAACATTTTTAATTCGACGACGAAGTGATTGGTGTAACTCTTGCATTGTGTGAATCAGCCGTGATTAGCTGTGATTTGTTGTGTTTTTGTAACGTTTACTTATATTTTCACACGTAATGATCGAACGCAGAAGTTTTTACTTACTGCAGTTTATTGTAAAAATAGGTTTGAACAGATAATATTTTTGAATTATTAATAACTTATTTAAAAGATAATGGACTGAAATTATTTTCTGTTAAATTTGTTCTAAACTCTTTACACGATTTATTCATAGAATTTTAAAGAATTATGTTAAACAATTTTTTTCAGAAAAATCTACACATTGACAATTAAAAAAAAAAGAAACAAACAGATTTTTCATAGATAGCAAATCACGTAGAATAAAGAGTCAAGATAGTGAGTGCTTGCTGTGATAAAAACCGAAGCTTTGCGTCGAATGCGTGTAGCTTGTACCACATATATACACACGAACGAACAATAAAACAAAACCATTGGTGATTCAGAGCTTGTTTGTACAAGGGGCAAATACTGTGTGCAAAACTCTCTTGGTCTGCAGCATCGTCATAAGGATACCTCGCGCTCTATCAGCTTCTCGACGTATTCGACGGTTCTTACGCGGCGCTCGCCGGTCACCTCGTCGACGTACTCCTCGGTGCGCCTAGTCACCTTCTCGTCGACTATTTTCTCAGACTCGCGCACTGCTTTCGAGGGACCCAGCTTACTGCGCACAGCAAGCTTTGGGAAATCCGCGCTAGACGGCCTTAACGTGGCAAACTGCTTTGTTGTCGTTTGTTTGTGCGTGTGGATGTTCGCAACGGGCCAAAAAGAACGAGAAACCGATACATCACATTATATATTAATTTAGTACTCCCAGAATGATCCATACAAAACAGATGTTATTCCTCGATTTTTATGTATGCACTTTTTTAAAATTGTTTCAAGTCAATTATTTATTTTTGTTAGATGAAACACAATAAAACGAAGTATTAGTATTGAAATTAAGAGAAGTTAAAACTCGGACTCAAGACCTTCATGTTAATTGATTATCATAAAGGGAGACATGACATTGAGTTCGTGTTGTGCAGTGTTTATGAAGGTATCTTACCTCTGTCACTTTCTCAACTTCTGGTGTTGAATTGCTATTATCCACAATGTCCTTTACAATTTCGGATTTTGCTGACGTGTCCATCATCTCGCTCATTTTTTTTATTACTAACTGCGCTTGCAGAGCATCCTACAATACAATACGTATATAACAATATATGATTTTATGAAATGTATATTTTAGCATGTACGTCCATAATATCATTCCAAATCTTAACTAACTTGTTCGAGTGATTTCAGTCGAGCTTGTCTCCAGGCTGCCCTTTTTTCGGCCCTAAGAGCTCTTTGTTCTGCGGGGCTTAAGTTACTTTCATCGTCGTCATCTGAAAGTAAACCCTAAAAAACCACAAAGAGAAAACAGATTTAGTACATTTTGCATATAATGTTTCATTCGTTTACAGGATTTAATTTTACCTCTTGAATCATCCGCTCTTTATACCGTTTCTCGGCCTTCGCCGTTCTTATTATGCTAGGTACATTTTGAAGAATCGGGATTGCACTTCGCGAGCTCAATCGGCTACTGTTAAATAAATATGATATTCGTATATTTTACTTTTAATATTTTGTATCTTAACTAAGGTATATCAAAATTAATTCGCAAAGTCTGCTAGGTCAAATAGTATAAAAAATTGAAATAAGGTAAGAACGTACTTTGGTCTTCTATTGTCTTGATCTTCTTGATCGTCGTCATCGATTCCTTCGTTTTCGTCAATTTGAGCCCATGATTTTAATTCGTCTCTTGTCAATGTAGCTATTTTCTTTTCTTCTTCTTGTTTTAATTTCTCCACCTCGTCTTGGCTTAAGAAACTGAAGACTTTATCTGCGTAAATAATAAATAATAGTTAAAACATTATCTAACTCGAGATAAACAATTGTCTGTTTTTATTTTCAAGTTTACCTGGTTTTGGAGAAGGTTTCAGGTGTTCTTCCATAGCGTTCTCGAACAACCTCTTTCTATCGCTCACGGACAGCTTCTGTGGAACTGGCGTCGGTGACGGAGTAGATGCAGGCTGTTTTCATTAACCACACATTATTATAAATATCAATCTTATAATCTAACAAATTCGGGAATAATAATCTTATAATAAATAATATTAGTGCATAAATAAACAAAAATAACTAAAGACAAGTGCAAAGTTAAGAAGTTAGTATCTACAGATTAATAGTGCAAATCAACTAAAGAAAACGTAATCAACGTCCGTTACCAAGTACACATCACCGTCGGAAAATCCACGTCCAAAATAAGAAACGCGTCACCGTTCCAACGTAAGACTCAAAAAAATACCGTGCTCGAGTAAACAATAAAAAAAAAGGTGAAATCGTGAAGTTATTAAAATCGTGGACGATCCGAGCGGTCGCGGGGTGCACGGTCATGCACGCTGGACCCACCTCGACCCTGCCATAGCCCCGGTCGACAGAGCGTGCGATCTGTCGCCCGCTAAAGTGTCCGGGGCTGATCGCCGCGGCGTTATCGGGGCAGCCCTCGCCCGCGCCGTGCACCTCGCCCACGATCGTCAGATCGGGGCTGGTCAGCGGCGTGGGTGGCAGCTTGATCCTGGACGACTGCGACTCCTGCTGAGGCTGCTGCTGAGGCTGGTGATGGTAGTGGTGGTGTTGGTGGTGCAGGTGACTGGGAGGGGTGACGTAGGTCGGACTGACCCGGTAGCCGGTCGGCTCGCGCGACAGCAGGAAGGAGGCGCGGCTCGCCTCGGCCGAGGTTCGGTGCCGGTGGGGCGAGGGCAGTGTGGCGAAGCTCACGACGCCGCGCTTCTTCTTGGGAGAGGGAAGGGTCTGCGAGCTGGCGTCGCCTCGCGCCGGGAACGTGAAGACGCTCTGGGGCGCGGAGCCCGGCGTCGGACTGTCCACCAGGGTCCCGTGGTCGATCCTCATCTTCGCCGACGGCTGGTGCGCAGGCGGCGGAGGATGGGGTTACGGTGCAGGTTCGGCGCCGCGAGGATTGTCGAGAGTTAGAGTAGAGAGAAATGAAGAGAGAGGGAAGAGAAAGAGAGAGAGACTCGGTTAGTTGGAGGTGTTTCACCTCGGGGCGACTCGAATTTTCAACAATTCATTTTTTGCCGACTAATTCGAGAAATAACTAATTAAAAATAAATAAATAAATAGAATCTATATTTTTTTCTTAATTTAAGTTTATTGAACTATGAAGCTCTATTTATCTGGCAAATAATGTAAAAAATTTGTAGATTTGTTTCAAGAGTTCACTGAGTTTTATTAATGTGTCGAAACGAACTAAAGCTTGTTATAAAATTCAAAATAAAAGCTGCTAGTTTTATGTGTAAAAGTACAACTAGATAAAATATGTAAATCTGAACGGCCATAAAACTAAAGGAAATACTTGTCTTCGGCGTGTAGAGAACTAAAAACTGTGCTAAAAGTGGCTTGTATGATATATACGTATGTACGGCAGCTTGGCTTGGCTATACGTAAATACATAATGTGCGAAACAACAGGTGCCTGGCGATGTACTTGAAAATCAGATTTATTTTCAACGCTACAATCCCATACAAAATCTACACGAGAGTTCCAACGAGAAGTACGATTTTGTTCTGTAAATTTATATTCTTTCATAATTTATCTTCTTACAACATATCTTTATATTTCGGTGTGCTAAGATTCTTTATTTCTTTATTGCCCAAAAAACGCGTGTAGAACTGTGCGTCGTAAGTCATTTTATTTATTTGTTCTTTAGTAAGTTGATGTCAGCTCCACTGGAAAATTACGGCGCATTTATCTTTGTACCAAAAGCGATTGATGCGCGCGTTTGAGTTTATTTTTTTATTATTATTATTATTTCTTTTTAAAGATGATTAAATACATGCCATACCCTTCACTCGCCTAGGAAAAAGCACATCCGCGGATTCGCTCGTGCGAATCCATCACAAGGAACCCTTAAATTTTTCACGTCATTTTTATCTTTTTTTTTACTCTTTAATATTCTTTATTATATAATAAATGCATATATTGTTTTACGTGTACGCGCGCGCAGACAACAAATGAGACGTCGAGCATGTGCGAAAAGTAAAAAACGCTTATATACCGCTTAACGAATTACAATCAACGTGGGAGTTCGATACATCCTTATAAGACGCGACACATCCCATTTTCTCTTTTTTTTTTGTTCTTTTTTAATTTACTTTTTAGAAGGATGACTCGCGAGGTTATCGTCGGAGAGGTGGAGAGATCCTTTTATGACGGATACACGGTTACACGATGCTTTAAGTTTTTTTGCTTTATCAGACACATGCGAAAATCGGCGAACGAAATGCAGTTGACGAACTTCGGAGAGAAAACAAAGAGGAGGACGTGTACCTCACTTCGCACTTAGATAAATACTCATTCTTATCTCGGTAGTTTGTATTTATAATAATATATAAACATCTGGTCCGTTAGAGTTTATGTTAACATATATATATGCATGTATATAACATTTATAGAAAATTTATAGATAATATACAGTATACACTGATTTTTATAGTTTTTTTTGTTAATCATTATTTTTTTGTCATTTATCAATGATATGAGTCAATCTGTAACAGAGAACGCCATTAGAGTCCTTGCAGCTTCAACAACGAAAAAAAGGAGACCACACCGACGTGGCTTTAGCGCGTGTCTTTTACAAAAACACTGCCCGACGCACTTCCTTATTTTTTACTTGTTTTCTTTATTTACTTGTTAATATTATACGTTTATTTTAATCTCTTATTATAATTCTCGCGCGATAAGCATTGCACATTTAAAGGTTAAATTAAGAGCATCAAAAAATACAGATAGATTATGCCCAAATAACGCGATCAGCGGTGACTGATTGAAAACCCCTTTTATTTATTCTCTGCTTCACTTTTACTTCGTCTTTTATTTTGTCTCATCATCGACGCTTATTTTATTTAGATAACAGCATCACATACTGTAGTCCAACGTTGAATCGCCGCCAGAAGCATCGTTTAATCCTTTCATAGACAGAAGTGTAAAAAAATTATGCTCCCGCGATTACAAAGTATTTTCGGGTCATTTTGATTTGTTCTTTCGCACATTCAAATAAAAAAGTCCGCGTAATAAAATAAAATTTTATAAATAAAAATATATTTTGTTATAAAAGGATTAAACTTGATGGCGTGATTGACGATTCTAAGGCAACGGTGAGAACCGCTGACCCGCTGTTTTTATTACCCTTTTTGTTTATCTTCTTGCACTGGGAAAATAAATAATGGACATAACAAACGGATCTTCCGGCGATGTTCGCTTAACTTTAAAAAACACTACTCCTATCACAGAATGATTTCTTGAATATTTCTCATCTCACCTTCACTCGCTCATCATTCAAGTTCATCATTAAGTCTTTATGAGTTTAGAGAGGAACAAAGTCACTTTACAATGTTCTATAAATTTTTAGATGCTTAACATTCAACGATCGAAGAATCGTGTTTTCTCCAATTCAGATTTTTTTAGCCTTTTTTTTGTTCATTTAGGAATTTACTTAATCTTATAAATAAATAAAAAAATAATTACATTAATAAAAGTTTAATTTCACGATTCCTCGATTACAACATTTAACTGTAAGTTTTTTGATTTTCAACTATAAACTTGAGTGAGAATAATAGAGCGTCATTCCTCTATAGCTTTCAAAAGTAGCCCTGTTCCTTTTTTTTAAAGAAGAATCGTCACAAGCAGCTGCGACGGTTTACCGAGATCTCGCAAGATTCCATTCACAATGAAAATCAAGGAGATCGCGTTACGCGCATCGTGCAATGATTATTAATGGCAGTATTTCGATAACAAGTGGAGAGTGGCGACAGTGAGAACGATACACAAGTCTTTTGGGTCTCGCAAATTGTCGCAGTGCGTCGACAGTCCATTTTATAAACTCGTAGCGTTCGTTTCATACGAACAACCCGTTTTTTTTTTTATTCTCAGTTTCTAACGTACACAAACTTCGTCACGACGGATGCGAACAACTCACTTCTGTTAGAGGGCAGCCAATGTAGCGTTATCGCCTTCCATCGTCTGTAAAACACGTGAGAACATGGCTCGTATCGTTCGCTTTTTTCTTGTCCTTTGCATCGTCGCATGCGTCCACTACAGAGATAAACACTGACGTTCCATGCGCATGTATGTATAATATATTCACATTGAGAAACTCCAACATAAACAACATCATATAAAGGCACCTAGCAGAAGATGAGGGGGTGGTGTATCATGAAGGTACGAGCCAGAGGAAATAGACAGTCTTTGAACGGGTCTTCCAGTTACAGTTATTTTTTTGTACAGTGGTTACAACGCTCGTACAGTAGCGAAATGAAAGATGAAAACTCAGAATAACACTTTGACGTTATTAATCCATTCGCTACATTGATCGTGGTTTGAAATAGCGAAAATTAATTACGACAGCCTGGAGATAGATTTTAAATAGTCTTAATTTGTAAAGTAATGTTATCTTGGTGATTTTTATTCTTGACTATTGTTCACAGTAGAACTCTTGAATAGACGACAAATTACCAAAAGAAGCTGCTTATTTAAGCCGCCTAAGAAACTATACTGTAGCAAATGGGTTATTAAGAAATTAAAAATATTCAAAACATCTATAATAGAGCTCTGTTTACGTACAGCTTCATGCTATAAATCTTCTAGAAAAAAGAATGTTTAAACTAAATTTCTAACAAAGAAATAAATTACCTCAGAAATAAATTGATATTTTTCTGGGGGGGGGGGGTAAAATCAAGAATTGTGAAGGGATTCTTATGTATATTGTTACGTAAACAGCAGACAGTAAATTATAACAAGCTTTTAGTGTTCTTAGTATTTGATAAGTAGTCATACTTGAAACTACAACCTTTAAATTAGCTACAGATGCAAATTTCAGTAGTGTGAGTCATGCCTGGAGATTCATGCTTCTAATTACGATTAATTACTAAAGCTTTTTATGCAATATATGAGTTTAAAACTTACCGGAGGAGTTTGCGGAGCTAACGTGTGTTTGCTCATTACGATAGTTGTCGTCTTCAGATCTTTTGTTCCACCGGGAGATTTTGGAGGAATAGGAGTGGTAGAGTCGACTGGACTATTAGGCTTATTAACTAAAGATTCTGCTGCCCTTACCACATCTAGAACCTGAATTTTATTTCAAATTATCATCATCTCTTTTAATAATACTTTTCAGAATGAGATAAACTGAGAATAATATTATCAGCTAATTCTTCTAATGTTACCTTTTCGGGTGTAGTTTTCTCTCTGTGCTCAAGCAATGCTCGCTCTTTTTCTTCCTGTTCCCAAGCGACAAGTTCGGCCTTCATCTCTTGTTCTTGACGCAAAGTTGCTGCTTCTTCATCGTCTCTGTCAAGACTAGAAACACTCTGCGACAAAGATTTGGCATCGTCGACCGTAATGGTATCTTTTGCCTCTTTAAAGGAAGCTTTTGATTCCTTGGACTCCCTGCCGGAAAGCGAAAAGCTGTGTTCAACCTCGTTCTTGTCGTATCCCTTACAAACGACTAGCGTAATTTTACTTCCAGAACTACGCAAGATGTTCACAGCTTCTTGATGCGTTACGCCAAGAAGGGACGTACCGTTGACTTCCAGTAATCGCATTCCGACCTGAAAACACAGTTTTTAGTGAGAACTTTTTTAATTTATTAAATTAAAAAAGGAAAATTTTAGTAAAATTGAGGAAGCCTACCTTGAGTCGGCCATCTCTTTTAGCAGCACCACCTGAGTTAATCTTAGATATGAAAACTCCTTCGTCGTTAAAATCGAGAGGATTACCTCGTTGACCCTGCAATCCGCCTTTGATGTGCATACCTAATTTTTCTCCAGGTTCTTTCACAATCACAAGTTCCTAAAATACCAAACGCATATTAAAAAATGCTCAATTAATGCGCGTCAACATCATGACAGCCAAATCGGACATATTTTAGAACTAAACATAATTTCATAAATTTATAAACATAAACGTAAAATTAACATCTTACATATTTGTGCAAACTAAAGATAACGTGAATCTAGTGAAAAGCTGCTTTTTGTACATTTACCATCAAAGACGTGTGTATAATATAAATCACAAAGCGACAGTAACAAAGAGGTGTAGAAGAGATTAATTTGGTCAATAGAGGAGCTTTTTACAGGGTCATACTTTTTTTAGAGTACTTACTGTCACAGGGATGTACTCTATATCGACCAGCTTGTGAAATTAAATGATATGCAGTTGCGTTAGGTAATGAAACCGCTCGAATACATTGCAATATCGATTCAAGTGATGAGAAATTATGAAAATAAGATTTAAATAGCTTATTAATTAAAAAGAAACTCACTACTTATTTATTCATTTATCATGATCTTAGTGATTAGTATTTAGAATGTTGCTAAATATAAGAACGTGAAAAAATTGTTAAATATAATAAAGATCTGAAATTTGAATGAAAAATCTACGTAATTAATATTTTATAGAATTAATTAATTTTATAAAAGCATTTCTCTCTAATTAAGCCATGCAAATTCGTGAAAATTTTTATAATAGAAAGTGAAGAAATTTTTTTATGTATTTCTCAATACAGAATTTCGTCTAAGTTTTTCTCACTTGATGCATCTGTGCCTTGCTTTAAACTAATTAGACGAGCGCTAAAGTGATTCAATGCTTTTTAAGCTCTACGAGTGAAAATAAAATATATGTTCGGTTAACTATGATATAGAATATATACCTGATAATTTTCCGGCAATGGATCGTGTTGAACAGTTAAAACTATCTGATCTGTTTGTCCAAGTAAGTTTTTCACAGCCTCTGCATGTGTTGCTTTGGTTATATCTGTACCATTAACTTTTAATATTCTATCACCCATGCGTAACTTTCCAGACTTAGCAGCTATTCCGCCGGGAACGACCTGAAAACAAATTTTATGCAATAAAAAAAGCTATCGTTTAGAAATTGCCGCATGAATTTCCTCAAGTGTCGAATAAACACTTACATGAGATATAAAGATGCCCGCCTTCTTTCCCCCAAATGGTGTGCAGTAGTGATCAGTTCCTCCGATGATACTGAATCCGAGCGAGCCCTCTTTTACGAGTACGACGTCCTGCGAATCAATATATGAAGTGTCAATAAGTACTCGTCGATTGAATTTTATGCGTAAGAAGACTGTGTACATTATGCATAAGAAATTTGTGTGACTCGTACAACACGAGTCAAGAACTAATCGTATCAATAAAGCATTTATTTTGAAAAAAAACTGTGGCCAGTTTTGAGGACAGGAATGGTCATTGTGGATAGTAGACAGAAACGCATACATTATACATACAGCTATTTACGCATTTTGCATCTACAGTGATGATGAGGAAGATTATCCGCCATTCCTTTCTAAACTTATTTACAACTTACTACAAAGCAAACATTTGCAGTGACTGTGAAAATATTACCTCCCAAAACTTGCTTTCACGGCTTCACAAAAAATTATACGATATGTAAGTAGGAGTGCTTTTGAAAGAGTGCGATAGAATAAGCTTGAGAAACTTTTAATTATTATTATTATAAAAATTGTTTGAAACTGAAATGAATAATATTTCTTTATTAAGAGTGCTCCTGTATTTTATCCAGAATTTAGTAAATAGACAATTATTTTATTGCTTACTCAACGTGAAAGAAAATTGAAAATTTTAAACATTACAAGCATTATTGTAATTAAAATGCGCAATCACGAAAAAACAATAAGTACCAATTTTCCCCGCTGCCTTAAAACAAATAATGCTTCATGAGATTTTGGAACACTCTTAGAACCTTAAATCAACCCTCCCTTAAATACCGTATTTACAAATGAAAAAAAGCTTTGCAAAGGAGTTACGGAGAACCAACGGGGCGGCACGTACCTCGATTATGACCGGCCTCACCAGCTGGTTATTGGTGACGCGTGTAACGACAGTCTCCGTGAGAGTGCTCTTTGCGATGGTTTCCGTAACTTTACCAATAGTCGTCGGCGCCGGGGGAAACGATAGACCCTCGGGCAGTACGTCGGGCTGCTTGATCGTAACAGTGACGGTGGGCCCCTTTTGGGAGGAATCTGGCGAGGGCGAGGAGCTCGGGGGTCGGAGGAAGTGTGCGGGGATCATGGCCTGAAATTCCTCGTTGGTGATAGGCTTCGGTACCTGAATGTCCTCTTGCGAGTCCGCCGTTGGCTTCTCTTCGCCGGGTGTCGGCGTTGGCGTACCGGTGGCGTTAGTAGTGGTAGTTGTCGTAGTCGTCGTCGACGTCGTGGCCGCGGGAGTAGACGTAGGTGCCGTGGGTGGCGGTGGAGGCGCTTGCAGATTTTGTCTGGACGGCGCTTGCTGCTGGTTGATGCTCTGTCGCGGAGCCGGTTGAGGATGGGGCGGAGGTGGCGTCGGGCTTGTCGGCTTTTTCGCGTCGTCGACGCCGTTCATCTTCGCGATGCCGTTCACCTGCTGCGCCGGTTCGGCCTTCACGGGTGTCGGAGTTTTGGAGGTGGGGCTGGGCGACAGAATTTTGTCAGCGTCGATCGAGCGCCTGTACGCGCTGTAGCCAGGACGATTCGCCATGTAGCTGTTGGCGCTGTAAAGACCAGCGTAGGGCTTAGAGGTGCCGATCACGAGAGGAGATTTTTCCGCGGGAGTGAGATTGGCGGGGTGGGCTTGGGACAGAGGTATCTCGCGCTCGACCACCAGTCGAACGAACCTCTCCAGGCCTGTCAACAAAGTTACGGCTTGTTCGTGACGAGAGTCCGTCATTTCCACACCGTTGATCTGCCGAGAAAAAAAAAAGAAAAAAAACACATGCTCACATTAGTTCTGTTATCTAGAAGCCTCTTCAAACACACTATACATATACGGATCTCTATTCTTACCGAAACAACTTTGTCGCCAACACAGAGTTTTCCGTCCTTCTGGGCGACTCCACCGTCTGTTATTCTGGATATAAATATTGCGTCGCTGTTGGGCTTGTACGGTGGCGAACCTTTTCCTCCGGCAATGCTAAAACCTAATCCATTTTGATCTCTGATCAAGGTCGTGTGAACTAAAACGGGTATCAGTGGGTCCACCGGTGGCGACTTAACAGCTGATAGAGGTTCTGGAATCTTTCTCTGCAAAAGAGAGGAGCTCGTTAATAAAGTCCTCGTATCCAATGAAACTCTTATTTTTTGTTACTGGCTTATTAATGTATCAACCTTTATCGTTTCATCGGCTTCACCGTTCTCGAGATTATGGGAAAGCGTAGTTGACGATACATAAGATGTCGCACTTGGCGCTCGGCTAGTGCTCATACTTGAGCATACCGAGTCTTTTCTCAGAGACATCTAAATATTCAAATTTGATCGTTAACTTTTCTGTAGTTATACGATACGAAAAGCAGCATTTAAAACTTTCGACATGCTCTTACAAAATTTGCAAAGCGATAATTTTCAATTAATTATTAAAACTGACAAGTCGATCAAGTTACAAAAGAAAGTTTAAGATTGAAGTAATTTAATAATTGCGTTACGAAGGATAGAAGCGAAAATAAAATGACAAACAGTTTATGTTTAATCATTGAAAAAAGCGTTCCCAACCAACATGCGTTTGACAGAATTACAAGAGAAAAGAGAGCGGTAGAGTAGAAGAGACTTATTTTCGAGTGAAGATTTAATTCAGTAAAACGAAACACTTAAATTTGTTGCAAGCGATCAATTTTCACTCAAAAATTAATGTTACGGTAAAGAAGCCATACAATTAGAGGCAGTTTTCAAATTTTGAGCAAAAAAATAAAATGTGCATTTTAACCTGATCTGACGACGGTACTATTCTCGTGACTTCTCTGATGATAACCAGAACGAGAACGCGACCGCAAGCTTTCAAAACCTCGACTGCATCGTAGTGGTCAACGTTCACGACGGATACACCGTTAACCGAAACAACTTTGTCGCCGACTCTCAGGCCCGCTAAATCCGCAGGCCCACCTGTAAAAAAGGTCATTTTTTTATTTCATGCGCACAAGACAACTTTCCCAAGCCGCAAAATGCATACGCGCGGCTCGTGAACCCTGGCCGACAAACGATCGAATAAAAAGTCAAGCACAAAAAAGAAAGCAAAGCATCTCACCTTCCGTCACTCTCGAGATGAAAATGCCCTCGTCGTCGCCCTTAAACGGCGTGGAGCCGATGCCGCCGGCGATCGACAGCCCTAAGCCGCCGGTCGTTCGTTCGATGTGAATCTCGTACTGCTCCTCGCGGATCTCGATCGTAGGCTCGGAGTCCGACAGCGCACCTGCGAACCAACGAAACAGAGCCGCACGGTGAGTAACGCTTCGACTAACACCCCGTCACTTCGACGACGGAAGGAGGATGGCTAACGAGAAACGCACTGAACAGGGAGACGGGCCGCTTCGTCCGCGGCTTCCTGCTCCTGACGTAAAGTCGATAGACTTTCGGCATTTCGAAGAGGCGCGCGCGCTCGACGCAATCGAGGCCGACGCTTGTCCCGACGATCGCACGCCAGACTGAACTGGGGCTGCGCCGCGGGAAATGTGCACGCGCGACGCCGCGATAGATGCGATAAGATAGCGCGGCTATCTCTCCTGGCCGGCGAATCGCGACGCCGCTCGAGCGAGGTGAAAAAAATAAATAAAGCCCGGAGTAGGCGCGCTCCACTTTAGCCCGGTGAGCGCCGTTGCGCAAAAAAAGGAGTGATAAAAGTGACTTCGAGCCTAGCGGTCGCTCGGTGGCGTTTTATCGAAGGCGTTTCCAGTAGATTCTTCGGGAAGAAAATTTTCTACGCGCGTCGAGTCAGTGGACGATGATTCGTTAAACGCGCGAGCCACGGTGTAAGAATGGTTGATAGAGGACGAGATTAGGAGAGAACGAAGTAAACGGAGCGGGGACGGCGACAAACGTCCCGGCGCGATAAAAGGAGGGGAAGTTTTTTTTATCGTTGATTACTCTGCACCCACCTTGACTGTGTCCATCGACGTTTTCGTTGGCCTCGCCGTAACCCGGGTAGGTAGCCGCTCCCGCGGGCGTAGTCGTCGGCGTGTCCTCCGTCTTCTTCATCAACGCCTGCGAACAACGAAGAGATACTCTTTTTTTTTATCACCCGTCAGTGTATCCGCGAGACCGCGCGAAAAACTGCTTTATACCAGTCGTTAACTCAAGAGATCTTATGGCAAAACTAACGAAAAGAAACTCCAACTAATTGTTACAGCACGCACGACTTTCAGCTTAAGCGATAAATAACGGAAGGAAAAAAACTCGAGCTTTGTTAATTATTTCGCATTCACTTGTACTTAAAAAAAATAATTCAGACCATGGAACAAAAGGAAGCCTCGGCCGGTATGCGCGAGCTGTGAAAAAAATTAATCGAACTTATATCTATAAGTTTTAATGTACAAGACAACAGCGCTGGCAAACAAAATTGATAACATCAAGATAGGTTGAGAAAAAAAAAATTCACGAGTTAATTCACGCACACGCACACACTGAGAAAAAAACACAGTAAAGATTGGTAAATAAAAAAAAGATGTAGAGATCGTTCACGTACTTATACACGTATACAAAAAAGCAGAGTTATACAAAAAACGTATTCTATATAAAAATAAGTGGGTGTAACATACGTGTAACGAAGTATAGAAAATCGATCATGCTCAAGAAAAGAAGCAATCGTAAAAAGTACCACGTAAAGAGACACCAACCACAAGAGGCCATTAATCATGAAATATATACGTAAACATTAACAACTAATACGTATAATAAAGAAGTCCAACAAAAGTGCATTCAACAAAGAAGACTGCTAAAATTTGTTTTAATCCGATACAAAAATAAGTGTCAGCTATAATAAACAAACTAGAGAATTTATCTGAAGCTCTATTAATGCTTGCGCATCGCCATTTGCATGCTGTTCAGTGTACAAGTGTTGTTTCTATCTACCATTGAGCAGATTCAGGACACTGCGAGTCGCCGTCGGTCGCTTATCCATCATTGAAAGTGAGAAAATAAAAAAAAAAGTGGAGACAGAGGGAAGTTTCGCTGCATCTGCACTTTTAATTACGCGTGTGGAAGCGCGCGCGCGCAACCTGAATCCGTCAAATCTATTTTACTTTTTACAAAGCTAACGCAAGAAGAGCGCGCGAAATTTCAGAAAAATTAATCAATCAATAAAATGGGTAATTCAATCGGTGGGCATTTGCCAAGAAAACAACAGATTATTTGTACACGACAAAAAAAAGTGGTTAAAACGAAGATCAATTATTATTTTTTGAACTTTTTTTTTCTTGCAACTGGAATCTTTATAAGTATATTACAATTAAAAAAATAATGAAACACTTGCACATTAAAAAAAATAACGTTAAAAAAATAAATAACTTTTTACAAGACAAGAATTGAAACCTAAATTTCAGTAACACAATAAAACAACAATTTAAAATACAAAATAAGGTGTTTGGCATTTATCGTCGTAAGATCCAGCAGAAGTATAAAAATGTATAAAGTATTTTAAAAAAACGGGACGAGACCACAATCGCGGCGAAGAGGAGAGGAGGAGGCTAACCTGAGCAATGATGGAGGCGACCTTATCCTTGTCGATCGAGCCGTGAATACGCTTGTTTTTCAAGTGGTGCGGGGTGTCCCGGCGGTGCAGCCTGTTCGGCTTGCCGGACTCACCCCCACCCTCGTAATCGGCGTCTTCGCTTATGGCGAAATCGACATGCCTCTGCGTCTCCTCGCCCTCCGACTCCACGCCATCGACATCATCCTGATCGTCATCCTCATCCTCATTAGACCTAACCCTCGAACCCGCTAACGACTCGGTCGTCTTTGCGTCCTGCAAACAGGTTCCCTTCGCTCACAATCGCGCCCCTCGCAAACATTCACTCCCTCTCTGGCATTCCAATGTACAATTGTTTACAGACTTCACGGTGCAACGTGATCATCTCTTTTCGTTTCGGGAACGTCGAGATCGGGCATGGACGCCGTTAAGCAACTTTGGATTACCAATATTTCATAAAAATTTTAAACCTAGAAACTTTACAGCAATTTTTACTAAATCGTTTTACTCAATATAATACAGTTAATTAACTTCAATTGTACAATCGTAATACAAAATAATAATCTATTTTATTCGTTAGTTACTTGCACGAATATTTTATTACACATTTTTTCTAAAAATTAACTTTTTCTTCATATTTAATTTGTTACAATTAAACTTATTGTACATCCTCAAATTTAAGTACGGGCTTCCGGCCGCTTCACTTCTAAAGCAGACAATTAGCTTACAAAAAGTGATCGCTTGCGCTCTGCACAAAAAAAATTTCGCAATTCCCTCAAATCATTGCGTTTCAAGAAAAAACGGAACGGAGCGCGCTCAGAGCAAATCGGCGCCCATCTCCGATCGCCGCTGCAAATGGGAGAAAGAAATTTTTTCCTTTAGTGTATCACAGCGAGCGAAGCACAACAGGGGGGAGCGCAGCGCGACGCTGTGGGAGAGGGAGCCCGCTCGCTCGCGTCAAATGACTGATAATCAGACTTACGCCGATGGCCTCGGGCTTCGTGATCGCAGCAGGTGCGGCGGAACTGCCGTTCGCCGCTTCCGGGGCCGGTCGCGGCGGCGCGTCGCCGCCGCTCAGCTGAGTCTCCCGCTGAATGAACGCGCGACTCTCCTCGCCGGCGGCCTTCTGCACCTCCGACTCGCTCTTGTCCAGGCCGAACGTTTGCGAGACATCCTGCGCAATTTTCATCAGCGTCATCATTGAAGCTGCCCCAGTGGGACGGGTCAATCGTGCGCGCGACTCGCATTTACACGGGACTCTTACTTTCTTTTATTTTTATTTTTTTTTTTACACTTTACGGGAGGGCTGGGCAATTGCACGTTGCCGTTTAGAGATTACGGTGCGGCAAAGGTTTTTATTTAAGGAACGAAAGTAAAAAAAAAGTAATAGCAAAAATATCGAACAGCTAATATTGAGATACTGACCTGCTCGTCCGCTGACGTCGAACGACTGTCGTTCTTTCCCTTGCTAAAGAGCTTGTGGGCTTTCGCCTTGAGCTCTTTCGGATGAGGAGTGTTCTGTCTCACGAACGGAGTCTGTGGGAAACATGTTTTTTTTCTTATATGGCATGCCTTATATTCACTTTGTGTGTGTGTGTGTGAGAGATTTTGTTTCTTGCTTGTTTTTGAAAATTGCGCACTAGGCGACGACAGAATAAGATGAAAAGTTCAGTTTGCGTGTGGGGTGGGCTCTCGGTTAGTCGGTGAGTTATACGGGTGGGTGTTAATAGAGAAAAATAAAGATATTGTAAATAAATAGATAACATATTCATGTGTATTTGACAATAGTTAGTGCCAGTGCTTATAAATTAAGTCAGTATAGTATTAGTGACGTGCCTTATAGCTAGATACCTTATATTTATATCTCATGCAAATCTTATATACACGCACACAAAAGTATATATATATATACCTAAGGTATGTATCAAAAAAAGTCTTTCACTACGGTACATAGGAGCATATCGTATCGTCAGTGCATTACCGTATAAACAACTATAACATTAAGATTACTTGGATAGACTAGATACCTTTTGAACGTTAATTGCTCACATGGTACCTCCGAGGCACCAAGAGAAGAGAAACCGAAATTTAACCTGAAAAATTATCACTATTCTAATTGCCATAATGGTCCTCTAATTTCGTAACAATGCGTGCATGTCAATGTTTCAGTAAAAATAATTAATGCTTCAACGATTGTAAATAAACAATAATCATCAATGAGTTAAATAATATCTTGTACATGAGAATAATTAAAAAGAAAACCCTTTTCTCCTTCGCAGAAAAGCGTTTATTCAATAAAATGTCTTTCAACTTCATTGAACAGGCACTATTTAGAAACTAGTCGTATTATTAAAGAGAGGATGCACTTGATTAATCAAGGATCTAAATCGATAGAGCGACAGTAATACTGAAAAAAATGAGAGAGATTGTTCAAAGGGCGGGAGAGAACTAATACTATCGAGCAAGAGAGAGAATGAAGTCTTGATTAAAGCATCGCAGCTTGTGTCTGAAAGGTACTCCCGTCGCTCGCGCGGAACGAAAAAAAAAACAGTAAAAGTATCGCTAAGAAGTCAGCCTCGGTACTGCAATGAGGATACGATACGCAAAATAAAAAGAGTCTCTCGCAGAACAGTTACATCTCCAGAGCTATACACTAAAATGTACGTGATATAAACCGTGATGAATGGCGACTGAGCAATATACCAAAAAAAGTAATGTGTATGCCTAAGAAAAAAAAAAACGCGAGCGCTCTCGTGATAAGTACAAGAAGCGTCGGCAGTGGCGTTCAGCAGCAGTGTGATGGCCGGGCAGCAGCAGCAGTGTTGGTATCCTCACCATCGTGTCCCTTCTATCTACCTCTTTTATCTTGCTTTCTTTTTATTCACTCGCGAGACTTTTCGTCGTCTCTCGACGAGGCCCACGGCCGTTTGCGTGCGGATCGCTTTTTTTTTTTTTACTTTTTTTAAGGTGAGTTAAAAGTCGTGACACAGATAGGTACACTACTGCTGCGCGAGAGAGCCGTACGAGGCGGATCTCTGCATGCAAAGAGTCGCTCGGCAGAACAGACAGGTGATAAAGTACGAGAGAGTATTTTTGCACGAGACGGTGATGTCGGAGGCGCTGGTCGCGTCCGCGACCAGGAGGAAGCTCACCTCCTTGTCGGCCTCGGGCGGCTCGTCCGAGAACTTGACGCTGTGGGTGCGGGACTGCTCGCGCTCGGACCAGCCCTCGTCGTCGCTGCCGTCCGCGCCGATCTCCCTCATCTCGCCGGCTGCGCCCACTGCCGGCGCGTTGCTCCTCATGCTGACCATCATCCCCAGCCTCGAGCTCTCTGAGAATTCCAGGCGCACGTTATAGTTTCATTTTATAAATTATAATTTGATTTTGAAATCATTTTGATTTGATAAAGTTAAATTTACTTTTAATAGGATAAAATTAGTATCAACACTTTTATAAACTAATATAATTTCAATTAATTATGAATAATGCAATCGCACACGGTCTGCTGTCTCTAAATAGCTTAAAAATCATTATAACGTTATCTTTTTAGTTTGAAAATAATTCTTTGAACGTAGCTAAAGCTACATTTTAATTTATCATTAATAATCTCCATCCTAGCCTGAAATAAATTTACAATTAATCTTAATTAAATTAGTTCTAAAAAAAACGTCATATTGGCAAGCCAATCGAATGAAGAAAGAAAGGAAATATTATTGACTTACCATCGTTGTGATATTCGAGCTGCGGCAGTAGGAAGCACGTGAGCACCTCCTGACCGGTCTTCTCGTCGACGTCGGTCTGGAAGGTGAGTATCGGCTGCGCCTGGTTTTCGCTGAGCCACACCGCTTTCAGGTTCAGGTTTATCAGGGAGTACGGGAGATACTGCAGCCGGTTGCCGGACACGTCGAGCACGTGCAGGTCGGTGCACTGGCCCACCTCCGACGGCAGATACTGCAGCTTGTTGTCGCGCAGCGACAGGACGCCGAGCTTCTTCAAGTTGCCTGCACCGTGGGACCGGGAAAACAGAGAGGAGGCGGCCGGGGGTTAATGACCAATTGGCGGCCGTGAAACCGACTCGAATTGAGCTTTATACATTCGCTACTTCAGGCGCGTCCGCGCTTTTACTTTTAAATCGACGCCTATTTGTTTCTATTGTGCGCGCGCCGTTGTTGAATTCCAGTGGCTAACGGTTTAATGACCTTTTTTTTAAATTTCATTTATACCTTTTTCTTTATAAAATTAAATCGTTATTAACAGAGATGCGATATCTTTTATTTTTTAAGAATAAGGTCACGAGGAGAAAAATCGATGCTAAACCGTAATAAAATTTGTCCTAATTGAGACATCTGTCACGACAGATTAGCTTCAAACCAAAGTTAAATATTAATCTTTTATGAGCAGCACTTACAATTTTTCTTGGAGCGACATTATCACGACTCGTAATTCAATTACGCTTAATAAATTTTAAGACACTTTAATGCGCCCTCTTAAAAAATGCTTCTGTCCAATGCGGTGAAATACGAGTGCGTCGACTAAATACGGCAATTATCGCACGGAAAAGAAAAAGAAAATCACAATTGCTCATGGCTCAATCCCTCGCCACATCTCAAATTAAGCGTCATCCATCAAAAGCGATTTTTTTTTTCTCCATTAGCCACGGCTGTATCTCATAATCGTGAAAGAGTAAAAAGAAATGCGAGGAAATCGTACCAATTTCCGTTGGCAGGGACTGCAGGCTATTCCGGTCGACGTTGAGATTGTTGAGATTGACGAGGTTGCCTATCGTGACCGGTAGCTCGAGCAAGAAGTTCTCGGTGAGTATGAGCTCCTGGAGGTTGACGCAGTTTCCGACACTGGCGTTGAGCGCCGAGAGCCTGTTCTGATCGACCTTGAGTATCGTGAGATTGGTGAGCTCGCCCAGGCCGTCCGGCAGCTTCTCGATCACGTTCTGGGAGAGGTGGAGGTCGGTGAGGGCCTCGAGGCCGCCTATCTCCTCCGGCAGGTCCTCCAGCCGGTTCTCCGACACGTCCAGGCACACGAGGGTCCTGAGCTGGCCGATCTCGGAAGGCAGATGCTGCAGCTGATTGTGGTCGAGCCAGAGCTCCTGCAGCGACGGCAGCTTGCCTATGTGCGACGGCTGCAATTTTCGACGCGATCCGCGTTAGAAAACCCGTTCCCCAGCTTAATGGAACCGCCGCCGCCGCCGACGTTGTAGATTTAATCGTCGGTTAATGAGCGGCTCTACATATCGCGACAATTTCTTTTTTTCATTTTACTTCTCGTTTACCGGTAATCGAAGACTATTTTTAGCCGACGACGCGGTTAATCGGATGTCGTGCAAATAAACCGCGGTAAATGCGATGTACTTTAAAAGCAGTCGAATGTTTGACGGTGACGGGAAAAGGCTAATAAATCGAGTTGGGTAGTAACTTTACGGGCGTAAATAGATCCGGTAGCGAAATTTTTCTTGTGCGGGTGCCAAGTCATCTCATCAAAACGTAGATGTCGAGTGCGACGAGACTTCTCGCATAAATTCATTTGAGGATAATTTTGGCACGATGGCGAGAGCGCGGGACACGACGAGAATCTCGACGAGCGGCTAACGAACTTTGGATCGAAAAAAGAAATTACCAATTCTTCGATGTCGTTGTCCCCAAGGTCCAACCTCTCCAACTTTTTCAGCTGCGACAGACTTTCGGGCAATAACTTGAGCAAGTTTTCCCTCAGCTCCAATGACTGTAGTGCCTCGAGACTGAAATAGAACGGAATGAGTTTCTTAATAATCATGTTTTTCTTCTTTTCTTAGTTAACTGAGCGAATATACTGGTTTTGTCGAAATATAATGTTCAAATGTACTAATTTTTATTGTATCATTTTCAAATGATACAATAAAAATGTAAAAAGATGTAATCTCTCTTTTTTAACAACAAGTTTTTATAAAACTATTTGACAATAGTTATAGAAAAAAGATATAAATAGCCATCGTTTAATTATTTTTCTAAGTGGCTTACGGATTAAAACAAAATTATTATTTCATTCTCATAATCGCATAAGAATTTACTGTAACAAAAAAATATATAATATATATTTAACAAACCAATATTATCGGAGCAATAAAAACGCTATAAAAAGAAATTCAACGAGCAAAATGTGTCTTACCCTCCGAAATTCGACGGTAACTGCGTCAGCTGCAGGTCATTGAGGCCAAGGACTGTCAAATTTCTCAGCTCGACGAAGCCGGAGGGAAGCCTGGAAACGTAGTGCTTTTAAAATCTCGCCCTCAGCTTCTCAACGACCCTCTCGCGGCATGCTTATAGTTTTTGAATTTTAATGAGACGCCACTCTTAACTAGCTCTCGCATGCAAAATTCTCTCTCTGGAAACTTGCTAAATGACTGTTTCGTCAAATAAAAACAAGACGGGGGCACCTTCTTTTCATTCTGACGCAATGCCAAAAGACAAAACGGCCGAGTACAAGTGGTGCGATTTTACTCGTCGTTTCGTCCGCATCGAGGGATTCAGTGTCTTTTCTATTTAAAAAAAATGTTATTGTTTGCTACGTGTGTGAATAATGCATTAATGAAGGTTTACATTGTCTTTTAATTTCATTTTTTTTAATTATTTGTAAAGTGAAAACGAATAAAACTGGGCAAACGCTGGGCTGTAAGATTTGTGATGTGAAATTATTAATCATGTTTATTGATTAATTAAAAGAATGTGAGGAATTGTTAATAAATTCTTTGAACTAAATCAAATCGACTCAACTTTCTGTAATAATTCTCACCGAATAAACTTTTCTATTTAAACGAACCTTTTTTTCATCTGAAAGCAATATTGCATTTGTTTTAACACAGTAATTTATTTGTAAAAATCTCAATTTATCGCACACAATAAATCATATAAATACAAACGTGTATGTGCGCATAAACAATAGAACAATTGCTCACCAGGATTGGAACAATCGGCAATAGATTAAATCGAAACGTTTAAATTATTATAAATTCTCTTTCCTTTCTAACAAATACATCAGAATTCATTGTTAGCAATTTTTCATTTCCAATCCCGACGAATTGACACTCCCTCAACAACTGCATATTAGAAAATGATCGCATTCAAATCACCTGGGAATGGGATTGCTGCTGAAATCGGCCACTTGTAGGGAACGCAGGTTTTTGATGTTCTCAGGAATCTCTGGTATGTCTGCAACAGAAAGAGAAAAAGAAGAGATGAGAGGGACACCGTCAATCGACGTCAATTGAGGCAATTGCCGTGGCGGCCGCGCGCGCGCGCGCGCCCCTCGCCACTCGTTCGCTCGCGCCGGTCCTCTATATCCGCGACACCTGCGAGGCGGAATTCCGAGTTTCATATCCGGCGGCCGGGCGATTTCGGCCGATGATTAAATTGGCGCAAGCGGAGCGGCGAGAGACGACTTTCCCCTCTGAATATTTTGGCCCGCAGGCGGTGATTCACGTAATGCGCGTCATCCACACACGCGCCCACTACCGCGATGCACTGCTAATGAGTTTCTTTTGGCCGGGAGCTTTCTCTTTTCACGATTTCATTGGATTTTCTTATCCCTTCTTATTTGTTTATGGAAATTATTTGGGACTTTGATAAACAGCGCAAGGTTACGCATTCGAGAATGTAATAGCGTCTGTATTGCGACTTCGTAGTCGTAAATGCATTTATGAGGGAATTAGCTTTAATCATGTGGGACGAGTATATTCAATTGCTCATGTTATGAATTCAAGATAATTGTTATATGAATATGACCTAAATTACAAGTCGCGAATCATAATAAAATTATTAACATTTTTAACTTTATTGTTTACGTCTCACACAGCCGATATTCATTCTGCAACGTGAAACTGGAAAAGTTGTAAAATTGCAATTATCGATGTGAATTCTTATACCTCACTGTTTCCTTCTCTCCTATTCTCCAAAACTGCATAAATATAGTCGACCCATTAGGCCATTAGCGATCATAACGACACTTGAAAAAAAAAACCCCCGCGGCTCATAACGACGCAAAACAGCAAGGTAGCCTTGAAGACGGTGATGAAAAAAGGCTTCTCTCTCGCCCATCATTGGGGGCCGTGTAATGTTTTGAGTATCCTCCATTCATGAGGCAAGCGCGCGCTCGCGGCGGGAACGGTATATGCGCGATCGACGGAAGCCTCTCAAAAAAAACGTGAAAAAAATAAGGCGTACGCACGCTCACGCCGCGAGATTACGGGCCGGCGTCGCCGCATAGTCGCGCGCTCGCAGGGGCCGTGAGTCAGCCGCGAGGCGTATAGCAGTTCGTTCGTTTATTCATCGGATAAAAATGTCAATTCGCCGCATTCCGACGGTCGAGGCCGCGCGTCGCCAGCAAGCAAGCGAGCGAGCGCCGCCGAGATAAAGGTCGGGCGCGCAATTTAACGGCGCAACAGCGAGAGAGGCGCCTCGCGTCAATAATGAGCGCCGGCGATCGCCGACGCGAATAAGATCCACCGGCGCGGGGGACTCGATAAGACTCGAGCCTAGAAAGTGGCTCGTCAATGGAGCGAAACGATAAGCAACGCGATAAGAGCGTTGCTGGGAAATCGGACGGGAATTCATTGATTTTTGTCGCATTTTTTTTCCAGCGGATTGGAAGGATACTTTATTTGGTTGGTTGGAAAATGTTTGATCAATTTGTTTACCCTTTGAAGCGAGCTTTGAAGCGTCGTAAAAGGTTGATTAAGCGTTATTAATGTTCAAAGCGAAATTCTGTTTGCTTTTAACTTGAATATATTTGTTTAAAATAATTTTATAGCACGCCGTGCGGAAAACGCCCGTTTACCGCACGCTAACCTCAATTTGCATGTGATAAACTGGCGT
>JAXIUT010000037.1:8851843-8865957 GCA_035586675.1 Eurytoma californica | reverse complement strand
TTCGTGCCTCTCGTTGTCAAAAGCGAACTTGCGCATACGAAATGTGCGATACTCGATTTACACTCGTACAGCGTTTCGCTGGCGCGGGATTGTACGGTGCCGCTGCCACGTGCTTGCTCGCCCAATAGCAGCCACTGCGACGCCCCTGTAATTCGTACAAATTAATTAACGCGTACAGACGGGGGAGCGATTATCATGATCTCGCGCCTCGCTTCCCGCACACCCCTGCTGGGGTCATGCTACACGCGTGTCCACTCACCGCAAGCATGTGCTCTGCCCGGCTCTGCTTGCGCGAGATATGTCAAATTGATTTTTAAACGCGGAGCTCGAAATTTCAGACAAAATTAACAACCTGTGGTAAATTTTTATTTTAAACGTACACACTGTATGTATTGACTGCACACAAAAGGTTAAGCATGATAGCTGCGTATAAACATACTGTTCGTACTTAAAAGCACGCATTAAAAAGTTTGAATGTTCCATCAACACTTCCTTTATGAACATTAATTTACGTATGAATTCGGCATTCGGCACTCGATCTTTTATTGCGCGTGAAAATTTCGGTTGACCTCATTCTTTTAAAGTACATTGCGACGTGGCATATTTTTAAAACAATAATGTTTTATTGTTCGAGCGCCGGGGCGTTTTGTCGCTCGCTCGGCGCTCTGTCCCGAAATGCCACCGCAAACAAACTCTTAATTTTTATTCTATAACTCGATTACTCAATTCCCCAGCTATGCGCGGACTCTTAAAAATCATGGATCGCGGGAGCCCTGGGACCGAAGTCCGGGCTCGGGATAGCCGCCGGGACTGCGGCTTGATAAACACGCGCGGCGCTTTTTAGCCACTACCTCTAAATCCCCGACCTTCCACTTCCTAGATTATTCCCTGCCGTCTCTGCCTCCTCGAGTCACGGTCAGCAAGCTCCTTGCTCCGTGAGGTTTAGTGGCAGGACGACTGCCTGGCGGCTTCTCCGGGATCAGACGGGGTTCGCGCCCACAATCTCACGCGAGGCCTGCCAAGACGGTACTGCCCGTAGCGGCCGGCTTGTTCGCGCGGCCGCGCGCGCCGGGCCCGCTGCGCGCCGCGACGGTGCGGTGGCGGGCCAATCAGCGCGCGCGATTTTCCGTTCGAACGTGACATGCCGCGAGCTACGGCTATCGGGCTCGAATCCGCGACAGCTTCTCGCCCGCCGCGGACGCCAAGTCCAACGCCATTTTCCGCGAATACCACCGTGTATCCCCTTCCTCCTCTTCTCTCTCTCTCGTACTCCATCGAGCTACTGACTACCACGTCACAACATTCTTATCTGTCTATATAAGGTTGTAAAAGCTCTAACATTATTAAACTTTTCACAATAAAAGAGAATTTCTAAATAAAATATTTACAGATTTACATATAAAGGTTTTAATCCTTGAACATTAATTTTAAAACTTCGCTCATATAGAATTAGATCTTTAGAAGCTTTTAAAATATTCAAAGAAAACAAAAGGCTCCATCCTACTGGATGTATCTAAAATTGAAAGAACCGTCGCTGTTGCGACGGAGACCGAGAGTCGCTTTACAGAAATATTTACAGATTTACGTATAAAGGTTTCATTCCTTAAACATTAATTTTAAAACTTCGCTCATATAGAATTAGATCTTTAGAATCTTTTAAAATATTCAAAGAAAACAAATGGCTCTATCCTACTGGATGTATCTAAAATTGAAAGAACCGTCGCTGTTGCGATGGAGACCGAGAGTTGCTTACGAAACGATCGATCGACGCTGTAAGGAGACGAGTGTAAACAATGGATCACGCGGGCAGAGAGCCCGAAGGAAGCTGATGGCTGTCGCTCGCACGGCTTTTGCATCGCGAAGGCCTCGCTCTTTTCTCGTTTTACGTAAGTATCAGCGCCGCGTCGGCCCGTTCTTGACAGACACTTGTGGACACGCGGGCGATTTAGAATTACGATTCGTCCGTAAGCGTTTATTTTTATCTGCTTTTTTGTTCCCCCCGGCGAGGTCGTATCGTTGGCGGACGCCGCCAAGTCCATTTCCCGGGAGGAAACTCGAGGATTTTGCCCCGGCGGATAGAATCGTAAAGCGCGCGAGTTACGACGGAATGGAATTTATTGGTGTTTTTTTTATCGATGAGCTTTTGGCAAAGGAAAAAGCTCGCGAAAAGTTACGGCGACAGCTGATAAAGCGTTCCGCGATCCGTCGAGCTGTCTTTACGACTATTGCTTTTAGGTGTACAAATATCCAAGTGTCGTAAAAAAATCGTATGTTTTCATTTAATTTAAATAAATTGAAAGTTGTTAAAAAAGTAAATTGTCTTGTGTAACTTGTCGACAGTTTCAACCATACTCATCAATATTACGTACAAAAAATGCGCACGTTTATTCACTGTACGTTCGACGTAGAGGATCTTATTCTTCGCTGCGCAATAAAAAAAAATCTGTACGCCAAGGGCAGTACGGTATAGAACTCGCTCGGGTCGGGGCAGACGAGCGGCTAAACGCTATGGAACCGGCGTATAATGACAGCGGCTTCGGGGCCGGCAATTACAGCAAAGCGTGATTCCGCCGTGCAGGAATTGCGCGCGTGTCGCGTCGAGGGGCCCTCTTCCTTCGCTCGCCTATATACCTTTTTTTCCTGCTCTTCCCTCCCGTCCTGCGGCCGCGCTCGGCTCGCCTCGCAAATTGAGAGTACCGTACGCTACCGCCGGCAGCACGGCTCCCGCTTCGCCTATATAAACGACGCGAACGCATCGAGGGCGATACCGAGTGCACGCGGAAAATATATATCGTTGAATCTCCGGATTCTACAGATTTTTCCTTTAAGTTTATATCAGCTTTCAGGAGAAACCGTATACGGGTAGTAATGAAGGTTTTTACTTGCGAAAGGATTTATCTTATTATGTGAATTTCTTTGTGGAAATAAATAGGCAGGAAGAATGAAAAATTGCGTATATTTTTTTTTGTGCAATTTATTCATGTTGGAGAGGATCACGAAGTATTAAATTTATTCTGTTTTCGTTTATAAAGATAGGAGTTTATAATTAAGTACGGATAAGAGAAATTGTTTACAAAAGGTAAACTAAATAATTAAAAATTAATGAAATAAAAAATGAAATTATTAAGTATTTATATTTCAGTGATAAAAAAATTATCAAAAATTAAATCTTGTTTAAAATTTCGTTATTCGATTTGATACACTTAACGTTTCAATTTGGGCGCCAATAGAATGAAAAATACGATTAACGCAATGCCAAATTAACGAAATATTTAATCGCTCACTCGAATGCAAAAAGGAGGCCCGTATACTTATCACGCGAGAGTATACGATTTTAAATGACGCGCGGACGAATTGACGAGCGAACGCGCGATTCGCGAGGCGATTCCATTAGCGCCGGCGTTGAAAGCAAAATCTGCACAATCAAGCCGAGTGTATACATTCCGTTTCACGGCTGCATTGTGCCGGCGTTCCGCGACGTTGTCACGACGACCCTCCTGTCCTGGCGACTGGTTACGCCACCTTCGAAGCTCGGGACGCGCTCGAAAAATACATACTTGTTCGGACGAGCATGCCATCACCTTCTCCCGCGAAAAATGAGGCGCACCCCGTGAGGGGGAGATTCCTCCTGCTCTCGGACCTTGACGATATGCTTTTACGTACACGCGACACTCACAGTAAAGAGCTCGCGTTATAAAGGATCACGAGAGAGAAGAGGAGTTTCTGCGATTGTCGCGACAACGACGTGCCTTCCGCCGCCTCGTTTGCCTAATGGGGGGTCCCTCGCGTTTCGCGCCAGAAACGGACTTTAAATTTTAATTAACGATCGCTTATCTTTCAGCGAAGAGTCGGGTGAGGAATGACCGTAACTCGCTCTTTGCACGCTTGCTTTAGTACGGCTTCAAACGACGAATTAGCGTAATTGAGTGGGAAGTCTCAACTAGTGCGCGATATTCGTTACGCCGTATACCACTGTCGAGGCGTAACGATAAATGCAAAGACGAGCCAATAAAATCGGTCCGATACACCGATGAAAAGCCATCGACGAACGATTAGACGTTTTGTCGTGCGCTCGGCGTTTGGAGAAGAGCGGCCGCTAAAGTCGCCGCGAGAGAGGCACTTAGTCCTCGAGTGCGCAACAATCGGGCAAAACAAGGGGATCAATAAAATTTCAATTCGAAGCGTGCCGTTCTCGCCGATAAAGCAGAATTCACTCTCGCCTCGCTGTCGCGCGAGAGCACGTGCACGCGCGCGCGCATAAGTTGCGCGATGCGTTTCTCTCTTCTCGATTCGCAGCAGCCCGCGAGGAGGAAACAATGCTGCGCGTCGGCGCGCTGCCGCTCGAATTGAAATTCATTGTTGCGCTCGTCTATTTTTGCGTCGCGGTTATCGGCTTCATGCACTCGTAGCGCGCGCGCGCGAGCCTTTATTGAATTAGCGATCGATTCGCCAATAATTATCCGCGCATCGGCTTTTTCTCTCATTCGCCCGCCCGGGAACTGTCTTCGACTTCGCGATGCGCGAGAAGCGTTTTTATTGCTTGCACCACCAAACTTCCGAATGTAATATTTGAACTCTTTGCGATCATACGACTCCATAGTATAGATATTTTATTTATTTTTTAATATTAATAGAATTTTTTGATAAAATTTGCACTAAGTACGTGTACATAATGACGAAACAATTTTTTATTAAAATTTATAAGAAAAATACGTGTTAAAATTATAGTGATCTCAGTAAAAATTACGGGTTAGTTCAGAGTAATTTGATGAATCAGATAATGAAAATCGAGGGAAACAGGAAGTGTGAGTGAAGGTTGTAATCGGCACCTGATTGATAATCTTTTTCATTCATATACAACGACTAAAGTATTTTCCGTAAAAAAATTTAACGGGTAATCTCCTGCGTCAGCATCTGAATTAGACGAAATCTCGTACCATGGGTTCTTATTCAACAGTTACCCAGTGCGCGTAGGTAACGAACTGCAACGGCAGTGAAACTAAATCAAGGAGAATTTGATATTCTTTTTCGAACGCAAACATTTTCATAACGAATTCACCCCCGATGCACGGCTCCCTTTATGTATGTATGTACGTTCCGCTTAGTGCTTCCACATTACGTACGACCTACTTTCGGAAAGCGCTCGCACGACGGCGACGGCGTCGGCAACGCGGCGCCCGAGAATATTCCCCCCTCCCCCTCCTTTTTTTTTACGTTCGAACTAAATTCCATTCACATAAACCGCGCAGCGTCACAGAAAGCCGGATAATGCGATTTAACCGTACGTGACCACCACGCGGGAAATCTAATATTTAATTTTTGAAATCCGCGCTTGCGCCTCGCCTTTCGCACGATATATTGAATTTTAGAATAGACTCCCCGATCCAGCGAAAAGAGCCGATTCGAACTGAAATTTCGAGGGATTCCGAATGAATTCGAGCTTTTGCTGGAAATAGTTGAATGCGCGCATTAATTTTTCCAAGCGATTGATAGCTGCATAAAATATACAAATGAAAGGCGCGCACACGGTACCCGAGCGAGGCGGCTTTTGAAATTTATTCGATTAAAAGTCAAGCTTGAAATAAAAAGCGCTCAGATGCGCGCTCCGAGAGTATGAATTTTTAAAAATAGACGGATCACCCAGCCCCCCTCCCCCCCCCCTCCACACACACACCCCCTTTTCCCCTTGAACAATGGAAAACATCCCCGCGTGGCGAGGTCGATATATATTATCCTCCCGCCTCTCCACGCCTATCCCACTGTTCTCTCGCCAACGGTGGAAGAAAAAAATCCAACCGCACTAACAAACACACACTATCGCGCACGATCCTCCTCGAGATGATGAATCGCCAAAGCAAACGAGGTACGAACGCCCGGTCACGGCGCCGATAAATCGCGCGAGTCAACACTCGCCGGCGGAGCGAGATGGAGAGAAAAAGAGAGAGAGAAAGAATCCGAGGCTCGGCCCGAAAAGCTTTGCTTTTTATCACCCGAGGATTACTAGTCCGGCGTGCGCTCGTGCGTGGGTGTACGCGAGAGAGCGTGGTGGACGGCTCGATCGTTGCGGACCTGTTGCGACGAGACGCCCGTTAACTCCGCGGGGTTCGCGGATACACCCTCGAGCGTAAAATATTCCGATAGTGTAGATCGAAAGTATATCGTAGGGGAGGCGCGCTCGTATTTTCCGCGGGGTGATTGCGAGGTGCGAGCGGCCAAGCTCGTTAGAGCGAAAAATTGCCAGGGGTAGACGAGGCGCTGTCGTCACTAATTTCTGTAAAAGCCATCTGAGCGGCAATAATTTTCGATTAGAAGGGCGAGACTTCGACGTTTGCTTAATTTGGTCTGAGCCCGTTTGGACGGGAACGAGGGCAGATGAAAAATGGATTTTATTAAAGGATCGAGATAAAAAAGATGAAACGTTAAAGTCTTTTTAGAAGATAAATAGAAGCAAATGGGCAAATTATACAATAGTTTTATCACGTAGGTCATTATTATGTTAATATGTTTTTCAGAGGTTCTCTTTTATTCCAAATAACTGGCAAAAGCTCATTTAATTAAGAAATTCGAGTAGTTAATTACAAAGATAAATTTCCACCTTTATTCAACAAATAACTGCTTAATCAATAGCCCGATCTTTTTAATTCACTCCGCTCCATCAACAAGCCGAGTTTGTTCCGAGCACTCAAAACCCAATCGCCGGTAACAGTGCAACAAATCGCGCGAAGCACGAACAGTTTGTGCGCGCGCACGACAGAGAGAACCGAGCAGGAAGTAAGCGCGCTAAAATCTCAAACAAAAGTTTAATTGCTCCCCTCGGCACGTACGCCGACCCAGGCCCATAAAACTCGGCTAAATTGCACATCTCAATTAGATCGCGCTGGCGCGCGCTGCTTGCGCGACTAGCGATCGCCGGCCCAATCGAAGGTATACGGACGCGCGCACCGGCCGGGAAATGGTCGCGGCTAATGAGTTTTCGCGGCGGGATGCGCGTCGTTGGCGGACGTCCCGACCCGTGCGTCCATAATTCGGCCGGGCGCGCAGGAAGCGCGGCCTCCGGCCCGTCTACACATGCGAGTCACGCCCCTCCGCCTATAGCCGTGTATGTGCGGCGGCGGCATTTTACTTTTTCGTCACCGCGTAAGTGTGCCATCGCCGCGCGACGGAGATACTCCCCGAGACGGAGATACATTAATTTCGTTAATTATTTCGCGGTGAGGCCGCGGCGGTTTGACCCGCGGCCGGGCCGAGAGTACCCACCGCTGGATAATGACGTGCGGTTTCCTCGCGCTCGCCCCACCCCCCAAAAGCAGATCGCGCTCCAATAAAAGCCGCGCAAAGGACTTTTATTGTTCCGCGGTCGGCTTGATGCGCGGTCATTTCGGCCGCCGAGGCATGCGCCGCCACTATACGCCTCGGTGATGCAAGCGCGGTGATTCACGACTGACGCGCGAGTCACTGCTTGCGTTGCCTGCTTAAAAAGATTAGTCGGGTATTTAGGATCGCTAAACTGCTGCTCCCCCTCGCTAACCTCCTTTTTAGCTTCGCGATAAAAGTTTCGCCCGCCGGGAGGAGGAGATTAGATTATGCTATTTCGCCCATGACAGCTTTACACGCGAATCAAATTTGCGAACGCCAGTTCCGTAGTGAATTGTATATTAAACTTGGGGTACTGCGCGCATCACGATTTACATACGGTTTGTCTCCCATCACCCTCTGAAATATCTCCCGCGGTACCATTTAAAATTTCAGCCGTAACTCTCAATAAGATTACCGTCTCGTTGGCCTCCGCATTGAGCCGCTCGCAATGACTCCCGGCAATCATCACCGGTCATTTAGAGTTCACAATGAGTCGTCGCAAAATCGAATCGGTCAAAAGATCAGGCGCGTCCTCGAGCCGAAGAGGCGTACAACGGTATCCGTCCCAAAGCGGCGTGTGACGCAACGGTGGGCTCGCCGAAAAAAAGACGAACGGAGGCCGCCGTATTTCCCGATCGAATTTGCGCCAGACGGGCTCGGGCTCCTCTTCCGCGCCGCCACCCCAGCGATCGAGCGTGCACCCACGAGGCGTTTATTGTTTAACGACGATTGTGCAGTGACGCAGGAGGGGACGAGCGTTGCAGCGGCGCAACCGGGGCCCGACTGATGAGTTTCCTTTATGCGCCTTCCCCGAACGCTTTTTTTTTGACGCAGCGAAAAGAAGAAAACTCGTCGGAGCAGTGAAAAGAGTTCGATTAAAATTTCTTTCTGTTTTTTTTTTTTTTTTAAGCAAAGCTCTTGTGCCAAAGCGACTTCTTGGAAGGCCGTTGATTGACTTTTTGCAAAGGTGACGCGCGACACGTTCCATTGGGTGCGATGCCTCATTGTGCCGGTGTCGCCAGGGTGCGTAACACATCACGCTCGATTCCATTTTAGCGATAATGAAATTTTTGTTGTCGCTCGATTGCTGATTTAGATAGGTCCCTGTTCATTTACGTAAGCGTTTTTGAAAATCGCTATTATATTCTTCTTAATTCTGGTTATTTAATTATTGCGCTATTTACAATGATGTAAAAAATGTTATAAGTGTAAACAATTTTTTCCATATGATTCGGGGAAATCGCCTGAATACAATAGATAGCCATCAATGTTTGCAGTATCAAAAACGATACTGAATGCATGTGTATCGAGTTTCCCGTTTCATCGTTCAAGTGCACACCAGCACTTGAGATTCTTCGAACGCGTGCACAGCGCATCGAGCCTTCGAACCATACTATCACTGATTCCGCCACCGAGTACGCGTGCTTCATGAACAAAAGCCTGGAAATTTCCGTATGAAAACGCATTAAAAAAAGCGACGGCTTATACCCCTTCCTGGTCTTCCTAATTCGTACAAAGGCGCATTATGCACGCGTCCGTTTAGTCGGAAAAGCTCAGCAAGCCGCGAAACCCAATAATACTCTGGCGCGCGCATCGCCTTATTCAATTTTCCTGGCTCCGAGGCGGCCGCCGTCGGCGCTCGGTATGCGATCGAGCATAAATATTTACCGTTAGTCGAGAGAGGGAGGCCCGGCGAAATAAAGAGAGAGAGAGGGGGGAGGGAGGACTAACGAGGGCCTTTCAGCGCGTTTGATGTCGCGTGCTCGCTCGTAACTTGGCGCCGCGCCTCTTTGCAACCCGGTGCGACGCCCCCGCATTCGCAGAGGTTTGCTCGGCCTCCCCCGACGGTCAACCCTTTGCCGCGTCGCGACGACCGCCCGATCTCCGCAAGAATGGCCGCTCTTTTACGCGTCCAGAGAAGATCGTAAGTCTTGTGTTGCTTGTTTAACTATATCCGCGGTGTATGGGGTTCGTTGGTTGAATCGCGACGATTTCGTTCACTAGTAGCTAACAGTAGAGTAGCAATAGTCGATTTAGATTAAAATTAAAAACTTTTAATGTTAAGTAATTTAAATTATAAAGAAAACTTAAGACATTTCTTGCTGTACTATTATATTCAAAATAATTATTTTAAATTTCGGTAAAAAACAGCCTTTAAATTTTAGTAGAAAAGTTTTCTCTTTTCGAGCACAATTATGCTAAAAATTCATTCTATTAAAAGGGTTCTAGATGGGCTATAAAAAAATTCAAAAGTAAATTCAACTTCAAAGGAGATTAATTGCCGTTACTCGTTCGAGCGAAACTACAAGTAGTGGGATACACTGTATATGCGCTCTCTAGCAATAGCATGCGCGGGGCGCTTCCGTTCCGCAAGTGAGCGTTTCGCAACCAAACGCGTTTTAAATTCAAAATAAACCCAGGCTTCATTTTGACTCATCGCTCTTTCACTTTGATCGCTCATGTATTTTACGGGCGTCGCTGGGATTTATTATGCGCGTTACGCTCACGGCGACGGCGGCTCTTCATTTTAGACGAGCTTATTTTTGTTTTAAGGGATCAAATATCCGACGCGCAAAGAGAGGATTGATTATTAGCGGCGCGCGTCGGAGGGATTTTGCGCCTGCACATTAATTTCCTGGTGACTGCGGTGAATTTTTTTTTTCGCACCCTCCTCGACGCGCGTTTATTATCGCGCGCCCGTGCCGTGTAACGGATACGAGGCGCCAGCTCGACGTTTGAATAACCATAAATTCAAAATGAACTTCACGCTTAAATGAAATTCATATCGCACCGGAATAATTTTGTACCTCGGTCGTACCAGTATCGACCGAACGCTCGGACTGTTTTCGCATACGCCCGGGGAACAAGTTAAATAAGAGAACTTGCTATCTGGTCACGTGGAAAAACAGGTCAAGTAAATTTCGTTAGTTAATTAAGTCCGAGCGGCGAGATGACCAACAGCGATCGAATTTCTACTGGAGCGGCGATCGTTAGAAAAAAAGATTTTGCCTTTCTCGCGCAAATAAAGCGAGCAAAAAGTCGTTATGGGCGCACCGCCGCGCACGAGAGGGCCCGTAGCATTCAAACGGACCCAAGTAGTTTGCAGGCCGCTCGGAGACTCGGAGACGGTCACGCGAGGAAAACGAGCAAAACTAACGCAGCACGGCTCTAAGCTCGCGGCGGGAAACGAGTCGAGCACGGCCGACAATTAGAGAAAGGAGAGGGAGGTTTGAAAATAAAAAGGAGGCGAGAGGCAAACGTGTGCGCGTGTCTTTTTCGGTGCAACCTTGAATGTCGCGCGTTGAGACAAAGCGACGTGCGGCAGAAGCAGGTTAAGGAGGCGGAGGGGGTTGCACCCGGAGGCGCGATAAGGAGGCCCGCTCGTGACGCTTCCTCGCGTTTCGCGTCGAACTAACTCGCCGCTCGAACTAGTTCTCCGAGTGTTGCACGGAGCGTATCGGTGAGAAAGAGCCGGGACGCGGGGGGAAGGGGCGAGTGTAGCTGCACCGGCTCGATTGCTATGCAAGCTCCGACGAAATTGTTGCGGGGGAATTTCAGCGATTTATCGATTGATCCCGCCCGTGAGCTGTCCGGTATTCGATTAACGTTTCGCTCTCAAAAAAAGAATGAAAAATACGTCGACGGGTCATCGGGGAAAAAAAGTTGGTTCTACTTGTTGCTGGTTTTTAGAGCGCGCGCTGGCAAAGTCAATATATATTTTCATTGGAGAATTTATCGGAATATCGGAAATAATTACGATGCTATGCAATTTTGCAGTCGTTTTAGTCATAAATAATAAATTTAATCGTATTTAATAGGGAAAAGATTGCTTAAATTAAAGTTTGCGCCAATAACGAGCGATGAGGAGTTCGCGAAAAATTTGGATGTTTAAAGTCGATTTTCAAACGATGAGTTCGAGCGTTTAAAACTACAAGGAGAGGACAGGTTGCTTCTCGATCCGATCGCGTGAAAAGCGTACCAGGCAACTGACCCATTTTCGCGACGGCCGAGAAAACCTCGGCGGAATCGAGCGAACGTCGAATCTGGTCGCGGGTTCGGCTAAAAAGCGCGCCTCGATGTTTACGGTAATCGGCGTTTACAGTTAAAAGGGGGCAGAGCTCCGGCTGCCATCGCGCGCGCACCACTTCGCCAGCGATTCATCGCGCGCGCCTAATCCACGCGGAAGCGGGGGGGTCAACGGAACGCGCGCCCATAAAGTTCAGCCGCTCATAACTCGGCACGAGGTCCCTGCCAGCCGCGCGCGAGCACAAAGAGTGAGCGCGCGGCGTGGAGTCCGTTTAACGGCGAGTCGCGCGCGGTGCGCAGGGTGCATCGACGCGAGCGCGCGGATCGAAAGGGGGGGAAGTCGGATGTGTACGGCGGGAGCCGACGCGATATCGCACGCATTCAAAGGACGGGGAAGCGTCTCTCACGCCGTGGGCCCATGCGAACACCTCGTTCGCGCCTCATTGTTTCGCCGTACCCAGGCGCTCGGTTCCTGCGAGAAGCGAGTGCATCAGGTGCAGCAGCGGCGGGCGAGCGCCTTATCGCGCTGCCGCGATGGGACGACAGATAGACGCCGGGGCAGGGACTCCATTGGCCGGTCACGTAAGAGAGATTTAGGACTGCGACTGTTTTACGCGAGGGCTTTTTTTCGGGACAAAGGTATTTGTTCCTTTGGGGATTATCTGGCTGGATTATCTGGAGATCACGATATTTTTAGAAACGCTAGACAATGCAGACACGCTTTGGATGTATGAATCATACCAGTTAGCGGGTGGAATGCGGTCTGATAGAAAACACTTGAATTTCCATAAAAAAAAATGAATTTACGAAAGTGAAGGTAACGTAGGGTATGATTAATTGTAAGCAATTGCCGTGGCCAAGTAAAAACTTAGTACACGATACAATGGAAACTTTTTTAATTTGTATCATAAAGAACGCGAAGCATTTTTCACGACCTTTCATTTCTTCTCTGCACCGGCGAAAAATAATTAATCATTGCACAACTGTAAAAAAAAAGTCACATGGTTTATCGCGATCATCACGAAAGGCGCGCTCCATAAGCGAAATAACTTAATTCACTGCGAAACAGCCGAGAGCTCCCAAAAGAAAGGCGAAAAGAAGCTAAAACCCCGAACAAAAGGCAACTGACGTGTATTTGCGAAAACATTGGGAAAGCCCTGATCGTAGCATCAGTTGGCGCCGTCCAAACACGAACTCTTTAATTTATCTCGAGACTGGCGCGCGCTCCCTCGCCTAGGAACAATAAACAGATTTCAGCCGTAAATACAGACCCGGCCGGCGCGCCGAAGAGACGAAGCACGTAATAATCCAGCCGGGGCCAGCGATGGCTGAACCAAGGTCCGCAAATAAGGTTAGGCGGCGAGGAGAGGAGGCGGAGGAGAGAAGGGAGCGAGGCGAGCGAAAATGAGCACGCACGTCACTTCCTATACCACGGCCGCGCGGCACTTGCGCGCCGGTGCAGGGGGACGGGGAGCCGCCGACGTCACGCGGAGCGACATGCCACGAGGGCCAGGCACATCTAGATTCCAGGGTGCACTCACCCTTACATTTCCGGCGGGCCGTGAGCGCGCGCGCGGTATATAGCGACCGAGGCTTCTTGAAATAACGCCGGATTCCATTTTCAGAAACGAGTCTTCGTCCGTACGCGCCGGGAATAAAGGCGACCCGCGGTATGGAAGGAGAGAGATGGAGAGATAGAGAAAGAGAGAGGAGAGAGGGAGGGAGCCAGCGAAGCGCAGAGAGGAATGGAGAAGTGCGAGGGAGAGGCTCGAGTGGCGGAGACTTTTAATCAAGTAGATAAGTTATTTGGGAGGCATTCGAGGAGCGTTTAACTTCCTTCAAAAATATGCGAACTTTGCGACGGAACTTTTAATTTTTCTGCACCTTAAGTTCAGTCGGTTATAGTAAACAAATTTTCCGGTAATAATTTCGCGTTAAAATCTCTTATGAACAAAAAGTAGTTCCGGCTATTATTGAAATTCTTTTGCAATCAGTTTAACAATAAGTTTTATATAAATTCAGACATTTTTAACAAGCGCTAATAAAGTTTCACCATTTCAAAGGAGCAGTATGAAAAACTTTCGAACGTAAAAATCGAAGTTCGAGAAACTAAAAAAGAGGGAGAAAGATAAAAGAAACGCACTCGGAGTTTTATAGCTTTGCCGTTCGGATTTTAAGTATGGGGTTTAAGTATCCCGCTCTGAATTTGAAATTTCCCGCCGCAGGGTCGAGTGTGCACGCCTGGCCGGAAAGATATCGGGGCACATGAGGTACACACACTTCCTTTACGCTCGCGATAAGTTTGAACATAAAACGCCAGATTATCCGCTCGAACGTGGATGAATTTCGCAAATGGCATATGGCGCGCGGCGTGCGTTTCTGTACTTAATGGAGCGACGGGGAGTGATTTAATTCAGCGCACATGTTGCGCGGGGTATTTATTGCGAACTATTTATATTGAATATCGCCGCGCGGCCGGATGCTTAGTTAAATCGAGTTTCGTAATTTTAATCAAAGCTCCGAAGAGTTTATGAATTTCTCAATCGTTAATGACTCGTGCCCCAGTTTCCATTCACGGCTTCTCACGCCGTAACGCATCTCTGATAAAGAGTTTTTGTATAAATCAATATTAATTATAAGGATTTATTAGGCTTGCGCTACACGGAAAAAAATGATCGAGTAAAAATTACTATACTGTTTAGGAACGCAGGGACAGACTCGACCAACCAAAA
>JAXIUT010000037.1:8825408-8851467 GCA_035586675.1 Eurytoma californica | reverse complement strand
AAGCTAGTATGTAAGATTTTTTGTATACCAGACCTACGCTCGGGCAATTGATTTGCCTATAGTAGGATTACGATGTAGTAATACTGGTTTAAATAAATAAAAAAAAAAAAATATTTTTTATCGCGGATTTTAAATTATTAAAAACAACACACAAACGTCTTTTTCACAGGTATCATATCCTTCGACACATCATCAAAAACGTACGAATTTATTGGAACAAATTTTCACATTTCAACCTACTGACCTAATTTCGAGCAGATAAATTTTGCGGATAAAAAAAACAAAAAAGAAAAAAAAAATCAAATGAATGTTCAACTATCGAAATCTCACCGGATCTTCCTGCACTTTTAAATCGTCGTCGCGCTAACGCGTCCGCTACGCGCCACCCCCGCGTAATCTCGCCGATACCGCGAATCCCGTCGGACCGCGCGGGCTGCATATAATACGCGGCGCGCGGGCGGTGGATAAAAAAGCGTTTGGCAGCGGGACGATTAGCATGCGCGAACGCGCTTCCCCGTACGTGCTGCGTCAAAAATGGGGCACCCGTGGAAAACGGGACCGGAGACGGTCGCCCCGCGTTTTTTTTTCCCCCTCTCGTTATCACCCGCGCTGCCCTGCGGACCCGCGTAAGCTATATCGAGAGAGCGGCGTGCGCGAAATGCTGATCCAATTGACTTGCGAGGGTTTGACTCGCGTCGAACAAAAAAAAGCGCGCCAGGGGTGAGCGAAGCACACGCAGCCCTGGCCCAGTGACGGGGGAAATTTTTTTTTTTTTCGGGAGATGGATAGACGCGCATCATCGTCGCGCCAAGTCTGAAGTTTATTTGACAAATGTGTCATCTATGTGGCTGAGCGACGTCATTTGTTTACGTGACGAGATTTTTTTTTATTCCGTTCGGATCGTTTGTCACCGTTGCAGCTCGTTGAGGGGCCCGTGCGCGATGAATTTTGATGAGACAGCCGGCGTCGCGCGCTGAATTTTAGCTTAAGCGCCCCCCCGCGCGACGCGCGAATTAACCTACCGGCGATTTGAATGAGTGATTGTCGCGGCTATTTTTATTTCGGCGGCCGGGCGCAAAAGGTTAACGAAACGTGCATCGGGCCCGCGCGGCTGAAAAAGAAATACGAATTAGAGCGTCGATAATGGTGACTGACGTTTAATTGGGCAATTATCAATCGCAGAGTTACAGCATTAGTGGCGGGAATTACAGCGAAAGCTATTCCCGGCTTCGACTACTCAATACTAATTGCTGAATAGAACCGATCGCTTGGAGAGCTTCCGAATAAATAAAGTTTTATATGAATAGAGATAATCGGATAATAGAATGATGGACAGCAATATATTGAAAATGAATTTATCCGCCGATGTAGCTTAAAAATAGAGCGTTACCCATCGGTTTATGAACGAAAATCGAATAAACTTCTAAATAATCAACTCTAAATTAACGTTGCCCAATTTGAAACAGTCGATACCGAAGTAGCAAGCCGATAAGACGAACCGTCGATCCCAAGCAGCCGTAGCAGCTCCGTCCGCCCGTCATTTTTCTCGGGCTCGTCGCTCGCCTGGAAACGGCCGTCCCGTTTGTTCTTGGGCGCCGACAATCAAGGGCCGATTGTTTATCGGTGGCCAATTGCCGGAGCCATGATTGGCAATTACCTCGCAATTCGCCAATTGTGCCGGGGCGCTCAAGCACAGCCATTTGCTAGAGCGACGCATTATGCCTTCCCCGGGACCGTCTCTCCGTCTTTTTGGGTGAGCTCTCCCTCGCCGTCGGCCCGATGCATTTCCCGAGCACAATAACTCCGGGGGAGCCGGCGCTTCTGGCCTACACCCATAGCGCGGCCATTATACACGACGACGAGTCGGCGAGATACTTGCGCGCGCGCGCCCGAGCGAGCACCTGCTAAAGAGAAACTCCCGGCGCAGGGAGATTCGAGCCGCTGTCCCTCCCTCTCCATTGTGTCCGCGCGTCTCTCTCCCTGTAGCCCCGTTCTCACTTCACCGTTCTGTACGTATATCGGCTGACCAGCATCCGCGATCACCAACGCCTCTTGCAGACCTACTCTTTCCCTTCGTTCATATCCATGGGATTCGTAAATTACGAGTACCTTCGACTTGATCGATGCTGCCTTTTTTTATCTCGCTGTTATCTCGACTTTGATCGATGCAATTAAAGGTTACTAAATTAATTGTTCTTTGTTTTTATTTTTCTAAGAGAATTCAATTGGAAAACAATTACATTTTTTACGATACTATCTCAATTTTATAAAGTTTGAATTTGTAATAAAAATCTAATAATTATAAATTAAATCGAAAATCGAACTTTTCAAAAGTATACTCTGCGTGACGCTAGCTGCAGCCGAGGAATTTACCGCGCTTAATGCTCGTCGGGCGATCAGCATTGTCTGCGGCATAGGCGAAAAACTTTTAATGACGGATACGCGAGTCCGTCGAGCATTAGCCGAGTAAGCGGACACCTCGCTCCATCCTCCGCTGTTTATTAAATAGTCCGGCCACTTCGTTTCCCATCGATTCGCGCTGCTGCTCGCGTATACATCGGACTCGTGCGCCGCGAGGAAGCGCCAAGGAACGGATATCCCAGCCGGCTGTGATGGAGTGTAAACGACTTTCGAACTTTAAATTATTTTATGCTCGATAAAATCTTTCCGCGGAAAATCACGGGAAAAATATTTAACAGCGCCGAGGCATTTCGGACAATGCCAACGACCGCGGCGGAAGTTTCCTACTCTCCTTAATTATCGCGATCCCGTGCCGTAATTGAATTTGGCACATAAATGAGCGCTTAATAGAGAAGATTTTGATATGTCACTTCCTGTTAATAGAGCGCGGAATTTTGCGGAATATAGCGGAAGTACACCTAGTAGTACAGGCCATCACCTCGTACTATTGACTACTACATGTTTCTCAATTTCTGCAATATGTGCTTGTACGCTGGACTGGGACAATTTAATAAACTTGAACTAAAATTAACTCTCTTTAGTTTGCCAACAAACTAACTTTACCAACCAACTTCATGCTGGGTAAGAATTTAATATAAAAAAAAATTTAATTTATATTTCATTATTTCTATCTCACGTGTTCTGGAAATAAGAGTGGTCAATAACAGTTAACGTTTTATAAAAATTCTAAAAAAAAAACATTCCTATCTCTTTTGTTTTCCAAAATTCTTTCTTGAAACATTGGTTGAATCAATCGAATAAAGCGCAGCAAGCCAAAAAAAATTGCGAGAGTCGTTGAAATAGGTAACTGTGCCATATATCGAAAAATATCCCTAATAGCACACACACATTTAAAAACGTTTTAAAAACGTTATAAAAACGTCTTATTTGTCCGCGGACATATAAGACGTTTTAAAAACGTTTTTAGAACTTTGTTACGATCTTTTTCGAACATAAAAACGTTTTGTGCTATTAGGGATATGATACTGCACTCTATAAAAATAGAGTGACACCCCGCAAAATTGGAATCTCGTTGTTTTCAACCCCCGATGTAATTACTTCGAGCGAAACACCGAGAGTGAAACACACGCAACGCCTCGCCTTTCACCCGCGGTTTTCGTGAGCAGCGTCCTTTTGAAAATTTCAAAGCTCCAGGACTGATCCCACCTGAAAAATCAATAAGCCGACAGGGGCACTTTTGTAGGGCACAAAGGTAAAGCCGTGCTCCGGGGAAAATTGAAGAATATACAGTATTCATGAGCGAATAAATAGAAAGCGCCGCTGAAATAGCCTCCCGCCCGCTATAAATCCGCATCGATTCTCGTTTCGAAAGCGCCGAAGATAATTACCTAACGCGGCGTCACTCGGAAAAATAAAGGGAACACCGCGCGACCGCTCTATTGGGAAACTGCACTTACGCGCTGGCTGAAGGGTGCGGAAGAGGGACGCGCCGAGAGAATAATTAAACGTCACCCGTTGAAGATGTCTGCTTTCATATTCCCGATGAAAAATTCGCGGAATGAAAAAGGGCCGAGAAGGGGGGGGGAGGCGGTTGGTAGGCGCCGCTTCGGCCCAAGGCGAGCGGAATAAGTTTTGCGCGCGTTAGAAATGCATAGAAACGAGCGGGATAGTCTACTGCCTCTCTCCCGACGGCGATGCGAAATCGATTTATTCTGGAGGACCTGGCAAACGGACGCGCGCGCCGCAAGCCCCGGCGCCCAATACATATGCAGCCGACCCCGGGAAAAATGACGCTCGCAAGACGCTCGATGCAAGGGCTCCCCACCCCCGTCGGCTCCTAAATAGACGCATCAAAAATGCAGTGGCCGCGAATCGGCGGAATCCAGCGCTGTATAAGTGCGGGCGCACTCGCGCACGGGTTTCGCCCGAGCGACGCTTTTGATGAATGGACCGGCCCATCGCGAGATTCTCGTTTCTTTTTTATTCCTCTCGCTCTCTCTCTCTTTACTTCTCTCTCTATCCTTCGTTGCATAAACACCCGACGATCGAGCGTCGAGGGCTGAATAATTATTTCTTGGTCGGTCGGGAAAAAGGTAGCGTAATGCGGTTTTTTCCGAGAAGTGGTGTTTGCTCGGCGGAGGAACGAAATTGATTATCGAGGAAAAGGGAAATTCGAGAGAAAGAAGATTACGCCGAGGAAATACGCTGAAGTTTGCGTTTCACGGCGATGTATCTTGCGAAGCGCCTTATTGTCGATTGTTTCGACAGGCAGAAAAATGACTATTTTATGATTCTTTTAAATTTGTTCTCGAATCTCGGGGAAAAATGACTGGGGTCTGACTTTTAAAAGTTGTTCACGGACTCATAACTGAACTCAATGCAATATGTTTGATACCTTATTAAATTTATAAAAAACTTTAAACCGTTCAATAATGTATTTGATTAACTTTTTTATGTCAGTTTAAGAAGACTAGAAAATTTGTAATGAATAGTAATATTCGAGAAAAGCGGAATATTTGATAGCTTGGAGCAGTCAATATTGGAAAAAAACTTAATTTTATTCTTATCAATTCTCAAATATTCCTTTCCTCTGCCACAGCTCCGTAATCGCGGATGAATCTCGCTTTTAATTATCGACATATTAGGGACAATAAGAAATCGCATTTTCAAGTCGATTGAAAACAATGAAGGGCTATTCGATCGATGTTGAAAAGACCGGCGGATCCGAGGGCAAAGCGAGAAACTCAAGCCCCCTTGAAGCGCGATATTTCTTTAGCGGGCACTTGGCGCGCGACTCTATTTGCGCCCGAATGCGGGTCGGCGGTGAGAGGCGACGCCGCGGAAGTGGAACGCGACCAAGAGGAGGAGAGGGAGGCCCGGAGAAAAAGGAGGGCGAGAAGAAAATCAGCATAATCCCCTCGTAATCCAAAATGAACTCCTCGGCGGTGGACGAGGCGCGTCGGGCGTCGGCCATTGATTGGATTTCAAGACCATTGAATCCCGCGGAGCGAGTGATTATTTATCGAGTGAAACTGCCCCTAACGGGCCAACCTCCAGTTGATCGCGGGAGTTTCTCAACCTGCGGACCGGAGGAAGCGAATTAGAATTCAAATCGGGGACGACGCGGATCGGCTATAAGGCGAGTCCCGCTTCCTCCTTCGCCTTTCCGACTCTGCTCGTAGCCTCGCAGATTCACCGCACCCTATGCGCCCCTTTCTCCTACTTCCGATATAGTCCTTCGTCTGCGAGCTGCAGCTCGAACCCACAACTGTTTCAGGCGCGCGTGCTTTATGTCAAATTCATTGTTTTTGGTCTTTCGCTTCTATGGGGATAAGTTTATTCCCTAATAAAAAGTGAACATTCTTAAAAAATGTTGGAAAAACTTTTTCACGAAATGACTTGTTTTTGGTCGTAAATGGGTGAATTAAGCGTTTCAAAAATATACTTGCTTTTTTGTTACAAATATATTACGTTTTTTGCAAATATCAGTTATCGTCAACATATTTAACTGATAATACCGTACAATTAAAAAATATCAATTGCATTATTAAATAATATACATATTCATTCATTATTGGCAGTGGTACATGTTGTTGAATGACATAGAGTTTTAAAAACTAAATTTCTTTTTTCCTTTCCTAAACTTCTTGTACTTTACGAACTCTAACTTAGGAGGAATTTTTCATAGATAATAGAAGATTATATTTTAAACTCGATCGTACACTGTACACTTGGACTTCTAAATTTAACTGATCAAAATTCAGAACATCTCCACTTACCTTCACTCTACTTCCCACGAAGAAGGAAGAACCGTCCGAAGGGCTATATCTTGGTGTCGATCGACGATCGGAAAGCTTCGCTCAGCACCTTAACGTCATGCATATTACCCATTCTTGCCGGTTCAATGCAACTCTTGCTTTCTCTCGATTATCAGCTAGTATTGCAAAAAAAAGGCAAGGTAAAACTTTTTGCTATTACAAGTATTATCATTAAATAAATATTTATCTAAGGGATTTGATTACCATTAATAGTTTTTTTATATAACTAACGCGATTTCCCTTTACTTTCTTTTATAATTATTGAATTTCATTTAAAAAAAAAGATGTGGTTTAAAAAGAATTTATTGTTTTCATTTAAGAGGTGCTAATATCTTCAGTCAAGTATACGCCGGCGTTTATACTTTGTCGTTTTAAGGTAAGATAACAAGTCAAATAGAAATGTAGTAATTCTGTAGCCTCGAGCTACTCGATATCAATCGGCAAGAGTCGTTAAGCGGATGCCGTAGAGAAGAGTTATTATGAGCGATCGCAGCAGCAGCGCGTCGATTGATCGGCTCTCCAGATACACATGCCACTTGGTGCGCCGCGGCACTTCGCGGCGCTTCCGCGCAGCCACTTTTTACCCGCGGTGCCCGTTCAGGGCTGTTGAGACGACGCAAAGCCCGATAATGCACGTCACCGCCACCAGAGACTGTAATATGCAAACCATTCAACGAGCTTTAATTTTATCGCGTACCTTTTTTATTTTGCTTCATTCCTAAGGAAATTTGATGTAACAGTAAATTTTTGAAAATTTGTATATAATGTACTACCATATACTACTGCTCATGAAAACGATGTGAAGAATATATGATTTCCATTTTAACTCATTTGATTCAAAAGTATGAAAGATAAACAGTTTGAAAACTTGTACGTTTATGCAAACTATTTAAAAAATTTTTTTTTAAATTTTGTAACAAGAACTTAAAAGAAAAGAATATACCTTCATTATTATTATTTCGTTATAATATTATTTATAGGAATAATAATGTAGTTTGAAGGAAGCTCCGTGCTAATTAATTGGCAGTGGTTTTTTCTTTTTCAATGTACTGCCGATAATTACTGAAAGATATGCCGCGACGAAGTGTGAGCTTTTTAAGTATGTTTATTAAATTGCAGACAGCGCAATTTGAAGCGCAAAATAGAAAGCTCGGATAATTCAAAATAGGCATCTTTGAGAGGGAAGCTTACGGAATTACTTGAAAATTATTGCCACGTAGGGAGCATCATTACGGAGTCTTAGAATAAGCCTCGTCGCTGAATGCGCCAGTTCTCAGCGCGCCAAATCTAAATTGTATACCCTCTGAGTTACGTAGTGAATACAGAAACGCTAAAATTACACGGTTGTAATGTGGGTTCGAAGGAACCGCGCTTAATGTACGTAGTGCGCCGTGTTTTTTCTTCGTTCAATTTGATTTAACAATTGATTTTTGATATTTTAAAGCAACCAAGAAGACGTGGATTTCCAATATTATTTTGACGATGCGCACAAACTGAAAAGTAATCCGAGGCTATTTGGCGAATATCCCTATGTGCACTGACATCGAACAACGGATCGATTGCTCGTCAAAATGTCAGTGGCACTCGTTTTCCCGACAATTCCCGGGATCAAAAAGCTCATCTCGTGTCGTAAAAACAAGAAATCCAGGGAAATTACATGCCACCCGCAAAAAATCTCCTAATTTGCTACACAAATATAAAATTCTGCTCGCTCTAAATTTGAATCAACGTAAAAAAAAGACCAGTAAATTCAACATTTGAATAGCTTTATTTCAAAGCTAATTCCATTTTTCCAATGTAATTTAAAAAGCCGCCGAGTATTTTATAAGTTACACCAAATAAAATTTCGAACTTAACAGTATTATGGAAATCTAATCGCCTCAAAACAATTAATACTTATAATTGTATCGCAAATTGCATCATTTTCACGATACGTCAGTCATCGAAGCATCCAACCCGCATGGAGCATCGCGAAGGGACAATCGCTCGCTCGGACGGGACGATCTCGAGAGGAGCTCGCCCGGGCGCGCGCCTGAGCAGCGGGGGCGGCTGCAGGAGCGGGAGACACGGGAGTCCCCCACGATGATATTGCGCGAAGTGATTTATGCGCGACACGCGAGACCACATATTGCGGCGAACGTCGCAGCGCCCGACGATACTAATGCCTATGCCAATATCCTCCGTCGGCGCCGCGGGAACTTTTCCAATTCCACCTCATTATGGCCGAATGACGCCCGCTTGACTCCTCTCTCTCTCTCTCTTTCTCCCTCTCTCACGTCCCCTCTCTTACTTTCTTCCTCTCGCGCTTTCCCTCTCTCTCTATCTCAAGACTTTCGGGATCAACGGATAGCAGCATCCCCTACACCGAGTCGACGAGTCGCGAATTAGGGGATTACACTAATTTGCGTCGCAAATGCCGACGGTAGCTACTACTGGGAGAAAAAATTTTAATAAATTTGCTTTGTAATGCTTTTTACTTTTCTGAAAATTGGTCTTCTCTGGTCGTAAAAATTATATACTTCTCCTTCGAAAAACTTTTTAAATTAAATTTTCTTTACATGTACTTCAGAAAAAATTCATGGAAATTTTCAAATTTATCAAATATTGCAAAACGTTTTTTTCTTTTCAAACTTTTGAAAGCAGACTATAAATATTTTTTTTTTTTTTTTTTTTTTGCACTAATCTCCATGAAAACCTTTCATGCCCTCGTGCTCTTAAAAAAAAAAGGTAAAAGCGCAAATGAGCTGCAGAAATAACATTTTCGGCGAACAAGTCACCAAAAAGCCTAAAAACATTCTGTTCAATGCATCTGTTTAAACAAAAGAATCGACGCAGGGAATCCTCCGGACGACGGGGATCGCGAGAAGACGAAATCCTGCATCAAGAGGGAGAGGAGCAATAGCGGCGCGGCCGGATATATAGGTATACAGCCGCGGCTGCGGGTCGTTAGCGTTAATGAATAACTAAGGTTAATTTGCGAATGGGTTTTACATGCGGCTGCCGGCGTTGTCGCGCTCGCTTTCGCACCCAAGGGCATTCATTTCATTATCGAAACTCGAACCTTCCAGCTCTGCCCCCCCCCCCCCTCACCCCCCTCGACGCCCCAGCTCACCGCACTTTTTCCGGTTTCTCTTTTTCTCTATCTGTTCTACCCCCGAGGATCTCCAGCGCGCTCTTCCCGCTAATTCTTTTCCATTCCGAGAGAATTCGGAAATGAAATGCTGCACGCTCGCAGCGAACCCGCAAGCTCTAACCGGTTATTTATTAAAAAATGTATGTAATTATATAATCGTGCATGTTTTCACGTTAATCACGAGCTGCGTACTAATTTGTTTTAGGTCAGGTGAGGTAAACGAACCTTACTAATTAAAATAATAAATTTTTTTTAATGTACACTATTGTTTTATACTTTTTGAATAATTGTTTTTAATAAATTCTGACAGCGACGTAGTATGTCTTTGCAGTGCACCATGACCTTATAAAATATACGATTAGTTTTCATTTACCTGTATTTCGAGTCAAGCCTATAAACGAAGGAAAAAAAAGTAAGCTAAAAATAATTGTGTCACGTCCAATGGAAGAGCCTACAGCAAGCCCGGACAGCTCAGCGGAAGGTCAAATATTTTTTCTCCGCGACGTCGGGTAGGCCGACCCCGCGCCTGTCATATCTCGCCTTTCCGCTTTGCCAATAGAGCCTTTCGTATTCCGACCGCTTTTCGGAAAACAAAGGTATACGCGCGGTAAAAGCGAGCAACCGCATCTCCGTGGAACGACGAACCCATCCCCATCCGAGCGCGGGATCAAAATTTTAAGATGCACGACGCTAATTGCAGATGTGTTTGACGCTCGCGATGCCTTGAGCTCCAAAGGGGGATTTGGAGCGACTGAGAACTCGGTATAGGGAAGAGGCTGAAACGCGGTAGCCTACTTAGAGAGCAATTATTCCGCGGCACTTTGAATCGCGCGCCTTGCCTCTTTCTCGGTGCACGCTCCCCTTTTCTTTGGCGCCCGCCGAAAAGAGAAACCGCAGCGGGCATGTATCACCTAACGAAAAGAAGCTGCGAGCGGAGTGAAGTAATAAGGAATATACTTCGCGGGCCAACTCGCACCCTCTAACTCCTTTCCTCTTTCTTTGTTTACACTCTTTACCCAATGTGACTTTTTGCGTAAAAACCTACGTGGAAGTGGTACAATTTTCTTAGAAATACTAGCAGACTAAAACCACATGAGGTATCTTTTCTGCGTTTGAAGTCGTGCAAAGCTAACATCAAAGAGGAATCTAGTTACACGTTCAGTATATTCATTTCATATTTGTTTCACAGAATGAAATTTCAATGTTTAAAACTTGATATTGAAGTAAAGAAGATGAGTGAATTAATGAAGGAATGTAATGATTCAAGAATCAGTTGATCTTTCAAGGTATCCACGATTACTGAAATTACAACACCAACAGCAATGTGAGAAACCAGTCAATTAAATAAAAATTGAGGTATAAATCAAAATTTTAAATTTCAGTGATTTTTCGTATTAACTCTTTCTACTTTTTTCACTTTTTACCAAAATTGCACAAAAGACGACACGTGGACCACAAAGAAAACTAGAAGAAGATCCATCGTACATTACATTCAATGTCATAATAATCTCTCTAAATAAGTTATTGTAATTACATTTATAATAAAATGACTTACATTTCGAAACTCTTACTAAGCTCTTTGCGAACATTTTCTGAAGTCTTTTTTCTACATTAAAAAAAATGTTTACTTAATAAAAAGATTTCTATGACAATTTTTGATAGCCCAAATGAGTTCTTACAGAATTGATTTGCTTTCTAGGTATTCAATATCACGTCTGACCAAATTAATTCCCTTTCCTACACTCGAACTAAAAATGTCAAAGAAGTATTAACGAAAAAAAATCACAAAGACTGTTTGTCCTTCAACGTCAGCTGCGCCGCAATACTTCTGTAATCAAATAAAAATCAATTTCCATTTCGGGCTGCAGTCAGTCGCAAACCGCTGAACTGCCAAAAGCTAATACGCGAGTGTTTCCATTAACCCTGGGCTCGATCGAGTCGAGCGAAAAAAAGGTGCGCCCGCGACGCGCTCGGTAATAGAAAATATAAATCTAATTCCAAAAAGAGCGATCTCCGAAAAAAAAAATTGGCACGCCGGCGAAACAACAACCGACGAGGCAAAAAAAAAAGTGTGCACGAGAGGGAACGTTCGCGAGCGCGGCCAAAAAGGAGAAAAGAGAGAAAAGCGGCGGAGGCGAAACGGCGAAAAGCGGAGGGAAAAACGGGGGCGAGCGCGGCGAAAAGGGGGGGAGGCGGAGGGGAGGAGAATGAAAGCGCGAAAGGTGCCAATGCTAGTCAATCACCGAACTTGACGTCGGGCTTTCGCGTTTCTCGCCTGCGCAGAAAAACGTAGTCATTTTAAAAATCGCGCGAGAGCCTCGCACTCGTGCTAAGGGATCCGACGGAGCGAACCCTCCCCACCCCGCGAACCGATTTATTATCCGTTTAACGCGGGCGGACGAGGGAAACAGATTGCGCCCAGGCGCATCCCTATACGCGATCCGCGGAAAGATTGCGCGCGGCGGTTTTTATTTTTTTTTTTTACCTTGTTTTTTTTTTTTTTCATTTTGCCCAGGCGTCGTGCGCGCGAAAAAACGCCGTAATGGAAAACGTCGACTTTAATCAACTGTCGACTGCACAGCGTCGACTATTTTTCATCGGCCAATGCGTGCTACCCTGCTTTAATCCACTATGAACTCTTTCGATGGCTATAGGAGGCATTAGCAAAACTATAAATTAAATATTCTCGGGTAGACCACGGTTCTCAATTTTATCAGACTGAGACGAGTTTATAAAAAAAAGAACGCATTATTCAACATTTCCATGTAAAAATAAGAACAATATTATTTTTTAATTTTAACGTTAACAATATAAATTTCCTTCATAACACATTTTACTTTTTAAAAGTAAAAATCAGATAATATTTTTAATTAACTGATTTAATATTTTCGTAAAATGGTGAAAACCTCAATACGAGAGACAAACGTTCCTTACTAGCAGTGATTAAAAAATTTAAAAAAAAATGAGCAAACGATAAAAGTAGAGATAGTAGGGGGAAATGAGATGGCAGAAAAAAAAATGCGCGCCGGCACAGTGGAAATTCATCATGCCAGATCCGCGCGCTCGCCCTTATATTTCCCGGGTAACGATCGCGAACGAAAAATTTTCCCCGACATTTATTCCCCGACGTCGCTGAGTCACGATAATGCGTATTTTATGAAGATGCACTTTCGCAATATAACTCTGAATATAGTATCGCAGATACGAGAAAACGAGAAAAAAAAAGAAAGTCCCACTGCGTTGTACGCATGAGATATTGAAACTATGAGCGAAGCATTGTAGTTGCGACAGTTATACGCGCCCCCGGGCCATTTGAACGCCGCTATCAATTCTTTTTTCGTGATTGATAAGTTTCCCACTCACACTTAGCGCGATTGATTGACACTGCCGCGCAAAAACCAATCTGTCCGTTAATTGCAAATCAAAGGCGAATGGCTGGCCGAGAAAGCTCTTTTTTACAAGCGTGGTATTTAGCCCTAACTGTGAGCAGTAGTTTTGAGGTCGAAGTGTGCGATAAAACTGTCACGATGAGGCTGGCGGAGAATTCAAATTTTGCTTATTCCCGTAAATTTAAACCCTCTAAAGAGAAACTTTACGTTCTTATAAGTAAAAAATATCTATATTTAAAAGATTGCATTCGCAGATATTTATATAACACTTTTCGTATCGTCTATTCCAGTCAGTATAAACGAAAACAGAAAACTGAATCGTTTAAAAAAAAAAATAATAGAGAAGTCGCACAAAGGAAAAGAGAGTTAATAGCTTAAAGCGCGAAAACGTTATCGCGGCGGTGGTCTTTTTCCACGTCGGCGGGTGGCGGCGCGCCCGAGAAAGTTCATTCGATAGAAGCATCAGCGCACGGTGCGCCTCTCTACCGGCGCACAAAAGCGCATCGCGCGCGACGGCAATCCGCTGAGTAGTTCCCGCCTGCGAGCTACCCGCTTATGCCGACTCAAATGCCGGCGCGCCTCGCTAAATATACGCGGCGACGGAGCCCCGCGAGCTCCTCCCGTTGCGAGAAAAATCGCTCGCCGACAGCCAGAAAAAAGGGAGAATAGGTAAGAAAAGCGAATTTCTCATACCACTGTAACTTCCTTTTCACGATTGCTGCCGAAATTAAAGCTTTCTATTAAGGGATTTAGTCGAGGCAAGACGCTGATTTCTGTATCACTGTTTCTTCGCTCACTTCCCGCGACTTTACTCGGCGAGACTTTGTTTCACGATTGATTAAATTTAGAGAATGATTGTTCTCAAAAATGTCACTATTTATTTACCTGTCTCCATGTTTTTTTATTATTGTTGGATAAATACAGGTTTATTAGCTCTGAAGCTGCGAAAGTTATGTAAATGAATAAAGAAATGGTGCGAGAGGAAGTTTTAAATTGAAAGAAAATGTTACATTTAAAAAGTTTAATTAAAAAGTGCATTAAACAGAGAAACGAAATGAGAAAAAATTATACTCCAAAGTGCAAAATATTTGAAGTGCTCTTTAATATACTTTTGAAGATTACACAAATTAACAAATTGAAAAATATTCAAATTAAGTAAAATCATAAATTTAATCATTCACGCAGAAATTTTGTATTGGAAATTATATTAATGAAACACTCAAATTTACATTATCTAAAAAATAAATAAAATGTTTCTACTAAGATTACACTAAAATTTACTACATCAATGAAAAATTTTGATTATTATGTATATTCCAAAATGAGCAACTTCGTCGGTAATTAGGAGCAATACAACGCAGTAAGTAAAATGCCTGGTAGAAAAAAAAAAATTGAGCCGTGGAGACGAAGAAAAAAGTGACCGCCGTCGGCGGAAGAGAAGAGAAATGAAGCCGGCGGAGGGACAGGAGGCGCCGATGATAATGGACGCGGCCTTTCGCTCGCTCTCCTGCATCTCTTATGGTGGTCGCTAAGAATTTGCAGACGCGAAACGTATACATTTGGAATCTTCCGGTAATCTTACCCCCCGTCTGACCGACAAATACCTCGCATCGCTCTTACCGCGCCACCCTCGCCGACAAAATGAAAAAGTCGCAAGCTCGCGCTGTCCCAATCCCACCCCCCACCCCCACGCCCGATGAAATAAATAACGTAAATACCCATTTACTTTTTTGCCGACTCGGAACCTCTCCGCTCGCCTGGGGACTTATTTCTTTAATATATCAATTTTTACCACCGAGCGTGCGCGCCTTTCTCTGGACCTTTACATCATTTTTGTCAAAATTATATGCTTATGCTTGGTGTATATTCAAAATGTGGGACAAAGCTTTATGAAGCGATTACTCAAATTTAATTTGTTAATATAACATTCTTGTTTAAATCTAATCTTGCGTAACTATAATCCTACAACAATTCCTGCTTGTATTGAAAAATTAGGTATTTCCTATATATAATATATACAGCGTCCTATAACTAATAGCTGACACTTACCGCCCATTAAAATTTAATTTCACCACTCGTAATACTTAAAATGTTAGCATTAAAATAAAATTGTTAACAAAAAATGTATTATATACTAGTCGCCATTTATTTAAAATCTAAACACTCGTTTTGAATCTTCTCCCTCTTACTCTATAATAAAATCAATAGACTTTCTAAAATGTAAAGCGGACTCGAAGCGCATAAGAAGAAAGCGCATACACGGCGTACGCGTACTTCCCCTTACTCAGCACCTGAAATACTTATTTCGACGCTGTATGCGTGTACGTGGAAGAGTCTTCCTTTTCTTCGCTTTTCACCTCCCACCCAGCTTCACCCGTTCCCTCCCGAAACCGCCCACACAGCTACTCGCACGGCGAACCGTTTCTCCGGTGTAAACGTCGAGGCCGAAAATTTCGTGGTTCTCCCCTGCCTCCCTTTCTTTCCTCGCCCCCCTCCGTTCCTTTCCCTTGGCCGCCACCTACCCCTATACGTACGAATATATGCAAATTTTCGAATGTGGAGCGAAAGAATAAAAGCGGCGGGGTCTTAACGAGGTCGTTATAACGCGCCGGAGGAAATTACGCGGATCCTATTGTTTATATGCTCACGTGAACATTGTAATTATCATTTAGCACGCGGGCCATCTCCATAAAAAATTATGCGAGTAGATTGTGACTGAAATCGTTTATGCCGCGGTTATGCATTACATTAATTGCCGCCCGTTAATTGCCCGTCGTTTTTGTCTCGATAATAATGCTAATGTCCGCCGAAATGAAATCCGACGGAATTCACGACAATAAGCCGTTCCTCCCCGACTCTCGCCCCTATTTTTTTTTTTTTTTTAATTCGAAAAAATACGTTTTAACGAATGTCCAGTAGCTCGGGTGATTTTATAAATTGAGAGAAAAAAGAGAGGAGTGCAGAGCGAGACAGCGATCGAGCGAACTTGTGATTACATGAATAATATATTTTTTAATGAAATGCGCTCATCAATGCCTGTGAATATCAGTATTATGCATAATCAATGGGGGGGACGTCAATTTAAAATAAACCGGCCGCGCGCGATTGTCATTCAAGCTCCTCCCGTTATGCTAGAAATTCCAGTAAATAGCGCAGCGAGGCATTTCTTCTTTGTTTTATAGTAAATTGATGAAGCAGGAGACATTCGCAGAAATTTCAATGTATCCCACGGACTTCCACGGCAAACTGTCAATATTACAGCCGTGCGCCAGCGAGTTTTGCGTGGATAATGTGAAACGGTGACGTGCATACGATTAAAGTTAAATTAGTAATAAATAATTATGAGATTTTGACGGAACTAATAAACAGATGCACCTGTGAAATAGAGATAAGTACGAGCTACGTCGGTAAAATTAATAACGTCGTGCAATATTGAATTTGCAGAAATAATATAGAATACCAGTTTCACAAATTCATCTCCCTTATTTTGCTATTAATAAGTTGCTTTATTTAATTATTTATAAACAAACTAGTCTGTGCGATTACGGTTTTAATATATAACAATTGCTAAAAATTCTATTTGATTAAGCAGTAGCAGGCACTATAATTGAATTATTCCGGTACTCTAATTTACATATATTTAGCACATTTTGTAAAACCGATTATCTATTCTTTAAGTGTCTTCATATCTAATGTACATACTTTTAAACGAATTATTTAAATTCTTTTTAATTTTCATACTTCCAAGAAATTAACGAAATTATTTATATATTCAAAATAAATATGATTTATAGATATCTTGTTTCGCAAATTTCTTAAATTTTCCACAAATATTCCTTAAAAATGTTAAGTTATAGTTACATTGACCATTGTTGTAATAGGTACGTTTAATTAGGTAAAAAACTAATCACTATATTTCACAGTAGATAAAGTAGGTAGCTCACGGTATGTTATCACTTGCAGAAAAAATTATACATTCGCAGCTGCAAATTCAAAGAACTTTCTTATCGCTGATCGTTAATTAATATTTATTTTATCTGCAGAAAATAATGTCACGATGGAATAAATATAAAACAATTACTGAAAAAAATTTTAATAATCCAATAAAATTTAAATAAATAAGCTTTACAAATTCATTTTATCCTAGTGAAAATAAATTTCGGTGCTACTATATCTAATTAGTATTACTAAAAGCTAAAAAATCCCGACATTGTTATGATGCGCGCCTGCACCCCTGCAGCCGGCCGAGCTGCGATTGCTCCGAAATACAGCTTGTATTTTTATATGATTATTATCAATTTTTATACTGTACGTATTGTTCAATTTTTTAATTAAACGTGCTTACTGCATTTTTTTAACTTTATTTTAGGAAATTGACGGTTTTTATCAAGGTAACATAAATAAAGCTACAGTGTTACAAAACTACATTGACACAGTGTATTTTATTTTAACAAAATTAATGCATTGTTGAATGTACATAGGCAAGTATAGATAACAGAAATTGAAATATCAACTCAACTGTCAATCACTTAGTGATAACAAGGCATGTGTTTGAACTTTGAATAGCGCGGTATCGGAGGCCCTGAAGACCTAGTAGTACCTTAGCCAAACTGATTAAACACGCGACCACGCCTGGAGAGAACCAATGTGCGTGCGCGAGAAAATAACATATTCGACGTATTTAGCGTCTATATTCTTTAGTGATATGCAACTTAGTGGTTTAAGATGCTAGGTTATAATATCGTCATAAACAGATATTTATTATTCAGTTAAGTTTATTAGTTATGTAGAATGTAAAGTGACCAATTGAACTTCTTGCCATATTTTTTTTATTTATATTTACAAAGTAAAGAGATGTATATTTGTTGAGACTTATTTGTTAAATTTTAGTAATTCGGATATTTTGTATACTTAGTTTATTGATAAGAAAACTTTTTATTCAACAAAATCATGACACAGCTGATTTAGTAATATCTTCATGACATTTAAATAATTCCAATCACAATTGCTTTCAACTCTTATAAAGCAGCTGTTCTCAAGTCAAGTGGATGTACAGTTATTTTTCCAAAACAGTATATTAAATGAATATTGCCAAAATGAACATTGCTGTGGTATCTGAATACTTAGATAGTTACGAAGGCCGTGATAAGTTCCTGAGAATGCTTTCATATGCAGCCAAACTAGCATCAGGATTTTCATCATCCGATGACACCGCCAATAAGTTTAAAGTTTTTGGAAGTAAAATGAGTGGGGCTAGAGTTATTTTAAGACTTTTAGATGATATTCCGAACCTTCATCATGCTATAACTTACGGATGGGGCCAGAATGTAAATATTTTTTTAATATGTACTTTTGATGTTACTTAGAAACAATAATACAATTAAAATATTAACTATTTTCTCAACAGGAACCAGATTGGTTTATTCGAACCATTGAACTAATTAAAATCGCAGTGGATCTATTTTATGGACCTGTAGAACACATTTGCTGGGCTGGAGAAAATAAACTTATTCCTATAAATATAGAAAAATGGGGTAATGCTACTGTCTGGTTTTGGATAGGTTCTTTATACCTTTCTTTATTAAAGTGAGTAAAAATAATTTTATGAAATAACCATAAGCAATAATTACTTATACTAACACATCTTTATCAATAAACTGAAAATTTAAACTAGTCTTAAAAAAATGTAAAATAGGATGCGATTATCAGCTGCTATTATTTTTCAGAACTCTAAGAAAATATAAATTTCTTAAGAAACAAGAAATTGGATACAATAAAATTGGTTTAGATCCAAGGTAAGAATTAAAATTCTTTCTGTAACAATTTTTAATATTTAAATATAATATAATTTATCTCTTTATATTTTAGATTCAATAAAGCAATGTTATTAAAACAACAGAATAATGAACTTCTTATTTGCTTGCGATTGATATTGGATTTGAGTTATGCAGTGAGTTACCTACCATTGGGTACACTGTGGGGAGGAAAATTGACAGCTTGGCAAGTTGGAGCACTTGGTACAATTTCATCATTCATTGGTTTATATCAAGCACTTTCAAAAAAAATGGCCCAGAAAAATAGTTGATTTATATGATGCAATAATTGGAACAGTATGAAAAAAGTATGGTTGTGGGATGGTATTTGTAATGTAACGAGAAACAATTGTTTAAGTATTACTATAGCTATATTTGTTATTATTGTAAAGATATAAAATTGTTTATAATAAAATTAAGTGGGAAAACATGTTTTAGAAAAGATGAAATGTCTTTAAATTTTTATTTATTGATCTCATTCTACAAAGTCAACGTTAACAAAGATAAAGCTAAGGGCATAGCAATTCTTAAAGTATTTATGAATACATGCAATTATTTAAGCTATTTAAAAACCTTTTTTCTTACATGGAATAAAACAAATGAAGAAATTGGAGGCACTTCCATTTTTAACTTAAAACATAATATCTCTTCGAGATTCGGTAAGATCATGAAAAGCTTATCGACGCAAAATGCTTTACAGTCTTATTTATCAGATTAAATCACTTTATCGAGTATGCATGTACGTATATAAGATTAGTAAATTGCTTAAATCTTTTGGACTTAAAAATAATTTCTTATGCATTCATTGCAATAAAATTCTATGGAGATCACGTTAAAAGGCACGACTGATTAAAAGTGAGTAAATAAGACTTTGGGATAAAATATAATCATTAAAATTTTTCGTACAAGGATTTTGCGAACGCAACTGCTCTGCATCACCTTGCGACAATTGTTTGAGGCTAAGAACCACTACTTTTAAGTACTTAATTGTAAATTTTTTCCTTAAATTCTATTATGAAAAGCTTCACAAGCTTCATTTAGAACTCGTTGATGGCAAATATTCCGCCCTATCAGTAAATATTTTTTTGACGTGCCATTAAAATGTTTAAACAGTAATACAACAATATTGTTTCAACAATGATTTAATGCTCGGAATAGATAAAATTCGCCTAGTAGTAAGTACTAAGATTTTGATTAAAGTTAACACCATATCATTGGCATAGCAGATAGGAAGAAAAGGAGAGAGAGAAAGGTATTTAAAAATTTATGAAAAAAAAAAAAAGAAATAAAGAAGCTTTATGCAAAAATCTAAATTGTTTAATCCAATTTAACAGAATATTATAAAAAAAAACGAAACATTAGAGACAGCGCGGTGGAAATCAGTATTTTAAATAAACGCAACACGCAAATTGCAAGAGTAATAAATTTTAATAACAAAAAAAAATTAAAAAAAATCAAAAGTTCTACAATCAGAATCGTAGCCCGTATATAACTCCATTTTTCGTCATTGTTTAAATGGCCAAGTGAATAAGAGGGCTCCCACGAAAGTGGCAAAAACCTATTTCCACTGCTATTATAATAAACGCACAAAAATCCACTACCAGTAAACGAGTCGTTTCTTCACTGGTAGATAACATTATTATAATAATTATAATCAAATTACATCAATGACTGACTGGGTTCACTCGTCAATAGGGCCTCCGACTCGCGCCTACGACGACCGAAATAATAACAATAATTATTTTTCTCATCTTAAATATATCAATTAAAATAATGTTTTCCCCAAGCCAGTGCTCTTGATAAAGATATACCAACAAATAAAAAATATTCATCTCTGCTCGTAATAGGAACATAAAGTAATTACGCTCTAGATTAATCCAAGAACAGTTTGTTTCAAACAAACGCACAATTCACTCGCGACATTAACAAAATCGCGAAATTAAACTCTACTCAATTGCGAGCCATAAAATCCTTAACGCGCCATCACTCTCAGTTTTACTAATAAACGTTCAGTTTCGGTTCCTCCGTCGTCTACAGTCAAAGGAAAATAGACGTATGTCGATCGATCGGCGTCGAGGGAACGTCGAGTAAACGATGTCAGCTGAACAACCGCATACGAAATTATAACAGATGGGAAGATCGACGCATCATTGCACTCGGAGTCAGTCCGATTACCTGATTCTTCAATCCACGCGACATAGGCTTATGCCAGAATTTGGAATCATTGTTGTGTACCCACTGCCAGCAGGTGTGACAATAGTACTTAAAGCATGTCTGAAAAATATCCATGTATTTTAAAAATTTTTTAAATAATTTTAATTTCATAAATTATTCACATAATTTTACGATTAAAAAAATAATGTAAGGCAGTAAAGATTAAATAACAAACAAGAATTTTATAAACTTCAAACATTACCGATTCCCGACAGAAGTACGGCCCTTGTTGGACATAGCAACTTGAACAGGGAGCATCTTCAATGTAGGGGTCAATTTGTACTTTTTTTGCAAACTTCGTTGTCTTAATTTCAACAAATGCTGCGTTAATAGCTTTATTAAAAGACTGTTTATTCCAAAACGTCACTCTAGCAGATCCAATAGGATATTTATGCTTATCTGTATCAATTCCTACAAAATTATTTCAATTAATATAAGTAATTAAAATACAACCTTAAACGAGTACTTATTAGTATATTATATATATTATATATTGCATAAAGTGACTGAGTGGTACCTGCATAAATAACATTGTCGAAAAGATCGTTCATAACTTTAGCTAATCCACTAGCTGTTATCATACCATGTAACGCTCCAACGAACACGGTTTTCTCTGGATCTAATTTTTGTGATGATGACTTTACATAATTACTGTCATTAAGTGCCCAAGGAATCACTTGAACCTAACATTTTTTACACAATTTAATTAAAAGTTTACATAAAAATTTTATTTTATTTTTATTTTTTTATATTTACTTGTTTTCCCTTCATTCTTTTTGATGAAATTTTGTAGTAATAACTTCCACCATTAGAAAAATCATGAGTACAACATGACAAAAGTGATTTAACCTGTTGTAAATATTTCGGATAAATAAATTAATGCATATATAGTGAATAATTTTATATCAAAATAAAATGTTACCTGCTTTTCCGACTCAAATATAATATATACGTATCCTTTTGGTTGATTTGTTTCATGATCTTTACCTGGCCATTCTATTTTAATTTGGCCAAACTGTTTAAAAGTGGAAATTAAATTCGATTCCGTGATATCCCATGGAACACCACCAAAAAATACTTTTGTTGAAAATCCAACAGGTTTCTGAGTTCTTTGAGGTAAAGTTCCACTCCAAGTATGGTTAGCATAAGATGAAGCTGTGAAGTTAAAATTTATTTAGTTTGTGCACATTTAAAAAACATATTTTATAGAAATTGTTAATTTACCAGCAGCATTTCGATGGCAACGTACAGCTTTATCTAAAGCCCAATGAGATGGATATACCTGATTTGGCAATGGCGATGTCGAACATTCAGGACTTTCCAAATAATAGTTCTTTTTTGAAGAGCATTTAACATTATTATTGTTATTATTGAATGAAGCACTACTGTTATGTTGCTGACTATGGCTGTGACGTGAGTTACTATGATTGTGATGATGAAAACTATGCGTTGGAGTCGGTGGTTGTTGCTGATGATGGTGCGGAGTATTATGGAGAGCCTTTTTTACTCTTTGAAGATCTGCCACAGAGGGCCTTACATTTTGGAAATACTTTTCAGCCTCTAACAATGAATTAGGATTCGGAACAAAACAGCGATGTTGTCCTGAATTCAATGACAAATAATTCTAAAAAGATAAAAATAAAAACTGTTATTTAACATGGAATTTCGATATATTAGAACTTGAAATAAAAAAAAGTACCATAATGTCAGATAAAGGTCCATCAATACTGTTCACGCTGTTTTCCGAATCAGCAGGCGAATCAGATCTTGATCCATTGCAACCAAAGACATGAGGTGAATGCTCGACAGATGGACTTCCACAGTCACTGCAATTACGATGTTACGATGTAAAATATAATTTATACACTACTTTCTTTTAAAAATAAAAAAAGTACCTGTAAGGAGGCGATCCTCGAATGGCTCTTCCATAACACGGTGATCGGACTGACGGTGGTGAGAACTGTTTATTGTAACCACTTGTTACAGATGAAGCTGAGGTGTATGGGCTGCTGTTTACACTTGAGTACGAGTATGGATTGGAGTATAAACTTCCAGGTGTACTAGGACTTGCCGGTGTGGTAACAGAAATCGGTGAACTTGGCACCTCCATGTTATTTGAGTTTGAATAATAACAATTGTTGCCGTTACCGTCGTTTTGCTAAAAAGACAAAATTAACAACATTAAAAAGTAGCTCTAGTGCGAAACAATTTATATAGATTATTTTAAATTCATATTAACCTCTAATATATTTGAGTTACAGTAATACCCATTAGAATTTTCTCGCTGCTGCTGCTAACAAATAAATTTCTTTTAGTATTCTCGTAATTATATGAAAAGGATTCATTATAAAAACTAATTTGTTAAAAAATACCGATTATCATAATATTTAAAATATTTTTAAATTAGTGATTCCAATTTATTATTTTAAACGAAAATGAAATCTTTCTAGTGCAAAAATCTTTTTTCGCACGAAAAAGAGAAAGTGAAGATCCACCGGTAAGAAGACACAATGGCGGAAAAACCTATGACAAAAAATACATAGAAAAGAATGAAGAGAAAGGGGAATCGTTGCATTGTTTCGAATTAGCTCCCAGACACCGTTTTTTGGAGCTGCTCCAAAATAATATCGCAGAAAGGCTTGCGAGAAGAATGAGAGAAAAAACGGAAAGGATAGACAAGCGAAAAGCTTGGGGAAAAAACGAAAAAAGGGTGAATAGCTCACGGGTTTTCTGCTCCTCGAACACACTCGAATATCTTTCATTATTTAGAAATAAGGTTGAAAAAAAAATATTTACAAAAGTCAGAGAAACATAAATGAAAGCAATTAGCGTTAAAAAAATTCACAGGAATTTATAAATAATATAAAGAAAAGTACTGGCACTCGGAAGCTTCATAAAACGTCAGAGAAAATCGTTTACTGCCAAACAATTTATCATCCGTGCAGCCATCGAGACCCTCGAAGATCAGGACGCGCGAATCTCAAGTGCGCAGTAAGGGGAGTTTTCCCGCGAATCGCGCAAGGACGCGTCTCTCGCGTACGGAAAAAAATGTTGGCCGGCGGCATTTGGCTCCTCCTGGGATTCGGGTCGTCTCTTTAAAACACACAGTCGCGCGATTTATAATGAAATATGCGCGCTTGCCGAGGATGCTCGCGAGCCTAATGTCCTCCTCGGAGGCTCTTTATCGCCCTCGTTGCTCTCGGAGACGGTGGGAAAGAAGCGCGCCAAAAGCACAAAAGTCGCCGGTAGCCATGGACTATTGTGTCCCCGAGACGAGGGGCGCTTTTATGAGCGGCCAATCAATCAAGCCGATGTTCCTTCAGCGCGTCCTTATATGCTCCAAAAGCAGAGCGCGACAATTTTCACGAATGCTTACTTTGGACTTGTCAGTGTAGTGTCAGATCCCGATGGGAATTCATTTTATCGACTTTTTTTTAAAAGTAATTTGATTTTCTCTACTCTGAAGTTTTTATTTCTAAAAAATAATAATAAAATGATCCATTAAAGTGTTTTTTTTAATTTCCTACGTGTATTAGTGATTAATGTAATAGAATAATTAAACTTGATTAAAATTTTTCCAATTTCAACTAGTTATCGAAAATTTGATTGCTGCAGATCGGATTACTTTCGTTTACAGTGCAAGCGTCTAGAGCAGCTGCTCGTATCAAACGATCTCTTTCACCGGCTTTTATACAGAATATTTTGTTAAAAATAAATTGTTTGTCATCTTTATTGCAAATAATTAAAATAAGCGTTTTTTGTGAAATATAGACAAGAAAATATTGGAGGGTCTCCAAAGGATATGATCATTGTGCCGGTTATTGCATAGCCAGTTTTGAGGCGATTCAAGACGACAACTGCGGAAATAGGCGCAGAAGTATTGTAAGCAAGACACATAGAAGAAAAGGTCGTAACTTCTGCGTTTGACGCTTTTATATCGTTGCAACGTTGCTCGCAATATTTTACTAGCCAACAAGGAGAGTACAGTTTTTTTGTCAAAATATACGAATAAACAGATCCAACGTAAGCGCACACCATAACAGGTGTTCTTTCGGTGTAGAAAAAAAATTAAATTATTATGACAATATTATATCTTTAAAAATTTACAGCTTCCGGGATTTGTAACAATTTTTGTAGCAAACACGGAAAGAATATAAAGAAGTAATTAAATTGGTTAAATTATGGATTATTTTAAAATAATTAAATTTTTTAAATTTAATTGAATTACTAAAGAATTAAACGTTGAGCTATAAGATAATTGATAATTTGATTTTATTATATTGCCAAAGACTTTTAACATTTTATAATTGTATTTATCATACTGATGAAAGAATAGTGTTCTTAAGTGGAAAAAGACGGACTGTGGTCAGACTGCGCTGCATAAAACACTTAAATTTATTTTAAATTTATGAAGTATCATACTCTTAAAAAAATTAAAAGTTTGTTAACCAATCATTTCTTATACCTGAAGGAGATTCCGATATGCAGGTGCGTCAAAATTAGTGTGTCCATTTTCTTCCTTCTGTCCAGCACCCATCAACGATCCACGAGGTAATCCAAGTCCAAATAGGTCAGAAATCGACATGTCTGTTACATAAAATAAAAAAATATAATTATATTTTGAAATGCAGAACTATGAAAAAAATTACCCGCGCTTCGAGAATATCAAAATTAACCGAACAACTTCCAACTTAACAGAGTAACATTTTATTGAACAAATTATTCTTTCTTTGATGCTACAAAAAGATTGCTTTTTCAAGTAATCATTAAAAATAAATATCTTAATACACGAAAGTTTTTGCTCTGCTGCCCTACGAAATTGCATGAATTATTTAAGCCAATGAACTTATTTTAGAGGCAGAAAAATAACCGAACATTGTGTACGGAGATTCATCGATTTCGACTTGCGGGTCACGAACAACTCTTCACAAATGCTATTAACAAATAGACAATCGGAATTACGATTTTCTAGATTTGTAAGAAATGTCAAAAATTTTATTATTCCAATAAAATTAAATAATTTTAAGTTTTGCATTCAAATTTAAGATAATTTTAAATATCAAAATATTATTAAATAAATAGATAATTTAACAATAAATTACCATGAATAAATAAGTGTAGCAGAACAATTTATAATTCATAAGTAATATTCTAAGCAATCTATTTTATTTTGTTATATAAAATATTATTTACTAACGATGCGATCTCGACGAACCAATAAAATACTGTTTATTTAATTTAACAGTGCCGACGTTTCGATGTTGTAGGGAA
>JAXIUT010000037.1:8798685-8821983 GCA_035586675.1 Eurytoma californica | reverse complement strand
ATGTTTGTCTACCTCGGCTTCGCCTCGGTCGACAATTACATGTGATCTGAGACATTTCTTATTATACAGGGCTAGGTGCGTAATATACTATTTGTTTTGCCTAGCGAGGTCGAAATGCGCACCTCGCGATTGAGCGCCGCGGGGGCGAAAATGGGCACTTTCGGCCTGCTAGACAAAAAAATTTTAATTTTTTACAAAAAAAACTTACTCTAAATTATAAAAAGCAATAACACCGATTTCATGAATAACAAAAGGATCATCAGGTGCAATACTTTGAGCTTGTTCGAAAAATTTATCAGCCAATTTCAAATTGTTTGTCAGACCACATTCAAGGCCGATGTACAGTAAGGGTAGGTGACAGCTTTTCATTGATTGTGAAGCTTTGAAATAAGCAGCCATTGCTTGGTCATGTTCATTTTCAACAGCAAATGAATGACCATACGCTAACCATGCTGGACCAAAAAGCCGATCTAAAGATGTAGCTTTTGCCAAATACCTTCTTGCTGGATCACTTTTTCCTAAAAAAATTAAAAATGTATGTATGCTATCATTACAATATTTTTATCAAATTTCTCACCTATACTGTAATAATAGCAGCCTACAGCAAACCATGACAATGCCAGGTCTGGATACAAATCCACTAATTTGTGTGCCAAATAAAATAAGGCTAAAATAAAAAATTTCAATTAAATACCAAATTAACTTATTTATTGAAGTAATGAAATAAATACCATTAGTTTTTTTCAGTTCAACTAAACATGCTATGTGTATTGGTAAGCAACCAGTGTGATAAGGGTCACTTTTTAATATCCTAAAAAATTTATTATATATAAATAATTATTATAAAGTATGATTCCAAAGTTTTAAAATATAATGTGGTAACAAACTTTTCTGTCAGTGAGAAACACTGATGGTAATCACAGTTATAGTACAGTCTTTCGGCTTCTGCAACTTGCATGTCTAAATTGTACTTCAATTGATAATTTACAACAGCTCCACAAGTCACAAGAACATTGTATTCCGATGGAGCATGGTACTTTTTAAGTTTGCTTTCATAAAGCAGTTTTAACAATTCCGTATCAGCCTCTTTACATTGCTCAGCAAATGGTAGAGATTCCAACAATTCTTTTTCTAAAATTTGTATAAATAAATAAACTTTAATAAGTATATAATTATCACAAATTAATTTGCAATAAACCATTTACCTTCTGTAGCTGTAAGCATCTGATTCTGAACTAGAGCTTCAAAAGCTTGGTAAGAATAGACATCATAATGCAGTGCCTGTTTATAGCACTCTGTTGCTACTGTACGATTATCCATAGCTTCATAAACTCTTCCTTTTACATACAATAGTGCACTTTGTAACTAAAAAATAAAAAATACATTAGTTTTTATTTAATCGTTAAAAAAAGGTTCTTGTAATACATTATTTTATTAAATTATTTTACATTTTTAGGAGCATCATGTAATAAAATTGAAGATTCAAAACCAGTAGTTGATTCATTCATATTTGCCAATGTTTCAAATTCATTAATAACTTGTATTGCATCTGTAAATTCTTTGGCTTCCAGAAGACATCGTACTACCAAATAGTGACACATAACATCTTTCTAAAATCAAATAAACAATCTTTAAGTATTTACTAAATCTAAAATGAAGGTTTTATATAAAACGTAATTTATTCTTTGATTAAGCACCTTCTCAAGACCTCGACTTCGTATTACATGTGCAGCCCGATGATATTGTTTCATTAAGTACATACACTGTGCTAAAACGCACACATCCTTTAAATTTTCATCACTCAAGGAAAGCACTTTATCTGCCCAAAATAAAGCTGCGCCATATAAATGCTAAATTGGAAGTAATCATCATGTAATATTACTCTGAAGTTATTAAATAAAAAAATATAAAGACAATTATTGTTTACCAAATCAATATAATTTTTTACTAGTTTCCTGTAAGCATCTAAATCGATAGTTTTGGTCTCTGAAGTACCACTCATCCTTTCGCAATCTGCATTAGTTTCTTCACTTGACATCTTTAACTTTTTAATTAAATAAAATAAAACATTTAAAGTATAGCTATTTAATACACTAATAAAAATATTTAGGTTAGATAGTTCCTTGACATTATGAAATTGCTACAGTACAATTTATTATTTGTCATTACTGCGGTGTGACATAAATAAATGAATAAAAAATCATTAGATTTATTAAACAAAAAATATATTTTATTAACCTTTAAATTCAAAGTATTTTTATTTTTATTGAACTGGCTCCAAAATCATGTTTCTTATGTACAGTGCAGATATATATGAATGAATTCAAATCTTCACTACTCGATCGGTAAAATTATGTATACATGGGTAAAACAGTTTCACTTTATGAATATTATATAGTAAAATAATATAGTAGAAACACTCGTGGATCTTTTTTATTTTTTTTATTTTCATATATAAGTAATCACATTCTTTTTTAAATAAAAAATTATACATTTGTAAATCAAAACATGATTTATTTCACTGAATAAAATAAATATTTTTCAATAGCAAATTAATGGACTTTATTATTTATTTATGATGATGAGCAAAATAACTACTTAAAACGTAACCATCAACTCTGCCACATAACAAAAAGAAGAGAGAAAACAATGGTATGTTACAATATACAACGGTAGCGATTGAAAACTCTATCGCGGCATTTTACTCGGTTGAAAAATCTTCAATAAATGCTTCTTTTTTCAAACATAAGAATGTACAACATTAAATTTTTCATCTTCATTGTTGAGTCCTTTTTCATTTCTTCATTTTATGTACTTTTCAAATGTTCACACAAACTATCAATCTTGTTTTAAATATATTAATTTTTGTAAATAAATATTTCATCTGCAAATTGGTCAAATCAACCTTAAATTTTAAACTAATCGTTATTTCAAAATCAAGTCACATATGTAGTCTCATAACTTTTTTCAGCACCAATTTGTTAATGCAACAAGGCAATATGCAGATATACTTTTATACTGAATTTCAATTCCTTGATTATGTTGTTGTAAAATTAAAACTTGCACACTTAACTAAATTTAGTTTCTTCTTTACTCCACGTTTCGAATGCTGTCTTGATCAGGGAACAGGTGACCAAACAAGGAAACTGTGAATATTGCTGTCAGTCCAAACAATCCCACCGTGGTTGTAACGGTAAACAATTGGGCATAATGATATCTAAAATACCAGGCAAGGCCTAAAATGAGAGTCACAATACTGACCAATAGCCTGCTGAGGTCCCATTCAGTTTGTACCGAGCCAAGTCCTGCTCCCGCTGGCATATTTTGAAAGGTTGGAGGATTGAAGTACAAACGTGAGGAACTATCCAAAGAATTTGATGCAACTGGAGCTGGACGTGGCTGCTGATGAATTAAACAATGAACAACGCAATTGTTAAAAAATCCACATTGCTCCAATGTAACACTGTCAGGCTGAAGAATTTGACCATTAAAAACTAGTCTTACTAGTTTTCTTGATTCAAGTTCCAATTGAAAATGTCTCCTATAAAATAGTACATGCAATTATTATAATTTAATAAAAAAAATTCATTAAAATAGTTTAAAATAAATAGCAAGAGTTGTTAGAACTTAAAATAATTAATCTTCAATATGTTTTACTATACCTTTTGAAATCGCCAAGCATTTCTTTGAGACTACCAGTAACTAACTTTTGATCATCATTTATAAATTTCAGTTTAATGCAAATCTTATGTTCACTACTGTCAGACACATCAGTTTCGCTTGTTTGCTCTGATTCTGATGAGGTTGTCGTCGTTGTTGTTGTTTCAGTATTTTCCGTAGTCTTTTCCACCTTAGTTTCTTGCTCCAACAATGTTGTTTCTTCATTATTGAACGAATCCATAGCTTGTATAAGAACTTCTTCATTTGTTGCTGCTGGAGTCTCAGCAGATTCTGTAGAAACTTGACTTGTTGCTAGATAAAAATTTCCATTAAACAACAAGACTTGACAGTTTTTTCCTTGAATAAATTAATTTAAATTACTCACCAGGAAGAGGAGATTCTGGACAACTAGCTTCTATTTCACTACTACTACCCGAATTGGACTGCCTTGTTTCATTTTCAGAGCTCTCTGTACTCCGCTGCTGCTGAACCAATGCTAACGCTTGATTAGCTCGCAATGCAGCTATACGTGTGCGAGTACGGTGCTGTAAAATCAGCACTGTGCGTATCAAAGGTTGATCGGCGATATTTGTTGAACACCATGCTATCCATCCAACCAGCAATACTCCAACCACAATAAAGAAGTCTAGTACTTCATCACCAATGCCTTGTATCAGTGTCATTTTTGCGTCGTCTATAAAAGCCTAAAATGGACAAGTAAAAGTTAGTGTTGCCAGATTCTACCAGATTTCTAATAATGTTAAAAATTGCGTATGTAAATCGAGACGAGTGACTTTTTGCAATATATGTTGTGCTGAGGCTCACCTGACTCTAGTGTACAGTCCGAATGAACGTGCTCTGGCGCAACGTTATCTCCGTCACAAACGATGAAAAATATAATTGTTGAAAAACATTTGGACGAAAGACGTCGTTTTTTGACAGATGACCTGTTTTTATATGGAGCTAACTAACAAAATGCCTTCCGTGAGCTCCGTGGCCTTGTTTACTGATTAGTGATTATCACTGGTTACTGGCAATATTTTATAGTCGTCAACACTGGAGACTAGGGAATTTTTTCACTATCCGAGTTTCTTAAGGTTAGGTTGCGTCCTGTTTGATTATAACTGTAACTGTATATATTTTGCTACATTTCGTGTGTTGTGCGCATACACGGTATATATACTCCTCAATATAGCATCCTTTATATATTTATGAATTGTGTAATTCAAATTTAGTTCTGATGTTCTTGCACAAGACTACTTTCTGTAAATTTAAATTTATAAATAATTTCATTTAAAAATGGCGGTACTAACAGCCGGAAAAATACCGCTTCCAATTTGACAACTGCTTGACTGCATAAATCACGCGAGTTATACAGTTACAATATTATTATTCTAGTCTACTTTATATTCCACGTACCCAACGAGTTCGAACAATGTTTACTTATATCACAGAATACAAATGTACAGTGTTATGTGATTCTGATGATTCATAAAGATATTTTATAAAATGTGACATTTTTAACATTTTATTACTGGAGGCAAAAATTTTTAATATAGATCGGCGTGTCAGAAGAACGAGTCCGCAGTTAAAAATAGATATGACGGTATAGAATTTAAGAAGAGATCAAACTAGTTTTATATGAATTTTAAATATGGAGACTCCAAAAACTCCAATGGATAATCTTCTCAACATGTTATCTAGCCTTAGTGCTGGACACGAAAAGGCTTTAAAACAAGGTATTTACAATGCAGTTGCTTTATTCCTGCTTTGTGTGGTTTGTACAGCAGGGTATGGTTTGTACATCGTTCTTCATCCTTTTGTGAAACCGCTGGTTTGGGCATTACTGTGCGGCTCAGTGCTATTTCCTATCAAGTCTTCTTTAACTGCGATTGTGCAATCGTGGTTTACAGCAACGGAAAACTCAAAGAAACCCTTTTTGTTCAGTTTATCAATAGTTCCACTAAGTATATTCGACAAGGTTTCTGAAACTATTGGTTCATTTTCTCAAAGTTACCTCAGGTATATTTTATGTGGAATAGCATCGATTTTTGGAGTGTTGTTGATCTACAACTATCTTCCAAATTTTGTATGCTGTTTGATTTGGAGAGTATTTATGATTTTCAATGCCATCATTGGATTTATCATAACAGCTTGTAATATTTATTCAGTAAGTTCAAAATTTATATTAGCATTTTAGCTTCTCTATATTAACAATTATAATTATATTTTTTTCTTTTACAGGTCAGTACTGCAGTTATAGGATATCTGTTACTTTTATACGTGTATTGGAATCCAACAAATAGTACTCATTTTCGATACTGTTCTTTTGCGATGTGGTTTATAATTAGTATGTATATATCAAATGCTATTGGTACATATCCAGTTTTAATCTTTTCTGGTCTTCAAATTTTATTCTTGATTGGGTTTGTATATGAAGTTGTGACAATATTTGAGAATCAGGAGTTAAATAATAAACACGCTTCATTAATGGATATAATCATGTGTGTACTGAATAATAATGATCCATCAGCAGTTAGTACCAATACTATTACTAATAATACTACTGGAATGCCAATTTTATTAGAAGATGAATCTCTGGTACTGGACAGTGACCAATCTAAAGTAATGGACAAGCAGGAAGAAAAATCTAAACTTTTATCTACTAAACCATTTCTTAAAGTAACTGGAAGATCAATGTCTATGGATTCAGATGTTGGCAGACCAGCACAAGATCACCTTAATAGAAGAGCAAAATCTGCCAGCAATATTATGTCAGGAAGAATGTCAATAGCAGATCGCTTATACATTTTAAAAAAAATACGTTCAGAATTCCGAATGACAGTAGATGTTGATGATGAAGAAGTTGATACTGATAAATACATGTATGGAGCAATGTATGCTTGTATGGGAATGGTTTTGTGGAATCACAAATGGATAGTAGCTATTTTAATTGTTCTGATTGCTTATTACTATTTGAAAAAAGTAAGCTCGTACTTTGAAATTGGAAATGTAATACTCAGTCAGTGCCAGAAACTTATTAATTCAATCAGTTTGTGGTGTGAACAAAGACATCAAGCTTTAATTCCAGTCAGTGTTAAAGGTCTTTACAAAGTCAGTATTATTGTTGATCAAAAAATGACTCAAATTCTAAAAGGTTCAGTTGATGCCGTAGCTACTACTGCAGTCATCTTAGGTCTTATAATTTTTGTTGTATGTGCATCAATTTTTATAACTATACAAGTAAGAAACTTTTTTATATTTTTTTAAAAAGTAAGAATAGTTTTAAAAGTTTGTTATTTATTGTACAGGTTTACAAAGAAGGAATGCATCTAGTTCAAGTGAGTGGAGAAATTTTAAATTCTACCTTGATGAATCATCCAGATATAGATTGGGTACCTGAACAGTGGGAAGAATCTGTTAATAGTATGTTAGATAATGCTTATACTTATGGAAGAACAGCTATTTCTGATGGTGTAAGAAAAAATAGTATATTACGCACCTAGGGAGTAAAAGTAAAGAATCTCCCAAATAGCATGTAAATTGCAAAGCCGAGGGTAATAAACATGCAATTTGACGCATTCTTTATTTACTCCCGAGGTGTGTATACTATTTTTTTGCCTAGCGAGGTCGAAATGCACACCTCGCGATTGAGCGCCTGTGGCGAACATGGGCGCTTTCGACTCGCTGGGCAAAAAAAATTATTGTGTAATATTAAAATGACAAACTAATTTTCATTTCTGATTATATTTAGATAAACAAGTTAGTTAAGGATTTGGAGCCAGGAAAAGCAGAACAGATGGAGAAAAAGGTTTTAGAACTTTGGGATAGACTGTATCAGGCTTGGATGATGTCAAATGAAAATCCTAGTATGATAGGGCCAAGTGTTGATTCAGATGTTGCTTACTCTGCTTGGGAAAGCTTGAAAGAAGGAATTGGAAAAACTCCTCTGCGTATGTTAAAAAATAATTCAAAATATTCTCTAATTTTCTTGCTTTTTTAATCTTTTTTTTTCTATATTTTAGAATTATTTAATATGACTAGTATTCAAAACTTTGCCAAAGAGAATGTCGGTATTCTTATGTCCGTTTTGGATTCAATTTGGAGTATAGTCAAAGGAAATATGTCTGTTGTTTTTAGTATAATAACGGAATTAATATATCTTGTTCTCATGAGTGGAACAGCCGTACTTAATTTTGTACTCAGTATGGTAAGATTCATAAGCAATTATTTTTTTTAAACTTTGAATTTCTTCTAATGCAATTGATTATTTTAGGTTGTGTTCTTTACTGCACTTTTTTACTTATTAAGTTCAAGTGGAAAAACTTACAAACCCATTGAATTGATTACTACTTTTAGTCCTATAAGCTGTCACAGGTAAATATTTTTTTGAATACATCAATCAATTTATAAGTTTTAATCAAATCATTATACTTTTATATAAAATCGTAAGCAGACCTGATGAAAAAGGGTATGTTGAAGTGATATTTAATTTTGTTATTTATATTGTAGTTAGATGTATTGGTGTATTCTAATTGCAGTATAAAATTAAGAAAATGTTTTAGTAATTAGTGAAATCTGTTAAAGGGGTATGGGACATATATAGTCGCTTTTATCAGTTATTTACCTGAAAAAAAAGAGTTTCAGATTAAAAATTATATTAAGATTATAAATGAATGGTGTATAACATTTTCTGCAAATTTTTACGCCAGCTATGGACAACAATTGAAGACTTCTAAGGAAAAAGGACACTTCTTGTGTGTATTTTAAATGGGAGAAGTGCTCTTTTTCCTTAGAAATCTTCAATTTTTAACCAATTTAAATGAGGCTTAGCTTAAAACATTTGTTTTTGTCATTTAGGGCTGAAGCTGTTAGTCTGTTTTTTTATCACTTATATCGAATACCTGGTGTCCTAAAAGTCACATTACAAGAAAAATTCCATTTTTTTAAATATTTACTTTGCCCTAAAATAGAAATAAATTTATTCTTGGCAAATAACTTCAGTCCTAATCAGCTCTAAATGACATCAAAAACAAAAATTTTAAGCCAAACCTCATTTAAATTGGTTAAAAATTATGGTCTGTAGCTGGCGAGAATGGAAACAATATTCGACAATGGATATTTCAGTAATTCTTAATATCATTTTTTATCTTAAACTCTTTTTTTTTCTTCAGGTAAATAACTGAAAAATGTGGCTATATGTCCCATACCCCTTTAAGTAAATATAGAAACCACATATCACGTAGTTTGAGTACCACTTAATCACAAGCACTTATTTAATAAATAATATTTTCATAAAAATGTATAAATAATGATTTATTACCATATGGTAGATTTGCATTGGCTCTACAAGAATCGGTAATTGGAGTTTTTACTGCCACATTTAAGTTGGCCTCTTTCTTTGGAATGTGGACCTGGTTTATACATAATCTATTCCAAGTCAAGATTGTGTACTTGCCTTCAGTCTTTGCAACTTTACTTGGAGCAGTGCCATTTCTTGATGCCTATTTTGCTTGTATACCAGCAACAATAGAGCTATGGTTTACTCAAGGACCATTTATTGCAATAATTTTCTTCTTATTTCATTTTCTTGCTTGCAATATTGTTGTGACTGAATTTTACAAAGAAATTAAGGGGTAATTCTTATTTTAAAATGTAATTAATCAGTGATAATCTAGAAAAATAATGCAATTTCATTTCTAAACTTTCAGAGGAGGACATCCATATTTAACTGGTTTATCAATAGCAGGAGGTGTATTCTGCTTGGGTATTGAAGGAGCTATATTTGGTCCTCTACTTCTTTGTTGCATCATGGTTGCAATTAACTTAAGTAGAAGATATCTTCAATCTCCTTCAGAGGAAGCAATTAACTCAATTAAATCACAAATTGATCAATTAGAATCGTAACTTTGAATTTCAAACTAATATTCAAATATTTGCTCAACAGTATAATCTCAGAGATTTTAAAAGCTAGCCGTGCCTTCTTAAATAAGTTTAATTGAATGATTAACTATAGAGTATTAGAAGAAATCTTATTGAAATCATCAGATAACGACCTGGTGATACCAATATCATTTTTTACTAATTTCATAAATGCAGAGAAAAAATCGTCCTTACTAAGACTTGCGCTATATTGCATACTAAACCTGTGATTTTTTGCTAAGAAACTGAAGACATAATTATAAGTACAAGCTTTCTTCTTTTTGTTATTTACTAATTCATATACACTAATCTATAAACTCTACTGATATTACTATATTTTTAGATCTGAGTGACTATTACCATACAAAGAATTAACTTGATATAATATTTATCTATTTTAAGAAAATAAATTTATTTATTAACTGTAGATCAGTGTAAAATATAGTGTTACATTATATACATTTTTTTAAAAGCTTGAAAAATACACATTTATAAATTCAGTTGTTTTTTTTATACTTATTTATATTATTTATATTTTTTGGTTATTAAAAAATGTGTCATTTATGAAGGAGTAAAGTATGGATAATTATATATAAACATATAAAAATAAATTAATCCAAATCATAGTCTAGATTTTCATTGTAAAAAATGTTAAGTGATCTAACTGATACGCTTGTAGGGGCATGCATATTCATTTTACTTTTTATGATCGCTTTTGAGATATATTTACATTACGACATGTACTTTCCATCACCTTAAAGGTTATCACAAAGTCATAGAGAATTATACTTGATTAGATTGTTTAAGATAATCAGTTACAACCTGCAAATCTGAAGATCTAAGATCTGAATTATAAATTCGTGAAAGCGATGTGATAAATAAATTTTTTGTTATATCTTTAACTGTTGTTGTTGGTGAGGTATAAAAAACAATATTTTTCCTTCCACGCAAGATGTGAAAACCATTTTCGGAAAACTTTCCTGAAATGTTCCCTACCTCAAGCCAAACAAACAATGATAACTTTTCTGAAGATAATTCTATTTCAAAGGTAGTTTGACCTGGCTCCTCTTTGATATCATTGTATTTTTGTTGTATTTTGACCTGAAGTAGAAATATTGAAGAATAATTCAGTGATTTGTACTTTTCCTTTATAGAATTCAGCGTACAAAATTATTACTTACTGTAAGAGTATCATTTGGTAGAGATACTTTTTTCAATGGTTGTGGATACACGTAATTTGTTGGAGCTATTTGTTTACCATTTATATCTTTCAAAATTAATTCAATCATACAATTGTCTTTAGCTTCAGCAAGTGTACCGCATCCAGATTTTTCTAAGAGTATGTCTATCCAATATTGAGTTATAAGTTTTGATTCATTTGGTCCCTGAATAATAAGAATAAATAAATTAACTGTAAACGATATTTTGTAAACCTTGTAAAAATATTAAAAGCAACTTACTAAAGTGACATTTTTATGTTCATAAGTTTTGATGGATTTTGCTTTGCTCCATTCATATACATTTATTTCTACCGTTAAATTTGTTAAACTTTTCAGTAAATCTGATACTATATAAATTAAAAGTTCATTGGCTTTAGTGAGTCGTGATGTAATAATTACTGGAGAAAAAAAATCTTTAACATAGTAATGAAGCATTTTCCATCGACCTTTAAAATCTGTACAAAATATTCTTTTAGTTATTTTTAATGATTTTTTACATAAACCAAACTAAATCAATGATTTACCTATTGAAGACCATGATGGAGCTTGCCAGACATCATTTAATTGCCAATAAAGAGCTCCCATAGTCATACCTTCTCCTATATCATTAAAAGAACTTTTCATTTGACGGTATAACTCTGTTTGAATTCTCATCGAAACTGCTTGCGTAACTTGACTGAGGTATATATAATTAATCAATTCTTTTGTTTTATCGCTGTTAGAAGGAATATTAAAATTTTTTGAAATTAATAATTTCATATAACAGTTTCCAAGGGGTAGGTGTTGACGATGATTCATGAATGGACTTTTCCATTGCAAATCACTTGCATTTTGAGTAGCCGACATCATAGTCCATATTGAAGGCAATGCTTGAAATCCATACTCTGATGCAAATCTTGTGACTGGGTACTGATTAATATCCCAACCATTTTTAAGGTAATTGTAATAATGAACTGGAATAAATAAATGGTGTATTATTAGAATTTACTCTTTGTAAGTTAAATAATGTATATTGTAGATGAAATACGTAAATATTATTTTTTAATTTTATTATTATCTATATTGATTAATAAGAATTATAATTTTGTAAAGTACAAGAAATTTATATTTAATTATTTTTTTTTTAATCAGAATAGTGCTTTTCAATGCAATTCATTGAATCAATTATAACTCAAAGAGAAAATAAAAGAATTACCATCTCCATAGAAATTAGAATAAGGATTTGATTCTGTATAATTTTGTTCTTCACTGTAAATACCATTGCTGGGACTTGATATTACAAAGGGTCTTGCAGAATCAACTTTAATTGCTTCACTTTTAATTGTATTAGCATATAGTTTAATATAATCATCCTTATAAATTTGTTTGGTCCCAGTGCCATACCAATTTCCATAAAGGGCAGCTTCATTTTCATTATTTCCTGCCCAAAGAACTATGCTAGGGTGATGCTTCAGTCTTATCATATTTTGACTTACTTCTTCTTTGACAGTGTCAAGAAATGCACTGTTTGTTGGGTACATGTTGCAAGCAAACATAAAATCTTGCCAAATCATTATTCCATACTCATCAGCTATACTGTAGAATAGATCTGACTCGTAGACTCCACCACCCCAAACTCTCAACATGTTCATGTGAGTTTCTTTAGCTGATTCCAGCAACTGATATAAAGTTTCACGCTTCTCTAAATTTGCAGGAAAAATGTTGGATGGAATCCAGTTGCTTCCTTTTGCAAATATTGGTACATCATTAACTTTGAAATAAAAGCTTAAACCCTTTTGGAGTGGTTCTTGGATCAATTCAACAGTTCTAAATCCAACGTTTATTTCTTTTTCTATTATTTCAGAGCCAATCTTTACTTTAATATTAAGTAGATACAACTTCTGCTTGCCATATCCATTAGGCCACCATTTCTCAACTTTATCCTTAAATATTTATTTTAATTTAAAAAATTATCTAAAAAGTGTAGAAAAAACTAAACTGGTGATTTACTTACTAGTGGTATCATCATTTCTATATGAGCACTAACTTGATTGTTTTGTACTTTTAAATTTGTTAATAAACTTTCGTTTAAATATTTATTTTCTAAGTCACATTTGATTTGTACAGTTTTATTAATTTCTGCATTTCTATCTCCAAAATATTTGAAAAATACTGTTACAAGAACTTTCCATGCATCTGTTTTTTTAAACACATCAGCTGAAATTTGTGATACCATGACATCTTGGACAGGTACTAACTCAACACCTCTCCTAATAGTGATAAAATACAATATTATTTTCATAATAAAATTAATTTCAGAAGAATAATTGTATCTTTGCTGTTAGTGATGTACCAAAAACCCATTGATGGAAAAGCTGGTCCCCAGTCCCATCCGTAACTGGCATGCATTTTTCTAATGTGATTAACATGGCATTCTCCATTGTATTCCTTTGGAACACATTTTGGTGGTACCACATAATTAGAGCTTTGAATATTGTAAAGTTTTTCAGCTACTTTGACAGATGATTCAAAGACAACTTTTAATTCATTTAAACCAGTCTAAAATGTTAATTTTAATATATATTTTGAATTGCATATTTGTATGCATTAACAATTATTACCTTTAAATTATTTTTTACGTCAAATGTATATTTTAAAAACATATTTGACGTTTTTCCAACTTCAACATTATTCAGGAAAATGGTAGCAAAAGTATCCACTCCATGAAAAATTAAAGCCACGTGAGGTGCATTTAAAAGGGTATCATTTACTAAAATATATAAAATAATACAATCAATTATTTATTTAATGTAATCATAAGTTAAAATTGTATTTTAAAGATTTTTTATTTTGCCTTCCAAGTTAGTTGTATAAGCAACAGATTCATTCGCTACCCATCGATTATTCACATCATTAAATCCAACTAAATTTTCTGGAATCAAAGTAGCTTTTTCTAAATCAGTATAAATTCCACCTGGTACCTCAGCAGTAAACGATACTCCTGCAAAATAAAATTAAAAAATAATAATTTGTGTGGTTGTGAGATAATTATATTTTTTTTATCCAATAATATAATTGCTACCTGTTGATTCTATGTAACCTTTCCATTTTCCATTCAATGAAATTGATGTTACATTACAACTAGTAAGTATTAAACAGATCAAAAAAGCTTTTAATTGATACATTTCTATTGTATTACATTAACCTTGCAAACATTATTGTTATTCAAATGTTCAGGAGATGAGATCTCTTTTGTAGTAATTCTGTAACTTTCAAAAACTTTGTTTAAAAAGTTTATTAATAATAAATGTAGATGTTAGAATGATAAAATAAAATATAAACTTGTTTTTCTTTAAAAGGGATTATTGAGCAATACCCTGCAATGCTCAATAGTGCTACAGCTACAACAAAATAAATCAAGCTCAGAATATATGTAAGGAGGGTCTGAACTCAGTATATATACTTATACTGTGAGATAAGATACAAAAACAAATTCAAATAGAAGATACTGAGGTTTAATAAAGATGCTGATAATTCTTAATCTGTGATTTAAACTGTTTACTAAACACATTTTGAGAGTACAAAATTTATCATCTTACAATCTAACAATTCCGTTTGCTTATATGCTTAAATAACAAAATATATAAACTTGTCTAAATAACGATGTATTTTGGCTGACAAGCCTTATAGGAATTCTTCTTTATACATCTTTGTTGATTGCTTATTCAATGTTTCAAACATTGTTTTTAATAATCACAAAACTTTCCTTACATGCTAAAGTGTTTCTTTTTACACTGTACATTTTAATATAATCTTATAAACACACGTTCACAACTGAAGTTCAAAAGATAAATTCTTTTGTTATTTTTATCCAAAATATTGAATCAAATAAAACTGTTTAAATTATGTAATAATTAATAAATTTTGTAGGCACCAGATTTTTCTAAAGAAAAATAAATAGTTAATTGTATAAAGTAAATAACTTAACTTAATCGTTAGTTAATAAAAGAAATTTTGACAAGTTCAGCCAATCTACAAAATGTGAGAATCATAAAATAGTACATTACTTTAAAAATTTTAAATTGAATTTTTGTGCAATAATTGAATTCTTCATTATTTGAAAATTGAATGTTCTTTGGTTATAAATGACAATATTTCTGAGTTTAAGTAACTTGTGGCAGTAAAATTACTTGCAGTAAAACTATACTTTACATTCAAGCATAAATTTCTGAAAAATTAAAAAAGTACAGTATTTAAAAACAATATTTATTTTTATAAATTATATATTAAGCAAGTATTACCATTCCTTCTATCTTCAGCTTTTTCTTTACATTTAACCACATGATCAGCAAAATTATTTCCATCGTAGGTTCTGTAAGTATTACAAATTTCGCATTGATAATCCATTTCTCTGGCTCGACTTGTAGATGGTTGATAAATATTTATTTCATCTGATATTGAAGAGAAGGAGTCACATTCTGAAGCATGTGTTTCAATTTGTTCATTAGGAAAATCTTTACGACATATAGGACATGTTGTTGTAACTACAGTTATATCATCATTAACAGCTATAACATCGTCATCATCCTACATAAAAAAAAAGGCATTAATTATTTATATATTAAATATAACTTTTAAATAAGCTATTTACTAACCAGTAATTCCTCTTCAGTAACAGGCCTTTTAAAAAAATTAGACCTTGTAACTTTTTGATTCCTTGAAGCAATTCTATTTCTAAAAGATTCATCTCTTTCACGTAATTTTCTATCTTCTTCTACTTTACGTTGTAATTCATTTTCATTTTCTTGCATCCTTCTAGATATCAGTTCATCTTTTTTCATTAATTCTTCTTTTTCTTTTTGCTCTTTTGTCTTTTCTGCAGCTTTGATTTTTTCATGTTCTTCTGCACGAGCTTTTTGTAAAGAAGTATAAGCTACTAACAATTTTCCAGACACATTTTTAGGCACTTCTGCAGGTTTAATTTCAGTAATGTCTATATCATCACTATCATTTATTTCTTCAGTAAGTTCACTTATAGTTTTTTGGATCTCTTCATCATTTAAACTTTTTCGCAAGGAACTATTTTGGGACTGGGCTGTACTTCTTTTTTTTCCTCTAGAGCCTTTGTAATTTTTCTTTTGAGCAGGATTTGGAGGTATAATTCTTCTTGGATATTCTGCTTCTTGATTAATTTCGATGTCTGCTGAAGCATTTACATTTACATTCTCATGCATATCGACTGAATCAGAAACATCAATCATATCAATGGGGCTACTTCTACTTGTGCTTTTTAGACTTGCTTGATTTTTTCTTCCTTCCTCTCCTTTCTTTCCCTGTTGACATTTTCTTTTCTTTTTATTGTCGAACTCAAATTCACTATTTTCATCACTGCTATCATTTATACAAGCAGCATGAATATTACTTAAAGCCTTACGTTTGGTGGCTCGTTCACGTGTATCTCGAAATGGCACATCTGGACTGTAATCATTATGAAGAACTGGATTTTCAACGAGAGCAGTTTTATCCAATGAATCAATCCATTTTCCAGTAGCCTATAGAAATGTTGAAATATTATAATTAGACTGAGTAAAAAAATAAATTACACTTTTTTGTACTTTTTATGTAAATATAATTTATTAAGATTAATATTTTACAATGTAACATTATTTCATAAAACATTTGTTTATATAAATATCTCATTAATGTGAGTTACATACAAGTACAAAAGTAATTTTATATTTCATTTATATCATGTTAAGGTAGAAGCATTCCTTATACATTAGTACTCATCTTAATATTTTTACTAAGGAAGGTCATACCATAACATAATAAACAAAAAAAAAACTAAAAAAAGGTAAATTTGATTATAAATTACAACAAAAAAAATTCTTTAATAAAAAATATCTATAAATGATTTGTAAATAATTAAGTTTTTGATAAATAAATCTATAATATTATAAAACAAATATCTTGCAAATAGTGCAGTAAATTTTTAGCAACAGTAAATTTTTTCCAAAACAATTTTTTATCTAAAAGTAAGTAAATATATAAAAAAATTATTGAATTTTCAATTAAAAAAAAATCTAAAATAAAAAATATAAAAGATTTTTTTGTGCGTCTCTTTAATCTTTTACTTTCTACTGTTCTTAGCGATAAGACTGAGCATGCTTGGAGGTACCCACCTTGATGGGTGACCCCCATTTTCTATCTCCAGAGCCCATGGTAAATTGTTCATGAAGAGTATCCAATTTTTCACTCATTTGTTGGCACAATTTTTGAAATGTTTCTTCATCCACATCACCACTTTTTAAATAAGGCAAAGGTTCTCCATTAGAAATATGTATACGTTCAGGCTGTTGTAATGGAATATCATTTTTATCTTCAAAAAAAGCTAAAGGGTTTATTCTCCATCTATCTTGAAAATTTCTTCTTTGATTCAATATTCTCTTGCTTTCTCGAGATGGAAACTGTTCTTTATTGTGCTTCATGCTAGATTTGTTTTTTAATGCTGGATATTCTTCGTTCATAAAACTGGAGTTCTTATTATAAATTGGTTCACTATCAGAGTTACTATTTTCATTGTTTAAATTGTTTTTATTTAACATTAAATCATATTCTGACTTGTTTTCACCCCTTTGAAACTGTTCATCTGGAGAATATTTTGTATTGTTAGACTTTTCACTTCTATAAGAAAAATTTGGTTCAGGCATATGTTCTGTTAAATCTGAGGTATTTTTTGTTGTGTTAAATTCACTTGTAGATGTTGATGCTGCTTCAATCTAAATATTAAATTAAAAAATCTATTAATAATAAAATAGCTAAACAGATAATATTTATTATTCATTAATAGATTATTTTAATTAAATACAAATTTAATTTAACGCTGTCAAAGTATTGTTTGTGAAAATTGCACAATTTAATTCAGCAAATATTAAAATACTATCTTTTATTTTAAGTACTTATATTGGACTTTTTATACTTACATCATTTTTATTATTTTGCGCCTTTTCTATTTCTTTCATTTCTTCGAAAGATATTTTATCATAGTAAAATGGGGAATCTGAAAAAAATCACCATTTTAAAGTTTTTAAACATTATGAAAAACATTTATGTTGAAAATTTTTATAATTAAATCAAGATTTATAACTACTGTTGAAGAAAAAGATAATCATAGATAGCTTGTCACTGCTATCAGAGTTTTCAATGTATTAAATTAGAAGTATTTATTAAAAAAGATCATACATTATTCATTAATAAGAAATAACTCGACAAATTACTTTGCATTAAACTCTGCACATGTAAAGAATTAATCTAAAAAAGCAACAGAACATACTTTTAACTTTCTCCCGCATTTCCTCCTCCAGCTGCTCCTTTTTGGAGAGCGGCCTGTTCCTGGATGTCGATGCCATTTTTTTTCTTCTCTTTTCCAACCTGCGAGCGTGCACCGCACCGTAATTCAGACACGCTCCAGCCTCTTCGAAGTTCGGCGACGTCGGGTGAGCGTTCGCCGGTAAACAAATGGGCTATATATCCTCGTAAACAATGCAGCCCGTCCCGCGAAGCCTCGACATTTGCTGGGGCGGATCTCGGTCTTCGGTATACCCTATGAGTAAGCCGCGCCTCGGTCCTCTTAAACAAAAACACGTCGTGCTGGATGAGCGTGTAACTCGTCACCGATGGGCGATGGGGACGAGCCTCGCGCGAACTCTTTTTGCCTCCTTTTTCGCGTCGAGGCAAAAAGGAAAAAGCGCGGAGGGCTACCTAGCTGTACGAAGTGGATCACCGCGATCACGTACGCGTGGCTTTAGCCTAATTCGCAACTGAACTGTCGCGTCTAACCTTTCTCCGTTCGCTGATTCGAACATGGCCAGATGGCCGGTAATGGATTGGCGAATTGTCCACCTAGGGGTACTTGTGCATCCGCCTTTCTGTACTTGGCGCCAAAATATCACTTGCTGCAGTGCAGTGTGTGGACTCTTTCGTTCGATCGGCGATCGAGAGTTTGAACCTTTTTTTATTTAAGTGAGTTGATGATTGTTTAATTGTTAATGTCATGGCGGATGACGAAAAATTTATAAAGTTAATTCGATCTACCTTTGACATTTACGGATTAGCTATAAATAGGTAGGGGAATTTTTAAAACTATTTTTAATTTGATTTCTTTAGATTAATACAAATATTTTTTTGGTCAAATTTTAGAAAGCTATGTCAAATTGTGGCAAACTATTTGAAAAAAAATCCACACGAGGATCCAGATAAATGGTTGGCGCAAACCATTGAACATTTACTGACACAGAATTTGCCAACACCACATGTTACATTAGAGAATCTAAAGATTGCTCTTACTGAAAGTATCAAACCAGAAAGTACATTGAAACAGACTGAGACTGTATTCAATGTTATTGATGCTTTCACAGTGCCAAAAATTGTATACGATTTAAACAAGAAAAAGTTTGTTGCAAAAGCAGTGGATATAGATTTGTTTCCTGATGCTAAGTATAAGTCTTTGGTATTCAAAGAGCGATTGGATTTACTGTGGTATAGAACGTTAAAGCATCAACATTTTGCTGTATCAAAATTTGGAAAAACTGGAGAAAGTAAAGCACAGTTAGTCCCTATAGAATATTTGCTCAGTGAATCTAAGACAAAAGATGTGTATGTTATGGGAGTATTAGCACAATTGACTGAGGGCCAGTACTACTTGGAAGATTACGACGCATCTGTTAAAATAAGTCTCAAAGATACTATATCCTTTTAATATTATATGGAATTTTTAATTATATTAATTAAATTGATGAATATATTTTATAATCTATTAAATTTTACACATTTCTCCTTAATTTAAAAACACAGTTTTAATTCAAGCCTAATTGTTGAAGGTTCTATTGTTTTAGCAAAAGGGAAATACTCTGATGGAATTTTTTATGTAGATACAATTGAGTTTCCACCAGCAGAACTTTCAGAGCATAGTCGTGTAGAATTTGGAACAGTTAATACATTTGGTGGAGAACATCCGACATTGTTAAAACTTTCGGAAAAATTAAAAGCTCATGAAGATGCAAATAAGGAGGATTTACTTATTTTTATTTCCGATTTTTGGTTGGATAATGAAAATGTACTGAAAAAATTCAAAATTTTGTTGTCTGGTTTTTCTGATTTTCCTCCTGTAGCTATAGTACTATGTGGACACTTTTTAAGTTCATTTACAAGTGTGTCAAGTGTGAAAATATTAAAAGAAAGTTTTAAAACACTTGCTAAAATAGTTGCTGAATTCCCATTAATTCAGCAAAATACTAAATTTGTATTTGTACCTGGGCCTTATGATCTTTGTGCTCCAAAAATTTTGCCAAGAGCACCATTACCAAAAATCATTATGGAAGACTTTATGAAACTTGTTCCAGGAACATATTTAGCAACTAATCCCTGCAGAATTCAATACTGCACTAAAGAAATTGTGGTGTTCAGAGAAAATATGCTGTCTAAAATGTGCAGAAATACTTTGCATTACCCAAAATCAGAAATTGAAGATCGAAGTAACAAAGCAAAAGAAATTTTTAAAGCAGTAAATAAACTTACTTCATATTCTTTCGTATTTAACTATTAAATGATATTTTTAATTATTAATCTTTTTCAGTTTACTAAATCTATTGTAAGGCAATCACATATAACTCCACTACTATTCTCAATGATCCCAGTGCATTGGAAACACGATCAAGCTATGCAACTTCATCCTTTACCAGACGTTGTCATTGTTGCTGACGAATTTCAACCAAGTAAAGAGTCTTATTTTGATTGCCAAGTAGTAAATCCAGGACCATTTGTGAGAAGTAATTTTAGTTTTACAAGTTACATTCCTTTCGAAAATAAAATTGAGGAGTGCGATATCCCAGAAGAGGACTAATTTTTAAACCATTACAAATTTCGTTTTTAATAAATTGTAATTTTATTGTAAATATTCTTAGATTTAAGGTAAATGTAAATTTTTGAAAAAAATACTAATTAGATTTGTACAACATTTATTTCTTAAAAAATATATTTTCATATTTTCATATTTCATTAACTACATAATTTTGGGTTATTACTAAAGCCGCATTATAATTACGTTTTAAATTTGCAGAAAATTCTACTTATAATTCTAAAAAACAATAAATTTATTATAAATAAAATGATAGACGTAATACATATTAGAAACTAAAAAGTAGGAAGAAATAAACGGATAAGGAACATTTAAAACTAATCAATATAATTAGATTTTTAAAGATAATTTTATCAGAATTCAAATTAATCAGAGTATGTGTTGAAAACAATTACTATATGTACTATATGTACACATTTAAATACTATATGTACAAGTTAAATACACAATCACTAGAATGCAATCAGACCCAACTTTTATGACCAAACTTAGATTTACAAATTCTCGTCATTCATAAGTCTGAAAATTGTTTAATTGAAGAATAAAAGAATTTAAGAAAATTGAAAAGCAATCGTTTCTAACAATTACGAGTCACGTATCACATTTTTTTCGTACCGAGGCACTTAAAAATACCACGTGGTATCAAAAACAGAATCATGCAAAGTAGAATTTGCACATTCCTTCATTAATAAGTTCAAGATGACTAAATCTTTAAATTACTTGTAATTTCAGTGACTTGTAGTGATTAAATAAAACGAGGTAAGAGAATGCTCTTAAAAAAATGTACAGAGAAAAAGAAAAAAACGATTGAAATACTAGACTATTGCACATCCTTATTGAGTATGTTTTTAATTTCAGCTTTGTTGTACACTCGTCAATTCCTCCGTTTGCTCGTATTAGGATCGTCGGCTATTTCCATTCTTCTTAATACGTAGTAATACGATTATGTACCAGTGCTTTCTTTTCGCGCGAAACTATATACAGATGCAATAAATTGGAGCGTCGCAATAATAAATTCAGTCATCGGACGGTATTTCAGTCCTTTCCAATTCAATCTCCGCCTCATGAACTCGTCGGATCGCTATTTTGTTCTCCTGAAAAGCAAAGAAAACAATTAGTCAAGAAATCAACCACCCGAACATTCTAACAATTACTGACAATGCCAAAAATTGCAGTACACATATAAAAGAACATCAAAGCGTCGAAAAAAATTTTGAAGAGACAGATTCGCAAAATAAAAAGCTTTGGACGTATATAAGACAGGTATTTCTGGCATTAGAGAGATATACTGATAAAATAAAAAAGTTGAGTGTCCGTACTAACTGTCTTTCCGATATCTTTTACAGGCTTCTAACCTTTCGTCCTCGTCGAAGTACCAGAGTGTTATTGCGTATCTCGTTTTGTAGGCGGGTTGAACTTCGTGGGGATTTCTACGATCCGACCAGAAAAAGAGGATGCGATCAAACACTGGTTCGATGTCCGCGACTTGGTCCGCCCATCCTTCTGGGAATATCCTGAGGAGGCCACCGTTTTTCTGCGCACAAAGAAGTTTTTGTTAAAATCAAATTTTACAACACAGCTAACATACACAATGCCAAATTTTTTGAATTCTATCTATTATTCTTATAAAAGAACACGATTTTTACTTTTACAGAATTAGCGTTACCTTGATGTCCCAATCTACGTTCAGGTAGTATATCGCCGTGATGCACCTGCCGTCCCGATTTGGATTATCCACGTGCTTCACATAGTGAGAACCGTAGCCAGGATAACACGCTATCATAGCCTGCAACAAGAAAAGAAAAAGAAAATTAATACACTGTCGGCGACTTTACGATGTTGCGCAAAAGGAAAATTTTTACAAACAAATTGAAAAAAAAAAAGAATGCGAGCAGATTGTGCAGTTTTCGTCAGGTTGGAGTGTGAGTCACGAGCTCAGGGCGTTTTTACACGGACTTTTTCCGCGAACGACCGCAAATAAAAGCATATTATAGTGAATGATTGGTCGCAAATTGAATTTTTTTTGTTACGTTTCCTTACGGCGAACCGACGTCATGTCTGAGAGATTGTTAAAGTAAAAAATAGTTTTGCCTCGATGTGCGGTTGTTGGCAGACTAACGACGAAAGATAAACAATTAACTTGGGGAATAACGAATTTAATGACATCAATGATCCGCTCAAAGCACTCAGGCCTATTTTGAATTATTCGGTATTATTTCATCAAGATTTTTAAGAGCCAAAATACATATTTTTTTACAAGGAAAAAGTTTTTTATCTTTACGCAAATCCACTAAGATGCATGCCCTCGAACGCGTGCGTATGTCAGGTTTATTCTGACAGAGTATTTCGAAGAAGCAGCTGATATCATTTCTAAGTTAAAGTCCCGGAAAATAAAAAATGCATAATTGCTTAGAGAATAACTAAGTACTATTTTTGAGACATTGCGATAATTCGTTGAAGCAAAATAAAAACTCGTTATCGAAAATAATGGAATAAAATAATTTAAAAATCGGTTTAATGATAGTCCCTGCTCAGAAGAATCAATTCAATCCTATTTACAAATAGGAAATAAGGCAATATGATTAAATCAGAAATAATCGG
>JAXIUT010000037.1:8727229-8790749 GCA_035586675.1 Eurytoma californica | reverse complement strand
AATATGAGTTTCTAAGCGAAAAATAGAAATAAAATTTTTTTTGCCGACACAAAGCTTTCTCTATGAGAAAGCAAAAACCACTGAAAAATTAATATTCTAACAATATAATTTTTCTTCCTACTTTTTTTTGCACACATAAAAAAAGATATCCGTTGTGCTTGAGGAAAATGATTACGAAAATAAATTTACAATTCTCGGAGCTCGTATTATATATTGTTTCGCGCGCGATTAAACGCATCAGCAAGATTGATCCTCGACTCTTGTGTTACTAAATTCGTCTTGAAATTCCTCCGCGTTCTGCAGCTTTAAAATATCCGCGCGTAAATGCTAAACGCGTGTAAGTTAGAAAAGAATGAAAATCGTATAAAGAGGCATTAGAGCAGAAAACGGAGCTCCCCCTAAGCGGGAAATCGATAAATCTAAGCGCGCATAACTGCGCGAGCTTCACTTTTCCTGACCGATGCCCTTTTTTTCCTGCCGCAGCCGCGACGCAATAGTAACGATTCATTGAAACGCAAGGACTTTCTAGCCGCGAGTCGAGCGCGCGGAGGCTCGCTCTCACAGAGAGACTCGAGCTCGGCTCCTCGTGACGTAGATTCGCAACGTCTGCGCCGAGGCTCCGATGGATGACGGTGAGCGGCGGCTCGCTGGTGGCATAGGAGCGCGCGCCCGAGAGTGAGGTCAGTTGATAGTAAGAGGAGAATATTATGCGAGAAAGAGGCAAAAAAAGGTGGGAAAAAGGATGAAAGGGGAAAGGAGCTCGGCGTCGGCGTCCGTGTACGTACAGAGACGGCGACGCGAGGTGTGCGCGAGACACACACACGCAGGCCAGCGTGCAAACGAGGAGGTGGCGGCTGTGGCGGAGGAGGGGGAAACCCCAGAGGCTCTACACGCTCTAAGAGGAAGCGATTCGACCTTGCAGAGGTGAACTCTCGCGGGCTTCGCCACATGTGCGAGCGGCGGCTCGCCGTGTGTAAATCGAAGGCGACGTTCTTACTCTCTCTGTCTCGTCTCCTCTCCTTCCGTTTTCTTCCTTCCGTCTCTTTCCCTTCCTACGCGGCGGCGATGATGAGTCGCCTGTTTTTTTGTCTTAGTCTGTCCCTCTCTCGCCTCCCTTGCATCCCCACCCGCCGGGAAAACGTACGTCGCGCGCGAGGCCGCGAGGAGGATGCGCGCAATGCTGCGCCGATGCGTTTTTTCCGCGCAGAGGACGCGAATCTCGGGGTGAATATCGCTAAAAGATTATACAGCGCGACGTTATTGCGCCGGTCACCTTGAGAGGCAAGGGTACGTATTTCTTTACACTTGATGCGCATCAATGCGATGCGGATCGAACGATTGCGGAATGAACGAGGTACTCTTGCTCAGCGTTTTAAAACCCGGCGAGTTTTTTTTACGTTCCTTTTCTTTTTTTTTTAACTGTGCGCGTATGAGAGGCTGATTCGCAATCTTCTCGAAATTGCAATTTCACTTTCAGAAACGGCGTGTATCGTGTGTTTGATTTTAGGGGTCACGGGTCAGGCTTGCACGATATAAAAGTGATAATCTGCGGGAATAAAAGAGCATTAAGATTTCAGATAGAAATTCTTTTAATGAGTACAAAAAGTAAGAAATTTTTGCTTGATAATTCCCCATCCCCTGGATTTTTGCGTAATTAATCTATTTTTAATAACTTTTTTACAGCCGAGTGCATTTGCGCCCGATAAGACGTGCGTAACGATGCATTTTTAATTTAAACCGTTATTACCAATTATCGCACTTCGGTTGATATACCAAATCAGTAATAAGAATTAATTATTTAGAAGAAGTGAGAACCACGAATGACTGGCCAAAAAAGTTTCCAGCGGTATCGTTGAGTAACGGTTAAAGTTCATACATTTATTTGATAACTTAAATGTTACATTGCACATTAAAAACTTTATCCCCTGGAAGACAACATCGCTCTACACATTCGAATTTACCGTACGCAAATTTCCTGAACTTTGACCGTATTTTTATCAGGTTCTCATGGGCGAGCGATTATCATTAAAGCCATTACAAAATCGTCACTGTATCTGTACGAAATGTACAAAAAGAAGAAACGCTGGAAGGCTACAGACATCTAGGGCGTTGAACATCTCGACAAGAGCCGATGGAAGATGAAAGTGGAGCGAGGAAAAAAATAAGGTTAACGACGCGACTAGATTCGAGCTCGAGGCTCGCACTCGGCGAGTCGAGAAAAATAGAGGAACGTCACAAGCGCGGCTCGGTGATATAAGCCTTGCGCCGAATCTCGTCATACCCCTTATCGGCGGACCAGAATTTGCAACGTTGCGGTTTGTCACGTGCTCCTCTCCTTTTTTTTTCCTCACTACTAGTTGAGCGAGATTTTCATTCATCCGCTCGTCGTCGTCCCGCCGCGCTTTTTTTCCTTCGTCGATCGGCATGAACCGGACGGTCACGGTAGACGAGGAAAAAGCGGCGTTCGAGAAGACGTGAAAATGCGGTACGACAGGCTCGTTTGTGCCGATCGTAGCAAATACTTTTTCTTTTTATTCTTAAGTAACCTGACGTCTGCACACTCAGCGAGAATCCTCGAGAATGCTAAAACAAAATTCGCCTGGTCGACGAAAATTTTCTTACGAGGAATTCCTCGAACTTGAAGGCAAGTGAAATCGTTACGCGCTCGTTTTATGAATCGAGTATACTAAAGTTTTAATTAACTCGTTTATTTGAGAATGTTTATACAAGAGTATCTTGTTTATTGGCCATTTAACTTACGATAATTCATGCGTTTTTTATTATTAATCGCACGAGTTTAGCTGCTCAATCATCGTTAAAGTTGAATCAGGAAGGAGGCGCATCGCGTATAAGTGAAATTGAAATGTCTGTTTTATAATTAAGAATTCGTACTATGAGATTATCGATTGCAGTAAGTGAACTGAAATTGACTTTGTAATTCATTTCCGAACTGCTAAATAATTCAATAGAATCTATAGCGACTCAATTATGTTACAATTTCTGGAGCTTATTATACTAGCACTTCAAGCACTTTATACGTAAGTGTTAAAGGCGGTAGGTACTATATGTCGACGATTTAATGTCTTTATGTTGACTTTTCTACTCTATTTTTCCTTTACAAAAATTCTATTTACAAAGAAAAAAAGAAATTTATATTGATCACATTTGATGACGGTAACGACCAAATTAGATCCGACGAGGAAAAAGTACTTATGAGGAATTACACTGCTTGTTTAAAACGAGATTAACCTCCATTTCAGTCAGCTACCTTTTTTCATTAAGATATAAATATTCTTTAAAGTACTTTAAGATTATATCATGTCTTTAAAGAAATTTGTTTATAAGTGAGCATCAATTATAAAGTCGCTTTAAAAAAAAAAAGATGTACCAATCCGTCAAGCCTTGAGACAATGCAGAAGGTTAACGATGCAAACGTAATTTGTTCGCTCAAATCTCATCTCTGTAAACATAAAAGCGACGAAAATCATTTGTCTCCTTCTCGAGAGGCCGGAAAACGACGAGAAACGTTTTCCCTCGGTCGTCGAACACACCCACGGCGAAACTACGCCTCTCTTTCTCTCGCCTCAGTCTCGGTTACGAAAAGCGCGCGCGCGCGCCCGAGCGAGCGCGAGGTCGATCTACGTGGAGCAAAAAGAAAAAAAAAAGAAAAACAGCCGAAGTGGCCTGCTGGGCAGACAATGAGCGCAACGGCTCATAAACGCCGCTGAATGCCCCCATGGCGATAAGCGGTAAACAAGTTGGCTCGCGGATGATTTGCGAGCGACGCGCGCGAGCTGACGTGGACGCGCTGCTTGACGAGATCCCGGCACAAATTGTTTTCCGCGCCGTGCAGCATAGCGTGCATATGTGACCCTCTTGCGCGGCGCGTGCTCGAGTGGCCCGCAGTGTGCGCGCATTAACGCGGCGTTGATTTCGTCGCGCGGCGAGGCAGGCTCGCGCCGCCAGGCTCCTGAGAATCGACCCGCTCTCCAACCATGCCGGCGGATTGATCGCGCCTAAGTGCGCCGACAACGAGGAAAGCGTCGATTATTTTCGCATTCGATCGGCACGACAATCGAGCTGCGGAGGTACTCCATTACATATGAGTCTCCGAATAATTTTCGCCTGAACATAATTCTGTACTTAAAGATACATATTTTAAATAAGTTGCTGATTTACGAAGCTAGATAGATGGATAGATTTAGATTTATTTTGCACTAATCAATAAAGAAAAATTAGTTTTGTCTGATCACAAATTTATTATAAAGCACGAATAGATAGAAAGGATAGACATAGAATAGCAACGTTACAATAAATGCAATTTTCTTTAAGATTCCGGACTTTTAATTCTCAAAACTACAAAAGAGCGATCACTCGATTCAAGTGAAAATTGAGTCAATCCATTAATCTCTATTTTTTTCTGAAAAAGTATGAATTTCTCTCGAAGAGAGGGATTTTCTTAATTTTTCGCTCTTCTATATTATGAGAGAAGCGTTTTTACGAGTCCCTTCGTGCGTTCGACGAAAGTGAAGCTGCATATGGGGTCGGATGGGTACCGTAAACCGTAAGGCTCGTTAATTCGCGCGATCGATCGCAGCAGCTGCTAAATTGCCTCCAATGCGATGTCGTATAGACGCGCGCCGCTTGCCGAAGGCTCGGCGCACAATCTCCGGCGATTACAAAAGCGCACGCGGAGCAGCGAGCAACCGAAAGGGAGATTGCCACAGCGCGTTAACCGACGAAACCCAAGAATCGCTAATCGCCCGTTCAATGTCAACGCTTGAAAATCCCCCGGCGGTGTGTGTGTATGTGTGGGTGTGTGTGCGCGTGTGTGTATGTTTATGTGTGTGTGTGTGAAATAGAAAGTGAAACAATCCGCGCGCGAACGCGAGCCGCCGGCGGCTCCGTAGGGTCGCCGCGAGCGCGTCGTCTCTCTCCGCGCGAGAAAAGAGGCCCGTACGGCTCGCGGTATAGAGATGGAAGAGTCGCGGCGCTGCAGCGCGCGCGTGACCTAGTCTCGCGCCACGAATCCTCGTCGGCGGCCTTACACTTACCTCCTTCCCTTTCTCGCGGGTGCACTGCGCGACGCGGGGCACATACGCGCAATTTTTTTTCCTTCCACGCTCGGCTGTTTTTTCTTCTTTTCCTACGAGAGAGGCGCGCGCGTGCACCTTCCGTAAACAGCTTGCACAATGCGCCGCCGTCGCGCGGTCTCATCGCCGGGACGCCGCCAGAGGCCGGCCTTTTCCGCCTCGAGGATTCACGTAACCGCGTGTAAGCGCGCGAACGGCGTCTTGTACGACAGAGGAAACGTTTTAGCGGCGCTAGGCAGTGGATTTACCGGCGGAGCGGAGCCGAGTAGCGGGTGTTGGGCTTCTATTCTCTCAGATTTCCCGCTCGTGTATGTGGCTTGCGCGAGATTTATGGCAGTTCGTTATTACGGCTTGTTTTTCGAGATAAGTGCGCAATTGCCGTGAATGCTGTCGACCTCACGGCACGTGGTCGGCGGGAAAGCGGGATTTGTTGTGATTGGTTAAACGCGCGGCTCCATGCGATAGGGGAGTTTTCTGGGGTTTTGCAGCGGGAGGGAAATAACGAGGTTTTCTCGCTTTGTAACGCGTTAAAACGTGGCACCGCCGAGTGATTATTTTAGAACGATAAAAAAAGAATCGCTCTGCCGATGCGTTTTATCTATTCTCGGAAATAACAGGTTTTGAAATTGAATTACCGCGGATCGATGGGGAGAGATTGCGAGCGGCGGCGTTAAATTTATTGCAGGTGCCCGCTAAAGAAGAGTTGAACGGAGATTTTTCGCGCGCCGTGATTAAAATTAGCAGTGGTATAAACGAGAGATAACTCACATGCAAAATCGATGCAACGCCGGAGATGCGTGCAGAGAGAGAGAGAGGAAGAGAGAGATGCGGCAGGTGCGGCGCACGGATGACCTTGCGGATGAAACGATCGATTGAGAAAATTCCGCGGACGATAGCGAGGATAGGCTGTTGACAGCGAGTTTCGAACTGGGGCACGTAGTTTTTTCGTGATAATTAAACCCGCTGAGTTTAATTCCTGCTGTTATCAGGCGTAACGTATCAGTCGTAATCGAATTCTCAATGTAAAGTAAAAAGAGTAAAGTATAAGTATATATAAGTGGTGTAATACAAAGTATGAGAAATGACAAATAAATTGTAAAAGTTCGAAAGAATTATGTTACATTTAGGAGAGAGCGGGGTATATAATGGGCCACGCACACAATTTTCTAGAGCAGTATTGCAAGCCATCTCGTCATCTAAATTTTATCTACAGTCCCTAAACTTCAGGTATCGTACTAATGATACATTAAGTTTAGGGGCTGCAGATCAAATTTAGACAGGGTGGTCCACAATAAGCTTCTAAAAAATCGTGTGCGTGGCTGCTATGCCCCGCTCTCCCCTATATAATGTTGATGGTAGGTGCACTTAAAAAAAGAAAGATTAAGAGTAAAAAATCTGTCAATTATTTTAATTCAAAGAATAATTTAAGAGCTTTTTAATCCATTAAAACTCTATCTTCAATGCAAATCTATCTTGATGTATTTTTTTGAAATAATATCTGCCGATATCTGTAACTGACAATAATAATTGATCACCAATAATTACATATTTTTAGCGTAATGTACTTCAATTTTTCCCAGCGCTTACCTATTAATACATATCAATCTACAGGACAAACAATTATCGTGATAGAAGTGCGATCATCAGAGATATAAAAAAAAAAATGCTAACAGCCGTTTCCGCTCGAGTCCCGCACGTCGAATTCTGACCACGGATAAAAACGTATGCCCTGTTACACAAAAACTTAGAACCAAGCGATAGCGAGCTTTTATCTAGCAAAGCGCGTGTCGTACACTCAGTGTTATTGGGTCGTTTCTGCCGATGTTCCATGCCCTCTACATTCATATGGTTCATGGAAAACAGGCGGACAGTTTGACGCATCGGTCAAAGCCACGGCCTTCGAGATTGCGACGCGCGTGCTAAGAGCACCACCGGCCCGACAATCCCCCTCTCCGCTACTGCGAGTCTCCTCTCGCCTGATTTTTTTTTCGGGCTACAGATGTCTGGGCGCGACGTGGTCGATTCGCGTTCGAGAATCACGATAGCGCGAGTTTGATTGAGTTTGATAAGGCAACCTGCGTGGAAGTGAAGCGCTTTTACCTGCAGCTAGGGGTAGATGGCCTCATTGCGACGGGTTCCGCTCTCGCGCGTGCACACACGAAAAAAAAACTTATTTTTGCTGATAATATTGATACAGACTGAACTTGTGATTTACAGCTGTTTAAGAGTCGTTGAGTAATTTTTCGAATGAAATTATGTCATTTAAAAGAGCTGGCAACACGATACACTGCGGCATATGTAAATTAATATTCTCCCAGTCCGCGGGCGAGTTTCTCTACTTTTTTTTTTAGCGATCAGGTCGCGTAAAAAATAGCGATATAAAGGCGAACGTGAATGAACCGGTGATTTTGCAATGACACAGATAAGTAGTAGCGAATCGGATTTATTTTTAGCCGCGAGATTGATAGACTGAAGTAAAATTATCCTTTCGAGGATTCGAATCTACGTGTTTTCCGGACCAGATTTGTGTTATTACGCAATTCTTCTGAAACAATTTTGTGGGTAAACTTGTAATTTGAAAATAATTCGAGAAACAAGTATGCTAATTTTAAATTGTTTTCTTCTTGACGTATCTTATATAAAACTGATTTTTTTAAGTATACAATCTTATATTACTAAGTTAAATATTATGATTAATATAAACGTGTTTACGAAAATTGCATTTCATTATTTTAATACATATTTTTAAAAATAAAAGACATTTGATAGAAGATAATTATATTCAATATGGAGTCTAAATAGATCAATCTGTAAGTTTATGCCTTTCGCTTTCTCTTCTTGTAAGCACTTAGATGCTTCCTTTTGAAATAGATTAATTGCGTTATATTACTTTATGTAATGCATTTAAACTGAGATGAGAATTAATCTTCTTTCTATTTTATATAAAACGAAATAAAGTAGTTTATAAATAGTCAACTTGCTTCGTAGATTCAATAAAATCTGTAATTTTACTTTATAACTCTACAGTAGACTATAAATTTAGATTAAAATAACCGCTATTTTTATTTATTATCTCGAGAAAATCTTATTTACGATAGACAAAAGAAAAAAAAAAAAAAATATTTTGATTGTGTCGGTAAATTTTGTTTTGGAAATAAACCTCGAACCACGGAAAATTCGATGTTTGCGATTTTAGTTTTGTTTCACCTTCTACCGCTGGCTGTTGTTGAGCGGTGACCGTCTTGCAAGTGCTCGCGTAAATAAATTAACAGGACACTATTGCACGAATTTCCGAAAAGCAAAGTTGGCCATCGCGTACGCTTCATAACGGGAAACCAATAAATAAACAAGTGTCGAACTGAAAGTCGCGGGAGGAAAGAAAATGTACACAATCGTCGCCTGTCCTTGAAAGCGTATCCGCAATTTTCATTTCAAGCGAGAAAAAACACTTAGACAAATATTTACATTTGCCCGCTGAAACGCGGTTCGATCGCACCGTAACCAGCGGGACATTACCCCGAATATCCGAACACTTCGAGCTCAAGTCGTCGGGGGGTACATAAAACTTCGATAACAGGCGTTGAATTTTATTAGTGCGTTTATCGCCGGCAATAAAGCTGCATATCGAACGAGCATTAATCGCGCGCCGATCGTCGTATCGAACCAATTAAGCGGCGTGAATCAGAGCCGCCGATTAGCAAGTGCGCTCCGTGCGGCGCAGTGCCGTAACTCGGTGACGTCGAGCCACGGGCTAATTAACCGGCGCGGAGGGAGGCGTGCGCTCTCACGGAATTTCGTTCGTCAGAAATCGGGAGCGTATTTTCGGTGCCCGCGTGCGCCGCCCTCCCACATGGGCGTCAAAATAGGAGACATCGCTCGGGGAGCCACGCACGGCGAAAATAGAAATCGCACCCGCGGCCAAAGAAAAAAAAATAGCCGGCGCGCAGAGGTGTGTGTGTGTGTGTGAGCGCAGAGTGATCACGCGCTTTACCGGCGACGAATGGGTGCGAGGAGGAGCGGGAGTAGGAGGCAATACCGTTGACGGTACTCTGCATCAGCCGTGGGGAAGGTGCGCGATAAAAGGAACGTTTGTATAATGGTCGTCGCATATCGATCGATTATCGAGGGGCTCTTGCATCACAGCTCGCAAATTGTACATCAGATTTGCGGAGCAGATAATGAGCGATTTTGAGCGGAAAATTCCAAGCCGGGGTAGACGTAGCTTTCAGCAGATTAGGCGTTATTAATTCGTTCGCGGGAGAAATTTACCGTGCGTACACCTTTTAATTAGCCGACAACGAAATTTTATTCCTCGCGCTATTTTCTTTTATTTTTTTCTCTTCGCTCGGTGAGTAGTTTAATTACCCACAACAAAGTGTCTCGACAAATCTAATAAACATTTTTCTCAGACGGGATAAACAATGTTCGAAAAACACTTGACCGCGCTAGCCTTCATTTTTTTCTATAAATAAACGCGCGATACTGAAAATAATTATTGCCACCGGCGAAGGTCGCGGAGATGTGCTTGCGATGTACGCTCCTCGCCGGGAAAATGTTTATTTCCACCGCACGAGACGGGCATCCAAGCAAAGCGCCGCGAAGTGTCGCCGATTTCGTGCAGACACACGCAGATTGCCGCGACTCTTTTCTCTAAATAAGGTGCGCTCACGCATGTGCAATAAAATCCCGATCTGCCCCACGTTTGCTGCAAGGTCAAAAAAAGATTCTGCGTGGGCGTCCGCCGTGTTTACTTTTGCGCCTGCGCGTGCCCCCCGGAGACTTTTAGGCGAGCCCGCGCCGCTTGTGCGTCAGCGATAATCCTTCGCGTGAAGAGCGGCCCGCTAATTGGATAACAGTCGGCTGTCACTGCCGCTTATCGCGCCGCCGTGGGTGCACCGTTGGAAAGTAGAAAAATTGAAAATGGAGAGAAAAAAACAGGGATTCCGAGCACTGCGGTTGACGTACGGCTACTTAAGACTAGCTGCTGACGTGAAATGTATTTTTCCACTCGACGTTCATTTGTGTAATTTTTACAAATTGCACGCGGTGTGATTCATTAGGCTGGTTAAATATAAAATTAGGGTCACTGGTATGAAGAGAAAATGTCGATAGTGAAATGCGTATGCTAATTTATGCGTATTCGAAAACAATGGGTAATTCTAAATATCGAATCATTATACAAAGTGTATAAAATAATACACTTCTATACGATTCTTGTATTGTGTAAAAAAAACTAAAAAAGACGCACAAGTAAATCATGTAACTTTGGAGTTTTGATAGGAGCTGACACGAATAGAGTCGCCCGATTATGCGGACTTTAATCTTGGCGAAACTTACATTACAAAAAGTTTCATTCATATGCATGCGATATGCAAACGACCCTAAGTCTACGAGTTTCCGTAAAAGAAAAAATACGATTTTTTTCTGACGCAAACGGCGATTATACAATTTTAATAACAGATTAATAATAACATCTTCATTCTAGTAGCACAGCGTTTCTTACTCACTTAGTGAGTAAAAATGCAATGTTAAATCAAGCGGCTTCGCCGATTAAGCAGCTAATACAATAATATTGCTCAACGCGTCTTTTATCTATCGTGAAACAATGTATACCCCGGTGAAATAATCGAAATCTGAAAAAGGCTACAGAAAGAGCAGGGAACAGGAGAGAAGTGTATATAAGAAAAAAAAAAAAAAAAAATAATAAAAAGTAATCGCCTCAACACTTTTTTTTAAAGCACTTCGCAGGTTTCGTCTGTTCTTCGGGCGGGGGTCGGTCGGGTTCACAATTCGCAGGTATATATATTAGTCGCACCGCGGCATTGCGTCAATATGCAAAACGGGTTTTCGAAGCTAATCGCGATGCCGGAACTCGTAAATGCCTGCTTTATCACTAAGCAACGTACGAGCTCCTTTTCTTTCTTTTTCACTCCTCCGCCTTCTCCGGCGCGCTTTTTATCGGCCGTCGGAAGGAGCGAGATGACGCAAAAGGAGCGAAGCACAGGCCGAACCCTTAATGCGCCGCGCGAAGAAAATGGTATCGCGAACTGCCGGCGAATTTCTGGTTTCACCGGTATCCGCTGGTTGTTTTTCGCAACGAGTCCGCAGACGCGGCGAGCGCGCAATTGTGCGCCTCGCGTGCCTCGACCTATCCTTTGTGCTTTGGTTAAACAATAATTGCGGATGGGCGGATTAGGCTCGCGCGCCGCTTCGCTACTGCGCCTCCTCTCCTCCTCCTCCGAGCGGCCCGCGTGGCGTCAATTTTTCCCCGCGACCCGGGAGGGACGGCCGAACGAAATTGGCTCGTCGGCCGACATTTATTAGTTTGGGCTTGATGACGCGATAACGCGCGATAAATAAATATACAACTGCTTATCAGTTATTGTCAGTTTTTCATGAAATGTTTGCTGTTGGATCTACAGATAAATCACGAAGTTTGTTCGATTTAACAAATAATCTGATAAGTAAGGAGGAACTTTCGAAGCTTTTTTCGTCTGATTTTGATTTCCCGCTGATTCGATCATTTTGTATTTTTAAAGTGGTTCAAATAATATTTGAGCGAAGAATTAAACGATACTTTTGCGGTATTAAAATATTTTAACAGAAATTATTATCAACAATAAGCTGTTAGCTCATATTTACTGTAAAGTCGCGGTGATAAATAGCTTTCACAAGCGAAATTAAACAATTTAAAAGTCTGTCACGATCGTCGCGTTAATTTAATGAAATTACTAAATTGAAGAAAAAGCGGTTTCTATCGGTTCGAAAAATCCGCCGTCGCGTCGAATATTAAAAGTAAACAGTGGCTATAACTTGGGAGCTTCGCGACCATCCTCGCCGGCTCACACGGCCCGCGCCGAGCCTTCGGCTATATAGAGCTCGGCGAACCTTCGACCTCTGGAACGCGACTGAAATCAATGCAAAACAACCAAAGCCAATTTCGCCTTCGTCGTCCGGCAACGAGAACGACCTCGCACTCGATGTATAATACAAGATGCCTTACTGCGCGAACTCGACCGGAGGAAGTCGACCTACAGTCGAGCGAGAGCGGCTAAGTGAGCGAATGAACCAGTGGCCGGGAAAGAGAGAGAAAGACAGACCGAAGAGAGGCGTAGTGGCACGCGATGACAACACTCGCGCGGGATAGTCGGACGAGCGGCGATCGCGCGTTACAAGTACAATTTCGACGCGGATTTTTACGAGCCGCGGCGAAATTGAGGCGTCCATTGCCGATTCATTAAAAAAAACCGAGACGAGAGAGGCGCCGAATCGGCCTGTCGAACTATTTCACGGATTGCCCAAGCTGTGGCATTGAAACTCCCGAGGAGACGTTACGAAAAGCCGCCTGAAAAGTCGTAATTGCGCGGTGTCGAAAGCCCATATCGACTGGCGAACGAAGTGAAAATGAAAAAAAAAAAAAAAAAAAAAACGAGGAAAACAGATAAACGAATAGCGCGGCTTTGTACGTATTCCCTGGTGTAAGCGCGCCGAAAAACTTTCCACGGTTAGGAGAGCGATGCGCGCGATTGAAACGCGAATCCCCCTGGAAAGCGTGCAATCATCGCGTCGGGAGTGAGGCCGAGCGGTGCGGTGTACGGCCCTTGGCGCATAAACACGCTCAGCCTCCGTGCGAGCGCGCGAGTAAAACCCGTCTTACATCACACAACGAGTCCGCGCGTCGGGGTTCATTAAACCGTCGCAATGGCCGAGCGAGGCTCGGCGGACGCGCCGGCGCGCGGCTCGAGCCTCCCGAGTTCCTTCGGGAGTGCCGGCGCGCCGGCAAAGTGGGGAGCATATCTTGTGCACACGGCGGCGAAGAAAGGATGCCCGGAATCGGAAGAGAGAAAAGACGTGCCTACTTTTGGCCGACGGGTATAATGGCCTCCGGCTCGGCCGACGAGTCGTTACGTATGCGAGCGCGCACACACGTACGCGTATGTGCGCGCGCCTCGGGAGAGCGCGATCTCCTGAATCGCACAGCCTCGGGCGCGTCTATTGCCGGGGCACGTATATACGTACGAGCGCTCGTGACTCTCGGTTTCGTTATAGAGAACCGAGTCCCCTCCCTCGGCGAGAATACATCGCGCGGCTTCCGATCGCTCTATTATGCATTTCGGAGCGTTGCGAGAGTCCTCGCAACGATTGAAAATACGTGAGCGCGCGCAGGTACGTTGAACCGCGAGAACAGGCGCATCTGCGGCGCCGCCGGCTTATTCGGAGCGGAGGTGAGTAGAAAGAAAGGTGCGCGCGGACACTCGGAGGGAGAGAGGAAAAGCGCGGGCCGAGGGGCGAGATTTTATTCGGGAGGACGCGCGACGCGGGGGGATGCGCTACCTAATGGGGAGAGGCAGCTGCGCACAGTCTCGCCGCGGCACGTTCTAGAAGGCGACGGCGCGGGCGCAGTAGATGCGGCCCGGGCACGCGCGCCCGCGACCCGAGCACATGTGTGCATGCACGCCTGCACGGCATGCGATGCATCGCCGCGCGACATATAGCGCGCGCGCACGCCTCCTTTTCTTAACGCGCACATCCGCCGAGGAAAACACAATGATTAGGGTTTTTTTTCGGTGCGCCCGATCCTTCGCCGGTGGAATTCCCCCGGTTTTGCGCGACCGGGAAGCGCTTTGGAGCGGAGCGGGTGGGGGAGGGAGGGGGGCGGCCGACGCTGTTCGTAAACAAGGTGCGAGAGCGAGTGCTGCCGCTGCGTTTGCGCTATTTCGCGAAACTCCGGGATCTGCGGCTTTCGGAGTTAGTCGCACGTATATATCCCTGCTTGACGATTATTCGTAACGTATAGCGGTGTACCGGGTGGAGGATGAAGCGGAGTCTCGTGTTCTATTAGCATTGATGAATGCAGGCGGAATTTGAATTGAATGGAAATATGTTTATTTTATTTCGAATGCGTTTAGAAAGTGAGACAATAAATAATCGCGCACTTTTGCAACAATAACGTTTATTTTGCAACGTGTAGGAAATTTTGCGCTTATGTAAACCGAGGAGAGAGAAAATCAGCGAGAATTTTCAAAGCTCCCGGGCGGAATTTTATTGCTCGAAATAATGACTTGCGCGCAGTTGTGGAATTACAGGACCGGAGCGAGAAAACGACGAGATTTTCTATTCAATTGCTGGCGGTTATAAGAAAGCCTTATTTACTCTGAATTCTCATGAATGAATTGAAAGAGCGACCTATTTTTCCTCTAGACGCGCGGATTATTAGATGCGACATGAATCACCTAATGCGACGGACGTAGATTAAAAATCGTCTAAAAATTAACGCGAGCCTGGCATGCTGCAACAATTTGCACTGCAGCAGTTCGGTTAGCGTGCGCGTTGACAACTGCAAAGCTTCACAGAGGCAAAAAAACGAAATAACGCTTCCTAAATCGGTCGGGCCGAAAAGCTGGCGAAGAGTAAGAGGCGAAAAAATCGTGAGCCCAAATTGACTCACTCGCGATCCAGCCGAAAATAGCCACCGAAGTGCCCGTCGCGGCGAGTGGCTCCCGAGCGAGACTCAGGAGAAAAACTGCCTACGTATACGCGCTAATACACGAGCACACATCGTCCGGCACAAAAACATGCAACTTCATGCGCCGACGTCCGTCCACGTCTCGCGTGCGCCAGGCGTTTTCTACTTGTCGCCGGCTCGCTTCTTTTTCTCCCTCCTATGTACTTATGTAAGTAGTTAAGCGGCTCGACTCCCGCAGGCAGTACTGCAGGAGTCGGCCAGGTAGTACGCGCGAGGGGGCTGTAAGCCGGTTCGCGCCCTTTTGGTCGCGTGCACGCAAGGATCGACCCTCTCTCGCGCGCGCGCCGCCGCCGGCCGAGTTTCCAGAAACGTCTCGAACGTCCGAGCGCACTCCGGCAAAATACTGGCGTATTTAGGGTTAAGAAAAATGACCGGTACTCACATTTCGCTCCTCGAGTGGTTCGCTGATCGAGGCTGCTTCTGATCGGTTAGAATGGCCGCTGGCAAACTGCTGCTGAGGCTGGCGCTGCTTGTCGTCGACACCGTACTGGCGGGTGCTACGAGGCGCTCGTTCGACTCGTGATGCGGGGGGAGAAAAGGTCGGGCCGGGCGGGGAAGCTCCGTTCCCGCACAGTGGTAGCGGCGCGAGCGGGACAGACACGGAGTTCACAACTCGCGGTATCTATCTGGAACCAACAATGGGGAGGCTGGCTCCCCTCCGTGAGGGTAGCTGTTTGGCTCTCGCGCGCGCGTGTTCACGGCCCGGCGAGGCGTTGGAAGCCGCTTCCGACTCCGGCGTGTTACGACACACCGCAGCACTATGCGCACACACGTGCCGCTACGGAGTTGGTGCTCCGCGACGATCGGCCGAGGATCCCCAGGTGGACGTGCTGGACGTTGGCGACCGTCTCCGAGTGTCCCCCGAGGTGGACTGCCGCTACTCGACGGGGGGCCGGCTCGGCGAATCTTCTCGCAGCATCGATCGATTCGCTCGCGTGTCCCTCCTCTCTCTCGCTCGCTCGGCGGCGGGGGCGTGCGTCTGCGGGTGTCTTGTCCCTCGGGGCACCTACTCGGCTCTGCACGTCGTGCACACGACGCACTGCTGCTCGCGGGGCCGTACGCGAGTACTGCTCGGCGGGGGCAGGTGTCGGCGGCTCGTCGGCAAGAAGCGGAGGTGCGCTGAAGCCGCGGGAGAAGCGAAGTTGAACCCGCGGGACTCGCAGACTCGCAGCCACTGACGCTCGGCGAGTGGGCCACGCAGCGCCGAGACTCCGTCCGCCGCTCGCCTCGCGCTCGGTTCTCCCTCTCTCTCGCCGCCGAGCGCCGAGGACGGGGCGCTCGCGCTCGCTCCGCCGGCCGTGTGGGGACCGCGCGAGCGCGCACGCGCACCTACATTGTGTACACACCATCTCGGGCCGCGGTTACGTAGTGGAGCTCGCCGATAGGGACACGGATGGGCACTAGCCACGCAGAGGAGCCGCCGGCGCGAGAGGAGTCTCTCTATAATATAAGTATTACCGAGCTATGCCGTCTTCGTCTAGCGCTCGCTGACCTACGTCACATCGCCTCCCGATCGGCACTTGGGCCGCGAACGCTCCGAGGGAGATTCGCCATCTCGCTCGCGCGCGCTTGCGTGTATGCAACTAGGTATGCAGCGGGGCTGTCGATCGGCTCACCGAGCGCACTGCATGCACCGGCTGGCTAGACTTTTGTCGAGCATTTGGTCGCTTCTACAAGCGACGCTTTCGAGCTTCTGCGCGGTGCTTCGCCGGCTAGATTACGAGATCGGATGTCATTTTTCGTAATTACTTACGCATTTTCAAATTGTCAGATTTATTCGTAATGTTCTTATAAATCCCTCTTGGGTTTTTGGAACGAAGTTTTTATATTGGTATCGGATGGATAGGAATGAAGTTACGATGTGTTTGTGCTTTTATCGCCTAGCATGTGATTCAATAAACAGAATTTTATCGAATTCTCTCCAAAAATAATGAAATAATTTATAGGTCGATCTAATGAAATTTCTCGAATTGTTTTCTTGCAGTTTCTGGAAATGTCCGCACCGTTTTAAACATTGTTTCATTACATAGTCTTTTTTAATGACACTATAGGTGTTTGTAGAATAACCAGCTGCTTGATTATTGCTCGACTAAGAATTTGCACTGTCGTGCTGCGAAGTACAAATGCTAGACGTTATTTTTGTTTTACCTCAATTATAAAATATTTTAAATCGCTGGTGATATTATTATCGCTAAAGAAAAATTGCATGATTTCAAAAAATTAATTAAAGTAATTCATATTTAAAAAAAATAGTGTACATTAACTAAGGCTGCAAGAATTTTATTTTTATTAATGTTAAAATTTTTAATTGGAAACCTGTTAACAAGTAAATCTGTTTGCATTTGTTTTAACATACATCTGTTTTTTGAACATGCAGCGATATTGTAATCAATTACATTATCCACGCTAGCAAGACAATTAGTCAGCTAATAGCTTCAAAAAATACCGTCGCGGGGGAATTTTTAATGACCCTCGATAACAATCCGTATTGCCGCTAGAAAAACTAAATTACATCCTCGTCGTCGCCCACTCGAAATAAAAAAAAAACGTCAAAAGCACGTTGCAATTCCATGAAGCTCCGAAACCAATACTATGCGTCTCTTTATTATACTCTGAATTTTTCAACGTCGAATCTCGAAGAACTTTTCGAGTGTTCGCATGAAATAAAACGTGTGCACCCCCGCAAAATTATGAATGACGAGAGGCGCGGCGCTCTCCGTACCTCCAGCTCCCTGAAGCATCGTCGAAAAATACACGGTGCAGTTGGAGCCGTGCACGAGTGCGTATACCTCGGAGCGACGACGCGGATGAAAAGCCAGATGAGCCTCTAGGCAGGCTTCTTTTTTCTTTGGACTTTTAGCCTGACGAAGGTCCGGTTTTCTCCGCGATGAGCGTCGTCCGGTTCGCAGATGCGCTCGTGATTATAGGCGAACGCCTCCGTGGCTCTTGCCTCTCGGCTGGAATCGCCGGGGCGCGAGGAGAGCTACATATGAGAAAACACGTTAACTTTTTGGTTGTTACTAGCCGTAATCTCCTCGTTAGTTTACCAGCGAATAAAGTAGAGTTACGTACGGCCGAATTCAGTTTGCAAGAGATTATTAAGGCACAACGGAGGATATGGAAAAAACCACGTACGCTTTTTTCGAAAAAAAAACAAGAGCTTTACTTTTGAGCGTCACATAATTATGCATAGTTAAATAAGAAATGATTAGGTTTTGGGCGAGGATTATACAATAAGTTCTTAATTGCTTGCTTGTTTCTTTAAATTCTAAATATTATTTAATCGTTAAAAATGTAGAAAAACAAACATAAAATTTTGTTAAAAATTACTGAGGATTTATTACTCAAGCGTTATTAATGTTTGTTTTAAAATTTCGTTTGTGTGTGGTTTACTTTGTTTAAAAACGTGTTACTGTCAAAGTAAAAGTTTATTTGCCAAGATAATGTAAATCAACTTTTAAAAATTCAAACCAGATATGGGAATTTCCTTAGCTCATAAATATATTTGCAACAATCAATATATCAATTAAATATTTTTTAAAATTATTTTTCAATAACAAAAAATCATCCGTATGATTACAGAATTTTTTCAGAAAAATTAACTAAAGTCATAAATAAATAAATTCATAAAATAAGAATCATTGTAACTTTTTAAATTTTTGACTAACTTATTGTGGGCGAAGACTTTTTATATCACTTTCAACAAACAGGCGTACTGTAATTTTTTCCTGCACGCGCGCAAAGAAATATTACGTACAAGAATATTAATGGGCTGTAAAAGCAAATGACGCCGATGATTATTTGAACGAGCGCAATAAAACGAAATTTAAGATCAAATCAAAATGATAATCTGCTATCTCTCGTATTATCGTTGAAAATTGCGTTTTTTCCTGCCTAAAAAAAAAGAAAGAAAAACTAGCGAAACAAATGGCAAAATTGTGCGGTTTATTTGTTTCTTTGAAAATATTTGCTCCGCCATGGAAAAAGAAAAATAAGAGCAAACCGCGAAAGCCGTTGCTTTTCTTAGCTAATAGAGCGAGAACCAGTTCGCGCGGCCGATTTTAATTATAAAACTCCGCGAGAGCTTAACTTTATAAGCTGCGCGCGCGCGACGATTGCAATCGTCGTCGTCCGGCTCTCGCGAATTCATTTCCCTCGAGCGGAGAATTCGAACCTCGCGGTGGTTGGTGGCCTCTCCTTATCGACCCGCCGGCGACGGCCGCCTCCCCCGCGCGCGCGCGATACAGCCTCACCTCTCGTACTATTTAGAGGCCGCTCCCGCGCACAATGGCTTTTATGCGGCGCCGGGACACCGACGTGAACGGCTCTCTCAATTAAAATAACTCGCGCGGGACGCCTGGAGAGCCGAGCGAGCCGAGCGACGAATATAATGCAAATCGGCCAATGATTTATTCCGCGTGGCGCGTTAATGCCCCATTACAATCGCGCTCTCGGCGGCCTCGGCGCGGCCCGCGCCGGTTGTCGCCGCGCGCGCGGTGTAGGTGCGCGCACGCGGGAGGAGGAGAGAAAGTAGGCGACCGGCGGCCGCCTCGATAAGCCGCTCGCTGATAACGTGATACCTGATGACGAAATTCACGCAATAATCCTTACACAAGAGCTGGTTCTCCAACTCGAATTTTCAAAGCTGCGATCGCGTTCTCTCCCTCGTTTTTTCTCCGCCCCCCCTTCTAAGCTCCTCGGGCTTACCTGCGCTGCGAGCTAATTGGAACGTAAGGTCACTCCGGTGCACCGCCGAGTGAATTCCCGAGCGGTCAGCTGTGCGCGCTCGCCGTGTCGAAAAGGGGCCGGTCGTCGATCGCCTTTTTTTTCGAGTCGACCGGGGGAGACGCCAGGCTTGTCGTTGATCAACTTGCCCGCCTCGGGTTTTTCCTGGTGGTTACACGCGGAGGAGCTTACCGAGAGGAGCTACCGCGTTTCGCATTGTGACGTCAGGCGCGCTGGGTTACGGCATTTTTAGAGCGTCGTAACTTTCTAAATTTTACGAGGAGTTGAAAATGAATTCGATTTTATGCCACTGACGTTTCGCATCTAAATATAAGCGTCGATGTAGTTTCTGCGTTCGCCGCTGAAGTGCCCGCTGCGCTTTCGAAGAAAATTGCGCTACTTTGTGGAAACTGTGTCTTATCAACTTCGTCACTGATATCGATATCCGTCATTCACCAAGATTTTCTTTTTTTTTTTTTTTCAATCGTCGGCGTACAAATCGCTCGATAGCAAAAGTCGTTTTCCACTCGCTTAATCGTTACGAGCACAGTATCTCGTACGTTTCACTTCATTTGTTCCCTTTATCTCGCTAGGGGGTTGCCAGTGCTAAAAAGTCATCGGATTTCAACACTGTCGAGATTCCTATTTAAAATAACATAAATTTATCGAGCTTAACGCGCCAGTTCATATCTACTTACTAGAGCAGTGGAAAAATAACGCAGCCACGGTCACCGAAAAATCAACAGAATCTCGGGCACGTACGCCGACTACTTCCGTTGAGGCGACGCGATGTTCGGTCTACTTTCTAGCGGCGCGATTCATTTCGGCTCTGTTCAGCGCGTCACCGAGCGTCGGGCTACTCCGCTTTGTTCGCCCTTTCCCTTTTCCTTCTCTCTTGCAATTCTCCGAGTATGTACATGTGTATGTCTGTGCACTCGACTGGGATGGGACAGCCTTCCCCGTCCTCTGTCGCGTCCCGCGGGAGGAGACAGGAGCCTGTCAATAGCCTCGATCGAGCAGCTCTTCATTCGCTCGTGCTGGGATACGCACACAGACACCTGAAGAGCGACGTCTGTATTATCTTGTCGACGTCCGCTCCTCCGCAGTGCTATCATTTTAAGAAGTCGATCGAATGTTTTGCTTTGACGGGAGATTTATTGTATTTTAAATGAATAAGCAATTTGTGCTTAATTGGGGGATTTACTCGCCGTTACTCGATTAACTCGACGAGAAAATTAAAGCAATCTGCCTCGTAATGATTTGGTGTTGATCTTTAAAAAAATACGCATTCATGGGCAATAAAGGAATGCGCTGATATTTTGTTGGAGATCTTTTAAAAATATTTACCCAGTATTTAATGTTTTTATACACTCGTGAAAGAACGAAAATAAGGCATTCTGCGACAAACAGATGTTAAAATATACGGGTATGTGTATTACAAACAAAATTTACTCAACATCTGCAACGTGAATATAAATTTTAAAATTATTTCGAGAGTCCAAATTCCTTTGTTACTATGTGCATGTTAAAAAATTTCGGATAAAAGTATTATACATATAACGATGCTCTCTATTACTTTTATGACGCTAAAATGTATACAGATAAAATTAATAGCCTCTTTATAAAAGCATCTCCGCTCAAACTAATCACTAGATATAATTTCGACTGATTTCTCTCATCAACGTCAAAATTCCCTCAATGGATTCTTTGACGCTGCCTTTAATCTGAAACCTGCGCAATACGACGACACGCAATCTATATTTCATTAATTGCTTACAATTTTTAACTTTCAAATTTCGACAAATTTTTCTTTATACCCCTAGCGCAGCGTGTATAATTGAATACGAAAAATTCCAATCCACTTTGCGCTCGAGTATCTTGTTTTATGGATTTTTCATTGAAAGCCGGAAAAAGTTATAGCCGAGAGTTCAATACAACAGCGCGAATCAAAATGTACGTAAACTTTTTATTTACTGTCTGCGTACGACGTCGTAAACTACGGCAAATGCCTGGCTTTTTTTCTTTTCTGTTGCTCATTTTAGCGCGAAGTTAGAAAACGCGTTAAAAAAAAAGCCGAAGTCCGTTACGTAAACGGTGGAGAGTGCAGCCGTCGATGACCGAAGCTTTCCACATCACCGGAAACGCGCCGATCCTCCGGATAAGTAAGCGCGCGGAAACTCGAAGAGCCGCGTTCCAGGAACGCACGGCTGCGCTTACGGGCACCTGCGAACACCTACAGCGTGTAATACCTCCGAACGAGAGGCGCGCGCGTCGCGGAGATAAGAGCGGATGCGTCGGGGGCACCGCCGAGCCAAAATTATCCGGGTAAATACTCGAAATGGACAGCGGACTCGGCCCACCTGGGCGGCAGCCAGGCGCCACGCGACGGGGGAGGGCATCACGTGAATCGCGACGCGGAGTTGACGACCCGAGAGTGCGGCGGGGCCGATAACGCGGCGAGCGGAGTATTTTTGGACTCGTTAAAATTAATTGTGCCGCGGGCCACGCACGCGGTGAGCCGCTGATGCGCGAAAAAGTATATGGCGGAAAATTCGCCGGCGTGTCGCTTGGCGCGAATCTCGTTGATTTGAATGTTGAGCCGGGCGGTGGGCGCGGCGAGTGAAAGGGTCGCCCCGGGAGGATGCAGCCCGACGAGTGACGGATGAGGGACGGCTGTTATTTTGGCGAAGCGCGACTTTTTTTTCGGACTCGATTTACAATCGTGTCAATTATTTTTTATCGCTGTTGCAAAAGTCGCGCTTTGTTATGGCACTGCGGAAATTATTTCACTTCCTTTGTTAAGTTGATAATGTAGAAATCTGAGATAACGTAGTTCATTAATTCTCAGAGATACGCGTATTTTTAATTGCTACGCTCAATCGCGGAAATCACGGGCTATATAAAGAATTCAAGTTACAACTCTACTAGGATTTTAAATTATGCATTTATGAATGTCGCATTTTAGTGGCAGTGACAAAAGTGTCTACATTTTTTTTTTATAAGAGATTAAGAACAGGTATTATAATCGGCGCGTTGAAATTCTATTTTTGTTGGGAGACATTCAAAACTTCCAATTCTGTTTTACAGACGTTTGTGAACAATAATTAATTAAGCTGGAAAAAGTATAAGTACGTTGCAATGGAAAAATAATGAGATGCGGATTATTAACTTTAACAAATGTGCATTTAATAACAAACAATCTGCATGCTTTATGTAGTCGTCAATCCGCTACAATTTCTAGTAGTCCTTCAATCTCATAAATATAATTTCATTTTTACTACCCATAATTTCATTTTATTATATTTTTTTATGTCAAAACGCGTTACCTAACTTTACTGAAAATAATTAAGGAGTCATGCCCACGATAAAACTTCAGAAATTATAAAATATTAACATATATTACATATTTATTATTAAGAACATTTAAATAATTTTTTAACTTGCATTATAAAATAGTAGAACTCTCTCTTTACGTATAATTTCAGATCACATCCATCTACAATAATCAAAACCTTTGATTTTCTGTGAAATTCATATTTTTGTTCGAAAAATCATTTTGGAACTAAAATTCAGGCATTGCCGACTTTCTAAAAATCTGTTCATAGAAGTGAGGAATGAGAATGGAATATTTAGAGGGTTATTGGGTTCTTCATCGAAATAAAAGTAGTGAAAAGCTTATAATTATTTTATTTAAATAATTTGAAATTTTTTTCATCATATATTTAAAAAAAATGATGAATTATTAAAATTAATTTTATTGTAATATTCTCAAAATTTTAGGCCCATTCGATGCCCAGCTTTGTTTTAGAAAGTTTGCCGTGCGTAAGGTTCAAAACTTTGGAGGTCGAATACGTCTGTATGATGTATATAAGGCTGAAATTATGCTATAAATTATTGTAAAAATATTTAAATTCTTATAATAATAAACGCGTGATATATTAATGACCTCAAGCAGTTTAGTTTTAAGTACCGACACGATCTCTTGAAGAATTAAGCAAGCTATCAATCCAAATATTCACGTTGATTATAAAATGTAAAAGATCGGCGTAAAAAGATTGTTTTTCTCTGAAATAATCAATGTTTTACATAACACCTAATAAATTATGAACTATGTTCATTCCATTTTCTTAAAGTTCAAAAAAGCAGATAATAATTTTCATTTCGCAATGTAATGCTTCGCTATGCTTGATATTATTCATTTGGCAAACGCATTAGTTTTATATTAGATCCCAGAATTGAAAAACCGCTGCGCTTAACGCTTCAGAAATTCAGGTATTTATAGATATTCAAAAATGCATTTCTTAATATCAATATCAACAAAAAAGAATTAGCCAGATATGCCTGATTACCACATAAATAGGAATGCATAAATTTGCCAGAAAGCGTGCAGAGCCGCTTGTATGTAATGCTGCGAGCATTCATTACTTAACAACTTACCAAATTCATTTTCGTCGGTGCTATATCTGGTTCTTCCAGTTAATGACTCAAAAAGCTCTGTCACTCTTACATCGGTTAGCACAATCGCTCGATTTACTTCAACACCTCGTTAATCGCCAAATCAGGCAGTCATCCAATGACTCGGTTCATCGGAACCCGCGGTCCTCGCGGTGTACACCTGCCGCCCACGCCTCAAAAAATCCTCGCCAAAGGAAAATCAGCAGTCTGCCTTTCGACCGGGCGAAAAGAGAACATCGCCGCTGTAATAGACCAGGTTGAGAATCCTCGCCGATCGAAGCGAGCTGTACGTTCGGCTGCGCGGGAGGGGGGCCAAATCGGCAGCGGCGCTCGAGTGGGAGCGCGCGTCTATGTATAGCGCGCGCGACGATCGAGTCGCCCGTCGCCTCCGCAAGGCCGCTCTCGCCTCTTTTTTTTTTGCCGTCCGCCTCTCCGCGCCTCCGCTGCGCGAGTCGCCCCGGGGCGCGCGGCCGGCCCGATCGCTTTCATTCAGCTACTTGCCGCGCGCGGCCTCCCGATAAGATCGCCGCTCGCCGCGTTCTTCCCCCGGATCACTGCTTGTTTTTTCTTTTTTTAATTTTTTTTTTTTTTTTTTTTGTTAACGAAAAACGCGCCCGTAAGCGCCAACCCGCGGCGGTTTCGCGAGCGTCCAGCGGACCTCGTTACGTCACGCGGTTGCGCTATTGCGCTGCATTGCGCCTCCATTGTGAGGTGATTCAGGCCGGTGTGCTGCGAGGAAAACCTGCGCCGAGCTGAAATTGCTTATTGACGCGCGCGCGCGAGCGAGCGGCGATCCTTTTTAATGACGGGCCTCTTTTCCGCCGCGCGTATAGGCTTTCGCGAACTCCCGCGACCCGGAGTTATCTTATTGCCTCGATTGGTCGTATTGATAGAGGAATGCCGTAGCAATCGGGGAATTGCGGATGTAACGTTCGTTGCGACTTTTAGACTTTTTTTCTCGTTGTGGAAGTTTAGCGAGCAATGAGAAAGTACATTGTTGCCGTATTAAAAGGAAAATGAAGGCAGTTTAGTTTTATTAACGTATTTACTTTTCATAATTATTAAAGGCAAGAAAGACTGCTTGTGTAACGGTGAAAAATATGCAAATATATAGGTATTTCCTGTTGAAAAACACTGTATAAGCCTAATTACTGTATTGGAGCACTAATTACTTTCCTGGTTGAAAAAACTTGCAATTATCGCTTAGAAAATATTTCATTTTTACCGACATCTTGAGTGTTAAGTATTTTACATGATAAATAATGGACTCTAGTATTAGACAGAATCGTTATTAATATATAGTAGGTATAAATTCTGAGCATTAAACTATACAAAGAGCATAAAAAATATAAGTTATGAATTTTACAGGTAAAACTCAGCTTAGGTAACAGTTCAGTTTTAAAATATCCGATTAAAGTGCAAACTTATAAGTTTATTTTATTATTGTAACGCCTTTCATTGTACAATGCGACTAATTTTTAAAATTTAGAAGCAATTAGTACAAGCGAAGTGTACAAAAATATTTGCTTATTTTTCTAGCAATGTTATTCAGCAAATTTAGCTAAACAAGAGATTAATCACAGTCCGTTCACCAGTATAATTAAAAAACAAGTGCGTCACCGACTCGTGGCGCTACCGTAACCCAGCGACGATAAAAGAGACAGATACACGAGACACGAAAAATTCCACAAAAGCCCCTTGAACCGAGAGAGAAAAAAAATGTAGACTCGGCGATCGGAGGGGCCGTCAGCACGTGCTGCCGTATGTACGACGGGGCGGAGCGGCGCTTGTCGCAAGGCTAAAGAAAGAAGCCGTCGCTAATAGCCGCCGACTCGCCGCGGAGGCCCCGTCGTCTCTCGGCCGCAAGGAGAGACCGATTCGCGCGTACACACACGTCTAACCCGGCGGCGCTGCCTCATGCCCGAGTGAAGGTGGCGATCCGGCAATGACGTAACCCCCGGACAGCAGCAGCCGCGTCTAGTCCAAGTCCGCGCGCGCACTTTCTGCGGGAGCGCGTTCGTTTCGCGATCGCCGGCCACTTACGAGAAACGAGCGGAGCGTCCGATGGCCGCGCGGCGTACTTACGCCGTTACGTAAAAGCCCCCGCGGAGAAATTCGGGAGAAGAGCGCACTTACACGCGCGGATGATATAAGAGGTAACGACACGGGTCGCAGCTGGCTTACCCGCGAGTCATTGGCTTATCGCTGATTTACGAGCTCGGCCGCCAAGTGTCGCGGATAAAAAACGGCGCGACTTTTTTTTTCTTTCGAGAAATGCCATTAGTCGCGACGTCGCGAGTTGAAAGTTTCGGGCGACGATGCGCTGCCGATCGGAGTTACGAGTGATGCTGCTGTCGGAAAATTAAATACATTGCCCGTCGGTGCTTTTAATTAATTAACGAGGAAGAGGCTCGTTACTCTGTTTGCATTCAAAATAAAGCTTTCGATGAGCATCGTTATCGCAAAGGAACTTTTGAGCGAGTTCAAGAATTTTTCGATCATAGGTGACCATGGTAGTAATCGGCTTAAATAAAATATTATATAGACTAGAATAGAATATAAGCATTTATTAATCCGGGTGTGCGCTTCATAAAAAATTTAAAATAGATAATACAATAAATATAGAATGCAAATCTTCCTATGTAAAATTAGTATAAGCCTCCTTCCCGTTTGACATAAGAAAATAAATTCCGAGCCATTATCTCGATAGCATCGGCTCAACACGGACCTGTCGAGCGCGCTCCGTACAGAGATCGTCTGATATTTTGAATTTTGAATCACCCGACATCCCACTTCCTCGGATTAGAATTAACAGCACTCGACGTCAAAAAAAGACGGCATAACAACCCGCAATCTAAAAATAAAAAAGAAAAACACGAACGGCCCATCCGAAGCTTTCACAATCCGAAGCGAGCGGCCGGATCGTCCGATTATCCTCGAAAAACTCCTCGCTGTTCTGTTTACACGCGGCCCAGCGCGTGTACACAGCCGCGACTTTCAAAATCGGGCGCCGCGAGCGAGGACGCCGGATCACTCGCGCTGCAGTTTCGCGCTCGTTTGAGCAATCCGCGCCACGGGTCCTGGCGCGCGCTCTAGCGCTATGGCCTTCAAGGACGTTCACGCTTGGTTCGCTAATTGCGCTCGCGCACTTTTCTTTACCCTCGCGGGCGTTTTTTCGCCTCGCCTTCGCGCTAGCCCGATAAATTCGAGCAAGGCGCACCGAAGATCGGGCCGAGCTGATACGGCGCGGCGGTATGCGCGCGCCGAGACAAATAGCCCTGCCCAGATACGCGCCGGTTGCAGTGCGCGCGTGGCCGCGCCGAGGGACCCGGTATATACGTACGCCGATTTTTCCGCCGAGGCGAGAAAGTTCGCGAGGAGGTAGGAAGAAAAAAAGGCGACTCGGTGGGACGGGGTGCGCGCGCGCCGGCTGATTAGTCCGCTCGCGCGCGCCGGTTAAATTTCGTGTTTTTCGAAGTGAAATTGTTAAAAGGATTGGGAGCGAGCTTATTTTGAAACCGCTGGAATTCGTGGGCATTGCCGCAATCGCGAGCATTTTCGAGTGGCTTTTTACGAAGGGAAAATTGGCTAAATAAAAATTGACGCGGGGAAAGTGGAGTAAGTCGCGTGTATAGAAAAAACTTAAATGGAAAAAATAGTTATACACGCGATGTCAAGGTGCACCAATTGAGTAGTAGTAGTTTTATTATAAAATGCAACCCAATTTTTTTTCTTTTTTCTTTCGGAGAATTTCAATGTGGATTTCAACAAATTCGAGCGGCCGTCGAACATTTTGTGAAAAACGTACACGCTGCTGTTGCTTTAGTGAATTTCAATACAATTTACTTTCAATTTTAAATGAAAGCTGTTATGCAAGGGATTCTTTTCATTCCGAAAACTTCCAAAATGAAATTTAAGAAATTTAAACGGTGATCGATTATACTAATTACTAAAAGAAGTTGCAATCATTTTTATAATGCACATAATTTAAAAATTTTAAATTTTAAAATTCGTTTCCTGCGTCTATAATATAAACCGATAAAAATTTTATTATACGCAAAAAATATAAAAAAGGAAGTTTATCCTTATTCAGACAGACTGTAGTGCTAATTCTTCTAGTAGCTTAGATAAATATGCGCATAGATTATGTCTTTGCAAATTTAATCTGGGTTTTTATTCATTAACTTTTGTTCATCTTTAGCCAAAAAAAATCAGAGATAAATATTATTAACCGCAAATTTTTGGAGGAATCCAGGAATGTAGTTTCGCTTTTTCACACAATTTACACGTTTATTAATAGAGTAAAAATTTCTATTTATATGCAATCGCCTTTGATGTTTGTAGGTAATTTACCAAACATTTTTTCTCATTTTAAAATATGTTAATCTCTTTGGACAGATGCAGTGAAAGTGCACCACGAAAGAAGGATGCGCGTAATGATGTCGCCAGGCCGTTCTTTATTTATCTCGGTACGATCAAAATTTTTGGATCGCATCTTACATCATCGTGAAAATGTAAGAAAACGTATAAAATTAAAAAGACTAATTTCTAATTTAAACCAGTGTAGATTAATTGCCGCTGCTGCCACGCGGGCGCCGATGGTATAATACTCTGCAGTTGATCGCGCAATTATTGTTCAATAATTTAAAACGCTGAAGGCACGATTATTATCATTTTAATAGCAGAAAATTTTAACAGGCATTCCTCGCGCGAAAACCCGCTTTTCATTTTAACAAGCAATCCAAAGCGACCGTTAAAAAAAAAAGCAAGCTCCCCGGCGGTCGCCAAAAGACGACGTGGAAACGAGCTGCACTCGATATATCAAGGTGTATAATTTAAATTGATAACAGCTCGTACGCATATGGTAAAGAGACGAGAAAAGAGACGGAGATAAAAAAAAAGAAAGAAAAACTTATTACACTTCGGTTATATTAACATGAAAAAGCGTGCAATAGCCGGGGATTTTTGCACAATACGTTATTTTCCTAACCTTGTAAACGCCACTTAACCGTCTCCCATACAACCGACTTGTTAAAATCGTTCTCGCATGAATTTAGCATAATCCATTCGATTAAGCCAACCGGGATCTAATCAGATCGATACCATACGAAAGCGACACGCCCCGCGCAGCCTTTACGAAATTCCCTCTCGCGCGTCCTATCCAGTCGGCGAGCTTTTCCACCCGGCGACCGCAAGGAGAGCGACAAACTTAAAGAAAAAAGAAACTCACCCGACGACTTCTCGGGTCGCCGAAAAAGAGGTGCACGGAGAAAAAATCCCGCGCACACCGCGCAATATTGGCGAGGGAAGAAAAGCCGGTTATTATGCCCGCAATTAATCGACGCGAATTTTACACAGGTTTATAAGAGCATCGACGTTATTATTCAATAGGGGGTCTGGCGGCGTCCGCGGAGTCGTCGGCTCGGCCGCGCAAAACTGGTAAAACAGGAAAGTGATTTTCGAAAAAAAAATCGCAAAAATAAGTGCCCAAGGGGGGCGACCGGTTTGCCGCAAGCTCGCGCCGTGTAAGCGCGGGATCTTTAGCGCAGCGGCGCGGTTTGATTACTCCAGCCGAGGGCATTTATCGCGCTGCCCTCGGGACGATGTTTGTTTGGGGTTTTTCCGACGGGCTGCTGCAGTTGCTGCTTTATTTCTCGCATTTACTTTCGTCGAGGGGTCGATCGCTTTTCGATCGAGAGGTCGCGCGTTATTTCCGCGAGAGCCGCGGGCTATTGTTTTCGGAAAACAGACGACGCGGATAATTTAAACTTTTATGTATTTTTAATACCAGTCTGTGAATAACACGCTTGAGTCATATTTTACGTATGCACGTCGCGTCTCGATCGCTCGACGAGAAAAAAATAAACCTATTCATCATCGGCGTGCACTTATTTCTTTTAAATCGCAAACATTTTGTACTGGATTGCTGTTATTAATTTTTTTTACCCCTAGGTTAAACTTATTTGCGCTATTAATCGTAGGCTTCGATTGCGTTCAAAGTGGGAAAATAAAACATTATTTTCCAATTAGCTGCTGGTATTATAACGCGTGACGCGGAAAAAACTGTGATTGATCTTTGGTGCAATGCTATTTCATTAATGAGCCGTCGAGATATTTTTTTGCCTAAATCCACATTTTCAATTAAGTTTTAATACCCACTGTATCGATAGTTTGAAAAATATTATTGTTTTTGAAAAAAAAAATTGTTTGATTAATTCGATGTTTCATACTCGTGTCCCGCGAGTTGTAAACGTTTGCACGAAACAATAATTAATATCTCCGCGAGCAAAATCAATAAAGCAACGTTTACCATTGACATACAGCGCCTTCATTATGCTTTTTCGTGACGCATATTGACACCGGTGACAACACTTTTTTTTTTCAAATGTTTCTTTTTTTATCACCGTCGGCGTAATATTCCTCGTATACAGTGTACGCGCGAAAAACATTACGGGCTTCTAGCTGTCAGCGCGGTGTATTTGTCTCTTGTTATTCAACGAAAAATAATGTATGAATTAAGTACGAAGTGAATTAAATTAAATCATTCATGAACGAGTGTATCGCAACCGCCGAGGAATAAAAATTCAAGATCAAGAACGCGCAAATGAACCCGAGGTGAATCCAATAATACAGGTTTTTTTCACTTTAAATCGAGATTACCGGGTTGTAAATAAAAGGAAAGATATAAAACAGGCATACTTCGAGCGAACAAGTGTAATTCGACATTCGAGGTTCTGCGCGCTTTCGTCATCGATCCCCCCCCCCCCCCAAATAATTGATATACACTCCATCCTTTCGCAACTCCGCCACGCGGTATACGCGTCTCTCGCCGTGGAATGCACCCAATCGATCCTCTCGCGCTATCGCGCAGGCCGAAAATACGCCGGGCCTTTATTTAGCGCGCGGATCTGGAACGAGGCGCTCGCGATTTTCAGCGCGTCCGGGAGACAATCGGCGCGTCCTTGGGGAGTCTACCAATCGGCCCCGGGCTTAGCCCGCGCGCGTGTCGCCGGCAAAAAGAGGAAAAAGGAAGCCCCGAGAAGGCCGGCGCGACGAAAGTGCCGGGGGGCGGCTGGACGTATCCTTGGTCCGTCCGGGTAGACGCGCCGCGGAGGATCGGCGCCTTTCTCCCGCGAGCCTCGGCCGGCCGACGAGGAAATCGACGGGAATTATCGCCGACCGTAGGCGCGAATTTAATTGTTCGGCGATCGGGGCATTAGAAAGCCGAGTGCGCTATCGGCGACCGAGTGCGAGATTTTCTTTGTGCGCGCGAGCGCATTTTTATTTTTCGCGAGGCGCGGACTCCGTCTATCTTGATTGCCGCGGATTTCAGCGCGGCGGCCCGCGGCTCTTTGTGAGCGAGTGCCGGGAAAAAGGTGGAGACGATGTGTGGTCGAAGCGGGTATATCGTTATGGAGTACTTTATCTCCGACAGTCGGCACTTTATTCCTGATTCATATAGAAAATCGCGGAGGATTAATCTGCGTTTGATAAACTCTTTCGATATAATGATTTTCTTATGTAATAATTTGAGAAAATTTCCGCGAACATATTTCTTTTTTTTTCTTGTTTTTTTTTTGTTGCACTTTCCTTTAGTAATCTACATTTTAGTGGGTATAAACTATTTAGTTGTACGCCCAACTATTTCTCTTTATTCTCTTGCCACGACGTATCGCATGTATCGTGCTAATACATCATAATATTTAATTTATTACTCTATTATTTATGACAAAGAGTCACACTAAAATTCTAGATCACATTGATAAGAATAAGGACTGGTTTAAATAACTTTTGATTTCCTTTCATCGTTTATAAAAAAAACTTGCATAATACTTCTGGAGCCATTTAAATTCTGATAATGCGCATACCAAAATATTGTGCTTGACGTAAAGGAACGTAAAACTACCCAGCCATCAAAAATATCACTTGCACATGTTACCGCGTCTCGTTTCACTTTCAGTACCCCTTTAAAATCACCTTGGCAGTATACTCGTTTTCCGGGTGGAAACAGCCGAGCGCGCTTTTGTCTCCCATTAAAATGATCCGTCGCCCGCGCGCGCCGCTGACCCTTTTCTCGCCGGCACGAAAGTTGTCCGGCGCAAATTCGAACGCGTGGGGGATAAAACGAAGGGGAGGGAGCCGCTTGGCCTTCGCAACCGGATGACCACCACCTCGGCCGTCCCTTCGGGATATAGTCTTCGCTCACAGCGGACGAAAGAGACGCGCTCCTCTCGCTTTTTCGCCGGGAAATTGAAGGCTCCGCCCGCGTTGCCGGGAAAAAAGTGGACGTTGTTTGCACGGCGCAGCACATTCTTCTGTACCTTTTTGCCGTGATTTCCGGCGCGATCGCTATCGACTCCACGCTCATGCATATGCACAGGCGAGGAATTTCGGCGCGACCTTCGATTGTTTTGACCCACTATTCGATGGTAATTTTTGATCGTACCTACAAAAAAAAAAGAGCACTAATGAGCGGCGGAACAGCTCGTTCGGGCCCGACGAGTTTTTTTTCATGAAACGATTGCGAAATAGTCGAATTCCCGCGGATCGAAATAATGTAACGTTCGAGCTGTTACAGCCCGTAATGAGTCTCTATATACATAATTGCGAGTTTACGAGAACGCGGCGGAGATATGGAAATAGAAATTTTATTATTAAATTTATCTAATCCGCTCTCCTACGGCTAGCTCGCGTTATGTAACGAGCGCGCTCATCCACTTACCTCGAATGGGACTCCGCTGCGCCGTTTTTTTCTCTCTCTTTTTTGTGGAAAAATAACGCGCGTGAAAGTCCTGGACGCAATGAAGAAAAAAAAGCGGCGCCGAGTGTACGTGTGCGCGCCTGTGCGTGAGCGGGCGCGCGCTTAGAAAATATATTTATCACTGGCCGCAGTTTCACGTCGCGGCTAATTGATGCTATGTCTTAAACAAGTACAATTTACCGTTGACTTTTATATTATGAATATATGAAAGGCGAATATTTACTTCGGCGCGTTTAAAGTATTCGTATTATTACGCGGCGTGTTGCAATTGCGCGCGCGGCGACAAAAAAATCGCGCGGAACTGGTTCGGCCTCTTTGTATGAAAATACGAGGATTTAGCTTTGAAATTTTCAAGCGTTATTTTATTATCGCGCCACCGCTCTCCAAACGCCACCACCGCGCGATTGCATTATGCAGCTTTTGAAAGTAAATAGCTGGCAACCCGTAAATACCACCTCTTGGTCGCGCGACTTTTTTCCCCCCCGCCGTATGTGTGCGCGCGCGATAAGCGGAGACGGATCGAAAAGCGAACGGCCTGCCGGACGCGCGTAGATCGACGCGCCGCGCTCACCCTCCAAAGTCAATCCCTCCTAAATATTTCACGAATCGCTTAGAAGCTCAATAATTGCGGGAGAAAAGAAAAATCTATTTTTCAGAGGATTCGATCGGGGCGCGCTTAGCGCCTTGCATTTATAGACCGGCAGAGGAGCCCCGCGGGGACATCGACAAGTAAGCCGCGAAATTATCGGCGGCTAACTAATTGAATTTTTCATTAGAGTCCATAAACATACTTTAGCCGTCGAGCGCATAGCACCGCGACGCTAAGTCAATGGCCTTGCTTTGCGGCGAGGTCGATAAGGTGCTCTCCCTCGTGAATAATGAAGCGGAGCATCTCGCGGGATGCCAGTCGCGCAGGGGCTCTAGCTAACGCCGGGGCTGACGACAGCCGCCGCCGCCGCCACGGAAATAACGAATTTCCGCGCGCGATATCGATTTCCCGTTGCATCCACTGACCCGGAAAGCGAGAACCTTTTAAATCCGCCGCGTGCGTCGCTTCTCCTATACCTACCTCTCTTCTTTTCCTTAAACTCTCCCTATCTCTTTCTACCCGAACGTCTCCATCTCTCTCCAGCTCTTGAATTAGTATCTTCTTTTTTTGCGCGCTCGGATGAGTCGCGTCTGCGACTGAAATACTCGAGATGCTCGGGGGCGTTTCATTTTTTAAGAGGCTATTAATGGAGCTCGCTGCAGTTTTGCATTCAGTCGCCGCGGAGGGGGAGATGACTTTTCTCCGCTTGCGCGGAAAAAAAGCCCGACGAGATAAGGTCGAGGAGACGCCGGGAGATTTATCGACGCGCATTGGAGCTTGATATACACCCGGACGCTCGGTTTTATTTGCGAGATGAAGCTTGGTAGCGCGCGCTCTCTTGAAATTAGCCGGCGCGCTCGTTTCGAGGTGGGCATTCTCTCCTTCAAGGATACAGGCCAAATTACGGGGCCGCCGTTTAATTATGTAATTCGAAAACGAAATTGTTGGTTCTGTAGCGCGTATGCATACGACGCTTTAATGACGGCAATGGCAAGCGGAAATAAAATGTAGTTGCGTGTATCTTTTTTTTCTCGATTTTTTGCTTGTAGCTATAGAAAAACTGGCCGTACGCTGCGGAGCGTCGCAAACTGAGCAACATCTCTATCGGGCAAACATTTTAACAAAGGCACATTACCGCATCCGAGGAGAAAAGAAACTACATTACGCTGGAAAAATACACTTCTGTTGTTAATGAATTTAATGATCAGCAATGAACGCGCGCTCACGTAGCTTCCACCGGCTCAACTTCGTTCTGCGCAATATGCGCTCGGACGGTGTATAGGTACCGCGCACGTTCGGTTGTCCTACACTTGACTTTTCTTTTATAAAAAAAAGAATGGCTGAGAATTATTATAATTATTGGAGTTCGCAGAAAAAAATAAGTAAACGTTACGACTTATGTTTCCTGTTTCCTGAAAGATCGTTTTACATTGTTTGCATAAAAGGCTTAATATTCTATTCGTAAGTGTATAATAAATTTATGAATGGAAAATTAATCTGAAAATACACACGTATTTTTCCATTATTTGTTGCTCGATAGCAGAACATTTTTCATCGATAAAGCTATAAATAATTTCACGCGAGTGATGTTCTAGGAAAAATAACATGAACCCGACGTGTTGCTTGAACAAGAACTATATGTGCTTCATTTACATTTTAAAATTCAATATTATCGTTCTAAAATTTAATCGTTTTCCACATTTATTACAGGTATTATCCGCGTAAAAACATTTATACTTTTACAATTTTCTTCAAATATTTGATAAAATTTTGTTATCACAATAGAAAAGTTAAGCGTCAGAATTTTACTTGGCAAAAAAAAACAGAAAAAAAGAAAAGACGGGAGATTAAAAAAACAGCAAAGGCGAGGTGAGGTTTTTTTTTAAATTACTGAGGTCAGAAGTACATAAGAGTGGCAATTCAAAATTGCAAGTCATCTTAAAATGTTCACGTGCATTGTAGAGAACATCAAAAGGAAACTGGATGAAAAAACGAAAGGAAATATATACGACGTTACTTTTACTTCAATTGGTAAATCGAAAGCTAACTTAGTTAGCTAGCAAGTTGTAATTTATTTCCTTACTGTCTTTGCTTTTGTTGTTTACTCAATTGTTTCAATGTATTTTAATTGTTTCCTTGAAGTTATAAAGCAATCGAATCAGTAAATACTTTTCTTTATGATAAAAACACCTATTAGTTCATATTTCAGGCTCCGTCGAATAAAAATAGCGTCATTAATTTTTTCGTTATTAACTTCCAGTCGCATTCTTCTGTCAAATGCACATTTATCTTGAAAACGAAAAAGGAAAAAAAAAACACGCGTCATGGGATTTTACGATATTTGAAAAATTAATTGACCGTTCTCGGCAGCCTATCTCAATTATTACTTGTTTACGCAGGCGTTATAACGATGCGACGTTAAACAAAAGCTAAGACAATTATTTATCGTAACCGCCTGATAATTTTGAATAATCCACCTGAATTTTTCGCGCGTGCAGCTAACAAAAGTCAAATCGGAAAAATATTTGAATTGCCCGCCTGACGAAGCTTTTCGCGTGTACGCGCAAACATCAACGATGAACTTTATACTCCCACCGCGAGAGCAAATATATATGTATCCAACAAATCGCGCATACATTCCGCCGCGCTGATAAAACAGCGCGATCTCGTGCGTGCGCTCGCGATAATAGCCTTTCCACCCCCGTCTTTCGCAATGCGCGCCGTTATCATTTCGCGCGACAGCACCACGCGCAAAATTTTCGTCTTCCCCCCGCAAAAGAACCCCCCACGAAGCATCCGTGCACGCTCGCCTGCAGGTATACGGCCGCTGAGTCACGGGCTCCGTAATAGTGCCAAATAGAGGCGCGCGCGCTTTATATATAGCCGCGCGGCGGGGGAAAGGGAGGGATCGTCGCGGCGACGTCGGCCAGAGAGGTTCGGGAAGTGGCCGAGTGCTCGCGCGCCCGGCAACTGGGTCAGCGCATTCCCGGCTAGGCCCGAGGCCGTTGCGCCCCGCGAGACGGACGGCGGCTCCTCGTGCAAAATAGCCCCCGAGTAGTCGCAACTCCCGCGACGGCCGACTTCCGCGCGGTGCGCCTCTTCTTTTTCGACTGCGAGAGGGGACGGAAACTGCAGGGGGAGACGGCCGTCCCCCGCTCTTCGGTGATTTAACGGGGCGACGGGCTAGTTAACGCTCGGGATAATTACTCGCTGATTGGACTAATTTTTCATTTAATTAATTACGTATTCAGTTACAAATGCAGGTGCGTCCGTGTGAGTGAGAGTGCGCGCGAGTGTGGTTTGAATTATGGTAACGAATTATGATGATTAATTGCGATAGTGCAGACAATTATATGGGATTAATTGTTTGTATGTAAATTTTAACAGTTTATGTTCAAAGTGCAACTTTCTGTGCCTATTCGACGATTATAAGGCACTAGTTTTGTTTACACTTAAGACGCAGGTTGCGTAAAGCGAATTTTTTGCTTTGAATGAGCATGAAATTTTAAATAAAGATTAAATTATGAAATAAAAAGTAAGGGGTCGACGGGTCAAGTGTAGGGTACAGCTATTTCTACGGTTTTTTCCATATTTTCATGTAATAAAACATTCCTTAATGTTTCGTAAGAATCCGATACCAAATATTATTCTTAACTATTAGTTATTGAATACGTATTAAATCTAAATTAATTCTGGTTTTTTAAAGAGAAGCAGAAGGTAACATAAAAGTTTTAAGATTAGTGATTAAGCTAAAAATTTGAATTTCCTAATTTGTTCGGCAAAGGAGAGTAATAAAATATAATGGTTTTATATATTTGTTACATAAAAAAATATCGAACATCTTTGAAAAATGCATTCTAATTGGGTATTCCGACATGCATAGAATTTCAATTTTTTAAGTACTAGTCGGTTAATTTGAGCGCCTAGCAGTTCGTGCAACCATTTTAATTTCATTATTTGTTTATGAACTTGTTAATCGTTATTCATCTATCCTTTACCGAAAATTTTTTGACTTCGAATATCGATAAAGAAAAATCGATTATTCGCCTGTTATTTTTAGAGTATAGAAATATATTATTCTTTTATTCTAATGTGATTCTCATTTTTTACGTACATTTATTGAATAGAAAATTTCGTTGCCAAATTAATTACAGTGCAAAATCTGAGCTTTTATAAAATTAACCGAGTGTAATCGATATTAAGGTCAAGACGCCGAAATTGACCTCTGGTCCTTTTCCCGTTATAGAAAGGAGACTAGTGTAAAAATAAAATCGAAGTCTATCTTTACTCTCGATTCCTTGCGAAGCTCTCGTTTATGAAGACAGTTTAAGAAATTGAAGAGAGTCCAAGCTTGACCACGCGGCAATGAAGTTCCTTTAAAGGGACGCTAGAGCGAAATAGAGAGTGGAGAGAAAGAGAGACAGCCGGCCGACGAGAGAGTAGGCGCTTTATAAATAAAACGAGCGCGAGACATTGTCAGCTTCATTTCGTATTTTGTTCGAGTATCGGCGCGAGCCCTCGACCGATTCAATTGAGCGCGCGCCGTTTTAATTAAACAGCGCTTAGCATTCCACCTATACGTGATAAACGCGTATCCAGCGAGTGTCTATTGCTCAATGGTCGCTGGATCGGCGAAAAAAAATTCTTTTTTTTTTGTGTAAGAATCTTGTATTTTTTTTTTCGTCGAAACTTTTGTAACATGGCGGAACGAATGGATCGCCATAGGCCTTTCCGTAATTTATAACGAGCTTTTTTTGTGGTTTCATTATGCGCTCGAGCCGCGATCAAAGTAGTGCGATTGGAGGTAACAAATAACGTGACAGTACTAATACTAAATCAATTAATAATTTTCAGATAAACAAGTGACATCAAGGATTTCGTGAAGTAATCTCATTTAAATTTGGCGCCTGACACTACCGCGTTCCCGAGCGTTTCATGATAGCGAAACTGGGTCAGTTAGCAACCAGGTTTTTTTTTTATCTATTAACTACCGATGCAATGTGTCGAAATCGCGAATTATACATTAAATTCGACTCGGCAACTATTTTAGATGTTTTAAAGGCGATCGCGCTTGGCAATGCAACCGATAAGATTTTTTTAACTTGCGATCGATAATGATATTCAAAAGACATTTTATTTGCTTAGGACATTTGACTTGCTCTCCGCGCGAGCCGAGCGCAGTTTGAAGTCGATGTTTATTCGAAAAATCTTCTAACTAATCGTGAAAGCGATGAACTTATTCTTTAAATAAATTGCTTTGCCAAATCGCGGAGCGGATTAAATGTTTGACTTATAACATTTTGAGCGGTAAACAAGTCTTTCCATTGCTTGTTGTTCGCCGCTTTTATCGCCCGGCGGATAAGATACGTTGTTCAGGGTAACGACACAAACAACCTGCCCTAATCGCCGTTTGTTTCCCTATTTAAAGAGTTTATCGATGCAGACGATAAATCGGCCGGCCGCACGATACATCCGCCCGCGACAAAACAGGTTTTTCTTTATGACCACTTCCGAATCGCTTCACCTTGCGCGCCTGGCGGGTTTAACAAACTCCGCGGGGAATCAGTTCGGCGTTTATTGACGATAACAGAGCGACGATCGACGCCTCGCTACTTTTCACTCCTTATGCAATCATGCAATTTTTTTTTCTTCGTGGGGCAATCTGCGAGTGATTTTAGTCTTTTTTCAGATGACGACGATAACCGGTTTTTTTGCAGCTATTGATTTTGTAGCGTACAATAAGAACATAATGAAATGTAAGACAAATGGTTGGAACATTAATAATGAGTTTAAAATTATTCCTGTGTGTATTCTTATGAAATATTCATTAATTTTATTGGAATTAATGGTGAATTGATATAACTTTTTGAACATTTATGTTTTATTTCATGTTAAAAATCATCTTAAAAATGAAAAATAGCGTTTTTAAAATATTTAAGATTATTCGAGCTTATTTAATTTGGAATAAATTAAACTTGAAGTATAATACTTAAATGCAATTCATTTACGTTATAAAATCGATAGAAAGATAAAATATTGTATTTCACAAAATAAATTGTAAGTTGAATGAAAAATGAAACATAAAACATGCGCACACGGTACTTCGGGCTAAATGGATTTATCAAACAAAATTGAGTCTTCAAATTAATTTATTCGTCTCGTAAACAAGAGCCATTCTATTTACATTTCGCGAAATAATAAATATGTTTATTAATATAATGACAGGGAAAATTTTCGCCTACATTATGAGAAAGTGTAACGTAATCTTTTGAGGTCGTTCGTACGATTTCCTTACCTGACTTTTTCAGTTCTCCCTCTCTCCCTCTCTCTCCATCAACACCGAGCACCGAGCTATATAATAACGGCACGTGTACAGGTGTTGTGAATAATCTCCTCGGCGCGGTCGTCGTCGCCTACCTATTATCTGTTTTCATTGCGGGCTCCGCTCATCGCCACAACAGACCGGGCTTATTTGCAAATTGCCTACACCTCGATTTAAATGCCTGATTGTTCGAAGGAAAAAAAAAAGATTCGCCCGGGTATCGTGCGTCGTTCCTCTATCGCATGCCTAATTGGCCGCTATCGCGCGATTAGGCGTAATCGGGGACTATTTCTCTTTTTTTTTTTTTGCAAAACTGTACGTACGCGTCCGTTTCGGTATTATTAATACAACGTATTATTGATCAATTTTCAGTGTGAAATCCGATCGATCAGGCTTGCGAAATGCCTCGGCGGAGTAAAATGGGAATCAAGGTTGAAAAGAGACTCTTCGTGGTTTTAATTTACGATACGGTGGGAATTACTTTCTAATTTGTAGATATAATGCTCGGAGATTTTTTTTTAAGAATGGGGTGTTATGCACGAATGAATGGCTGTTCCCTTTTTTTCGAGCTGATTAAGAAATTAAGGCGTATTTTTAGGAATAATGAAACTCGCGGTAAACGGTTAATATTTCGTCCCTGCATTTTCTATAAGAGTCTTTTAATTGTTAATTTTCCACAATCTCACAGCTATTTTCTGACGCAAGAATATCGCGCGGAGAAAAACACACGCGGTTAATTTTGCGAAATTGGCGCGTTTTAATGGTTAGTTACAGTGCCTCTTTTGTAAAATAAGCACGGAGATATAATGTTCCACGGGCAAATATAACGTTACGCCCATGCGAAAAATTCATAAAAATTCTATCGCAGCCTGTGGACTTATCGGTTCAGCGAGCACTAGCTGAGTCGCGTTGATCATTGCGTAAGTGACTGGAGTTAACCAATGTTATACTCTGTTCAATGATCAATTTGTCGAATGCTAATAATAGCTTTTGAAAATTTAAAGCGGACTTTGTACACCGCTCGTTAATCTTTTTTTTTCATTTCGTACTAACCACACAGAGTATCCAGCACGCATCGTGCCGTTTGACACGTCGTCGGGCCTCCCGTAGATTTCTTTCCAGCCTATGGCCAAGATGAAGATCGAAAAGGAGCAGTTGAAACGACTGCTCGATATCGAACGGCTACTTTCGAAATGTGCTCATATTCATTTGCATTTTAAATCGCCGATGCTTTAAGGTGCATTTCAAATCTAAAGATATTTTAACATTTTTTCACGCGCATTAATTAAGTCGCTCTATCGTGAACAGATTACTTTAGACCGGCTTTTTTGCACCGATTTGAAAATTCCCCTGAGCGCGAGCTATTCAACTCTTAACTTTTATCACGGTGACTTTTCCAATAGTGTAGGTATGCAATTTTCGTATACGGCGCTGGCTATAATTAATGAACAAATGGACTGACAATTTAAGTATATGCGCTTGTTCCTTTTTTTTACCTCCGGTCTTGGTGTAAATTATGATATTCTAAACAAGTGAATTGCAGGAGCAGCGTAATTTTTGTTTACGTAAGGAGTATATTTTTAGCAGGGAGAGATTTTAGATTACTACATTTTTTTATCTTCCTTTTTTCAAACTTGCAAGCTCGGATTCGAATGAGTGCGAGTATTTCAATGGAAAATACGAAAGAAGCTTAACTTTTTGAGCACCAATCTATCGGTTGAGTGCTCATGAATGAGAGTCAGGAAAATGTAAACATCAATTATTTTTTTCTTCGGTATTATCATTATTATGAATAACTTTAGTAAATTTGCTTTTTCATTGTATTATACAATTCAGAATGTATAAGAAAATCTTAGTTGAGTGACACAAATTACATTGATTCAGGTGTTTTTAAAAATTAATTGTAACAATTATATCTTATGTAACTCAAATTCTTTATTTCCTTAGCATTTTACATTTTACTCGGGCGCTATTTGATATTTAAATTTCAATTTAAGTATAATATATATATATGCTTCGATAAAGGCACGGACACTAAAGAAATAACATTGAATATTAATTAGACAAATATATATTTTTGTTATTGCCAGCTCTTTAAAAAGAATATACTTACCTACCGAAACCAAACAGATAAATATTGTTTATTAAAGCGATGTGCGATAATACGTATAAACGTCACGGAATAACCACACCTGAAAAATGGGAGCTTCGTGTGCTCCAGACCAGCTGCGAGTTAATTTATGCGTATATCCATTTCTCTCCTGGAAAAATTTAATGCATGTGTAACTCGCATATTGCGAACTTCATGCTTCAAAGGAAAATCCTAAGAGTGAGCGGAATAATCTCGCTTGCTTTCGACGTGGCCATAGTACATAAAATAAAAACAAAACCACAATTTATTCAATACAGCGCAACGCTGATAAAAAAGGGGAGATAGTTCAAAACCGCGATCGACGCAAAAAGAAAAACCAATAAGCCCTAAAATTTCGAAGCGGTCCTTTCGCGCACCGGGGGAGAAGGTGCAACGGTCTGGAACACGACACCGCAATCGAGGCGCAGCCTATCAATTTCGCGAATTAAACGGCCGGCTCATAACGCCACTCGCGACTCCGCTAGGCCACACGCACCGCGCAAGAATGGAAGAAAAAGCACGATCCCCCCCCGTACGAGCTCCCGCGCGAAAAAAAGGACGCCTCGGTTTCCTCGCGCGGCGTTGCGTAAGGAGACGCGCGACATCGGCTTCACACGGACCTGCGAACGCGCCCTGGCGCGCGGAACGGGAGTATCGCGCGTACTCCAATTAAATTACCGTATCTCATCTTATGTCACACGCCGCGCCGAATTGCACAAGTTTTCTTGGCGCGAGCGCGCCCCGTTTTCTCTTTCGCCGGCCCCCTCCCCCCACCCGCGGCAGGAAACGCGGAAGAGCATTGTGAGAGCCTCCCAGCCGGCGGGCGCGCTGACGCGGTACACGTCGCTAGGAGCCGCGTATAAATACATCGCGGTGGCGCGTATGAGCGCCTCCTTTTTTTCTTGCCGGTCATTATTCAATCGAAGCCGCGACGAGATGACTGCACTCGAGCGGCGAGCCGCATTTCCTGCGGCGGACTTCGAGATGTTTGCGAACGTTTTTCTTGCGTTTTCTAGCCGTTTTTTTGCAATAATTTTTTCTCTTTATTAGGTGCGAAAATGGCTTCGCTGAGTGTGGGAAACGAGGAGTAACGTAATTTTAAGTAGAAAGAGGCGAGTACAGCGAGACAAAAGCGTGCGTTTCGGTTCACTTATTTAAGAGATTAATTTTTATCCAGGTTTAGAAGGCATTGTTTTATAAATTTAAAAAAGTTAATGTAGCATTTACAACTAATTCTTTTACAATTTTTTTTCTATGAAATGTGATTAAGTAATTTAAGAAGAAAGGCGGTAGGTTTAAGAAATTCGTGTTTAATTATTTTATTTAAAGCCTTCATTATTTTTATGCTAATTATTATCAAGGCACTGTTTTATTAGATTCTTAAGTACAGCATAAACATGTAAATTAAAAAATATTTGACATTCACGAAAGACATGCTTTTAAAAACATTATAATGCATACATTCTAAAACGTTTTACAAAGTAGACTTTTATAATTTTTTTGAATTATTCATGTATATGGTTTTATTTATTGAAATAAATACATAAAAATGTTTTATTAATGCTTTGATTATTCGTAAATCAATTAAGTATGTAGTAATATTCTAAAATAAACGTACAAGTTATATTTTCTTAATTCCCAAGAAATTGGTCGCTTATCAACATTGTATATTTTTACAATCTCACTTTGCATATTTTAAAATATGTTAATGATATGGCTTATTGTAAAAAAGTGCACTACTTTTTTAAACCAGTTTTAAAGCAGACTAGATTTATACCGCCGACCGGGGCATTAAAATTTTCAACTAATAAATAATTAGATATCTCGACAAGCGACGTGCAATATTTTTATCTTTTTCGAAAAAAATGATCTCTTTTTGACGTCTAAATTACATTCGGAACGATATGTCAATGACCATAGATGAAATAAATTTTGCTCAAAACACGAAATCGGTACGTACGAATAAATATTTTATCGCAAAAACACCTTGGAAGCACGCGATATCAGTTTACTTCGTAATACAACTTTGACGCTTAAAATTCATTTATGCCACTTGTCGCACGACCGAAACCGCTACTTCTCGAACAAAATCTGTCTATTCGCTACGATAAGAATTCAATAATATCCACCTTTGAGCACGCGATCGCCGAAATATTCTTCCTTAGCAGGCACCTCGCGTGCCCCTTGGGCAAACGGAGTGGCGGCGGCCACTTGTACCAACGGGGTCCGCGCGCCGGTGGGAAAAAAACACGGGGCGCGCTTGCGACGGCTTATCTCGCACGTGCGCATCGCTCCCTGAAATTCGGCGGCAAAAAGGAAAAAAGAAACGGGAGGCCGAAATTGTGAAACGCGCGAGCTCGGGCGACGCTCGCGCGCCGAGCGTTGAACCCGCGGCCCGATCACCGCCTTTATATACGTGTCATAATACGTCGGCGACGAACCGCTCGAGCGCGTCACCGATCATTTACAATACAATACAGCGCAAACAATCGCTTTCGCTGCGCAACGCATCTCTTTAGGCCTCGTGCAATGGCGCGCGCCTCGTTTATGCCACGCCAATCCCATACCGGCGTTTTACAGCTTGTAATTGCGCCGATTTGAATTTCAATATTATTGCCACTTTCGGCGATGAGTTAACTTTTTTATTTCTACGAATCGTTTTGCAGATTAATTTGGAGGCGATGTAAGGTTGTTCAATAGAAAAGACACTCACTTTCTGCAAACATTTCTGAGTACTTAATAATTTTTCGAATCAAATGACCAGTTTGATAAAAATTACTCGCAAACTACATCTTTTCTAATAATTTTTCACAATGTTGGTTGGTAATTTTTATAAATCAAATCATTTGATTCGAAGATTATTAGATACGGAATAAATTTCATTCAATCATTTTCTCCGTGTACCAGAGAGATTTTTCTCTAATGAACGCGCGTGTTAAAGAAAATAGCGTCGATGATTTATTCGATTTAATTTGGACGATTAAGGCGCGCAAAAGAATGTGCTAATTCGAAATTTCGATTACGCACATTTAGACATCCAGATCCGTTTAATTGAACGACATTCTTGGGAGGCGCAGCCGTCCGAAGTAGTTTTCCTCGATGCTCATACCAAATGGACACAATGACTCAATCGCAGCCAAGGATTCACCGCTTGCGTTGCAGGCGGCGCGCGCTAAGGACAGCCAAGCGTATCCGTTATACAATTTAGGAGGATGTAAAGAAAATACTCAAGTAGCAAAAGCGAGAGAGAGAAAGAGAGCTTTAAAGCGAGGCAGCGGCGAATATCGAGAGAGTAAGAGAAACAGGTGAGCCAATAAAAAAAAGGGGGTACACACACACACAGCCGCACACGCGGACGGTGCGGGCAGGCAAGCAGTCGACCTTCGGGGCATTAATACAGAGTCGCGCGGTGGCCTAGCCTAGCCGCCGCCGCCGCACCACCTCTGGCGCTTTACGTCCGTACGATCGTTTTAGCGCTCGGCCGGCTATCCTATCCGCTCGGCCAACTTTCACGTATCATAATACACAGTGAAAGAATGTGGTTTCCCTTTCAAATTACAAAATACTGCGAGAGCGCGCTACGGCACCGGCGCACTGCTCTCGCACACTTCCTTTAGCATTGAGAATTTTTCCGCGCGCCGCCCGGCGACTGTCCCCCTTTACTCGGTGCGCCCCTGGCTGCTCTCTCAGCTGTTGTCCGATTACGCTTAATTCGCGCGCGCGCGCGCGAGCCAGAACGAGCGAAAGGCTCGCCGCGCGTGCACTTGACGATCGGCGCGCGCGATTTTGAAGGAAAGGCAAGGCTGCGTAGGCGCGCTTCTTATCTGCACCGCACAGTCCCTTTTCGCGTCCTGGCTACAATGCACACTGTCGCGAGCGGCGTTCCTTTGTGCGCGCCGATTCCGCGGCTGCAGCCGGCTTTTATTGTTGAAATAACGCCGCGCGGAGCTGCGACGATCGGAGCGTAAAGACTTTTTGTGCCCTCTGTGTGTACAACCGGCGGGTTGCCCAATTTTTCGGAGCAGCGATTTTACGGATCGTAATGACACCACCGGAGCCAGCACAATGGACGATTTAAATTGCGACCTTACCTTGCCTTCGCCTTTCCACTCGTAGGAATCTGTTTATCAATGGACTGTCGCTCGTTTACGGGGAAATCAAACGAGACTCAAGGAGATTGCTGGGATAGTAAAAAGAATTCAATTAAAAGCACATACTGTTAGAGCTGCCTGGTCAAAATAATGCTACCGACAGCCGAAGCGAGTACTCGGAGATGTTCTTTATTTTGTTATTCTAATATTAGCCGCTATCTATTGGACTATTATTGTGAGGAAATTTATTATTTAATCAGCTGTGATAGCTCTGCGCTATTATAATAGTAGATATTTAAATTATCTGGCATACGGCTTAAGGTCGAACGTCACTTCTGAGGTGCTCGGTTGGATTATTAAAATTATTTTTTTCTAGCGTTAATAAATTCGTATTAAGATGAGATGTTTTTTTCATCTCTTGTAAACATCGTCATGTAACAGAATGAGCACGTGTAAAAAATATCACTTTAGAAAAGATATTACGTGTCAAAAGGTGTTGCAACAAATTTTTGATATTCAATCTGTGATAGATCGAATGGTACGGCTTGAATAACAAATACGCAAAATGACAAAAAAAAATTTAATTGAGTGGTTTCGCCCCGAATCGCTTTTTAAATTGAACCAATTCGTTGCACAAGCGTAAAATGTTATGAATGTTTATCTTGTGGTATGTAATTGTTAAGTCTTTATACATTTTCCATGAAAAAGTTTTTGACAATGATGTACGATGATTCATTCATTATTATCAGTCTTTTCAACGTGCACAATGGTTACATCTCTTTTTAATTTTTTTGTTCTCTGATACGATTAATCTGGCATGACTTCCTGCATTCTACGGCATCTTGCGCGATTTTTTTATTACAAAAAAGTGTGTTTAATCCAGTGTTTTTTTCTTTGAAGGAGATCAAGGGCGGCAGTTAAAGTCAATCTACCGGACAGACACTCTGGTGAACCGAGATTGAGCCCTTCAAGCTTATTTGAGATAGTGAAATATGTACTATCATCTTGGTAAATTGGAAAGCTGTAGACTTCTTCCACATCATTCAATTTTACATTGCATTTTGCATTCATTTGTATAAATTATTTTCATGTTCATGCAACAATATCGCGTGTTTGTAATTTAAAGATTAAATGATAAAATAATCGCTCGTATTATTTTTTAAACAAATGGCTTAATAAGAAATGCAGCAAAGTTTTTATTTATGATACTTTATTTGTTTAAGTGCAACAGCATGCAAATAAAGATACCGTTTTGGATAATGTAAAGTGTGATGGAATTTCTTTATGAATTCATTCTATCCGTGCAACAGCTATATTTTAACTTTCTTTACAGTTTATAAACAGTGTTCATGCAAACTTTTATATTGATTTTAATTTTATATTTCATAAAATAGTGTATTAGAGGGCAAAGTTGATAACAACTACATTTTTAATATCGATTAATAAATTATAAAATTTTTACAATAATTTGTTATAAAAATTTATTATAAAAAACTGTTACACTTTGATTGAAAAATCAATAAATATATAAGGTAATAGTTGATATGACCATATAAATAAAACCCGTTATCAATTTTAAAGAATTCGAATGTGGTTATTATAAAATAAAATACTCAAGTTTACAATGTTCACTTTGTTTTTTTAATTGTCAGTTATCAACAAGTTTTTATAAAACATGAATTACTTGCAGTTAATTGTAGATAAGATACTATGCGAGAAATTTGTTTTAAATACAGTTGTACATAAATACAGTTGTATATATTTACAGCACTACTACTTACTGTTACAATTTATCAAAACCCGGAACACGGACGATCTCATGGGTGTGCAATTCCAAAATGAAATACTTAAGTGAACTACCAGTATATAGGCGAAAGACAAAGCTTAATGGAAATACTGCACGCTAGACAAAGTCAGTACACCAAGTTAAAATATACTTCAAATTGTTTATAAAGTTATATTATATTTCATAACAAAATTAAAAAAAGTATAATATAATCATCACTGCTAATTCATTCAGTTAAAACTTTTACAGATATTTTTTAGATCAACAAAGCGAGTTTTCTATTAAAAAAAGTCACCGTGTAAAAAGATTAATTACTGCGAAACGCCATCTGATAAGGCCGGACAGCCCCTCCCGCGAGCGGCGTTGCGTTTCTTTTTTTGCGCCAGCCGCCCTTTGGAGTGTTACACCGCGCGGCAAATAATCGAGCCGCACACGAGCGATATAAAGTTGTCGTTACCGGACCGGTTTACTTGTTCACGTGACGCGAAAGTGTTCGCGCCGCGAGAAGGGAGGCAACGGGGGATAAACGAAGCGGAGACACGGACTCCGCGGCTGGAACTGCCTTTGCTTTGGGAGCGGACAGTCGAGCGGGAGCGGGGGGGGGCTAGTAATTCAGCGTCCTTTTGACACCCTCGAAGCAGCGCCACTTGTCCGGCAGGTAGAGCGGCTCGTGCACGTGCGGGAACGGCGTGTCCCAGCCCGTCACTCGGCAAACCGGCGCCTCCAGGTGCAGGAAACACTCTTCCTGCAAATCCAGAGGAATAATATTTTCAAGTCAATTGAAGAGGCGCCTCTCGTACGGACTCGTACAGGAAAAGGCCAAGTCGTTTCTTTTAGAATATTTTGAAAAAATTTCACGCGATTTTAAATTTTTTTATTGCACCAAGTGCATTTGAATCCAATTAATCATTTAAACTTTAATATCGATGTTTTTCAATACGCGCGATCGATATATATTTTATGAATATATCCCATTAGATACTGGCAAATAGTTTTCCGATACCTGAATGGTAGCTGCGATCTCGCTTCCAAATCCTTGGGTCAGGGGAGCCTCGTGTGACACCATTACCCGTCCGGTTTTCTTCACAGACTGAAATAGGACACAACCTGATTAAATATACCCTTAAAAATGTTCGTATTCGGATCAGTAAAATAAAAGTCGAGTATTGCCTTGCAAACGGTTTCGGTGTCCCATGGGAGGATAGATCGCAGGTCTATAACCTCGCAGGAGGCGCCCAGCTCGCTTTGCACGAGATCGGCGACTTCCAACAGGACGTGCACTTGAGTACCCCAGCCGATCAAGGTAATTGCATCGCCTTGCACAAAGAAAAGTGTACTTGAGAAGCGCTGCTCTCGCATCGTCGTCCCCCCGTTTTTTTATACCGCGCGCGCGCTCAGTGCGGATAAATATGAGGCTCGGAGGATTTGATTATACTCTTACTCTCTGTTACTTATCGACAACATTTGATTACACTTGTATCTCCCATTGACTTTTCCAGAGCTCGGGAGCGGGTTCGTTGCGTGAATTCCGTAAGGAAAAATGTCAGTGTATACGTCGATGTGGGAATAACGAACGGCGAAGAAAAAAGGGGATATAGTTTAATTGGCGGTTGTTAAATATTATTTTTCAGTTATTTCAAACGGTTTCGCAAAATACTGTAATTAGTTTAGTCCCGCAATCAAAAATTGAGAAAGCGACAGAAATGCGCGCCGTCGAAATGTCGAATCGCTAATTGTTTACTGCTAAGCTCGCAAGTGAAGTGCGTGCGATAACCTTGTTATATTTTGACTGAAGTTTAACAGCGCAATCAATGAAGTGCAAGAGTTTATCGACGAATGGGCGTGGTACTAACCTTCCCTTACGATTTCGGCCTGCTCGAGCGGTATCTTGTAGTAATCGACGGGAACATCCTCAACGGCTGTGCGATACAGAATTTTAGGCTCGAAGAAGATGCAAGGATCCGGTTCTTCTATGCAGCTTAGTAACAGTCCTTTGGCCTGCGCTGGTCCACGAGGAACTACCACCTGTACTTTTTTTTAAACATTTTATTAGTCTAGTCTTATTTTAGATGCAAGTTAAAATGAGGCACCTGAAATAATTGGAAACGAATCAGATATAATAATAAAATTTTAATAAATAGAAATAATTCTGCTTTTTTGAGTAATCGTTATTTAAAGTAAATTTTAAGCAGTTCTATTTTAGTAAATAAACTTTTTCACGTGTCTGATTACGGCTTATCATTCAGAAGTAACTTCATTAAAATTAGATTAATGTATATTCATAAATTTTATTCAAGTTTTATCTTTGATATTTTAACTATGCGTCTTGTTATTATTATTAAAAATGAAATTAAGAAGAAAATGACACTTTGATTGAATAGTACAAGGGCCATCTAACTCATCTTGCAGATAATTTTCTGCTGCATCACTACTTCAGAGATTAGCATTATTGCAAGCTCTCCGCAAATTAGACTTAGAAAAGAGCAAATAAAATAGTCGCACTGGCATCGCGAACTGAGGCTCTATCTTTTTTTGCGTTCAATCACCAATGCGGAACGGAGGGAGAGAGTTAGCATAGGAGAAGCGGCTGCTCGCGCCCGCATATTAATAGCCGCGCTGTCCCCGTTCATCAGACATAACTGACCCTGAGTCCGGGTGTGTGCGCGAAGTAAGCCTCCGGGCTCTGCGAGTGGTAGAGCGCGCCGTGTCCCACGGCGCCGCAGGGCGCCCGCACCGTCAGGCCGCCGCAGTCGAACTGGCCGCCGCTCCGGTATCGGTACTTCGCCGCCTCGTTTATCAGCTGACGGGCGCATGGAACACACAAGCGAAACACTGCGATATCGTCAGTCGCGCGGGTACCGCGCACGCCACTTTACCGATCCACGGGCTTAACGACGTACCTGATCGAACGCCGGGAATATGTAGTCGGCGAACTGGATCTCGGCGATGGCCTTGATGCCGACGCAGGCGAGGCCGATGCCCATCCCCGCGATGCCCTGCTCGCACAGCGGCGTGTTGAACACGCGCTCCTGCCCGAAGCGCTCCTTCAGGCCCATCGAGCAGCGGAACACACCGCCGAACTCCACGTCCTCGCCGAAGAGCACTGAAATCCAAGAATTTCACAGAAAATTGAGGAAATTATTTCGTTGAGGAGAAATTTCGCTGTTGCGTGTAGAAAGTGCGATAGCGATTCTACTATTAAAAAATCATTGATGCAACTATTTTGCAACGATGAATCATCATTCGTATACGATAAACCTGTGCTTATCTTGAATCGCGTGCGGAAGTGTCGAATTTTACCGCACAGCATTTAAATTGCAAACAAGTGTTCCAATTGATCCGGGTGAATTATCTTTCTGAAAAGTATTTTTCACCGATGAGAGCGACCAACGCGTTGTTTAAATAACAAGCGGTAAATGAAATAAATTATTTCATTCGGTAATGCAATAGATTGGCACTTAGTTTCTTCAAACTTCTTTTTCTGATTTATTTATTATTATTATTTTGTATTCAAATTTCTTTGTAATTATGTTTTATAGTAACATTTATGATCCGTTCACCATTCAGTTAGAAGAAATAAGCTTTCTTTACATTCAACACTATATATTCAACATTACCATAATCTTTTTCAAAGCATTTGACCCTTTAGTTTAAGAAAAATGAACTTATCTAAAAATATACATGTTTTTGTAAAAAACATAAGAACCGTGACAGCTAATGGAAAGTTTTTTTTTAAATATAAGTATTTTTATACTCTTTGAACTATGCTTTTTGTTTTATTTAAAGATTTCATTTCTATCATTAAAAAAACTTAAAAATAAATTTCTCTAAATGGAAAATTCGTCATTAGAATAAAATTCGCACAAAAAAAAAAAAAAAAAAAAAGAAAAAAATGAGCCTAAAATAGTAGCTAAGCCTGTTAAAATAGTTTCAGTAGATCCTGAGATCTAGGCGTATATACACAGAGCCACACACATCCATTCAGACATTCTTAAAAAACGTCGTAATTTGATCCAAAACATCTCGAAACAAACTTCTAACACGTTTTTAGAGAAACTTTTTTTACTATTACAAAGCTTCCTCTAAGAGGAAGCAATAGCCTCCACATTTTTTTGAATAAAAATCTTGGTAACTTTTCGTACTAAACACACTCATATAGACCAGAATAGATAAAAGCAAGATTTTCACTGAACTGAAGAAACTTTTAGCGAATGGATGATAACAAAATCGATGCTTTGTTTTTTGAAGGGTGCTAAATTACCTGAGTTTTGATCTCTCTCCAAGTACAAGTGTAGCGCATTGTTTATAGCCGTGAACATGTTCATCTCTTTGGTCTCCCCTGCAAAGTTCGAGCATCGGCGTAAATAAAACGTCACGCCAGAAGCGGTCGTTCGTCCGAGAAAAGAATTAAAACGCGTTTAATTCCCATTGCCACCAACCGCGGGCAATTCTACAAGCTGGCGCCATGTAATTTAGCATTACGCCGCTGGGATGCACGGTGCACCGCCGGCGGGTCGTTACGAAGTAATGATCACCTGAGCGCTCGGTCCTCGTGTCGGGATGATAGGCGAAGTGCACATATCTGCAGTTTTTCAACCGGTCGTCAGGTAGCACACGGCCTAGGCACCTCGTGGCGCGCTGCAAACACGCGAACGACTTAGTGAGAATCATGGTCGTTTAGGTGGCACTGTTCGCCAACGAATGACGATAAGGGGCTCGCATTATCATCGGGCGGCTTATTTACACAAGACTGAGATCGTTGAGCTCGGCCCCTTCTCGACCTCTATCGTCATTTTCGTAATAGCATTCACCACACGCGGGCATTAGGCGCGCACGCGTAATGTACTTACAGATCTTACAGCGTTGGTGAATCAGATAGCGTGTGGATATGCCATCTACGCGAGATTATTCTTTACATCGGATGCTTTTTTTATTCGATACTTTTATTTGGAGTGGGTACAAATTTTATTAATACGACGTCTTATGGAATTAATTCAAAAATGAAAATAATTTATTTTTATACACAAGATAATATAAAAAAATGAGCACACAAATCTTGATAAATCTTATAGGAACTAATGATTGGTAGGCAGGTTGATGTTAATCGTCTTTGTTTGCATAAATTCTTCCAGCGAATCAATGCCCCTGAAATTTGATTTATCAGTGAATTTTTTCACTCTTAACGGTTACTAGCTATTTGAAGGTGCGCTGAAATACACTTACAATTCTCTGCCCAGTCCAGACATTTTGTAGCCGCCGAAAGGTGTCTGAGGTCGCACAATACCCCACTGGTTGACCCTACAATCGTTGATATTTTAATTTGTAATAAGTACTTAACATTTCTTTTCATATATATGTTAAACGCATTGTCCAATATTTACCAAACTGTGCCGGCTTGAACAGCTTTTGAGAATTCTAATGCGTTGGTTATATTTTGCGTGAAAACGCCCGCCGATAAACCGTAGGTGGTATCATTGGCCCGCTTTATCACCTCCTCTAACGTTTCGAATTTGAAAATACATTGTACTGGTCCGAAAATCTGACGAAAGATAAATGTGTCTAGTATTAGATATGGCATAAATTAAAATATTTCAATGCATAATAATCTGACCTGCTATGTCAATTTATTAAACATAAAACTTGTTTAAAAGAAATTTCTTACTTCTTCTTTTGCGATGGTCATATCATCAGTGACGTTGGTAAATACGGTGGGCTCTACGAAGAAGCCGGCGGATCCAAGCCGTCTTCCACCAGTTTCGCACTTAGCACCTTCTTTCTTTCCAGCTTCAATGAGAGACAGTACTTTGTTGAAGCCCTTAATATCAACCTATAAAAAATAAAATGAAAACCTATTTGAGTTACTCAATTATTGCATACCACGATTTTCTTCGATGAAATGATAAACTTTACCTGTGGGCCTTGGAATACATCAGGCTCGAAGGCGTCTCCAACCTTGACCTTCAATGCACTTTCCACGTACAGTTTCACGAATTCGTCGTAAATTCCAGATTGAACGAACAGCCGTGTAGGCGCGATGCAAGTTTGTCCGGCGTTCACGAAAAGTGCTTGGGAGGCGTAGGTTACTGCTAGCTCCACTTCAACATTAATGAACGCATTTACAGCTCAGTCACGCCATACGTGCTTTGGAAATTCAAGTTATTTGATCTACGTGATTACTTACAATTTGTGTCGTCAAAAACGACTAATGGACTCTTTCCTCCCAATTCCAAGCTGACTTTTTTCAAGTTTGACTTTGCAGATGCTTCCAGAATAGCTTTTCCCACCTGTTAAATTGCGTTTACATCAGACAAACTCGTTGAACGAGTAAATATTATTGTTTTTAAATAAATCGGTACTTACCACTGAAGATCCAGTGAAGCTAACTTTGTCGATGTCCAGATGCTCGGCGATGGCTGCACCAGCAGTTGGACCGTAACCGGGAAGGACATTGACGACACCTGGGGGGAACCCAGCTTCTTTCACGAGGTGGGCCATGTATAACGCGGTCAGCGGCGTTTGCTCGGCTGGTTTGACTACGAGGGTGCAGCCGGCTGCCAATGCCATGCCGAGTTTAAAGTTGAGGAGAATTATTGGATAATTCCAGGGGATAATAACGCCGGCTACTCCTATTGGCTCTTTCCTGGTCAAAGCAAAATCATTGCCATCTGCAAATTGAAAAAGATTTTTTTTAACAAACAAATTTTTTCTAAGTTTAGTATAATTTATCCATTATTAAATTCGTTACGAATTGAACTTACCAGTTGGGATCGTTTTGCCATGTATCTTGTCGGCGCATCCGGCGAAGTAACGAAGAAAGTTGACTGAATCCAGAGTTTGGCCGTAGGAGTCGCCGAATGGTTTTCCATTGTCAAGAGACTCCAAACTGGCGATCTCGTTCAAGTTCTCCTCCACGAGGTTGGCGAGCTGTTTGCGACATAGCGATATATCAGTGAATATAATTCGCGGGGTTAAGTAATAAAAATAAAGCAATCGCAAATTATATTTACTTTGTGAATGAGAGCTCCACGAGCAGACGCGTCGAGTTTTCGCCAAGCCGATCCTCTCTCGAAGGCTTCCCTCGCCGCCTTTACTGCTATATCTACATCGGCCTAACATAACAAATTTCTTTTAATGCTTTGGCTAAAAATGCACATAATGACTTGATAAAAAAATGCTATATAAATATAAAAGGATCAAATTCACGTCGAAAGAGAAGATATTTTGAGAGTGTACCTTATCAGCTTCGGATACTTCAACAATCACCTTCTCGTTGGCTGGATTGATAGTAGGAAACGTTTTTCCGCTCACTGAATCTACCCATTCATTCTTGATAAATAACTGCAAAGTAATATTATATAGATAATGAGTATTACAAAAAATTTTGGAGATGGCTAATAAATGATATTCGGGCGTAAATTCATTTGATGGATAAATGCACGGAAACGTACTGCAGCATATAAAAATATATAGCAATGTACAGAAAGCTACAAAAAAGGGACATTCCATAAAAACATTATTTTGGTAAAAACGTTGGCTATAACGTATACAAACAATCGCAAACGTACTTGAACATACTAAGAGTTAAGAAAATATGCGGAATCGGACGATATTTTACGGACGATATTTTAAAGCTATTCATCTACCCAAAAATTCTATATATAACAATTTTATTTTGATAAAGAAAAATGCTTTATCGGTCTTGCGGAACTATTTATTCTAAATCAATAAATAAAATAAAGCATTTTTCTTTATCAAACTGATTTTCGAAACGTTAGAGTCATTTATAATTTAACAATTTTATTTATTTGTTAAAATCTATTGTACGTTTCAGATACGTTACTGTAAATCTTCATACGTTGCCGTGCGTATAAGTCTAAAATCTATTTTGTTATCCAGGATAATTTTATACTTAAAATGTACAGAGCTGGACATACCTGCATGGGAACATATGTTCACTTACATTTTTGCATATTCTTGTACCCCACCGTACGATTATGTACGAATTCCGTACGATTCGATATATTTTGGTTCGTTTGCGTATAACGCCGTACGAAAAGTCCAAATTGTATATAAAAACTTATGCAAACGTACGAAAAAGATATACCAAAAAATTCTATATAGTGTACGAAGATGTACTAAATCTTATTGTAATTTGCGAGTTATTTTCAATTATTTTCCATTATTTTCAATACGGAAATATTTTTCATTATTTTCCATTTGGATGATAATCGTAAATGTCGTGATGATAAAACTATAACTTCGTTATACTTTAATCTCACAGCAGTTTAACCAGCGATTATACAAAGCCAAAAAAAAACAAGTGCAAAAAAAATTAATCATTATTTAACAAACTTAAGTACCTTAGTATAATTAATTTCCGGATGGGGATTGGGTTTTGGTTGCTGTGCCATAATGCGCTTCTACAAATTGATCTGGAAACTGCGAATTGTAAACCGTTAATCTCGACCTGGACTATGCGCAGAAGCGACTGAAGAAAGAACGAAGAATCTTTATATATAACAGCGAAGTTCCCCCACCAGTTTTTGTGAGCCCCTATTCTTTAAAGGTATTTTTCGATTTAGATGTCGCTATTTAAACGGATGAATATCTGCGAATCCAACTCATCCAAGCTAAGCATTCTAACCGTTGCAAATTTTAGAATGATGTAGAAGTTAAAATTTTAAATATTTTCGCATGTATCGATTTCAAAGACGCTTCTGTAATGATTTTGTGTAATATTCTTTCTGATTTGTCTTGTCATTAGATTATTATACATCATTAGCTAACATTACTTAGCACATTATTCGAAGCCAAATTGTTTTCTCGTTTAGAATAATTTGTATATGCTTTATTATCATTCGTTTTTTTAATAAAGGCTTGCATGTTTTTAAGAATTATACGATAATAGATTAAAGGTATTATTAAATTATTTTATAAAGTCTTATCGCGGTACTTATTTAATGGTTATCTCGCTTTTATTACAATTGCACAACCAGTGTTAATGTATAATGATTTTACAACAAACGAAATTAATCTTTGTGCAAAATTGCCACAATTAAATATTGTCGGAAAAACTGAATACTGTGCATGGGCTCTCTATCAAGTTCTATATATAATCTCTGGAATGTTTTAAATAAACATTAATAGCAGGTGGAATTTTTTTGCAAAAATAACATTTTAGTAATATGTACTATAATACTAATTCTTGGAACTATTCTTATTTGAATTTTTTATATCAATAGAATAAAATTCAAATTTTACGTTATGTAATGAAATAATTGAAAGCCGTAACCAAAAGAGTTACTCATAAGTTTAGGTAGTTTACTTATTTATACTTGAATGATAAAGTAAATTTCGCTCTTATCGTAGGCAAGTGGCGATAATAATTGAAATTTTTCACAGCATTAAGAAAAAAATTAAAAAAAAAAAGAGTATCAAGTAAATAAAAATTCCAAGACTTTAATAGCAGTCATATTGTTGTCAATAAAAATGTTTACCATCTATTATCGTAGGCAAGTGGCGATAATAATTGAAATTTTTCAAAGCATTAAGAAAAAAATTAAAAAAAAGAGTATCAAGTAAATAAAAATTCCAAGACTCCAATAGCAGTCATATTGTTGTCAATAAAAATGTTTACCATCTATTGTTTCAATTGTGAAGCTTTTCTTTTCTTTGAAAAATCAATACTTATTTTTAAAACTTTTGTCTGCAAATTTTTTTCATTTTTCTTAAATGACATTTTATACAGTTTAATAAAATTTAGTAAAAGTACAATTATAACTAATTAAAGTTACTAAAAATGGAATGTATATGCGCGTTGATAAATTTGTTTTCCCAGAAAGTGAAATTTATCATGCAGATACAGATACTGTTTTTTCAAAACAAATAGTGGAAAGAAAATATATTTTGAGTAAATTCAACGTACGATTACGTTTAATTAATACGATTGCGGCGGTTGTTCAGTTGAAAAATAAAAGATAAAAACGGATCACGTATAAAAATGAAATTCGATTTGAGTGCTAATATGCTTTATCGTTAATGTAACTAGTTGGACCATTTTATCTTTTAATATTGCTTATCGTTAGGAGTTGCCATTTTTTCGACAGCATTCGCGAAGATTTTATTGGTTCGTTGCGGCGCACAAAACCGGCATACCCGCGCTGGAACGGCTCACTTCTCTTTCAGTCCCGACTGGCTCCACTTCGCAGCCTCAACGAACCAGCTATTTACCGAGGAACGTTACGCAGTTGCGAAAATGGTCAACACAAAGCCGGCAATCAAGTACACGAAGGTTAGGTATTTTTCAATGTGTTCGCTCCGAGTATGTCTGTATAATAGGCTAGTTCTTTGTAGCTCCTAACAATTGAATCACGCGATCAATACTTAGAGTAGGGTTGAGTTTTGAATGTGAAGTGTAAGGTAATATCTTGGCATATTCCTACTTGCATATTTTTTTTATACTCTTATTACTTAATTTATGCAAACAGGAAAATGCCATGGTAGATGTTATGTACAAATATGTTCCATACAACATGCACACTAACATATTAAAGAATCCTTTAAACAGAAAAGTTACACTTTACAGATAATGACAATAATAAAATAATGAAAACAATAATTGTACAAATTAACCTTACAAAGTAATTGCAAGAAAATATAAGTTAGATTTTCTACGGAATAATAAAGCAAACAGAAAAATAGAGAATTCAAAATTTATAATTGTTAATAAGAAATAATTATCTTTATTAAGCTCTTTTTCCTGATCTCATTGCAAATTTTATGAAAATGTTGCTAGACGGTTTTGATTCTTGAAGTGCACGAATTTCTATAAATACAATTCTTATTTTGGTACCTAGTATTTAACTACTTCAGACAATGATATGTCTTAAATTTTATTTGCATCAATAAAATAATGAGAAAATCGGCAAAAAAATTAGTTGGTAAAAAATTGAAAAAATAAAAATTAATAAAAATTTTATGCTAGTCATAACGGCGTGAAAGTCACTCCTGGACTATCAATATAATAGCTTATAATTTTATCTTATCTTATATAAGTTTAAAAACAACATTTTATCTCGAAAAAATGAATAATGATATGTTAATTTTAAGAGAAGATACATTTTCCACTCTCGGCTGGCCACCAAGTTATCACTCAGACGTAACTTACTATCACGTAGAAAAATATATTATAAACAAGATTTTTTTAAATTCATTTTGTAAACTAACATAAATATTCTATTCTTTTTCAACAATTTGCAGTTGTTCATCAACAATGAATTCGTGGACTCGGCAAGTGGTAAAAAATTCACTACCATCAACCCCGCGACCGGCAGCGTAATCACCGAAGTATCAGAAGGAGATAAAGTACTTGTATTTGAATAAAAACATAAAAAAGCGATGTTCCCCTTTTTTAATCGCAGCCGAAATCGGTGCTATACTTTCGCAGGTAGATGTCGACAAGGCCGTTGCAGCAGCTAGAAAGGCTTTTGCCCGAAATTCACCATGGCGAACGATGGATTCCGGCGCGAGGGGAAAACTTATGCAAAAGGTACGCAGTATTAATTTTACAAATAAATTCTTTTTACGGCTTTCCATAGCTCGTTGTCATATTCAAGTTCATTCGATCTTACAGCTAGCCGATCTGATGCAACGCGACATCGAATACTTGGCAAGCATCGAAACTCTTGATAACGGTAAATCTTACACCAGCGCGGTGGGCGATATACAGGCCAGCATCGATGTTTTCCGCTACTATGCAGGATGGTGCGACAAAATTCACGGCGCTACCATTCCAACTGGTAATTGAAAGTTTTTTAAAATATCTGAATTTTTTAAATTTATTTGATGAAAAAAATAAACAAAAACTGTAATAGTTCTGTAAAAGAAAGACAATTCAAGAGACAAAGAATATGATTCATTGACGGAGCTACTTCGGTTGATCATTCGCGTCGGGAGATAAATCACTCCAATTGAGTCAATTTACTCTTTTCAAATTTTCCACTGTTGGAAACTGTAAGATACAATTCCATTTCTCTGATGCACAGGCGGCGGCTTTGTCTCGATGACTCGCAAACAGCCGGTAGGCGTCGTGGGCCAGATAATCCCATGGAACTACCCGATATTGATGGCTTCGTGGAAGTGGGGCCCGGCCCTGGCGGCCGGTTGCACGATTGTCCTGAAGCCGGCAGAACAGACACCACTGAGCGCGTTGTGTTTGGGTGCCTTGGTCAAGGAGGCCGGCTTCCCCGCCGGTGTTATCAATATCGTTCCCGGTTACGGACCGACCGCCGGTGCTGCTATCGCCGAGCACCCTGACATCAACAAGGTCGCCTTCACCGGATCTACCGAGGTAAACCGACTTTTTGGTTCATTAATCATACGATGATTCAGAGTATAAGAAACTTTTTCTAACTTTTTGTGTGCAATTCAGGTTGGACACCTGATTATGCAAGCGGCAGGAAAGACTAACTTGAAAAGGGTCAGCCTGGAGCTTGGCGGTAAAAGCCCTTTGGTCATATGCGATGACGCGAACAGTGAGTTTATTTTAAATTAACAGTTTATGAATTCAATTTCAAAAGAACCCCAGTAGTACTACACGGCGCAATGAGTCAAAAAATCCTGATTCTAAGATAAAATGAATGATTTCATTTAAATAACATTTCAAGAACTTGAGCGTTACTTTTCAAAAGAATTCAAACAATTTTTCTTTTGCAGTTCTGTATATGCAATCAGTTAATAATTTCAGTACACATTTTTTCATTCGCTTTTAGAAATGAATTTCCTTTTTTAAGCCTCTTTAATTGACAGTGATAAACAAAATCACTTACTTTTTCTGCAAAAAGTCTCGAATCGAATTAAAGTGAAGATAAGAGAAAAAGACTAAAAGGGTTGGTACCGATTGCAGTTGAGGAGGCAGCTCAAGTAGCGCACAACGCCCTCTTCGACAACCACGGCCAGTGCTGCTGCGCGGGTTCGCGCACCTTGGTCCACGCGAGCGTGTACGATGAATTCACGAAGCACGCGAAACGCCTGGCCGAGGCCCGCAAGGTCGGCGACCCCTTCGCCGAGACCACCGAGCAGGGGCCGCAAATCGACGACGACATGTTCAGCAAGGTAATGGGCTACATCGAGTCCGGCAAGAAGGAGGGAGCCACCCTGGTTGCTGGTGGAAGCCGCGTCGGCAACGCTGGCTATTTCATCCAGGTGATTGTAGTACACTATTCGTCGAACAGACGAGTGTTGACGAATTGTCCGAATAAGTTTCAATGATGCGACGCTGATTTCAGCCTACTGTGTTTGGTGATGTTCGCGATGACATGAGGATCTCTAAAGAGGAGATTTTCGGACCTGTGCAGTGTATCATCAAGTTCAATGATATGGAGGAAGCCATCGAAAGGTCGAACCAGACCAAGTACGGGCTCGCTGCTGGTATCATGACGAAGGACATCAACAAGGCAATGGCCTTCGCTAATGCTGTAGATGCTGGAAGCGTTTGGTTAATATCAATTTTATATAGAATTATTTTATTAAGAATATGTTTGCTTACTGTTTATTTTTTACAGGATCAACGGGTACAATCTTTTGACTCCCCAGACACCTTTCGGAGGCTTCAAAATGTCCGGCATTGGTCGCGAATTGTAAGAGAATTTTTCAAGACTTTTTAATATAATATTTATCTGGAAAATTGTATGTATTACTGATATTTCTTTTAATTTTAGGGGTGAAGAGGGACTCCATGAATATCTTGAAGTGAAGACTATTACTATTCGTACTGCGACAGCTTAAGTGGATATTTATGTTAAGCAGACGCTTACCAGTTAAAACTATTTTTATACATTCGCATTAATATAAAAAGGAGTATAGCAAGATGTCTATTATATACGAAGATATTTTAATTATTATATTTTGAATAAATATGCTGAATTAGCTAATATCTGGTTTACAGATTAATTTTTAAACTGTAAAAATAATGTGATAATTCATATAAAAATTTATCTTTTATATTATATTAAAAGTTCATTTACATACCTATTTGTAAGCTATTCCTTATCGGAAAGAATGCTCAGTTTTTGGTCTGTCTAATAAAATGGAGCTACTGCATTACAATTATGTTGAAAACATATTTTGAAAATCTCAAGATAATCTGTGAAAAAACTGTGTTCCGGTGTACACATCGATTTAAAAATGCTATTTTAGAAAAAGGCTAAAATTTTCATAGATCAAATTTTCTATATAAATGTTTTCTATCTACTAAAATAACATTTACGAATGTAAAAAATGAAATTTAAGAAGAAATTTAAAACAGTAAAAGTGGTGTCACACATACAAGTACTTATGTATTGTTTATTTCATTTCTCGATTTGGATAAAATATTCCACGCTAAAGAAAATCTCCTACAATTATACCTTTTATCATTAACGCAAATAGCACCGCATCCTATCTTTCAAGATTGCTCTTATCGCCGTTAAAACAGCTTTTGACGGTATTGCTGAAGAAGCAATGGTCCGTTAGTCTCGAGGGGCTTCACTTCGCTGATAGTTTACGAGCTCCACGCAACAGAATGGCCGCCATCACCAAAGTAGGCAATGCAAAGCCGGCAATTAAGTACACGAAGGTAAGGTATATTTCGCAATACACTAAACAGTGAAAGTGTAGTTTTTCTTTGTAGTTCGCAGAATGTACTTAGCATGATCAATAGTATTTCACTGCATTTTATCTTGTTTCTGCTGCACTAAATATTTTGCACGTTATTTACAAAATTATAATTCTTAATTGATTGAAAATGCTATTTGAATGGAATAAATGAATTGTTATTTATTAGCGTTAAAAAATTGAATAAGTTTTATTTAAAATACCGTTTTTATTTTATTATATATTAATAAATAGAGAATATAAATAAATTATCATAAAAGATATTCTTTTTTACACTTAATTTACGTACAAACAAATATATTCACATATAGTATGCATTTTTCATTTTCTTTAATATTGAACAGAAATTGTTCAGCACACGTTCTATATTTTAAAATCCATTATTCGTTATATGTTATTTTTTCATGGTCTTTCTAAGATTATTTGTGTAAGTATTTAGAACACAAATCATTAAAATTATTTTCGCAAAATCTGTGTTGTACTATGTTTGTTTACGATTTTTGACAATTGTTATTCACCGTGACTTTCTAACATTAATTATAATACTGTCGAAGACAGTGTAAAATTAAATATTGTGTTAGCATTTAAAAAAAAATTAAAAAATTACACTTTTTTAAGTGAATTTTTCGTTGAGATAATATTTTAGTAGCTCTTAAAAGAATCTTTAAAATGCCCTACTCAAGTGATATTGCAATTTTTATCTAGCGCAATAATTGCCGAATCTTCATATCTGATGATAAGTAAATAAAAAACAGTCGACTTGACTCTGATACGAAGTAAATATAAGATATTTATTACTTTACTGAGATTAATTTGGAGAATATTCGGTCTCGATTCGCCCCCCTGCCACGGTTACGATATAACTAGAATTATAGAAGAAACTCTATTCAGGATCGTAAAATTACTATTCATTAGTTATTACCCAATATTTTTTACTGAACTAATCATAAATTCAAATAGAGCGCGCTAAATTAAAAAACTAGTTTTCATTAAAAGCAACTTTATCGATGAACTCTTAATTAAAAAATGTGTTCTTTTTGCAGTTGTTCATCAACAATCAATTCGTGGAAGCAGTGAGTGGAAAAAAGTTTCCAACCATCAACCCTGCGACAGGGACCGTAATAACCGAACTTGCGGAGGGAGATAAGGTAGTGTTGTAACAAATAAAAGAAAAAACTCTACCGTTTATCTTGTTTTTACAAACGTAAGTGCAATCTGTTCTTTTTGTGTAGGCTGACGTCGATAAGGCCGTCGCGGCTGCCAGGAAAGCATTTGCCCGTGATGCACCTTGGCGAACCGCCGAAGCCTCCGTAAGAGGCAAACTCATGCACAAAGTACGCTATCATAATTTTATAAATAAAATTTTTGTTCGCCACACGCTCGCCGAAA
>JAXIUT010000037.1:8699231-8714235 GCA_035586675.1 Eurytoma californica | reverse complement strand
TAGAGGCGGTGCCTGCAAAACACACCGATCTGTCTCGTTAACAAACTCGCGCCTGTCTTGCGGTCGGTTTTCATTTTCTCAATTTATTTGCTGCTTTGGGTAATTCATCGATTAAAAGGAGTGTTTTTAATTTTATTTAAAAAGTAAGTTTAATTGGATTTAAAAATAGAATGAACAAATTTCACGATCCTGTTCTTCCAAGCCCTTCACTTATTTTATGCGATGATTTCTCACAAAAGGTTAAGAACAAATTTAAGTATTTTTAGTAAAAGGTTCACACCTTTTATTATTATCCAATCAAGCAGAACAATAAATAGATTTATTATATCGTTTATTGAAAAAATAATAAAGTAATTATTGGAGAAGTTATAAAAAAAATTTACAAACTTTTTTAATAATATTTTTAACATAAATTATCATTTTATCTCATGAACCATTACGCTCCGCTCTAAATTTTTTAGATAAATAATATGTTGTAATATATTACCTTCGGTACGATTACTTATACAATTATTTTACAAAATTACATTTTTAAGAAAAACTAGAACTCCACCTAAAATTGTGGAAACAATTTTGAACGGTTAAAACAGAGTTTCGAAACCCTTTATATCGCACAAAGAAAAACACGGCTGCCGTTTACAATAGAAAAAGTGAAAATCTCGAGCTCGTAACTCTAGAAAATCTGACAGGCAGCCACCCGGGGAAAAAAGGAGAACTGGGCTAAGAGCGCGGAAAAAAGAGAAAACTGGAGTAAAGTGCAAGGTCGGCCGAAGTGAAATCTCCGAAAGGATGCAATGTAACCACCGCTGGGATTCGTCTCGGAGGTTTCGCGACTACCGGTGGACCGAACGAGCCGCCGCGTCAGAAAAAAAGGGCATCCGTTTTGTGTCGGCAGACCAAGCCGTAATCCCCACCAATAAACCAATTAAGTCGAGTCCGATACTCCCGCGTGCGCCTCGTTTTCTCCGGGATTCCCCGAACGTTTCCGGGTCAAAAATGCATTCCGCGCAGATGTTGCCCGTTTTCTCTGCCACTCCGCGCTTTTTAACTCCCGATTTCTCTTTTTTTCCTCCCCCCCGTCGCTGGAAAACACAAGAGGCGAGGATCGGCGCTGATCCCTCGGCGGATCTCGAGAGACGCTTCAAATCGGCCGATAAAAGATCCGCGGTTGGTAGGGGGAAAAAAGCTTATATGAGGGCGTGTAGCAGTCGGTCGCGCGATCGAGCGGCGCGCACTTATCGCATTCCGAACGATTGTCGGAACGAGCAAGTGAGATATCAAAGCGGAAAGTAACAGTTACCCCTACCCTCCTTCTCTCCGTGCTATTCCAGGTGGGAGCAGTCGCACTTTTTTTTTAAACGCCAGCCGTATGGCTGCAAAAACTTGCACTTATGCCACGCGAATGTCGCATTCAACCGATGGTGTTTATGAAATCAATGGCTGTTACGCGTGACTATGGGTGAGTTACGAAATAAAGCATAATGTAATGATTTTATTGGTAAATAAGCGTAAAGAAAATAATAAATCGCATTATATTGATAGAATCGTTACGATATACCAAATTACACAAGTGCATTTACATTTTTACATAAAAAGTGCATAGAAATGAGTTACTTTGCAAAATTAAAAAAATCTTACTTTAATTATATTCTGCCTCGTGAACATTAAAAAAGTTGTTAAAAAAGAACCCACCGCGCTCCCAAAAAAACTGAAGTACACTCTAGACGACAATTTATTTGTAAATCATCATAATCGCCAACCAAGCGAAAGACGATTTTTTTTCTCATTGCCGTCGCGCACCGGGATAAAAGCGAAAGAAAAAGTAAGGAGCGAGCTCCGGCGCTTAATGCGATTTGGATTGAAGCTTAATGTTCCAGAAGGAACGTTTCGGAATGCGAAAGAGTAATCACGACTGTCGTTCCGTTTCAGCGTCCGCCGCGCGCGGAGAAGCGGCGACACGGGCATGGCCGGGGGAGAGGGAGAAAAAAAAGGGTATTCAAAGGCTGAATTGCAGGTCGCTCTTCATCCCATCTTTCTTTCGCCCCGAGAAATTCCATCTCCGGCTATCTCACTCGTTTAGGTCTTAATGGGCCGGTCGCGCGGCCCCCTGCGATAAGTGTGATAAGACAATGTGTACGGCTAGGTAGGTATATTCCTCCGGTGAGTATTTCAAGCGTAATACCTGCGGTGTAACTGTATACAGGATAGGCTCTGCTATTCGTTTTATCGCCGGCAATTTATTCCCGTTTTTTCTTTTGTTACATAAAAGAAACGCCGTTTTTCCCGAATAATTTATTCGAGATTGATAAATGAATTTATTTTCTCGCTCTCTGGTGAGCGCGCCGTAAAAGCGTAATGAAACTCGCGGCGATCATTAAGTTTACGCCGCGCCGATGGGACCTCGCGGCCGTAAAAAAAACTTCTTTTCTGAAACAAGTTTGCCGAGTCGAGAAGCGAAGTTGAAAACGTTTCTCAAAAGAAAAGAAAAAAAAAATTCGTGTAGCACGAGCAGCGATAAAAGCGAAAACTCGCGTGGAAGCGAGCTCGCCTCCGACGAAAATTAAAAAGCGCTTATCGAGCATCTGATGCCGCTCACCAAGTTGCATGTTAAAAATCCTCAAAAGAAAAAACAAGTCCAAGGTGTGGAGGGAGGGGCGGCTCACGGAGGAAAGAAAAAAAAAATTACGCCGCCTCGTAAAAGCGTTTTACGCGGCGGTGCGCCCGCTGGGCGTCCCGCGATTAATATTTATAAAATTCAGCAATATAAAAAAAAAACAGTCGGTGTAGGGACGTCCGGGCGGAGGGAAATAGGGACGACTCTCCTTTCCTTTTTTTACGATTACGATGCGAAGATTTTTCCCGCTGACGTATCCCGCGTGTCTAGGGCGCGCATATCCGAATCGTAGCGCGCGCTGCGCTACTATATTTAGCGAGACGCGGCGAATCGGTCGTCTCTCTTTACCGGGCGGAAAACACGCGCGAAGGAGATTCGTAAAAGTGGCTCCGCGCGTATATATCGCATTGCTCACAAAGCAACTTCCGCCCCGGCTTTTACGAGCCTTTCCTTCCCTTCGTCCTGGTGTCGTCTTCTCTCTATGCCCTCCCCCTCTTCTCTGCCCCCCCTTTCCCCTCGCTCCATCTCGCGTTTTATCCTTACGCGACGGACGCCATTCCCCCGGCTCTTCTCTTTCTGTCCTGTATCTCGATCCTCTCTCTATCTCTCGCTTCACGGCCATATAACTGATGCAAATCCCACCAGGCAGCTCTCCGTGGCTCACGATCAACGCCTGGCCATTAAAAATTGCAGTTATCAAATTTTTACGGCCACGCTCTTATATAAATTAAATCAGGTTCCAGCGAGGCGCTTCTCTCTCTCCCTCTCTCGAACCACTCCCCCTCCGCTTCTTTTTTCTCTTTCTCTCGGCCGCCGTCTTCGGCTCCGTTTGGTCCAGAGGAGAGAATAAAAGTAAATGGCGGAATGGAGAAGAAATTTACCGTTATTGTCGTTCTCTTGATTGCGATCTGCTAGTAAATTAAGCTTTTTTAGAATTAGATATGGAGTAAAATATAGTTTATTGTGTTACTAACTTTATAGGAGCTATATACTTTATATATCAATAATTTAACAACCAAAGTCGTTATATTTATTTTAAAGTCAAATTTCATATCTAATTTACTGTTTCAGTGCTTGTTTCGGATTCTCATAACTTTATTTTAGCGCTGGGTGAACAATATTGGTACTTTTGTAGAGAAAAATAATTACTTTTTGTTCGACAGCCTTATAAACTTTAAAAAAACATAAGTGATCATACAAAGAAATCTTTTCATCTTTTGTCGATTCACTTGGCATGTTTAACAAATTAAGAATCATAAATTTGCCGGCAAACGACTTTTATCATACCTACTTAGCAAATACAAGAGTAGACTCGTCGTCCGTCTCGCGCGTTAAATTCATCACAATCATAAGACGTCACGTAAAGAATACGCAGCACTCGAGGCATTGTTTGCCCCGTGCTTCGTGAGCTGAAATTCAATAAAATCGCCGGATTAATCGCTCCTAAAAACTGGATACAATGTAAGGGCATCCTCTAAATAGATACTTCGCAGGAGACTACCTCCCAATGAGATACCCTCTCGTCCCTTTATGCAGGCGACAAAATCCGCGCACAATGTCTGTATGCGCCAGTTCCCCTCGCGTCCTCCTCGTCCCCGTCACAATGCGAAAAAACGTCAAAAAGACCAGCTCGGCGATCAATTCCCCGACACAACTATATTTACGGCTCGTATAACGCCGGTGACTCGTTCATTCGCGCGTCATTCGTTCAAGACGAATCTCTCGCGACGAAGGAAAAAAAAGGCGCCTCACACGGATGATGGCTCGTAAAGTTGAAAAAAAAAAAATCGAGCGAGCGCCTCCCGCCACCCTCCGAAATCAGATTCGAGGCACGTCGGAGGCCACGGTGTAAAAAGAGGCCGAGCCAGAGGACGAGGAAAAAGTTATAACCCCGCGAGATTTATCGCCGTCTACCTGCTCATACGCGCGCGACTCGCCTCCTCCTTTCTCTCGCTCGAGCGTGAAAAGCCCTTCCCTCGAGGGAGTCGACTCGGAGGAGAGCGCGAGATACGCATAACGCGTCCCGGTCATCTCTCGGGGACAGCCCGCCCCGAGGAGCCGCGCGGCCCTTCCCCCCGGGGCGAGGTTCTCGCGGTGCCGCGACAAATCGGCGCAGCACTCGCCGGAGGGGGCGCACGTCTATATCAGCGCCTAATTGGGGTGCGCGCGCGTCTCTCGCAGTTGTAACTATAAAAGCCGAGCGGGAATAATAAAGCCGAGCCCGTTAATGGTATCGCTAATAGAATCGTGGACGGCTCTTACGGACCGACGACTTTCATCTTCCACGGAGCGGAGCGACGACGCGACGCTATAATCCGACGGCGCGCGTTCCTCGTCGTGGTGCGTCGCGGGGCGGAGCGGTGCGCTCCCTCTTGAATGTAAATTGAAAAATTCTATCGCGCGCGGCGATATTTCAGCGGCCTTATCTCGCCCGTAAATGTCATGCAAATGTTGCCTCAACACTTTTGCACGAAACTCGCCCGGAGGGTTGGGCGCGCCGATGCGGGAGAAGGAGTTTTTTTTTCGCTGTCCGCGCTGCGGGGAATCCTGAAAAAATGCGCGATAAGCCTCTCGTGGTGGAAATTAGACGAATGTTTTTGCGGTAGTTAAATTTTAAGGATAGGTGGGTACGAGATTGCTATTGCTATTTTGAGAGGTGGTGTAATTCGATATTTTTTGGGAAAATTAAATTTTAACGTGGATTCCGCGGTGCATCGTAATTCTTTTCTGAAAGTTGAGGAAAAAATATAAAAGTTAAGAGATTGCGCAAAAAAAGGTTCGTAGAAAAAGCAGTGAAGAAGTTTTGGCTTATGCACAGGGCAGGTTTTTTAATGCGATGTAAGAAAACTTTGGCTTGTATAAAACGAAGTGTGCAACTTTTCTAATTATAATTTTTGTAATAAAATCTTTCTTTTTAAACTTTTTATAGATTATAAAAAGCTTTTAAATGATTGAAATGGGTTATAATGTAGATAGATAAATAATTCACTGTATGCGATCATGTTATGTGTTTTAGATCGTATATGTCTGACAATACGCAGCTTAAACTACTTGCTATATAAGTATGCAAATACAGTCTTAATCATTTTGAATTAATTAAGGTCCAGATAATAATTTTTCTATTCCTAAAAAATAGTAAGTTGATCCTTGCATGTATTGCAACAATTACGCTATTTTAACCAGCATAATTTATTTAAATAAACAAAAATGGAATAATATTAAAAATTAGATAAATTAAATGCTCTCCTATATTAAAAGACGCTTCCTATTTTATAAGACCTAGGTAACTTGTTTGAAAAACTTCGGTATAGAATATAATTAATATTGTTATTATTAAAAGTTTATAAATAATACTTAATCATAATATTATGACTTATGGGTTTAAAATTACAAGAAAATGGTTGAATTTTAAAGTAAGATAATCTTTTTCGAGTTCCATTTTCATTGTCCAAAACAAGCAATTTTTCAACTACTATTTAGCTATAATTACTACTTTTTTACGACTCATTCATATAACAAGTCATATAGTGAGTGAAAAAGTCCACTTTTCATTTACGATCGGAAACAAGCCAATTGTCATAGTTATTACCAACATGCTATGCTATCCATTTTTAATAGTACAGTTTTTACTAATAACCTATCTAAAACATTTAAAAAACTGAAAAACACGCCATAAGAAGTGATAATGTTCGCCGAATCGTACGCGATCCCGTAACACTATTTTTCCGCCGGGTGTTTCTGTTCGCGCGGCCATCAAAGATGAAAAAAAAACGTGCAACGTTAATAGCCAAATAACTTGTATTTATCTACGTTCACGCTGTACGTTCAGACTGTCAGTTATACGGCGGATTCCCGCGGGATGTTATATGGTATATTTAAATATTGACTCTATAAACATAACGCGCGCATAAAATTTACGGTAGCTCGCGACGCGGAACAATACTTTTAAGCACGCGCGCGCCCGTGTGATAATAGATATTTTCTGCAAAAGCATAAACCTTTATATCACAGTCGTATCAGAAAACTTGCCTGGTTTTCTTGTGCTATACTTTCAATTGTCTCAAGTTATAGCTATATGTATTATACAAATGTAGTGTATCACTTTTAAGTATACGGTATATCGATCACTCGTATCCAATTTATGTTTTACGTGAGTAGGTACTATATCAATTTATAATCTGATAAAATGATGTAATCGAAATAAAACAAATGAATCGCCGATAATACTTTATGACGAAATTAAAAAAAAATAGTATCGACAATAGATATTTTCTTGAAATATGTTATATAAATAAGAACATATTTCAAGAAAATGAATTTTTTATCAAAGCAAAGTATAATCTCTTAATTCAATAAGTACCTATAAGTAATTTCCTGGTTCTAGAAAGTTTTATTATAGTACGATGAATTTGGTTACTTTGCGTTTGAAATCCCGCTTTTAAAACGCACTACGCGAATTATGAATAATAAAGCAATTTAACCGGAGGCAAAAAACTCGCTAAGCAAGCATACTTATACGCCAGGATGGATTTTCCATGTAAGCGCAGTGGTCGAATCGTAAAGCGATTTTTAACCTGCGGCGCAAGCTGCTACTGAGAAACCAGTCGTTAGATTTTTCCCCGTCGCTCGCCTCCTACGTGCATAATTCAGCCAAATCGGCCGGTTAATCTAATAGGCGCGATCGCGGGTAACCTTATCCGGCCGCGCTTTCTAATTTATGCCGCGGCCGTCGGGGGAGGATGAAAAGAAAAAAGAAAAGAAGCGCCGGTGCGTCGGAGCGCATCGCTCGCGCGGCAGGTAGCGCGTAACGACGCCGCACAGCCCGGCAGCTGTAAAGAGGAGCTGCGAAATGGTCCCGGGTATCCCCATTAAAATATCGCGCGCGCCGATGGATGGCCGGCCACACGCGCGGCCTTACGAGCGTCCGCCCGCGGACGAACACGCCGAGGCGAGTGCAGGGCCCAAGAGTTGCGCGTCGAACGTAAATTTTGCCGGGCTTTCCAGGGGGGGAATTAATCAAACTTTAATGCTGGATCGTAGGAAAGATGCTGGGCTGTTTCGTTTGTGCACAGAGGTGTCTGCGAGTGGCTGCGAACTGCGAATGGGTTCCGAGCAAATGAGTATCGCCGGTAAGGCGAGAGCGGAAACGCCTGATTTTTAGCTTTACGGCAGGTGTACTCACTCAATGATGGATGGGCGATTGGATTTTCATGTTTGCACGGAGGTGTAATTGTGCAAGAAGTGCTTTCCTGGTTGCTGCGATGTTACAATGTTGTAGGATTTGCATGTTTCTATTGCGTAAGTAACGCCGTTAAACAAGCAATTACAAGATTTAAAAAATATTTAATTTACACTCGTTCTATTGAAATACTGCTTTCATGAATTAACAAGAACTAGTAGTAAAGTAATTTCTCTGTACGATTTACTGCTTCCTTTGTAATACTGTCTATCAAAACGATTTTTTTTTTTTGAAAATTTCATGTTATCCTGTAAAAGTGATTTTTGATTATTGAGTAACACAATCGTGTACAATTTATTTTTAAAGCCTCGTAGGGATCGGGAAATAGCTTCAGTCTCGCTTTTGTTTTACTGTTTGATGAAACTTCACTTACTCCTATACCAATTTTGTAATCCATCCACGTTACTATATGAAGCCTTTCCGTGTCTGCCAGTAGAACTATCGATGCGCACATTAACTACATGTGACCAGCTGGCATTATATGGACGAAACATGTATAATAGTTAATTATCCTTTTTTAAAATCCAAATATAAACCGAAAAATCTTAAATGGCAGTGGTTATATTGGCTAGAGAGATCATTACAATCTCTCATCTTCCTTTTGTATATAGTATAATATAATTAATCTTTTTCAATATACAATAATAACAAAGCTTTTCTTATTTTTTACAGATCTGCACTTCTAGACGGGTCATTTTCCACCGAATTTTTAAAAATATGAACCCTCAAAGGAAGCACTCTGCTCCGGCCATTATATTTCCTTTACAGAACAAACGCCTGCAGTGTTTTTTAACGATCCCATTTCAGAGTAAAAATTTCCTACCGTGACCGTTTACCCATCACGGAACGTCCACCGTGGATCTCACCACCAGAAACTCCAAACTTTTCCCAGCCACCGAAACAAAAGCCGCCCGGATAATCACCGACTCTCTCCTCTCCTCTCTGCAGCCCCGAAATTCCAATCGACACCGCAGCGCAAAGAATCCCGTCGGCGGGGCCGTAATTTCCGTGGGCGTCCCGCGGGGCGAAAATTGCGCGCTCGCGCTCGCGCGGCGTAGGTACATTTATTATTATATCCCGACGCATCGCTCGTTCGCGCAAGCCGCCCGGGCTCACGGCCATTTGCGCTCCCTCGCGTATACATAATGAAAAACTTTGTACCGTGTAATGACGCGTTTGCGCGCCCGGGGCGAAACGAGCGGCCTCGCAAAAATGCGACCACGGGGAGTGCAGGCAGTGAAACGCCGCGCGTAATGGCCGGACTCGAGCGCGCGAGAGCTGATGATTTCGGGGCTGGCGAGGGCCGCAGGGTGGAAAGTCGCGCGCACCAGGCAAGGCTGCAGCGTTTCTTTTCGGGGCTCTTTGATGGGCCCATATATACAAGTCCGACGGGGAAGGCGGACGACGAGCTGTCAACTGCACGCTGCAGCGTTATATCATCGTACGTCGTTGATAGCGGTCCTCTCGTCTGCAGTGCCCTCGTTTTTCTTACAGCTATACTGTGCATGCGGATTTGACGATTTTATCGCGGCAATTAATTTTACGAATTTTTTCGTTCACGCCTGAGGACCTGCGATATGGTCTCAGGCTGCGACTTCTCCGAGCCGTCGTTTCGCTGTTTTGATTGTTCGCCAGTTTGCTTAATTTATTAATTGGCCCGTTTAGCGCTCGCTCGACGAGCTTTTATATGTTTACACGCTTCGATTTTTTTTCCCGCCGTTAGCGACGGTAATGGGATTGACCGGTTTAATTAGGTTCGAGGCAATAGTTGGGCATTTTTACGAGTGCGTTTCTTCTTTTTTCCACAAAGTTAAGTGTGTGCTAACTGAAATGAAGTGGACAATTAAAAAATTGTAAAGCTTTACTTAGTGCGCTATGAATGTCATTTTAATTTCCTTCGTGTTTTACACGGTTAATGTGTGCGCGCGCAAGCAGCGTCGAAATAAAAAGTGTGTACTGCCATAAGTTTATTGACGATTAATCCTATGCGCGCAATCAATGTAAACGGCTTGTTAAATATTATTTAACAATCTCATATTCTTTTAATAATCTGATAAATATGTTTAACTCCCCACGGCACAGGTTTTATTTTAACAACCACCAGTACAATCGAGTCGCTAATTAAATCTCGCTTAAAAATTCATTAAAAAAGAAAAAAAAAAGATTTCCCCCCGCTCATCTGTGAAAGCACAAAGGAGCGAAATAAAACTCCCAGTGTAAAAGAAATCAAGACCTAAAGCGAATACCAAATCTCGCGTAAAGCTCGTATACATCCGCGACGAGATCCCTCCATTTCCCCGCGGCAAGATACGCAAAAAAAAATAGAAGGCCGTGGAAAATCCGAATGAAAGCTTAATGGAAAAGGGGGCGAGAGCTCCGATAGCCCGGCTCTCTCGCGCGCATTGTTAACATTGTAAAGGGGTGGGGGAGGAGAACCAATTCCGGGAAATCCGAAGAGCCGAGCGCGGCCATTATTCCAGGGCTCGCGCGCGCGCTCGCGTGAAAACGAAGCGCTGCGCCAGCAGCGGCGGCGCTCGAATCCCGGAGCTCGCATCCCCCCACGGAGGGGGCTGACGTGCGGTTATTTATGCCCCGCGTGCAGCGGCGGCGGCAACCCACCCTCCCGGCGAAACGCCCCGCGCGCCTCGTTCCCCGCGAGCAGCGATCCCTCCCTCTCCGGCCGGCGCGTACCAATACCACCGCGCGGGCCCCCCCTTCCCTTCTTCTCGTCTTGGTCCGCGCGCGCGTGTGAGCGTGTGTGCGGCATCGGAGCGTAACATCGACCCGGCCCCGCGACGCCAGCCGCCGGGAAACACGCGCGGCCTGGACGCAGCGCCGAGTGGCGTTCGGCGTTTTTCCGTGAATAACGGCCGTGGGGTGAAGTGCGAGGGGGGAAAATGCCCTGGTCTGATTTTCCCGATGGGCTTTTCCCTTGGACGCGAGGGGACGGAGAGGTTCTTCCACTGGGATTGGTCGACGATGTAGGATTGGGCTGCGTTGCTTTAGATACGGTCGGTCCAAATCCTGATTGGGCTTTTGTTTGATCTTATCAGAGTTGGCGATGGAGAGGTAATTTACTTAGGATGATTCATTTGGAAATTAAATATTTGCTGCTGTTAATGTTATTATATTTAGTGAATAATAGTTTACAAATAATTAAGCTAAATGGATGCGTAAACATTAAAATAAAATCAGCATTTTTTGTACAGAACCATATAGGTATATTGTAAAATCAAAATAAAAAGTGTAATTTTTGAAGTATGCTTTGAAATAAATGTAATATATGCGCTTATAAAATTTCCATTTTTTTGACAGTTTTTTAAAAGTTTACTATTTGATTATAAAAATCATGCTATGTAAAAGAAAAATCTGAAAGTGATAATTACATTTTTACAGGGAAATAATAATTATACCCTTTTATAATAATGGCTCAGCAAATGTCACAAATAAAAAAAATGTTAATACCAATGGTACAACTTTAATTGTCCACTTAAAAAAGTACGCTCACTTTGCACCTACACACAAAATGCACTCTGGTGAATCGTTACCATTAATCTCATTGTACAATTAAAATCTTACGTATCCAGGACACTGCGGATTCTCCGTACAAATTTAGCGTGCCATCTTAAATTCGACCTCAATAGTCTCGAAATCGCGCGATCTAGAACTGCTTTAAACACTATACACGTATATAGATCTTAAAACTGCGTAGTGCAACCACCGAAATTTATCCATCATACAAACTCCTCGAAGCTCCGAACACTCCCCTCAGTCGACACAAAGGAAACCCCCGATAATCTTTCATCTTTCTTGCGGCTCGAGCGGCCTTATCGAGCCGCTAAAACGCAACGGGCGAGGAAGAAAAGCGAGCGCGAATTAAGGAAGCGCCGCTCGCGCACATCCACGCCCGAAGGGGGAGGGAGGGGGAACGAGATAGGATTGTGAGTCCTGTGGGAAATTGTAAAGCGGAGAATAACGGCGGTAGTTGCGAAGAAGATAACCATTTTATGCTCCATTCAGTTTCTGTTCGCGTTAACGTTTTTTTTTTTTTTTACCTAAAACGCCGGTTCCAGTTTGTTCGCCGATCGAACCGAGGCCCGAACGGGGCGCGCGCGCCCGCCTCGAGCAGGCAGCGGAACGTTAATACGAAAAAAGTCTACTTGGCTGCCTTTATCGTTATGATCGACTGTATAAACGAATCTGCTTTTCAACCTGCACGTACGAGCGTGAATTATTGCTCGAAAAATGGCTATTTATTATTCATTCGACGCCCGTTATATGGGAGCGGCTCTCTTTTTTCTCATCGAGTTATTAGCTTTCCGGTATATGACGTCTAAATTGAAAGTTGATGAGAATGTTTTGGCATTTAAAGCTTTATAGAGAAAAAATGGATTTTTTTTACTAATAATTCGCCGAATTGGTTTTAAAAGCTTTACGATTACGCGGGGATTGATAAACAATAACAAATCAAACAAGTACACAGTGTTTCTTTAAATGAGGAGAAAAATATAATACAATTATTTTAATATTTATTTATTTGAATAATAAAATTAGAAAAAAAGTACATTTGAAAATTTGAATGCGAATCTCATAAAAAAGTAATCTATATTAAATAAAACAATATTAAAAAATGCTACTATTTAAAAAAAAAACTGTTTATCGGATCAGACCACGACGTTAAATTTTCATGGATAGCGCCTAGTGCGCGTGTAGGACTCCATAACCGTTCGCCTTCGCGTATTCGTCACAATAAACATCTAATAGACGATCAAAATTCATTATTGCCCATTCAGCATCGCTTCGCCATAACAACAAATCATATAACCTGCAGCGTCGCTCGCTCGCATCTCCTCCGCGGTCTCGGCCTCCGCTGCATAGCGAGCGAACGAACAACAAAAAAAAAGCCGACGCTCGCGGCATAATTACCCGTCGCTCGAAACTGGCCCAGGCGATATAAATCCGCGAAGCGTCGATGCCGCTGGCCGTGAAACGCGAAAAAGTTGGCAAGCTACGAAACACCTAGAGCGTCGGCGTTGGCAGGAGGCGGCCGCGCGGGCTCTGTAATTTGCCCTCGTAAAACTGCGGCCTCGCGCTCCCGTCGCATTTTTGCGCTCGCGCCATTATCGAACGCGAGCGCGAGGGGGGCTGCACTCACGCCGTGAATTTATTCTCATTTAGTTACAGGAAAATTGCGCGCGCAACGTGTGGTTAGGCCGCGTCGTTCACCGTTGCGCCGATCGTCAAAGCCCCGGCGCGCGTTTTACGGCGCGGCCGTGCGTGATGCGCGCGCGCGTGTGCATCCGTCGGCCATTCGTCCGAGGCGCGAGCCCGGCCAGTGTGTGACGTTGGGGCTCTATCGCCCCTAAAATGGCCGGGGGTAGAGGGCATTTCGAGTGTGCAAGCTCGGGGCTCGGCTCGGATGCGGATGATATACTTCCGCCATCGGCTTGTCGTTGAGTGGATCTTTTTTTGGCTGTCTTTTTTTTTAAGGGGGAGATCGAAGCGTGACGAAGGTCGGGATGAGACGGAGTGGAATCTTCTTTTTTTTTAAAGATGGACGCGTAAGATAGACTTTTGTGAGGAGAATCTTGTCTTTTTGGCACGGGCGATAAATCATTCGCGCGGCTAGGTTATTTATTTCGACTCGAAAAAAAATGAATCATTCGTTCTGGGAATTTTAATAAGCTGTTGAAAGTAGATTTGCCTAAGCCAAGGTTAAAAATGAAGTAACAAGATGTATAATCATAGGTCTGGACTGTCGGTCTAACGGTTGGTTTTTACCACTTTTTTTTTAATTTTTCTTTTCTAGATGTGGTTTACTGGAATTTTAAGTATTTTTCTAATACCTTTATATTTATGAATAATTTTCAAAATATATTTAATAAGCAAGAGTAAAACTTTTATAGATATAATTTTTATAGATCGCTAAAACTGAAAGTCAAACTAGGAACTTCATTTATTAATTCCGGCGACATCAATATATATATACTTTCCACTTGAGCGGGCGAAAGCTCCACTTCGATCACAAGTGAATCGATGTATAAAAAGTCCATAATGTTCCCCTATGAAAAATAGATAACCATTAATTCTCCATCCCAGACAGCAGTATAACCCGCGGCAAGTCTCGGTCTCTCATCACTCTGATTTTAGTCCCTCGTATCGGGGTCAACGGCGCAAAATTCATAGAGGCCAACGAAGTGGGCACCCGGCTTCACTTAGACAACGGTCATCGCGTCGAGCCCCGTGCGCACGACTCGTTATGGCGTTTTCGGCGGGCCGCGAGCGCGCACTTACACGACACGACACTCGAGCATTATAATAGCAGCCGGGGAAAAGCATCCGGATCCCGCGCGGCCCCGGACCTTCCAAAGATACTTCGCTTTATGAGGAAACGTAAAATCGTAAACACGAACTGTAAAGCTTCGGCGAGGGACGCGCCGCGCATCGAAGGAGTATCCGTCACTATGACGATTTCATCCCTTCGCCAGAACAGCTGTAAAACTCGACGTGTTTTTATTCAGCAAAAAAAGTATAATTTATTAAAAAAATTCTTTTGTTTATTTTTTTCAATCATTTTTATAATCTAATCGTTATTTTCACGACATTTATTACTTTATTTTAAAATCTGAAATAACGTCGATCTACGCTGAGAAAAACTTTTTAGTAAAAATGACAAATGGTCTAGTAAAAATTATTATACTTTATGGAAAAGTGGTCTCAGATTGCCATTATGAAAAAAATCACCATACTTCACAGTAAAATTTTTCAAACAGTGTTGTAAATATTCATTTATGCAACTCTGTGCGTAAAGCACTGCTTCACGCACTAGTGCGCAATATTGACTGTGCTAAATCAGCACTTTACGCCATCGTTGCATAAAGTAGTGGTCGATACTCGTGTCAGAAGTGATTTTCGGACTCGTGTGACTGATCACTCTTGCTTCACTCGGGCGCTAAACTCACACTCGTCCAAAAATCACATCTGACGCACTAATATCGAAAAATACTAATAAATATAGTAAGTTTTATTGTAAAGTACAATAAATTTTTCTAGTATAGTAATTTTTTTCAAAATGTCAGACAGGTCAGTTTGTGACCACTTTCGCAAACAGTATAGTAGTTTTTACTAAATTATTTCTCTCAGTGTAGGAA
>JAXIUT010000037.1:8656315-8699131 GCA_035586675.1 Eurytoma californica | reverse complement strand
GTCAGACAGGTCAGTTTGTGACCACTTTCGCAAACAGTATAGTAGTTTTTACTAAATTATTTCTCTCAGTGTAGGAATTGTAAATTTATATTGTAGTTAAAAATTGATACCGTCTTCTTTTCAATATTAATTAAACAAAAAGAGTAAATACACGTTGCGAAATCCAGTAGAAGTGCGGCACAAAAACAAGCCATCAGCCTCGTAAAAGAGGAAAAAGCGAAAGTAGTTATAACCAAGTCCAATTTTCTGAAACGCCAGGCAATAACGCGCGCCGCTCGATATATCTCCAGGGGGCGATCGAGCGCTTATCATCCTCGCCGCCCCCTCCGTCCGCACTCGAACAGCCGCGCCCCCCCCCCCCAAAAAAAAGCACCCAGGCTCGGGAAAATTAATTACGTTCCTCATTACCCCCGAGCCGGCGTCACCCTCGAGGGGGTGAAAACTCCCGGAGGCTGACGTACACAGTCCCTCACGCGAGCCACCCCCGCGTTTTTATCTCGGCATCTCGCTCGCGTGCTCGCCCGGCCGCGCCGACGAAAATTTCGCCCGCTCGCGAGGGAGTGGCCTGCGCGCGAATCGAGCGAGGGTGGCTCTCGCGGGGGGGCCGAGGGAGGGCTGCTGCTGCCGGCGGCCGCGGCGGCGCGAGTCGGTGCGCGCGCGCGCGAGCGCGCCTCGCGACGCCGCCGGATCCGGAACCAGCGCCGGCAGATCCTGCCCGGCCGTCCGCTGCTCGTCCTCGTCCCATTTTCGCATTCACCCGGCGCACCGGAGACAGGAGGGAGGCGACGCGCCGCCGCAGCAGCCGCAGCGCCGTCCTGTACGCATGGCAGCGCGCCACTCGAGTCGAGGCCGTCGCTCCTCGCAGCATCCGCAGCCGAAGGCGAGCGACGCGGCAGTCGAGTACCCCGCACCCGGGAAGTGCTGAGGCGGAGCCGTGACCGGCGGTGGACCAGGCTGGCTCTGCGAGGGAGAGTCGGCGGTTTCGTTGCCGCTGCGCTTTCATTGGAAAACACGATTTTTTTGAAGAAACGTGAGTTTCCTTTGATTTTCTTCTTGTGTCGATGTTGTATGTTGATCGGTTTCAATTGCAAATTTTTAAATGGCTTGTTCACTTGGTAACAGTCAAAGAAAATACATATTTTTTTATGATGTTTATGAATTACTCAATACTTTTATAACAGCAATAATACAATTTGTTATACCATCGATAAGAATCTAATATTTATAGAACGTCAGATATGTTTAGATAAGAGAAATTCTTAAGTATGATAAGGTTTAGTTTCTCTATAAAATAAAAATTTTCTATTGCTAATATTTATAAATATCGCTCTCTATATAAGAAGATATCATTAAAATATTAATGTTTTGCAACGCAGCTTGAAGAATTTTTTTTTTTTTTTTATTACTTCACTTTTTATCCTTATGAAACTGACGCTTAATGATATATACTGCGACCTCCAGACGAAATTTTTTTAATTTTCAACAAAGTTCAATGCCACCGAGAACAAAAATAATAAACACAAGCGAAGCACAGACATAAAATTTAATCACAAGTTCACGTAAACAAAAGCAGACGACATTCCACTAACACCCGTCCATAAGGAAGCCTCGTTTCGTCCAACAAGGCGGTCGAAGCGGAATATTCAGTGCGCACCATCATTATATGTATATCCGAGATCCGCGGCGGGACTTGCAACTAATATCGTCCGCGCCGACGGCTCCGCAGATTTGCCGCGTTAAAGCCGCGGCCGGCGCGCGTAAAGCATTAATTTTCTGTTTACCGCGAGGCATTCGCACGCGCGCTCGGCCGATACAAAGCGGCGCAATTTTTTTTCCGGGGGCGTACGAGCACCGCCGCCGGAGCGCCGATGAAATTGTCGACGGAAACTTTTAATCGACAGTAATATTTTTTATCGGCGATAAAAATAAATTTCATTGGCAGTAAAATTTCTACGCGCGGCGCCGCTCCTGCGCGCGCGAACTCGAAGTCGCGACCGCGAGCCGCTCGTCGCGGCGAAATCGAGGCGAGGGAGCTCGCGGGCCATCCGACGGATCACTGCTGCGCTCCGAATTTTCACGCGCGGGGGGCTCGGCGGTTTCTCCCGAGGGATCACCGCCGCCGCCGCTCGACCCTTTTTTTTTTTGCCGAACGCGGAAGAGGCCGTTGCGCAAGCGGGGATTTGTGTGCGGCCGGCGATCGTAAATACTTGAGATTGGGGTTTCCCGGGGAGTAGCCGACAGGGCCGATTCGTCGCGGACCGGTCGAGTTTTCGGCAACAACCGACCGCAGAACAAAGGGTTGCGTTCGAGCGAAGCTGCGCGGCGGTCGAGGTGAAACTCTCCGCCGGCCGTCGGGTGAGAGTGAGATGTTGCGGGCACCCGGAAGTCTTCCAGTTTCGAACTTTTTTTGGTGTACGGTGTCACCTGCGCAAGCAGATGCGATGGAGCTTCTTTTTTTTTTATTAGTATGGTGCATTATCGTGATGTACACTGCTTGAGGATATTGGGTGGATCTAATTATCGCCAGTTTTTTTATAAATTGAAAATTGCTTTTTAAACATTTAAATTGTGGTTTAATTTATTTATTTTAAAGATAATTTTTAGTGTTCATCATGAAACTAATTAGTCCACTCTGAAAAACTAATTGCACGATTTATGACTAACGTTAAACAACATTATAATTGCAGCACATACACATAAAAATATTTCATTATCCATTTCACATCATATAACAAATTTGTTTGGAATTAAAAAATCTTCCAACTGCGATTCAACAGAAAAAGAATGAAAAAACATCCTGACAATAGGATTTAAAAAGAATCTCAACCTCTAAAAAAAAGATATAAGTACACGCGTTTATTGCCCAGTAGTCAAGTCAATCCAAAAAATATATACATCCGCTCCCAGTGACTCCTAAACTGCATCCCTGCAACCTGTAAAAACGGAAAAAATGCGGCGGGCCGTTAATTCGTCCATTCACGAGCAGTGAGCATCATTTCCCACAGCAACGTCTTGCAATTATCTCGAAAACACGGAAGGCAGGTGCGGGGCGCGTGCCGGGCGGCCAAGGGCGAGGAGCCCGCGCCGGCGGCCATAATGAAGTCGCACGAGCATGTTAATTGTGAAGTTAAACAGAAATAGGAGCATGAAAGCGCGGGGTCACTTGATGTCCGTGCGGCGCTCGTTCGCCGCGCGATAACTGCCCGCGCGCGCGCGACTCGGCTCCCGCCTTCCGAATTCCGCCCGCGATCCTTACGCCGCCCGCACACCCCCTTTTGCGCCGTCTTCCTTATTTATCGCGGGGTGTATATCGGAGGGAGGGGACCGCGCGGTCGGCTCGAAATTAATAAGACTTTACGCCGGCAGTTATGTCCCTCGAGCGCCCAATGACTTTCGGATCTTTTTTTTTGGCCAGAGGGATTATACGCGTAGGGCCCCGCGAGGACCGCCGGTGCCGAGGCGCCTCGGCGCTTGACGTGGCGTTTAATAGACCGTAAAGCGTATTTGAGTGTCTCGATAAATATAACAACTCTTGGCCGCGAGGACGTGGGATGGCTCGCGCGCCGTCTTAACGCGCCGAGCGTAATCGCAAAGCGCGTCTCGAGTGTCTTTCTGATTAAGCGCGCGCTCCGGCACAATTATGAGTGAAATATATACGCGCGTGTAAGAGAGAGACGCGCGCGTGGTCCGAGCCTCATTCGCGTTGATTCAGAATCATGGTGTTAACGAGGTTCCGAGCGCTTGAAAAGGCGCGCTGGTTATTTATAACGAGTTTAGAGCTTCGTTTGATTTACTGTAATTAAATGATGACTAATTTACTTTCGCGATTTAAATAAATATTTAATTGTACTCTCCGTAGATTAAATTTTTTTATTTGACAAACATTAATGTGGTCTTGTCTTGTATTTTGAAGAATTTCATTATTATTTCACTATTCAAATGTTTAATAGAATTTGGAATAAAAGCACTACAGCTACTTATTGATAATCCATTTTTCTTCAGACAAGTGAATCTCAAAATATGGAAGCTTGAAAAACCACTCGATTCGAGTGAAAACTGTACCAATCAAACTCAACTCAAGCTCAATTTTTTTCTGAAAAATAGTGATTTTTAATTTGTCTAGTGTGTTTTTTGAATTTTTCACTCTTATACTTTAAAAATTCCATTTATTTTTCGTCGCGTCTAATAAATTATAAAGAATTAAATACATTCTCTTCCCGGAAAAAATGCCACCTCGACACCAAGAACACCCAAATTCACTTACGCAACGCGCCGTCGGAAATGCCCGCGACAGCGGACCGAAAAAGGCATGGTCCCACTCGCCCGCCGCGACAAAACCTGACGATAAATCAAACGCGCGCGGAATCAACCGTAAAGGAAAAAAAAAATATTTTATTATAAGAAGCGTAGGCGATCGGAGGCTGGTCGGATAGGTGTATAAGCTGACGGGGAGGAGGCGGTGGTCCGAGGGCGGCCCGGGATACGCTTGGCCGGCCTCGCTGGCGCGGCCGGGGATCGATGCGAGAGAAGAAACGCGCGCAAGCTCCGCTCCCGCGGCCGCAAGCCCTCGTGTGCAGCGCGGGGACTCGGGGTGGCGCCGGCCCAGGCAGCCGCGGCCTTTCCGGCACATAAATTTCGAAATCGCTTTAAAACTATCGTTAAAAAATCACTTTAACCCCCTCCCCCCCTGCCCATGTTCCAGCCCCCGGGACTCTCCCTACGCCAGTTTGAGGAAAAGGCGAGCGGCGGGTGCATTCTTGTACGCGTCAGACCTTTTTCCGGCTTTCGGCGGAGTTTCACTTTTTTTAAAGTGCTTTGGAGAGGGCTGAAAAGGTATTCGTTGAGAGGAGTATATAGTTTTTTTTAGTAATTTTTTTTATTAAGATATATATAGGGTAATATACTTTCTAATGCACGTGTCACGCTGAAATTAATTTCCATGCAAAAGCTATGAATATTAAAAAATGATGAGCACACGGAAAGATCAAAGTGTCTTTTTATGCAAGGACAAAATTAAAAACAAATGGTTATAATTTCCATTTTAACGCAGCTATATTCTGCCCTGAAAGGCATAAATAAACGTATAAAAATTGAATTACAGTTCGTCCAAATATAAGTTTAAATGAAATCCATAAAATTTTGATTCTAAGTGCAGGACTTACGATCTAAATAAATATTACTTTGTTTAGTGCAAATAATCGTAACATTTAATAAAACTGTCATTTCTTTAAATGAATCAATTTAAATCCTACATAATAGGAAATGTGTTAAAAAAAATTCCCAAGCGTTCAGGTTAGTATACAAAATTGGGTATAAATGTTGTAATAATCCTTGAACACTGCCTCGATCCCAACCGACCATCGGAGGACTATTTTTTCGAAACGCCCGTACCAGCATCGATCGCGTCGTTAATCACTCTCGCCTCAATCCCATGCGAGATTTTCCCGGCGATGATACAATATCCTCTCGGCCCGGACCGTATATCACTCCGAAAATCTTGCGCGCATAGTCCTCCCGTCGGATCCAGCGACCCTATATTACATCGCGCCGCGCAACGAGCAATCGCTCTGTAATAACGCGGAGGACCCGGGGGCCGAAGGACTACGTTTAATGGCTGTCCTCTCCCTCTCTCTCTCGCTCTCTCCCATCCCCCGTGTTTTTACGAAAAAAAGCCACACCCCGCAATGGCCGACCGATACGGCGAGAGAGGAGGCGACTCTCGGGGAGAAAAAGATCCGGTTGCGCGGCGTCTCGAGAAAAAGCTTTCCTTCGCCTCTTCTTCGTTTCTTCTCCTCTTCGTTTTTTTTTTAACGACTGGCGGCTTGTTGTTTCGGAGCGAGAAGCTGCGCGACTTAATTCTCAGATTACATTCCGGGAGAAATCGAGGGACCGGGCCGCGGAATTTTACGTATTTCGAGCGGGAGGAAGGACCGACGGACACGTGGGAATCTGGTAATTATACCGACGGACGTATGCTTCGTCGATTTCAGTGGTGCCTTTTTTTTCTTCGCTCAGTTCGATGGAGATCACGCGGCGAGATAGGAGTGTATGAAAATTAGGTAATTAATCTGATGGAATTTACGTCTTCTTTTGTTAGACGTAATTAGTTTTTATGCAGATGCGGAGATTGGGAAGGAGTAAGTTAGATAAGGACATTTTTAATGCACGCGAAATTCGTTAGAAAATGAAAAAAGTAAATGAAAAATAAAATATAAAGTAAGTGGAAAGCATTTTTTTGAATTTCAAAAAGCTCGAAGTGGTACTACAGTAAAAATCTAATTGCAACTGTTAAAAAAAGGTAGCAAATGCGAAAATTATTATACTTTTTTCTTTTAAAATTTTACGAATACATGTTTTTATTCTTGGAAAATAATTTTATTAACTATAAAAGGGAAAACTGGAATATTAATAAAGTACTATACATTTTTTGATGTATCGAATTTTAGTAGTTTAAGATAGAAATTTTCGTGCAATCGTGTGCAACGGATTTGGGGATCTCTTCAGTCTATTATGAAAAACAAGGGGTTAGAACTTGGCTACTGGAGGAGCCTTTACCTGCAGGCCTGCTGAACAGTAAAATTTACCCTCATTAAACCGTAATCTACTTCTAATAGCTATACCTGCAATTCAAGCAAATGAATTATTGTCTATAAAATAAATTATTGCCATAATAGTTTGAATTTTCTCCTATTATTTTACACGTTCAAGATTTATAGCGCCAATGTCAACAAAGGAATTACGTAACTTGCACACTAGCAGAAAATTATTATTAGTTTACAATTGCGTTTTGGCTGTAAAGAATTTTCACTAATTTATCATCGTTCCATAAAAAAAGTGGTCGACATTCGTGATACCGTTTAGAGGAGATAGTTCGTAAGAATAAAATTTTTAATTGTAGATCTCAAATTTTGTTATCCGAATGTCAGGGGGTGGATCCGTAAAAACTACTAACATAATACGTTTATAGACACACGTTTTTTGTGGGTGAAGTATTATCGAGTATAAAATAGAATATGTGCCAGTAAAAAGAAAATCAAACTTGAAACGTTAAAAACACTATACATAGACTGTATAAATTAACTTAACGACATCTGTGGTTATTTTAACAACTTCGCACCTACCGTGAAAGATCGTGAAATTCTTTTCTACGCATAAAGCGTTTAATTTTCTCATTTCGCTTTGTCATCAGGGCAGTGTTTCTTCTCTTTCTCTCAATGGCCTTTCAAATTACCCAATTTTCGTAAGAGGATAATAATGTCACTATTTACGAGGCGTATCTTTGTTAAAACTGAACATTTTTAAATAAGAGATTTATACGTAACGAGGTGTACATATAAAAAACAAGTGTTTTAATACCGATTTTAAATATGTTATGTACAGGTATTCATGCGATTAATGGGTTATCGAAGACGTTTTTCTTTAATCTGTATGTAATTTACGTTGTGAATAAAGTTTAATTGCACAAAGATAAAGGGTTAGAAGATTCATTTAATAATTAAGTTGAACTTGAAATAGTCGACTATATATTGTGCATCAAAAAGTACTATACCAACACTGAACATTGTACATTGTAATTGTGTACATTGTCATCTGTACTGATTTTCGTTGGTAAAAAATATGAATGAATGAAATTTACACGTTACACGAACCAATTCCAATTCAATGAAGTTTTGATTCTTTGTGACTTATACTCTTTATATTTATAGGGAACCTCGATTCTTGTCATGCTTCAATCTATTTTCTTCGTGTACTTATATATTTACGTTAACAGAAATTGTTACATATGATATTTTCAATCTGTGACAAAGCGTTTCAGCACGTTGAACCTTTTATCAACCCATAGTGCATTCCGTGACAAATTTCCCTTCAATCCAATTGTCAAGAACTGAACAAAAGCTCTCGCATAAACGGAAAACTCGAAAAATCAATCAACAAAAGCATCCCCCGTCGCATTTCCACCAAGCTCCAGCGCAAAGTCTCGCTGACCCATCCGGGTCCTCCCACGCACTCGAGCCCCCGCGCACATGCAGCCACTCGAACGAAAAAGCCGTCGGCCCCGCGCACTCGACGAGCTGGTGGGGGAGTATCGCGCGGGGGTGACTCCGCGTCCTCTCGGGACTCACCTCTCTCCCTCCCTTATTGGAGAGAGAGAGAGGAAAAAAAGGACGGCCAACGCGACGCGAGGCATCGCTCGAAAGGGGACAGAGAGAGGGGGAGGGAGGGGACGGGCGCGCGCGCGCGAGGCCGGCGATCCGAGCCGCGTGCGTGTGACGCCGTCGCACACGCTCAGGACGTTCGGCCGGGAGCGAGCGAGCGCCGCGGCGTCCCCACACACCTCGGCCACGCGAGATGCGCGCTCTCCTTGCCCGGTCGTAGGCCGTCGTCGTCACGTGGCCGGTAGTACACACGCACCGCTGGCCCGGGCCCCGCGCGCTTTCACCCGCACCGAGTTTCACTTTTTGGAAAACGGGAGCAAGGCCCTTGTGCGACGAACAATAGTGACCAACAAAAGGAGCGCGACCACGAGGGGATCTCGCTCGCTGCGAGGGAGGAAAGAGGGATTTTGGATGGTGGAGAACCGACGAGGTATATATACCGTTTTCTACGTAAAGTTGAGTAGGTGAGGTTTCACTTAAATATAAGGGAATAGTAGTCACTTGTCGTGGTTTCGTATGAAGGCCTATTTTAATTTGTTGTTTTTAGATTACCAGAGTGAAATAAATTTGTCTAGAGCCTGAAAAACTCAAGATGTACCAATCGCGTGATATCCTAAGTTTATCAGACTCCATAGAGTTTACATAGAGCTTTAAAAATAAAAAATTAAAATAAATCTTCTTTGTGATAGTATTCGTAGGAAGCGATGTTATTTAACGTTAATTAGGTATCTTTCACTTATTTTATTATATGAAGCACTTTCGACATATAGAACAAGTGATTATTCACCTATATATATTTACATGAAATTTCACTTATTCAACCTTAGAGTGCGTTTGCTCTTCTTTTACTTCTAAGACTGGATCGTTTTGTTCTTTTCCGTTGTCCCTGCAGTACTCTTTTCTCTGTTTTTCACTTCAACGGGGGCGCGGAAAATTTGTTTCGGTGCGTGCAGTAAATAACACTCGACGGGTGCTTTTACAGCGCGAGCCCCGTAACTCATCTCGCGCGCGGTTTACGAGTTTCGCGAGAAGCGTCCGTCGGTCGTCGAAATGCGTCGCCGTTTTTCCGACGGAGGCTCTCGTCGTCGCGCGATGACTAATTGAGGCGCGCGGGCCTATATGATTCATAGCTCCGCGCGCGAGGAGCCGTCGCTTCCCGAGTCGCCGGGGTTATAAGAACGCGCCGCGGGCTTTATCGGCGGTCGATTTCTCGCGGCGCGGTTTAATAAGCCGGCCGAAGTGCCCGCTAAAGTTACGCTCGAATGAGCGTTGATTCGCAAGTGCGCTGGTAAGTGGCGAAGCGTATTAATTGGCGATTCGATCGTTCGATCGAGTGAGTCGTATCACTTTGATCGCTCGGAACTGAATTATGTCAATTTATGTCTATACGGTGGCCGCGAGGTTTAAAGGTGGTGCTTTATTTTCTATTCATAACTCGGGTAAATTTTTTTGGAAAGTTTATATTGTTGTTATGTGCATACTTAAGGGGATGATGCTGTGCGTATTGTAACTTTTTGTTTTATTAATCGGTAAAAACTGTGCCCACTTGTATCTCTGTACTAATACTAAAATTTAAATAAAAAATAAACTAAATAAAATAAAAATAGTAAGGAATAAAAGTATATGGATTCTTCTTAAATACGACTGCGCGTAAAAAAAAACAATCGACGAAATATTGAAAAAATTGATAGACTGTAAAGCTGCCACCTAATCAACCAATGAAATATTTTTGCATAATCTATAAACAATCTCTTCAGTTTTCTTGTCTCTCGTCTACCGTCGCTGAATTTACGAGTTGCAACTTCATCTCTTGACGCACTTAACCGGCGCCCGGTGATATCAGCGCAAAAAATTGCATGATTATCTGGTTGCGTTGCCAGCAGCTGCATAATTACGCTATATAATAATAATTGCAATTATGAGGGGTGTACCAGTGCTTGCTTGTCAAGCTTCATAAAGTCAGGTTATTATTCCGCTCATAAACACCTAGATGCTCGTGCGTGTTCGTTTTCATGCCTCTTTACCTTTCGTTTTGTTCTCTCATTGTTATCTCGCGCTACTTTGCCGGTGACATTAACCCAATAATGCGGAGTCATTTTTTTAATGTATGAAACATGCTGCGTTTCGCGACATTAACTTGATAAATTTCTATCTTTCATAATTACTCTTATATTTAGTAAGTTTAATAAATCAAATGTTAATAATTTTAAATAGCACACAGTCAATAAGTGGAAGTAAACCTATATTTTAAGGGCGAAATAGTAAACAAAAGAACGTCAATAAATATATTTATAGGCGCGGTAACAGTTGCATCGCGACCGGTGTCATTCAATTTTGTAGCGAATTTCGCGGAAAAAAGTGCGCGTCCGCATTCGAGAAAGAAGCGGTCCCGTATCACTCGCTTACAAGCTTCGCCGCTCGTTCAAACACGGCCGTCGGTGTCAATCTCTCCGCGTACGTTTGCTCGCCGCCGTGTCAATATGTGTCGACTTACAGGTGTCAAACAGATAAGCAAACTTTTCGACAAAAAGTAAATCGGGCATCTATGAAATGTTAGTCCCTAATGCCGGGAAACTATGTGCATAACCCAGTCGGATTTATCTTGTCGCATGGCGCTTGATCAAATCTACGTGACGAATTTCAAGGGAGATGGCAATGCGCGAAAAAAATTCCGGACATACCCGTCGGCGCGATCGTTTGTAAAAGTTTACGCGTGATAAGGGAGTTAATGTCAACAGTCGACGCGGTACCGGCGGATAAAGCACGGGTTGTTGAAAGAATGATAACTTTTTTCGCTGGTCTCGCCTTGTAATCCAAATGTAATAGACTAAAAAACCAGCAGTAAAGGTATGAAATTCTTTTTGTTGTTTTTTATGTATTTATCTATCGATAGTACACGAGGAACTTAGAAATTTGTTACAAATATAGAATTTCTTTCGGATTTTTCTCGATGAGTGGTGATAGTGACCAGTATGTCACTATTTAAATATATATACTGTTGGTAAACTCGAAAATATTATACATAAAAATTTAATTTCAATGCTAAATTTTTTGTTAAAAATGCAATGACAAGATTCTCTTCCTTGTAGTTGTATATAAAGCTTTATAACATAAAATTTGACAATTTTAAATTAACTATTAGGTTTTTTTCAAAAGTAATATCATGCAATTTATTTTACTTTGTGTTTCAGTATAAATTAATTTTAAAAAATCGAAATTTAATAAAAATAATAAGAAATTTTGTTAAAACACTTACCTTAAATTGTTTTAAACAAAACCCTTACCTTTAATAACACATCTAATATCTTTTGGACTTTACAATAATCTTCAGCTTTAAAATTTCATTTAAATATTTAAAACATTAATTTCATTGCACCACAAATTACATCCATCTCCTAATTTAATAATTAATGTTGGTTATTACAAAATAGCTTTTAACCAAACTTCACATCGCTCTTTCAACATCAGAAAAATAAGTAAACTTTAATCGAACGTGTTTTTTGTCATCGCACGAGCTTTTCGTAAATCCATCGAATCCAGAGGTAAATCCATCGAATTCGCCCGAGCGAGCGTATCCGGTTGGAGCAGCGCGGCCGAAGGGGAGGGGCGAATCGGTGCTTGCCCCGGCTCCTTCCAGCCATGTGAGGATCCATAATGGCGGCTCGGCGCCGAGCCGAGCCAATGACGCGCCGCCGCCTTGCCTCCCATTCGTCGCCGACTCTTCCCGTTGCCCTGGCAACCGGCCCACGTGACCAATCGCCGACTTCCCTCTCTCGCGCCGGCGGCGTCACCATAGCGACCGTCAATCCGCGAGCGTCGCTCCCCTCCCCGGTGCCGTTGTCCTGGCAACCCGGGCTACGAGGCTGCGGGTTGCTGGCCGCTCCGTATCTCGATCGCGCGCTACCGTCGCTGCTCGCCCCGTTGCCCTGGCAACGGCGCCGCGGCCATCATGGGACGCGTGCGCGCGCATACTCAAGCAGCCAGCGAATCGAATGCGCTTTCACTGCAGGGATGGGGGAGGATCCGCGCTCGTAATGATTTTTGGGCGTTTTGGGAATATCGGGAGGTTTATTACTATTACTAACTTTCGAGAATGATGTTTTTTATTTCAAAGATCAAAATTATTGAATATTGATAAGCGTTCTATTATTGTTTCCAATTTTGTTAAAAACAAATATTGTAAATTATTTTAATTTATATTTGATAAATATTTTTATCACTATTGTAAGTATATTCTATTTTTGCTAAAATTATAATTAGTTTGGTATGATTCTTATCGAATAACTTATTTTGTTTAAGTATTGAAAATTTATTAGTTTATGTAAAATTTCAGTAAGTAAATAATCATAGTAATTTAATTAGTAACTGAAAAAAATAATGGAATACTTGGAAGTTATCACTTGCAAAATTGTTTAATAAATTAGAATAAATTAAAATAAACGCAGCATTCAAAATGAAGCATGTAACTATCAGTTTGCTCAATAAATCAGCAATACGTTGCTGGATATACGGGCGTAGATACTCGAGTAGTGCATATCAATAGCTCGGCCGACATGGCAGGATATTACGTATACGACGCTCGGCACGCGGCCACGGTGCACATAAGTTTACAAATTACTCCAACGTTAACTTCCGGCCGAGTGCAGTCGCGGCAGCGTTAAAGTTCGCTTTTACCTCGAGTGTAAACACAGCGCTTTATCGTTACAATTTACACCTTTTACTGTTCATAAATTTGAACGGCAAAGGAGCGCGACGCTAGCTTATGAGGACGATTTCGGTGATAAGGTCACCCTCCCGACCTCCGCTCGAGTTTACACGATTCCGCGACGATTAACGCGGCGTTTTAGCGCAACGAGCGAGATGCTTTAGCGCGACGAGATGCACCCCCGCTCGATTCTTACGCGCGAGCATTTATACGCGTGGAATGGCCCTTTAAAAAAAATATGTACCTCAACCGCGAGGATAGTGCCTTTAAAGTTGTCAACCTTTAGCGCCGATTTGCTCGTTGCGAGCGAGGGTAACGCGCCTGCTTACGGTAAGGACGAGAGGCGCTATTTCCGGCGTGTCGAGCGCGCGGTAAGGCAGGTCCGCGGCTTGCCGACGTAACTGAAGTCCTGGCTCGAGATAGTTGCGAGGCGCGACGCTCGATCCGGCCGAGCGCTGCGGCTGCTCCGGCACGCCGTATCGATCCTTCGTCTTCGTGGCTCCGACCCTCTCCTTCTTACATCCTCTTCTTGACTTCCCTTTTTCCCTCTTAGAGTCACCATTGTACATATTTCAGTTCCGTATATTTCAACTAAAATGCTACAAAATATCCACAACTTTGAATTAAAAAAGTAACTATCAATCATTAGACTATTATCTAGAACCCACATCGCCCTTCAAGGTTTCCATTAGCCTATCGACCTCGATCGGGCCTGATAACAATGTTACTATTTCCCGCGCTCGAAAAATATAACTCGCATCCGCGATCGATCGGTGTAGCCCCTAACGAGAAACTCCAGTCGGGGTAAAAATCGCGATGACCCAGCGACAACGCTTTTATCGCGCGCTCATTTTCCGCGAAAAGCGCATTAGCCGGCGAGCCATTTGCGCGCGCGCAATTTTCAGCATTAAATAATGCAAGACGTGCATGTGCGGCTCGCGAGGAGGGGCCTCCCCCTCGGCGCACGCACACGTACGGGCCGTTTCGCCATCGGCGGCGTTTCGCAATCTCCTCGGAGTATAACGCGCGCGGCAGGGACGGAGGTAGACGCGCTCGGCTGATTATATTTTTGAACGAGGCGCGCCTCGAGAACCGTGGAGATTGGTAACAGACAATTGCTTTTGCATATTGATTGAAAATTGTTTCAGCTTGGCGCGCACAGTAGGTTAAAACTAATCTTGCATCGAATATTCCGCGGGGAATTTCGATCAATATGCAAAAGAATCGAGAATAATGCGCGGCACTGATTTGCATGCGTTCGTCGTTTTTGAGCGTTGTTAAACATTGTGCGAGCCAATTACTTGATCGATTACTATTTGCAATTAAGATTCCAGGTGTATTACAGATATGGATTTATTTTAATAACAATTTGGCCAAAAATATATGAGATTCCGTAAAAGAATTACATACCTATAACATTAATAATTTTCTGGTAATTTTATTAAAAGCTTTTTATCTTTAATAATACTCTTTGAAATTATTAACTACAAGGTTTTTTCACATTCGTTGCAGTTAGTATTAAAGTGTAGTATTATATTTAGATCAGTGAATTTGCTATTTTATTTTAACTTATACTTTATTCTGCTTGACAATTTATTTATTTAATATTTAAGAAGAGTTCATTTTTTTATAGTACCACAATTTTTTTTTTAAATCGTAATACGTCAAACAATTTGGATTCTGGAGAATTGAAGTTAATTTAAAAATACTACCATGTGGCGTAGTATAAATTTCTGAAAACAACCACAGTCAAATGGCGAATCATTAATTAAAAGTAAACAACGGAGTCCAATTAAAAAAAAATGTTAAAAGTACTAAAACTGTAATTAAAGTGAATTTTGTCATGATATTTTTACAAAATTCCACTTCGGATCTCCAATATCCAGCGAGCAGTAAACCCAGCGGAATTTTCTTATTTACGTCAACCTCGCAATTATCATCCATCTAGATTAAATCCCTAACGAGACTCGTCTCGGCGTACAAGCGCAGCACACGAGGAATAAGAAAAACGAGCGTCTCGCCTGGCCGCAGTCGTATCCTCCTCGCGAATTCCGCGGCTTAATTTGCACGCAGCGGCGCGTCCGAGCACGACTCGCGCCAATCCGCTGGTTATGCGCGCACAGCTCCAAAACGAAGAAGTGCCGGGAAGGTCGCGGCACCGGGACTGGCCTGCTGCCGCTCGGCCGTAATTTTTCACATACACGCGCGGCCAACTGCCGCGGACCACCCATACCTCGGCAGCCCTGGCATCAGATTAAATCGGCTCTCTTCCACGGAATCGAAATCCTCCCTCCCCGGGCTTAACCGCGCGCCGGCCAAATCCGCTCCGATAATGACTCCGCGATAATTCGGGCGCGCGCCTCCCCGTTTAATATCATCTGCGGTCTCCGGGCACTGCGGAGCAATAAATAAGTCGCAGTCCCCGGGGAGTGAGAGACGGAGATCGCGGGGGCCTAATCTGCGAGGATCTCCACGGCGCCAAAACAATTCGGCCGTGTCTCTCTCTCTCTCCCTTTTTTCTCGTCTTCCTCGCTCGCTCCCTCCCCGCCGCTTCCCCAGCTTCTCTTTTCCCCCCACTCCCCGGGCTTCTCTTTTTCGCCGCGCCGGAGCGGTGTCCTCCCCCACCTCGCGCGCTCACCACTCCCTTCTCCGGGGCGACGAACCGCGAGGCCGCATCGATTTCTCGTCTCCACGGGATACGGCGCAGGCGCCCCTCTCCTCCCTCGCTCGCCCGGCACGTCCCACTCCACCATCATGCGGACTCGTCCCCACTCCCGCGGAGATCCTCCCCCCTCCCTCCGCCGCGCCTCGATCGCCCGCAGGCTCGGCGAGCTATAGATAAACTCCGGCGTCCCGGGACCAGCCGGGACCAGCGGCAGCCGCCGCGAGAGAGACGATCCCGCGGAGAGGCCGGAGCGAGAGAGAAGGAGGGAGAGCGGCCGGCTGAAACTCTCCCGACTCATTTAATCCGGGCCCTCCCACCACCGCGGCGTATCCCACCCCCGCAGGGCCGCTCTTCTATTATCTGGCCATCTTTATTCGGCTCCCCCCGCGACGGGGAGGCCGGTAGCCCGGGGGTTCCCGCGAGGGTGCGCACGTCCGCTAGGTGGGCGCTTTTATGAGCGGGCACAAATCTCCTCATCAGGCTCCCGCAGAATCCGAGCCTCGCACCCCCTCTCCCTCTCTCCCTCCCTTGTCGCTGCTCTTTTCCGTCGCGGCCAGGAAAGGGTGAAGCAGGCGGAGACCCGCGTACACAAATGAGCCGGCTTGATTCCAATTATTCAGTAAATTAAATACAGCCGCGCGGCCCTTTACTGCCGGGCGGAATTACGCGCGCCGGGACGCCGGCGAAATTAGAGGGGTCGGAGGGAGCGGGAATTTGAGTTATGCGCGCGCGCGCGTTCGCCCCGTGTATTACAACCCGGGCTACACACTGCGCGCCGAGTGTATCCTCTCGGGCGCGGCGTGTACCGACCCCTCCGTTATCGGGCCCGGCGATGTTCCATATCGGGCGCGCATGCCGCCCCGTGGCTTGTATACACGCGGGGGGTGGGTCGAGCTTCGATTTATCAAGCTCGCCTCCCCCGCCTAGCGCGTGTACACACGCCATTTTCTCTCTCTCGTGCGCTCATTTTATGGTGGCCTTATCGGCGTCACCCACGGGAGGACAGTGCATGCACCGAGCTTTTTTTCGGGGGTCAGGCGTGCGGTCCGCTTTTATCCGCGAGAATTGATGCCGGATAACGGGGCTGTTATTGCGCGCCGCTGCGGGTTGATGGAAGTTTGAAGGGAACGCGCCGCGGGCTGTGTTCGGATGTCTAGTGTTTTTTTCGGCGGCGGGGAGATTTATTTAGTTTTCGTGTTCCGCGGATGCCCATGTAGTTGCGGGAGAAAACGCGAGTTTGATTGCCGCTCGTACGACACGCGAATAATTTCCAAATGCTTTTGTCCGGTTTGACGATTTTCCTCAAAAATAGGGATTTTTAAATGGTTGCTCGTGGATTGAGTGTATAACGAATTATTTGCGCGGTTATGTTTATTTTTATTAAAAAAAAGTATTTCATTTGCCTTGTATTGATATTTGCATTTATTTAAATTTAAAAAGAATAAGTACTTCATTTAAATTCAGTTTGAGAAATTTGTATAAATTACTTCAACGATGAGTGATTTTATTTATTGTTACATTAATTTAAAGCTGACAATGGGACAGCGCGACTCTTAAAAAAATCTCTTTGTCCGCATTCCTATACCTGCATTAAAAATTAAACGTGCGTCGGTATATATTACGTCAAGTAAATCAATTTCGAGGTACAAATCCTCAATGTACAGCCAGCTAAATAAAATATTTTTAAACTTGACCTTGCGAGCGTAAATAGTACATTCGAAATTTATATTCACTTCGACTCTCTAAAGTACAAATGAGCGCGATAAACGCAGCGAGCTCGCGCCAATAAAGGCGAATTTCAATTTTCATAATTTATTGTTATCAAGTTCACGAGCGAGCATAATAAAACGATCTTCCCGAGCGAGCCGTCAAACAAATCGTACATAATATCGCCTCGCTCCTCTCGCGCTGCAAAAAAGAAGTCCCCCGTAATGAACCTCGATCCCGGCAATAATTTCGTATTAAGACATCAGAGCCGGAGTCTTGCCAGCCATGGAGGTGCGCGCGCGCGCACTTGGAAAACGTTAAAAATTATGATAATAAGACTCTTCGCTTTACGGACTTAAATAAATCCAAATCTTTATTTCTACCTTGCGCTCGCGCATTAAACCCGAGCGAATCTAGAGTTGCATAAGTAGTATCCGCGCGTCTCTCTCCTCGCCCGTCCTGGAATCTAATTTAAATTCCAATTTATCGACGATCTATTCAACGCTTCCCATCCGGTGTTTTCATCCGGGGGAGGGCGAGGCATAAAATTTTTTTCCCTTTCGCCTTTTTCAATATAATACGCGTTGCGACAGCGAGCCTCGCCGAGTCCTGGGAATATCCTTAACGACCCGGCAGGGCCTCGATCCTCCTCTCATTCCGCGTATATCTGATCCAATCTCCATATAAAATTTCCAGGGCCCTCCGGCGCGTACCTGTCCCCGGGCTCGATTATACGCGGAAGCGACGCGCAAAGAGCTGACTGGTCGCTTTAATTCGCGTTTTCTTTGGGGACCGGGCGGCTCCGCGCGTGCGCCTTTTTACGAGCGCGTATCTCTCTCTCTCTCCTCCCGGCCGCCCCTCGTCGTGCACTTAGATAGACGAGCCAACTTTTCTCCTCCTCCGGGGCGCGCTCCTCCTTCGATTTTCCCTCGGCGGCCGGGGGCGAGCTTCCTTTCTTCCGCTCCAGCTGGCTTTTCCTTCGCGTCACCGGGCGTCTCTTCTTCTTTTTTTTTTTTTATTTTCCGCACGCCCGACTCGGTGAGCTCGGCGCCGCCTGAAATGCTGTTGATAATGCCGCGAAAAAATCTACGGTAATGGAAAAAGTCTTTAAAGGCTGCGCGCGCGCGCGCGACGCCGCAGCCGCGAGAAGCGTTATCTAGAATGCCATCGCTGAAATTTTCCGTGGCGCGCACTTTTCGAGCGTGCTAGTTTCGCTAAAATGTTGCGAGATTACTTTTATTACCCCTCGTAAAGGCACTTGTTCCACTACTTTTTTTTACCTCGTATTCAATTTTGTTTCTTTTTATTTTTTGTTTTTGAAAAAGAAAGAAATTAACTTGCTCTACGAATTGAATGGTTTATATTGGATGATGTTGTTAGCGTATAAGGAGGATTAAATCACGACGAGGCATTAATGCCTTCTCTCCGTAATTTTTCGCGTTATTTCTGTTAACAAGTTCTTCCCTGTATAGCGGGAAGCCTACTACGTCGAAGACGAACGCTTATATTCCTCGAGGCGCTGAAAAACGCGGCGATTGAATTTTCTTTTCGTTTTAGTCCATGATGACGTATTTTATAATGGAATAAAGCTGCGCTCGATATAACATTCGCGACGTAGTAAATCTCAGTAAATCTAGTAGAAACACTAGGGACCGTTTGAAGGATATAAAAGCATCGCATGGAAATTCGCGGAGCGAACGGCGCGCAGCTGAAATTTCCTTTCATAAAACTTCCTTCCTCCGGCGCGGAGCGAAGAGGAAAGAAGCAAAAGAATGAAAAGCGCACTCGAGCGCCTTGGCGTGCGCGGCCATTATATTTCCCTAAAAGAAAAGTGCATAAATCATTAAGCATAATGCGGACAATTTTTCGGCGCGTCGTAATAGAACAACGCGACAAATTCGGACGGGCATTAAACGCGCCTCTTCGAGCGTACACGATCGTCTCCCCGTCGTTTTAAATACGAGGAAAGCAGACCGGTCCTGTGGTGCGTGAGTTTGCCAACACCGGTGGATAATACTTTACCTTCTTTAAGTTGCTCGCATCTCGAAAATAAACGCCGTCGAAGCTCCACGTATACACATAAGGGACTCCAGGAGTGGTTATATATACAGTAAAAAAAGAAAGAAGACAGCCGGGAGAAGGCAGGAACCTCCTTTTGAGAAGCGTCGTCCCGTTTCCCCCACTCCGGGTCGCATTATTTATACACATTATTTATACCGCGTGACAAGGTTTCCAGGCCGAGCGAGAGATCGGAGGAGGGGACTGCAGTCAGCGCGCGTACGCTCCTAAAAAGCCCCCGGAGTGGAGAGCGAGCAAGAGGATACGGCCCGGTTGTCTCGGATTTCTCGAGAGAGAGAGAGAAGCCTCTCCTCCTCTTTTTTTTTCTCCCGGGGCTTTTTTTCCTCGGCTGGCTGCCAGCCGGTCCGGCGCTGCCAAAAGGCCCCGATCGCCGCGGCGATAGCGGGAGAGAAGGGAGTGCAGCCTCGCGTCGCTGGAATGCAGGAGACTCGCTCGCGGAGCCGTAAACCGGGCCAGCGCGCGTGTCTCCTCCGAGGCAGGAGAGATAAAAAGGAGAGCGTATAACGAGCGCGAGGTTCGAGAGCGACGACGCCCACGACACGCGAGGTTTCCCCACCGGCCGATAAGCGGACGGTGTCCTCTCCGGCGCCCATTAGCCGTCTTATCGGGGCGAGCGTGACTCATGAACGCGGGGGGGAGGGAAACTGGATTTTCGTGGAATCGATTTTTTTCACGCTGACTGAGCCGGGAAATTGCGCGCGCAAATCGCAGGAAGCGCCCGCGAAACGAGAAGGGACAAAGTGCAGGAAATGGCGCTCGGGGGTTAGATTTCGAGGAAGCGATGGTTCAAGGAGCTTCGTTCCCTATGCGTGCTGGACTTTGACAATCGGTGGACACCTCGCGCGCGTTTCAAGTTTCTCGTTACGGTTATTTTTATAACGCAGTTAACTGTTTTGTAACAAGGTGCGTAATTACCTTTGCTCGCTGGCTGTTAGTGTTGTAAATTCTTAGAAAATTAGTTACACAAAGCTTCGCGATATTGCTTTGGTTTACTTTTTTACCGCTTTTTGTGCAATAACCTTTGTTAAATTGATATTTCACTGATTTAGTGACATTGTTTGACAAACAAAGTAATTTATTTGTTTATAATATTTTTTGTGGCTAATTATTACTACAAATTAAAAAACAAAAAAATATGTTTGTAAGAAGGCAGAAAATTTTAAGCTGTAAATAGTAGAATGTAGATTATGTATGAGACAAAAAATTAGATTTTTCTAAGATTTTACTATTGCTTTTGATTTTTAATTAACAAATGTGAACGGTCATTCATGATTTGCATTTATATACACATCGAAATCGAGATTTCATTATTTTATACGTATAAATTTCAAGCTTCATATCGCATTGCACTTTAATGTAGAGAATAAATCTATTACAACCTCTTAAGTTTTTTTGTTAACATTTTCACGATGAAATTAACTACTTATTTTGCACTTCACCATCAATTCGATAATTTTCATTCAATATTTTCAAACAACTGTAAAAGAATTGGAGAAAGTATACCTGCGAAGAAGAATTATTATCAAAAATACATAGGTAGACTGCTAGAAAAATACAGGAGGTCGTCTATCATTTTACTGCCCGTGCCGTAGGAGGATTCCGGGATCGCGCGATGCATTAAGTATGGCGAAACAATGCGCGCCCGGTTATATGGAGCTCGGCGCGCATAAATATTTAAAAAACTTATAAGACCGGCGCAGGAGCCGGCGAGCGCCCGGCGCTCCCGGGGCGGAAACTTATAACGAATTCCATGTGCAAAAGCGAGGCGCGCGCATGAAAGAGAGAAGGCACTTTCATCGCGGCCCCCGCGCACCCGGCCTCGTAGCTTTTTTCATATTTCTGCCTTTTATCGCCCCGCCGTGCTTGAATTTTTCGAATATTCCATCAGCGTAGCGGCCTCGTATATTGCGGAATGAAAAGGGCCGCCGAACGTGCGTCGCATGCCGCCAATTACGTTTTCTCATCCAGCGGCTCCTTTTTTCCCGCGCGCGCGCGACCTCCTTCTTTTTTCCTTTTATCAGCTCGGTGCACGAAGGGCGAATCGCGAAGGAGAGAGGAGGCGTCGCGCTGTGTCTCCCCGATTTATGACGTCAGAGGCGGCCGATTTATTTTCGCCGAGAGGAACGACGCTCGTCCGGATAAATACGAGATGTTTGCGCCCTCGCGGGATGGGCTTTGCTTCGGTGAGCGACGCGCCGAGATCACGCGCGATATTTGTCTAATATTTATGTATGAGTTCGGGATGGTCCTCGGCGGGGTTTTATACTTCCTTTTTTTCGGTTAGATTGTGCCTTTTATGGCACAAATATGCTAGATGCGAATTGGGCTGATGATATATGACGCGCAGTAAAAGTAATTTTGATGACAAAAAAAGTGGAGTAAGCTCGGTTAATATAGCAATCTTTTTTTTTTGCTAGACTTTTTGACTAAACAGTTGCGAAAAATTCTAGTTTTCTTTGGAACAGGGTAAATATTTGTTCCCTTATATTATATTTTTATTTGACTATAATCTTGAAACGAAAATTTAAAAACTTTCTTTTCGCAATATTTAAAAGAAGAATACTACTCTAATATTGTTGAAATATTTCAATAGTTTCTTGTAAAATTGACAGTAGATTTTTTTTCAAAATTTTCTGTCAATTTAACAAATTTTACTATAGCTTTAGTAAATGTTGAAGAAACTATAAAAATTGTTAGTAGAGCTTTTATTTCATTTAATTCGTAAACAGTGTAGCAATAACTTTTTATAAATCTTTCATAAAAATCTTTAAAAACCTTGATTTTTAAAGAGAAGCCACGTCTTCCCTCAGTGCACTCTGCACCAGTCGCGTTACAAAAGTTATTTCCGTCGCTCCGGAGCACTCCTACACCCGTCGTCCGGCGACCATCTGTAACGCTTGAAACCCCAAAAACCAGGAATCAGCGTCGTTGTTGTGAGTATCCGGAGTAGCGCATAATGAGTTTAGGGTCGCTTAAGTCGTGCCTAATGCCGGTCGAAGGTCAGCCCGGGGCCCCCATAAAATCTCGCGCGCTCGCAGCTCCCACAAAGGGTTTCCCTTCCGTCAATACTCCAATTTTTTTCTCCCACCTTGCGCGAGCGGGGCCGCCGGCCCGGCTAGGAGAGAGCCCCCAAGGCCGTGACGCAACGAGCGCGGGGCCCCCACGACGCGGCCTCTCTTCTCTCGTCTCGGCTCTTCAATTTTTTTTTAGGCTCATTTTGCGCCTTTATTGCCGCGCACTCGCGCGCCCCGAAATGCACGGGTCAAGCGGCAGTCGAGGCTCCGACGTCGCGCCGCGCTGACGCTCAATTTTTCCGGCGGATCAATTCACAATGATCGCGAGTTCGATCTAAGTGGGACGCGCGCGGTACGCGAGGTGCTCGAACGACGGGGCAGCTACGATCCGACGGGCGCGGGAGGCTGCCGGCGAGTCTTCCGTCGGACTGCCGCCACGAGGCGGCGCGACGCGGAATCGCTAGGCCGGGGGATCGCTCGAAAATGACGCCGAGTTGCTTAATGGCTTTGCGCAATTTTACGTGCTGTAAATTTTGCGCTTCGCCGCGAGCGCGGCCCTGATACTTTCCCGTCGGCTGATGAATTCTCATCGATTCTCCTTGATTTATTCTGGTCTACTTCGCTCGGACCACTTTTGCTGTTATTTTAACCATGAATTTGCGCACTTGCGCCTCTTTTTTCCATAAATTAATGTATGTTATTACATGGGGTTTTTCTATAATCAGCTTAATTTTCTACTTTCTTCCGTGCCATTATTTCTTAATGAACAGTTTTTTTTCTTATCAAAAATGTACTTCCAACAATTTTACCTGTTTACTCCAAAATTTATCGATATTTTGATAATTAAAAACATGTTAAATTTGAGGACTACGTAAATCTAGCTTTAAGTTGTGTTAAACAAAAGTCTGAGTGAAAAATAAAAGCAGCATTAGTTTTAAAACGGCCGATCATTCCAGCGAGCGCTATTGTACTTCCACGGGATTTACGGCGCGAAGCACTTTCAATGCTTCGCGGAATTCATCATTATTTAAAAGATTTCCGACGCTTCTCCTTTGTCAGTCGACACCGGAGGCTCGGCAAAAGTGCAAAGCAGCGCCGCGGCGATTTAATTGCCAAAAAGCGCGGAGTTACGGGACCGCACTTTTGCCTCGGTGTATAATCGTAATTGCACGAGAAATTCGCCCCCGGCAGCAGTGAGTAAGAGGTACGAGTCGAGTGCCCTCGACGTCGAGGGGCCGATATTGACAAAAAGCTCGAGTGCACCGAGGGAGGAGGGGGCGACGCAGAGATCTTCCGGCCCAGCCTCATTTCGTATATGGTGCGTACGTGGTACCGAGAGACGGTGTACTTGCTCCGTCACGCCAATGAGCTGCCCGTGGGTACTAAATTTTATTGCGGCTCCAAAGGCCGCCCTCCCGCGGATTAAATTAAAGCGTCTATTATTTACACGCGCCACGCACGCCGACGGACCCGGAGTTTCTTCGATTATTCATGCGACGGGGAGCGGGCGCGCCGATGCCGATGTTGGCTGTGTTGCCGACGGCATTTATTACTCTGCCTAATTTTTTAATAAGGTTTTGTTTGTGTTTTAGGCGAGAACATTAAAATTTAGCGGGAATTTGCAGAGTACAGTCTGTATTGTTGTGACGTGTAGCGTGGTGACACTCCCGTCGGATCAAAATGTGTTTATTCTACTTAATTTTTTTTAATTCAATGAGATTCGATATTAAATACTGTGTGCTGCTTGTTAAATAAATTTAATTGTGTATTCATTATACTTAACGATTAATATTATTTATGAATAAATAATGAAGGATATAACAATTTTATGCGAGGATAAACGGCTATATTAACAATTAAAATATAAAAGTGTCAGTGAAACTTTTTTAATTTTGTCTATTAAAACTGTTGAGACATTATAAATGTTGCAATTAAACGTCAAATTAATATTCATATCATAAAACCTATTCCAATTGGTATTAATTATGCAATTTTAATATTTTTTTTTAGTTTTTAAAATAAATATGAATAAATCTCTTAAACTTATAGCGTACAGTTACACATTATTTGATCGCAGAGCACGTAGCTTATATCAATGATAATATACATCAAAAAATCGATATTTATTAATAATAAAATAATTTTTAAGCTTTAATCTGAACCTTGAAAGTAATAATAACAGTTTTTGCAATAAATAAGAAGATTAACATTTAAATATTTTTGTGGATTTACACACTTACTTATAGCTACAGATACAACTACTCCAATATTTCTAAAATATAATTTAATAAGAACTAACAAAATTAAATTAATTCTTTTAAATGTAATATTAATTATTCACGAAAATTTAAACAAATTTAATTTTTTTTATAAAAAAACCTATAAAAACAAATTTTTCCAAATAAATCTAAAAATACGTTCCGATTTATTCTCTTCGAAATTTATTTTCACCAAAACCAAATACTATTTTAAGAAAAACTCCAAACGAATCTCATCGACGTTCGCGCAAGCTCCGGCGTTCCTCTCCAAAACAAAAACGTACAAGAAACATGTCTCCCAACTGCTGCATTTTTTCCAACAACGCCGCTCCAAACACACGCCGTGGAAGCTGCATCCGCTCTCGAGTCGCCAAAGCAGCGGGACAAAAAGGAGTGCACAAGCCCGAAGATCAAAGGAGCGCTGGGCGCGCACGTGGGGCGAGCAGCGCGCGATCCGTCGGCCGTCGGCGCGCGAGCTTCGATCGGCCCGCCGTGGCGCGCCCCCGGTGCCTGGCCAGCCGCGGTTTACGAGGTGTCACTCCCGTCCGGGCCCGGCCATTGTGCCGCTAATAAACGCACTTAGCCGAATATGAATATGGAACGCCGGACGATTCGCCGATGACTCCGCGCGCGTCGCTCGCCGGGCGCGCCAGCTCCCATTCGCGCGAGTGTAATGCAACGCTCGCAGGCCGGACGGCGAGCTTCTTTCCCGTGTTTGCGCGACTGATTTGGACGGTAATTGGCGATTAGCGCCAAGGCGGGATTAGTAAGGGAGAGAGGATGCGGCGGCTTCGTTGGATTTTGGGATTTCTGTTGACTTTCGACGTTAGCTCGCTTTGCGTTTAGGATATTTACGCTTTCTCGTTTGATGGCGCTGTTATACTTTAAATTGCCCCGCTAATACTTTAAGTTATTCTACGAGCGGTTGCTGTTTCCATTTGTTTTTGACTGCGAATGACGTAGTAAATCTTTTAAATGGAATGTTAGTTCTGCAGAAGACTCACTTACACGGACTTTAAATTATGTTTTGTAAAAATCACAGCTTGGATGATGCTTTGCTACTTTGGGTAGAGGAATGCAACAAAATAGTTTTTGAACATCCACGTGATATTACTCAATCATTTAATTATTTAACATTTTTTACATCCATCATTTAATTTTCTCATAAAAAATGTAGTTTCTTGAATTTTATATTTTTTAGGCATGAAAAGTAAGTTCCAGAACGACCAAAAGAGTCGCCATTCACAAAATTTAAGATAAACAATAAGAAAAGTAAAATAAACCTTGAAAACCAATTAAATGATTGATTGTAACTTAAATATTGCATAAATATTTCTTATCAAAATCTTATTACAACGTTTTTAAACTAAAAAATCGAAATGTAGAATTTTTTAAAACTTATTGTAGCATTATACGCAAATAATTTTTAATGCCAATTATTTATAATGAAATTTTATTATTAAATATTAGTATACTTCCATTTTCTTTAAAAAATGTCAACAGTTTTTATAATCCTTTCAGGAATCCCTATGCGGCTCAAAGAAACTCTTGCCGTCGGATCGCCACCATTTTCAAGCAGCCTTCGAGGTAACTGTATAACGGTCTGCCGAAGCATACCATTTATATTTTCGATGGAGAATGAATGGAAAGTGTGAATCAGCTCTTTCTCAAGCGTAAAATAGCTCGAAAATTTTATTCCTCGTCTTTTAAATAACATAAATCACTCTTCACGTTAAGCCAGTGTAATGCGTTATTCTGGTTACTTTACAACTAGTAAAATTTGACTCTTATTATTTCACCAGTAAAATTTACTTGTATTTCGCAGTACATAATTAAATTATTTGTAGTATTTTCAAGATTATATATTAATTATTTTAGCTCTAAACTGAGAATAAACTTTTTAATTTTGAGAATAAATTTTTAAATCAGAAAAGCTATTTTTAAGATTTAAAAACCAAAAGTATAACAAAAGCTTATAAAAAAATAGTGGCAAGTGAGTAATCGTATGTCGGTATGTCTACGCAGACGCAATTTTCGTATCAACGTATCTAAGCTCGAACGAGGGGAATGGTATCTGCCGTCTCTTTGTAGGCTGTAAGGAAAGTTTGTCATGAAATTCTCTTGTTTAGTCGATGGTAGTTGCTCCATCGATCAAGTCCGCTGCGAGTTCTTTTGTGCACGAAAAAGTCATGCCGGAGTTTCCAACTTTAAATTCTCTTTATTGCTTCACTCGACGCTGAACGACACGTCTATTTCACGTTTGTTTCTGGTAAATATTACTAGCTTTTCATTATAGATTACAAATGCAGATAAAATAAAAATAAAGCTTTTTTCATTTATTTACCTCGGGCAGTTATTTCAAGTTTTTGAACAATATCACATTATTTCGTAATATTTTGCAATCACATTTTAATAATTTTAACGCTCCAGGATCACGTGCAATCATTAACATACATAATTATTATTTAAAGTAATAAACATCACGCGATTCGAATGAGCATAAACGTCATTGGAACGGTATAAAAAATTCAATTTCAGTGCTTTCCGAGCAATGAAAGCTTTTTAACGAACGTGAAAAATTAACAAGTGTGTAAAACAAGTCTTCAAGTGCTTTTTAATAAGCTCGTTGAAAATAAAACGCACCGTAATAAGTTTACTCGCCGCGGAGCTCGCAAGCTAAATCGGCCTTTATTTCCCCGATAAAGCAATCTGAAAACTGCCGCAAACGCAGAAACATAACCGACTTACTCGCGGAACTCACGCGGATCCCGAGCTTATCGCGCGCAACGCCGCCGGTAAATCAAGCGGCGCAGCTCTCGACTCGAAAAAACTCGCGCGTTCCTAATTAAGCAATTTCACGGGATCGATCGCGGCTCGATCCCTAAATCTTCGCGCGCGCGTTTTTCGGCGCGCCCGCCGCCTGTAATTAAGTGGCATCGTTCGGGGCCCTCCTTTTATTGCGGCCGTTAAGAGCCCGCGCGATTTTAAAGATACAGGAAGAAGCGCCGAGTCGCGTCGACGAGGGGGGAAGCGCACCTCCGAGAAAAAAAAGAAGGCGGCCGAGGGAGAGAGAAGGCGAGCTCGCGCGAGGACCCGGGCGTTTTCGGGGGCGACGCGTCGCTCTTTTCCGGGGCATCCGCGCGGCTATCATAAAGCCATTAAAGTTTATTGTGCCGTGCCATTAACTTAAATATTACGACTCGCGTGTCGCTCGGCCGCTGATTTATCGCCCCGCGAGATCGTGACATAAGGCGGGCCCGACGTGCGAGCCTTTTCGCGCGCGCGCTCGCCGGCTGCTGGTGCCATGGGCGCGTCTTCCGCGCGCGTTTTTCCACGAGGCTGCAGCAGCTTCTTCTTTTTGTTGGGCGAGGGGGAAAATCGCGCGACGCCGCTGCGAGCATAATTGGGCGGCGCTCGCACGCAACCGGCGAGGGAGCTTCCGGGTGCCGCGCGTGTCATTAGGAAAAATACGAGGATTTTGACGCGGAGTGCGGGTCTTGGTAATAATATTTGGTTCGTGGCGGACTTATTTGAATAACTGATGCTTCGGGGAATGCCTTTTTTAGGTGTACGGAGAAATTGCAGTCGAGACAAATTTCATATGCACGCTGGCGTTGAGAAATTGGGGTCGGCTTGATCGTATGGGAAAAATTGTCTGATCGGATATTTACTTATCTACTTAATTCATGTGTGTTATTAAAAGAATACGCGTAAAATCTTATCTTAAAATTTGAGGTAGGGCAGAAAATGTCTAGATAACATATCTTAATGTTGAATAATTATACGTAGAATAAATAAACATTAATAAATAAATAAATAAAAAATTTGAATTTTGCTAAATTCTTAAAAGTATTACTTGATTATGTACCATTTATTTTATACTAAACGCAAAATATTTTTTTAACTTTAATATAGGTTCTTCAGAGAAATTCATAAATGACTATTACGCATTTTAAATTATTATGTTAACAATTCTAATGCAAATTTGTAACAACACTTCCGTATTCAAAGACTATCTCACTTTAAAATTCATACGAAGAAAAGTAAATTTCCACACCGAAAATTCATTGGACAATTCGAAAATACGTATATTCCTTCCACTCGAAGTAAGAAAGGGCGAGGGAAGAGGAGCGAGTCTATCGACTTCGCCGGCGACGGGCGCCATATTTCGTATTCAGCGTGGAGCGGATTTCTCGAAGCTCGCACATGCCGGCTCGTCGGCTTCGCCCGGGGAAAGGCGGCGAGAGGAGGGCCCGGGGAGGCGCTGGCCCGCGCATCGAGGCCGATATATATCAAAAGGAATGGGTTAGATGAAGGCGGTGGAAGTTGAGCGCGCGGCCGCGAGCGCCGAAGCGAAGGAGGGAGGGCGAGCGACGACGAGGTCAGAGGGGGCGAGAGAGACGGCGAGAGACGCGGGGGCGCGCGCGCGCACGGAAAGGCCAGGAAGCGAGCGAGCGAGAAAGAGAGAGAGACGGAGAGAAACGGACCGCCGCTCGCAGAAAAGGGTACGAACTTGGCACGGAGAAGATTTTATACGAGTCTCGGGGATTCGGAATGAGAATTTACGGGCGGTCTGCGCCGCGGAGCCTCGAGCTCGCGCGCAGGAAAGGGAAAAGGAAGGATAAAAGAAGCGCGAGAGAAACGCGAGCTGCAGGAAAAAGAGCCCGTATGTGTGTGTGTATGTGTGTGTGTGTGTGTGAGTGTGGGTCTGCGTGTGTATGTGTGTGTGTGTGTGTGTGTGTGTGTGTGTGTGTGTGTGTGTGTGTATTCGCGTGTGCGTGTGTGTGTACACATCAGAGTGTGCGTGCGCGACGTGTACGGCGACCGGAGAAAAAGGGACGTGCCTGCCGAGAGGGATATAAGTAACATTGTTTCGAGTGAGACGTCTTCTCTCGCCGGGCCGCCTCGCCAGCCTCCCTTTTTCTCCGACACGCATCCTTGGACCTTGGTGCCCTCGAGGATGAAAAAGATAGCGAGGAGGAGGAGGAGGCGACAAGGTGGGGGAGCGCGGGGTTAAAAAAAAAAAGAGGAGAAGAGGACCCTCGCCGCGCTATCGGTCCGCGTGGGCCCATAAGTATGTAAATGGGAATATTATTCAAATTCGCCGATCCTTCCCTCCCGCTCGGACGCGCATGCGCATCGGCAACTTTATGAACTTGTTATTATACGAAGCAACGGATAATCAAAGAGCGGTTCCCTATGCACACTGCGCTTCGCAGTGCACCGAGGGTCCCCCCTCCCTTTTTTTTGTTCTCCCTCGTACTCCTCTCCACCGGGGTTTTTCTGCAGCGAGGCTTTCGCTCAGACCCCGGGCGCAAAAGACGCTCCTATCTTTACGGGCCGCGCGCGCTTTTCTCGCGCGCTCGCTTTCGCCACGCTCTGCCCTTTTAGCGATGCGTGGTTAATGCGCGCGCGGCCCAGGGGTCAGGCCTCGCGCCGTGGAATATTGCGCGTGCGCCCGGCTACGCGGAGTTCCGCGCGCGCTGGTCATGTTTAATTCAATAGGCGAAGATGATAGGACGGCGCGACCGCGTGCTCGTGAGAGATCCAGCCCACGGAGGGCCTCGTGTCTGTCTTCTCCGGCGGGACTGGCGCGCTTCAATGTTTCACGGCGCCGGAGAGTGCCGGGGCTTCATTATTAACGCCGCGGCGCGCCGAAGGGCGTCTTAACAAAAGTTTTTAACGTTTATTGTGACGAAAATTGACGAGGCTTTAGGGGTGCAACTTGGCTTTCCGGGAGGACCGGCTGCTGCTTTCAGCTGCTGAGTGCACAAGCGTGTAATATTCATGACGCATACGATGACTAATAGGATACCTTAGCTATTTTTTTGACGACGCATTTTGAAATATTTGGAGAATACGTTATATGAAATTTCTTCACTGGATCCAAAAATTTCATCTATATTCGTGTGGGGATACGAACGAACTGAAATGTTAATTATATTCACCGAGAGGGAATATTACACGAAAATATGCATTCAATGCACTTCTCGTAAAAGCCGCGATGCCCATGCGCATATTAACATACTTCAAAGTTCGCGCGCGTTCCCGGCGCTCCTTCGGATATTTAAAAAAAAATAAAAAATGAAACCCGCCGCGGGGAAAAACTTAAACATTCCATTTCCACATTCGCGCGGCTAAAGCGAAATTCCCTGACTGCGCGCCGCGCGGTATCTCGCCTCCGCGAGGCGTGCGACTCGTAAAACTGGTTCTCCCGCGACGAATCTCGGGTCACCCGCCGTCCTCCTCCGTCGCTCGTTCCGCGCCCTCATGGAAATTTCAATAGGGCCGCTCGTTGAAATTCACGCGCGCGCGCCTCTCGCCTCCGCGCCGCATCGGGAATCCGGGCATCCGAAGAAAAGGATCGCGCGTCGTCCTCGGCCTTCCGGCGAGCGCGCGCTCGCGTCCAGTCGATGAATAATAACGGCCCCGCCGGCTCTATGCATACGCGCTCGGCTCTCTGAAAATCGAATTTCCGGCGGCCGAGTGGCGAGCGAGCGGAGGCCGGGGGGAGCTGCGGCGGGGGACGCGCGGGAAAAAGGAGCAGCGGAGAAGGGGGGAGGGAGCGAACCCTAGGCGACAAGGGGGCCGAAAGCCGCGCGCGCGCGCTCGCTTATTGATCCGACCGCCGGCGAAGACGGAGGGGGCGAGCCGGTCCCTTGGCGGCAAGGGTGGGGCCCGGCCGCTCGAGGGTGGTTTTCTCGGAGGGCGCGGATTGGCCGCCGCCGAGGAAAGATGGCCGCCGCGGGGGCGAGCGGCGCGCGCGCCTCGCCGGCCCGACGACGCCGAGACGCGCGGGCAGACGGGCCGAGCGCCGGATCCGCGACGACGCCGCTCTTTTCTTGGCTTTTCTCTGCCCTCCTCCCGCCCCCTCCTCCCCCGTTCCTCCCTCGAGGCCAGCCGAGCGCGAGAAATAAGCCCGCCGAGCGAGAGACGCGCGTCGAGGAATCGCGGGGCGGGAGGGGGGAGGGGGACAGCTCTCCCTCGGCGCTTTTTGCGAAATTTATTGCGGCGATATATTCGCATCCATTAGATGCCCGGCTTCGCGTCGCTTCCCTCTCGCTCGGACTCGGCTCGCTTGCGGCTAAGTGCACTCTTTTACTCGAGATCCGGGCCGCGACGCGAGCAGTCCGCGCCGCGCGTACACACGGCGAGGCTGCTGCCGCGCGGCCGGGGCTTCCTTTCGCCGGAGCCGCCGCCGCCGAGTCGTCGTCTTTTCTTTGCCCTCCTCCCTCTCCCTCCTTCTTTCCTCGCTCCGCGTCCTCGCAGAGCCCGAGATCCGAGAGGAGGCAGCGCCGGAAAGCGATTGCCCGAGGGAGCCTTTTCTCTTCTTTTTTACTGTTTTTATTTTACCTTTTTCTACCCCACTCCCCCTCGCCCACTGCTTTTGCCTCGGAGTTTTCTGGAAAAAGAAAGAGCTGTACGGCCGCCCGCCAGAATGTCGGCGTTTTTTCTCCGGATCTTTCCGCCAGAACCACGTTGATCTCGCCGATAAAAATGAGGCTCTCTCTACCGCCATTGTGCTGAGTTTGCAGGGCTTGTCGACTAGATTTATAAGTTATTTTTGTTACGTGCAATTGTCTAAAGTATGATTTTTCATTGATTTTTCATTTTACAACAGATGATTCTTGAATTTTGTTTTTTTTTTCTAAGTGTAGAAGTCGTAACCAATTATGCGCTTTTGTTTTTAAACAGCAAATTCTTGTCAAGTTTCAAAGATATTAAAAAAAAATTTTTTATTTTTGTCAGATATAACTTTATAGTTTTGAATTATTGTGAACATTATGTAAAACAAAATTCCATAATCTATCTCTCTAAATAAATTGAATAAATTTTTCGGCTAAATAAATTAAATCATTAAATTTTATTTGGCAGATTTTTATAAAGGAAATATTAACGAACACTCAATTCCTCAGTATTTTTACTTGTTAAAATTAAACCAAATTCATCTATTCTAGAAATACCTAAATCAGCGCTTAAACTGTATTTGCAAGCTAAAAAACTGTTGCCAATAGATTGACAGTTGACTCCCTCAAACTTTATTTTATTATACACTATTTCTTAATTTTTACTTTATTTTTGTTAAAAATAATGTATTTTAATATTGTATATTTTTAAAAAATATAAAAAATTGGTATTCCTAGAAACTTGCTAAAATAAATGTAATTAAAAACGTATATTTTTTCCAATCTAAGCAATCGGGTTTAGAGTAGCCATAAATTTTTTTCTAAAGTAGATTAATGTTTCACTCGAATGGAGTGATTTTTTTATTTCTTCACTCTTTCACATTACGAGAGCATGAGAACTCGTCCTCTATGAGGAAGGAAAACATTTCTAGGGTAATTCAAATAAAAACAGTGCAATGGCGTGTCCTTAACGAGCCGGTAATTTTGTGTGCATATATACGACTGCACAAATTACATACCTTCGGGATATTTGCGAAGCAAAGTGCGCCACTCGCAGTGGTTGTGAAACTTTGTTGACAAATTTATTAGGTATAAAGTGATTGTACAACGATTTTTTTCCTCCCCACCACGAGCGCAGACCTCCTAAATACATATCTCTCGCTTCAATTATATTTTACGGCGATATTCCGCGAAACGACGTGCAAATTGCTCTTATATAACTCATTAACAATCGACGCTCGCTAAATAATGGAAAACAACGGCATTGCTTTTTACGAGCTTGCACACATTTGCATTCGCGGAAAATAATTTGATTTTGAAGGAAATAACGCATCCCATAAATAACGAGAGGCAATTTTTCAATAAAAAAAATAGAAGAAAAGAAAAAAGCATAACGGAGCTTATCTGTTAAAATCTCGTAATGCCTACCCGCCGTGATAAAACACCTTTTGATGAACGATTACAAAGAAGTTATTAGTGACTTTAATTTATTCACTCGTATATCATGAATTTTACTTTCTTGCGATCTCGAGCTCCTTGAGACTTCCACTGATTCATTTTCGTTTCAGCGAGAAAAATACGCTCCTCTAAAGAAATTAAAAAAAAAGAAAAAAAATAATTAAAAAACCGTAGAAGAAGAAGCAAAAAAAAATGAGGGTCGGAAATGAGGTTGAACGAGTGGCAGGTAGCGCGGCACTTATTTCGGTGGGGCATCTTACACTCGACAACCAATCGAAACTAATGGCGAGAGCATTAGCGACGAATTGTCAGCGTTATACAGGCGATATAACGTTGAGAGACCATAAACTCCTCGTATATAGCGTCGTTGCTTACATACGTACACACCTCTTCGCACCCTTACATTCGCGGGCGCGCGCTCACGCCGGCGGCCCGAGCGGATGTAAAATTTTGCAGGTAGGCACGTCATCGGTCACGAGGTAATATTCTGTCACTTAATGGACATTACGCGTGAGAACCCATCTCCGCGGCAGTGCGCCCCGTTTTCTAATGTGGATCCCGCAATTGTTTTTAATGCCCGATCAAACTGCATGGGAAAGTTGAAAATGGCTTTTTTACGACGTGCTTGGCTTTCCTTTTTAGAAACAATTAAGTGCGTTGCGATTTTTTTTTCGTCGGCGACGTTTTTTAGTCAAGAAATTGAATTGGGCATTCACGGATGCTTTTTATTGGTGGAAAATGTTTGCAGGGAAGTATAATGAGATTTCAGTAATAAAATTAATTGAATGAATGAACAATTTGTAGGTGTTCCTTATTATGTTAAAAAATAATTATTACAGATTAAATTAATTCTTAATAGTAATAGCAGCTAAAAAAAACTATAAAAATGTTGTAAAAACACATTATTTTGCAACTAATTATTGTAAACACTGATTTAAATATTATTTGATGCACCTAAATAAGAGGTGTAGGATAAGACAGCTTCAATAAAGTACGACCCAAACAAAGCCACAGACAAGGCCGAAATAAAATCTGAAAAAAAAATAATATTTAAAATTTCTCAGCACACAAAGTGCGAGAGGCTCTTCAACTCCGGCCAATTCATCGCGGCTAAAATACGGGACATTTTTTCTCGAGCCACCCCCGGGGGCAATATTTCAGCGCTCAAAGTAGCCCCTCTCGCCTCCGAAAAATAATATTTCACGCGCGTCTGGCGCGCGCGCGTTTTCGACTCCCCAGGCTCTCAAATAGAATATGCAATTTTCAATTTCGCCGGTGCGCGCATTACGAGCTGCGGGGAAGCCGAGAGTCCGGCACACACTCGTCCGCTCGCGAAATGGACGGCCGCGCGGCGTGTCCCGCCGGACGGCGTGCATTATGCAGCCGCGCGCATCCCGCTCGAAATTGAGAACTTGAAAGGCATCCTCCTGGCGTTGCGCGCGGCTGCCGCCGGCGGAGACCTTGCGCGCGCGGAACAAGCGTACTGACAGCGCAATTTATTGTCAGCCCGGCAAAAAGGCCGCGCCGTCCTTCTTTCGCGCTCGCGCCTTGTCTCTGCGTGCACACGGAGCTTTTAGATCGTCGAGCGCTTGTATGCGTGTGCTTTCGCGCGAGAGCTTCGGGCTTTTGTGCGCCGCTGCGTGCGCACTGATGGGCTGCATTCGAGACACCTGGACCGTCTCGACTTTTGTACACCGATCATGGTTCGACGCTGATTCGATTCTTCGATATTGTTGGGAAGCTCTGATGCGGGTTATTTTATCTTTTTGGAGAGTGACGCTGACTTCTTTTATACTGTTAGAAAGCTCCGTTGCTGGCTATTTTCCTTTTTTGGATAGTGGCTTAAATTTGCAGCTGTTGGTTAGTAGGATTAAATTTCGGCTTTGCATTTTATTAGGTTTTATGTCCTTATAGACATTCATGAGGGAAGAAACTTATAAAAAGATCAGAAAATTTATAATTTATTTACTGACTAGTAAAGTAGTTTTGAAATATAGCACATTTTCCTCATTTGATATTGAAATTGCGAAAGGAAATTTAATGACTTCCGTAGCTTTTATTAACACTGAAAACTACTCAGCTTATTACTTATATTAAATTTTATTTTCCCCCGCATAGATTACAGGCATAAATATACGCTGTATTTTTCAGAAGACATCAAAGAGATTAAAATTAGCATTTACTTAAAATAATTTTAAAAGGATAAATTCTTATCTATCGAATATTTATTGGAATAATTTAAAATTGAAAGTTCTACTCATTAGATTTGAATTTTTGTATAGTAAAATATGCTGTCAATATTCTGTGACGAAATGCGCGCTTGTATTACTCAATTAAAGCAATCAACTATAAATTGAAATTAAATTTTTTTCTTTCGCAATTTTCCACCAATAAAAAATATTTCAACCATGCGCAAAAGTACAAAATCCAAAAAAGTTTTTAAATATTTTTCACGCATTTCGTTCGCTTCGAGCTTCAGAGAAAAGAAACCGAAAAAGCCAAGAAAGAAGGAAAGCACCGGTAAGGGGCGAGGCATAATGGTGGACGCGCGAGTACAGGCAGTATATATAGGGCCGGTCCGTTCTCGTGCTCTCGCTCTCCCTCTCTCTCTCTTTCTCTCTCTCTCGGCTTGGGCCGGTTCGCAATATTTTGTCGAAAGATTCCTTGGGAATTGAGAGCGGTCTCACGTGAGATCGCGGCGAGATTGCCGCCGAGGGAAAAAGGAGCAAGGAACTCTAGTGTGCTCGAGGCCGTTTGCCCTCGCGCCGAGCTAGCGGTCGATACTGCGTCTCCTCCGGCGCGCGGCGCGCGCGTTGCTCCGAAGGCGGCGTTGCCGGCAGCCCCGGCTTCCTTGGAATTTGCACTTTTCCAACGGCGGCCTCGGCGAGCCCGCGAGATCTTTGACAACGCCGCCTCTCCCCTCCCACCCTCCTCCCGGAGGACAAGCGAGGAGGAAAAAAAAAATTGAACGCGCGTATATATACGAGAGCGCGCAACCCCGATGGCTGCGCTCGATTTTTCGCCGAAGACCTTCGGTGTCCGGTTCTCTTCTTCCCTTTTTTTCTGGAGCGCGGGTTACGACGAGCGCAGGGAAATTTCGGGTCCGGCGACCTTGCGGCGCGTCTGGAGCGCCGGTGTTGCCGAGGGACGGAAATTAGGAGCGGGGGAAAAAAATTGTAGCGCGACGAATCCAAGGCGAAACATCGTTATGGCGCGCCGAGTGTAAACAGTCGTAAGGGTTGGGCGGCTTTTTGCATCGGCGCGCCTCGAAAAGGGAAAGCGGAGATCGCGGCCGTTCCCCGGCCGTTTATGGGCTTTCCTATGGGGGTCACCCGGTGGCTTTGGACGGAGGAGCCTCTCTCGCTCTCTCGTGTCATATTAACGTTTTATTTTTATAGGCCAAGACGTTTATTTAAATGCGCGATAAAATTTACGAGATATGAGGAGAGCAGCCGCCAGACTCTCAGTGTGTACTCGCCGGCTGTAACGAGAAATTGACCCGAGCTCCGACCCGTAAAGTAGCCGAGATCATACGAACGATTAACTTTCGATTGTGCGCTTATCCCGTGGAATTTTTTTCTATAAATAAATCTTCGCCTTAAACCTTTTACTTTCCTCATTTTAGATAAAAATCCGTTAATGAAATAAATACACGCGATTCGGAAGGATCGACCTACTCCGAAATTCACACGGTTATATGTGTATTATAAAAAAAAAAGTTTTAAACATCGTAATTTACGTGCATTTAACTTCCACGAGTGCGCTTTTTCCTCGCCGTAAAACTTCTTTCGCAAGCTTAATTCCCATCATTAACGGTCCCCCAATATCTTAAACGCTCGGGCTCATCAAACAAATTCGCAAAAAGCGAATGAGCGATCTCGCGCATTAATGACCCCGGCTAATCGCGCAAAACCGCCGGGGGGAGCTTTCGAAAAAATAAAGCGCTGCCGTCTCCCCTCCCTCGCGGCCGCGAATCGCGCAAGAAAGCGTGAAAATCTTGGTATAGCGTTAGCACGCGCGCGCGCCCGGCTCATTCACTCTCGATTTCAATGTGTTTTTATTACGCCTCTTAAATTCGCATTTATGAGCTCTTACGCGCTCTCCCGCGCGTCCGTCCGTCCGGCCGCGGGACCGCTTTACATCCGGCGCCCCCCGAAGACGATGCCGATCGCGCGCACGCCTTTTTTCCAGCGCGCTCGCGGCCGATATTTCGCGCGGTGGCTTTTATGGGCCCATTACACTCGGCCGCGGCGCTCGCCTAATGAATAATATCGCGATATTAAGCGATACTTAAGGAAATGATGTTGTGTTCAACTTATCATAAAGTCGAGTGCGGGCATTATGATTTTATGTCATTTCTCTAAGTTTATAAGCGGCGCGCGGGCCGCTCGCGCCGGGGCGATGATTGATGCCGCGATTTTCATGATTTCTCGCCGCCGCGGCTATGCACACACACCTTGAGCCCGCGCGCCGAGCGGGAATTTATCACAATAATTCGACAATAAATTAGTTTTTATTGGATAAGCGATTTCCTTATCGCGCAATATTCATAATCATCCCGCGGCTCGTTTCCTTTTCATCGTCGTATTGTAAATCAATTTGCGCGCAAAGAAGCTTACTTTGTAGCGGACTTTATTGATCGTTCGCATTAACTTTAACGGCCGATCGAGCGCCGAGCTCGCGGGAAATCATCGCGAAATCGGCGCGTTAGGCCGCGGTTTAATTTTTCGCACCTTCGCGGGGCCCTGGGGAAAAGAAGCGCGTACTTTTTTTTCACGACGCGTGTCGCGCAGGTGTGCGGCGGACGTCCCATTGTTGCGGTTTTACGCTTTGCTTTCCGAGGCGATGAATTTATTGCCGTGCAGTTTCGAACTTAGTATCCGAAAAGCCGGACTGACGAACGATGATCAACGATAAGTTATGGCTTTACGGACCCACCGGACGGCGTCATTTATTCGCAGTGGCCGTCCATTTGCACTTAACTGCCTATAGATTACTCCCCTATAAAATAATAAACATAAAATACATTGTAGTCGTGCGGGATTTGATTTTGCGAGTACGTGCACTTGAACCCTGTTCGTGTCGAAGCTATCTGTTATCTGATTTTTAAAAGTGCCCTTATTCAAAAATTTAGAAAAAAATTTGTCTTGTTTTTTTCAGTTTTACTACTTTTTATTAAGATTTCTCTTCTTACGCTGAATAAATTCATCTAAAATATACATGAATTTAGTAATTCATATTATAGGAAAGGTAAATTATTGTGCACATCAATTATTGGTTGAAAATTTTAATTGTAACGATTTATACTACTCTAAAATATTTAATTAAAACAGCTGTTTTTCGGCCTTTTAATTAAAGAAACCAACGAATTCGCGAATAAATTAACGTTCGTATTTAATTAACTACTGTCTGCGGAATGATTAAGTTCAGTTTACATGCAGCCCCAAGCCAGTAAATTCAAAGCGAAATCTGTAATTCCGAATAAACCGCCGCGAATCGTGTAATGGTGCCGTAGTTTTTTTTACCAACAGCGCCAGTGATTTAAAGCTCTCCTTATATAAAATTTTAATCCTTTTGCATATAATACTCCCTCGACGTAGAACTCGTCTCGCGTTTCGAGTATCCGAGCGCTCCGAAACCGTTAAATCGAGCACCGAGATCAGAGAGCCGCGCGGGGCTTGTACTCGAGCGAGACATCGAGAGAGAAGAAAATAAAATTTCTCCAAGGAGATCAAGGCGCGGAGGGCGAAAAAAAAGAGCGAAATAAGTATACATACGAGAGACATAAATTTTCGTGCGCGTAAGTTGCGTTACCAACGTCCGAGGTAATGAAGACGGAGAGAAGAGGAGAGGCTACCTCCGCTCTGCGAGAGACGAGTCGCCCGCGTTATTATTAAAGCCGAGTCGAGCGGCCATTACGGGAGAAGGAGAAAGGGAGGCCGAGGGACGAGAGGAGGCACCAATTAAGATATCGACGCGCCGCTCGCTCCTTCGCCCGAAATTTACTTGGCTCCGCGTGCGGAGGGCCAATGGACGGCAGACTACTCCGCTCGCGTTTCCAGCCGAGTGGAAAAAAAGTAAGCGGAGATCGAGTCTCTCGCGGGGATGAGAGGAGGTTCGATCCCTCGGATATTTTAATTGAGCATAATTCTTAAAATGCTAATTAGCCGGTGGCGGAAAAGGACCCACTGTCTTTCTCGGTGACAGCTCAATAAATTGCCGCGGCTAGAGCTTTCACGATGTTCGAATAGATACTTCAAAGGTATGCGTACGGCAGTGGAAAAATCGAGCGCAACATCGTATTATAAAGTCTACTTTAATGACTTGTCAAAAAATAGATATGAATTCTTTCATTATAGGATACCGGGGATATCGTTCTCCAGGGGTCGAGTAGGAATGAATTATAGGCTTTTAGGTTCGCTCTCTCTTATACGTTCTTTTTATAAACGATGCTTGCACTTCGGGAGGACTCTTTTCATCGAGCCGCGATCAAAGGAAGTTGTATTTTTAAAATACCTGAAAATAACCATTTCTTTATTTTCGAGCAAATGTACCAGTGTGGCATTAAAAAAAAGATTTTCCTCCAGAGACTTTGCACAAGTGTAAAGAACGAGTAGCTTTATTCCTGTTCCTTTAAACGCGTAAACATAGGACCGTGAGTCCTAGGTCATAATAAATTAAGTTCTAATTCTAATTCTAATTCTAAACGTAATACATGGTTCCAAGGCGTGCCGTTAGCTAATGCGCGCTCATAATGCAGATCGATATATAACAACGAAAATTATGGAACCGTCTGTTTCCCTTTCTTTTTCCTCGCGCCGAGCAGAAATCGTGGTAATGCGAATTATCGATAATTTATAGTTGCTTTTTATACTTCCCCGGCGCCCGTATACAGCCCGCGAGCAATTTCAGTAATGGCTTTCCTCTGTAAGAATTTTCTTTTTTCGTGCACGAGTGCGCGCGGCGGAGCGTTTCACCGCGGGGGAAGAAAGCCCGGTGAGGTAAAAAAAAAGTGGCACGGAGGAAGGCGCGCGGAGACGCCGGGAAGAGGAAGAGGAAAAAAAGACCGGGAGTAAAAGGAGTTGATATCGGCCGGAGCTTTTTGCGCGTGCGCACCGAGAGGGACTGAGTAATTGCGAGAGTACATCGAAGGGGTAGCTCCCGGAACAATGTAGAAAAAAGCTCGGCCCTTTTCTATGGATCCGTTTAAAGAGGAAGTAAAGCCACCGCGATTGAGTATTTTTTTCCCATTCGACAGTTATGTCGTCGGAAGACAAAGGCTTCCTCTTCGCTTTATCCGCGCAAATCGCGCGGTTCCTGTCTTACGCGAAAAAAAAATCAAGCGAATTGGTCGATTTAAGAATTATTAATAAAAAAAATGAGTAGGTACCACCAGTAATTATAAAATAATTTCGAGAAAAATGAAATCGGCTGCACCTCTAAATTACATTGAAAAATGTTAATCTTGTAATAGAAAAAATATTGTACAGCTGCGTATAAGTGATAACGTAAATATTTGGAAAAATTAATTTTTTTACAAAACTTATAACTTGATTAAAGTTAATTTTTCAATAATTTAAATATAAAGAAATATTATTTGAAGAAATAAAATAACCCTTTTATAAAGATTTTACGATACTCTCAATCCATCTCGGAAAATAAGTAAAAACTAGCATTTATTGCACAATATTTTACGCAAAACGGAAAGTAAAAGCCTCAGTCTCTTTCGAAACGCGACTAAAATATTGGCGGAACGTGGCGCAAACAGATTCTGCGCAGCCTCGAATATTCCCCGCGAAACAATGCGCATCCGTAGCGATGCATTACGCAGTCCCTTACTCGTAAAAAAAAAGATAAACACAATATCCCAGATTTATCAGGCAGACCTCGTTCTCCTACTGGCGCTTAATAATCCCTGCCGCCCCTGGAAACTTCTCTCACCCCCGAATTAGCTGGCCCGTCCAGACGGAGATACCCGCGGGGGGAAGAGTCGCGACTTAGCGCCGCGTGAGTCAGAGTAATGGATGCCCGCTCGGCATTATATTCGTTAGAGGGCCGGGCCGGCTGAGCTTCCGGCCTCCGTCTTATCCGCCGCGCCGCCAACCCCCCGCATTATAATATTTACGCGCGCCCGTAAATCAGCCGGCCGCACGCGCGCGGGGAGTTTTCGGGGTGTGACTGCGGGTGAAAAGCGAGTTTCCCCCGCCGGAGGGGGAGGATCGAGATACCAAAATGGCCTTTTTCGGGAGTCGCTCGCTCGACGGGAGCCGGGATTAATCGCTGCGAGAAGTGGAGCGCAGCTCCGTTCGGGGGACCCCACGAAACAACGAATCCGCGGTTTGTTCATAGACGCGGTGGTGAATTGGATTAATAACGTCCAAGATGGCGTTTTCTCTTTATTGCGGGGGTATTCATCTCGTAGAGTTTAATTCGGCTGGCCGTGCTTGGGCAAATATTTGACGAATCTGCTTTATTAATGCAGCTGAGTACATACATTTTATAATTTACGCGTTTATGGCATAATATAATGTTGAATAATTGAAACGGGCCGTGAATAATTCAATAATTTTCGAGAAAAATCAGTTATAATTAAATTTATTATACAACGAGCAGAAATTGCTCAAGTTCGTTTGGCTGACTTTTCCCTCTTTCATCTTTCGCGAGTATAGCTATACATAAAATAGCGCTTAAATTATTTTGCAATTGATCCCGCTCAGAGCAAATATCATCCGCTTGATCTAAGAAAGAAATAGCACGAAGCGCCAGAATATTTACTGAGGCAAATGAATCTACATAGCCTCATCGGTCATACTCGTTGCTCGCGCCGGCGAAGCGAAAAGCACGCGGCGAAGCAAGCGAAATGGTATCTCGCGATCTCCGCGGACCCGAGCGCGAGAAGTGCCTTTCCGCGAATAATCTTGCCGTCGGGACGTTCCGGGCTTCGCGCACCGGGCGATATGGCGTCGCACGTGAGGGTGGCGAGAAATGAAAGGCGCGCGCGTGCACATCGCCGGTGCCCCGAAGAAGCGCGCCGAGCTAAACGTTTCCAAGAGGCCGCGGCTCGCCTCGGCCGCTCCCGCCGGGTTCCCTCTGACTCGCCTCGAGCTGCCACGGCGACGCGGAAGAGACAGAGATGGGTAGGTGCTATACCTTTACTTGTCCCTGAGGCGAAAATCAATACCGAAAATATATAAAAGAAATGGAAGAAATAAAGAAATTTCAAAAATATCGCGTTAGAATCGGGTGGTATAAAGTCACAGTAATTATTAGCAGTCGACTTGTCTGTTACATTGAGAAAAAGGATTAGTAAAAATTACTATTTTTCTATTAAAAGGGCGACCTACTTGACCATAAAAAAAAGATTACTA
>JAXIUT010000037.1:8618368-8635047 GCA_035586675.1 Eurytoma californica | reverse complement strand
TAAAAAGCTTTATTTTCAATGAGACTTGTTAATAAATATGTTTCAGAGCAAATGAAACATATTTAATGAGGTGGCCCGAAGGTTCACATTGCCCCACGGCCCGCTTTGCCCCGCTCTGCCCTATATATCTGAGTATAAAAGAATGAAAATACAATATTAAAGTCATTTGCTCTTTCAGTGAATGATTTTTTATTTAGAAATGAAACTTTTGTAATTTAGCAAAAAAATCACTTTCTTAATTTTTAGAGAAACAGCATCATGGATTGATATTAGAGATTTGGAGAGAATTTTAAGTTTTAAGGATCGTACAAATGGCGACTTTTAAAATTTTTTAATTGTTTTTTTTATTTATATTTGATCGGAGAGAATAAATAAAATTTAACGAGTTAATAAAGTTTAAGTGGAATGATTCAAGGACTAAACGCAAATTGTAAATTCTTCCGGTCACTATTCAAAATGTATTAAATAAAAACAAACTGGCGTAGCAACAAACATAATCCGATCTTTTTCATCCCCCGTACTTTACAAGCTGCATTAAAATATTTTTCAAATTTATAACTAGAAAAAGAAATTACGCCGCGGTTATCCTTTAAATTCAAAGTACAGACCTATTAGGTTTCATTAAAAATTCGTTGATTACTTCAATTTTCATTCTTTGGAAGTGAAATTACTTAAAAACCGCTCGCAAACTTTGGAGGTAAACAATTAAAGCTCGCGAAGCATCGAAACGGCGGCGTAATTAGTTTAAAGCTTCGACGGTAGCTTAAGTAAATATCGAATGACATAATTATGTACTGCGTTAAGTGGACACTTAGGAGTCGGCCCGGAGTCTTTCAAAACGGATTTTTACGGAAGGAGCGATTTTTACCGTCGTTAATGCCTTTAGTACCCACTTTGCTTTTATGTCCCCTCCTGAAAGTTCGATCCGCGCGCTGTAACGTTGACGCGGGGGCGGCCGTCGCTGCGACTCGCGGATAGAAAAAAAAAGGACGTCGCGCCAGTTCGACGGCCCGTTTGCGATCCCTCTGTCGACGGACCACCGGGTGACTGCGCACATGTCCGAAAAAGTAACTCGTCAACGAGATTTTCTCTGATTGCGCATCGAAAAGCCCAGGGAATATTTTTCGTTAAAATTTCTCCGAGTGATTTAGAAGGGCACGAAAACTGTTTGTAAATTTTGCAGTACGAGAAGTGAAGGCAATGAACGTCGCTCGGTGTAGGAAGAAAAAAAGACCGCGAAATTGACTTTACTGGGTATTTAATCATCGCGGAGAATTTACAGGACTCTTAAAAAGCAATTTGCGCTCCGCCAGGCCAAAGTCCGCCGTTTTTTCTCCCGCCGAGTGAGACATTTCGTCGGCCATCGTGCGCGCGAATCAGCGGAAACTAAGCTTTTTTTTACTACCCGGCAGAAAGGAGAGCCAGACCCGGCGGACGCACACGTGCGCACACACGTGCCTCCCCAACACCTATATCCGAAAGTGTAACGCGTCGTTTTTTGCATTTTGATCGAGTTCCCGGTATATGGAAGCCGTCGGCGTACACCGGCCGCGTTTCTTTTTTTTTCGCCCGAGTTCGCGAAAATTTTGGCCCGCGCGCCGCCGCTCTCGCGGTGGCAAATATATTATGCCTCTCGTAAAATTAAGTTTTTACGATCGTTTTATGGATGAACGCGCAAGCCACTACCTGTACGAGCGGAGCGCACCTTTCCTCGCCACCGGTGCGCGCCGCGGCCACTCGTCATTGCGCTCTCTCTTTGCTTAGGCCCACATGTCGGTATCACGTGACTCTTTATGAAATTTTTGCTGCTGGCTGGCTCGTTTGAGACTCGCGGTTCGGCTTCAAGTAGATAGCGAAATATTACACGCGGAAATTTTTCGTATCACAATAACGTTGATGATGTTGTATACGAATTTTACCATCTAAGGTCAGTTTCTTATTCCCACGGTTACTGAAACAGCACAGTCATTTTTATCAAAAAATCTTTGACGCACACTGGATCACGATTCAAATTTTGTGTACATTTTATGCAAATTTCATTTTATGAAATAGTTTTCTAAATTTCACTGATAAAACTCACACTTGCAACTAATTGCAATTAATCCTTAACATCACCGCACTGACACTGCACAAACAATCACGAAATTGTCACTCAAAGTTTAGTTTAGCTTTAAAAACTATATTTTAAAAATTTCTTTTAACTTTCCGTATGTTATTTAAACTTATTTAAGTAAAATCTTATTCGACTATTAATAGGAACAGTGGTGTCGTGCACTCGTACTGTCGCTGGTCCGATGCAGAATGAACTGTTACTAAATGAGAAATGAAAGTTGGGCGAACGGATTTTCGGCCGTAAAGGGATGCAAACTTTCTCCCAGCAAAAAAAAATTGTACCGCGCCGCATTCAGTGTTAAGTAATATTGTCGTTTCAAGCGCTTGCGGAAAACTTTCTAATTTTTTTTTACTGCCTACTCAAACCGTTTACCCGAACATCTGACAAAATTTCCGTTACACAGTTTTCTCCTACATTACTCGCATCTAATCTTACATAAAAATAGACTTAACGAAATGTAACTTAAAAGATAAAAAATAGTTCATATTGTTAAAAAGAAAATTCATCCACACCCCGATTTACGTTTCTTACAATTAAATTACATCTGAAATGTATCGCAATAAACTCACTAATAAAATAAAGTGCGTTTCTCGGAAGCATATATTATTTAAAATAAAATAAACAGCGAGTACTCGTGAAAATGAAAGCAGGGGGCTAACTTAACTCGAGTGCCCCGTAGCCTCGCCGAAATTAAAATGGTGAAACAAGGCGCACGGCCGCGACAATAGCCGGGGCTCACGCGAACGAATAATTCTAATGAATCACACGCGTCGCTCATGAATATCGCGCGCGTGGACCCGTCGGGGCAGCGGCGGCGCGCCGGTATCTCGGCATCGCACGCATGGCAGCTACATTAATTTCCGACGGTGCCCGGCCCGGCTCCCACCCCGCTGGCTCGTTTCTTTTGAAGAAGACATCAAGCCCGGCCTCACAATGCCTCGCCGCCTCAGAATCCCGAGGCCGCTTCCTCCTCCTCCAGTCCCTCTCTCTCTAGCCGCCGTCATATATAATTCATGGGTCGACGCGCTCCCGCGAGGAAAGCCGCGAGAGTTCGGGTCAAGGCAGCCGGCGGCAGTGTGCGTACCCCGCGCCACGTAAGAGGAAAAAAAAAGAGGAGCAGGCCGCATCTGTGCGCGGTGCGCACATCTCGGATGGGCGGCGTTTCTCCGTCTCGCTCGCTGCATCGCGCGCGCGCGGCAACATAAATATACGCGCGGGGAGAGAGAAGGGGCCGTGCGTGGCAAGGGAGGCGAGCGTAAAAGGCCGGGGATACACTGGTTTGGAAACGGGGTGGGTCGGGAGAGGGAGCGCCGAGGGCATCGATGCATGTCATTCTGTGCAGTCTTCTGTGTAAGAGGGCGAGTTCGTATATGTACGATGGACGACGGCGGCGTCGCGTATATTATGTTAATTTTTTTTTGTTTCTTTTTTAATTCGAAGGCTCTCATACGCCGCCTGGACGATTGGAAAAATCGTAAGGAATTCCGGTGTACATTAATTAGTCGGGGTCTAATTTATGACGAGCAGCTCGGACAATTTAATTTTCATTTGTCTTATAAAAGATGCGAGAATTTATCGCTTAGTAACTTACATCGTTAGTACCGACACGCGTAAGAAAATTGTTCAATTTAACTTGATTTTCTTTAAAGCTATAGGAATATTTCAAACATTTCCTACTCGTTTGTACATACTGCGCGTGACTTTGAAAACTATTTCTTCTGCATTAATTATTTCGTTAAAATTAACGAGAAAAAAATAGATGCTAAAGGTACGCAACCGTACATTCTTCCAACAAATTCCCTTTACAAAATTTACCAAAATTTACCATCTGAAGTATAAACGCATCGCGTCTCATTTTTATTCAGGAGAAAATATTCCTGCCTCCATGCGATTTCGAGTCTGAATTTACGATTCAGCTCCACCCGCCGAAAAAAAAAGCAAGAGGATCGAGCGAGCGAGAAAACGGCTCGTGGTAACAACGCGGCATCAGGCTCGCGGTCTAAGACCTCGAAAATCCAGGGTGAGGCTGCCGCGCGATCGTATTATATTTTGGTTGAATTATTTATAGAGCGCCGTCGGTAGATTGCGTAGGTGAAACGTGCTTTTTCTCCGGGTGCGGGGCGAGCGACCGGACGAAATCTTTCGAGAGTCGCCGCTACCGTCGCCGTTTCGGAAAGCGCCGCGGCCGATAAGGAATCTCCCTCCGTGTATACGACCAGCCATAAATTCCGAGTGATTAAGACACGTCGTGGCTTCTTCTTCCTCGCCGGCTTCTCCTTTACTTTTTTTTATTCTTTTTTTTTCCAGTCGATATTAACATTCTGGAAATGGCTTTTCCTGCGGCTCTGTTTTATACTTCGGCGGGCGAAAGGAGCCGGGTCGCATGTTCAACAAAATGCTCGTAAAGCTTAAAATACTAATTAATTTTCCGACTTCTGGATGTGGAGAGGCAGCGGGGCGCGTTTAGAGCGCGGTGCATGCCAAACCAGAAAATTTAGTCTCGAGACAAGTAGGTTCACTCGGAGGCTGTCACTAATGGGTGGTCCGATTAGTGATGGCGTACAAGCTGTCCTGCTGTATTTCCAGCTATATTTTGGGTACACTTTTTTTCTCGTAAAATGTCCGTGCTTTACTTCGAATCAAGAGTCTAATATTATAAAACATTTTAATTTTTTTTTAAGCTGCTTGCTCAGTGCAGTAATATAGCGATCTTTAATACACTTGTAGATTCCCTAATAGCACAAAACGTTTTCATGTTCGAAAAGGGTCATAACAAAGTTCTAAAAACGTTTTTAAAACGTCTTATATGTCCGCAGACAAATAAAACGTTTTTATAACGTTTTTAAAACGTTTTTAAATGTGTATGTGCTATTAGGGTTCAATACGTTAAAATCTTAGGATACATAAAAAAATACAGAAATAAATGAGGAAAGTTTCAAAATGGAAGAAAAAATCGTAACGCGAAATTTTCGTATTTTTCTTTGGTCGGTATGGGGAGGAGCCGCGAAGAAAGTCCAAATATTTACGTCGTCGTCGTCCGCGTGCGTGCGCAATCTAACAGGACTACCACATGCTCGCGCCCGAGAGTTTACACAGGGCGATTCGCCAGAATCCCGCATCAAAACATGCTTGCGCACATCGTCGAAATTGCGCGCTCGGCAGGGACCCAAAGCGAAGGAGCGAGGGAGACGGCGAGCAACAGAAACGCGGACTGCAAGGGGATGGGGACTGTTTGTCTCTCGGCTCTGGAGCTGTCTCCTTCTCTCCTCGCCCCGTCGAAATTTAGCAGGCGGCCTCCGCGGAGGGAGAGAAAAATAGAAAGACGAGAAAAGAGGGAGCGAGAGAATTGAGATGGAAACGAGAGAAAGAGAGGGAGAGCGAGACTTCGCCCAATGACGACGGTTCCCATGACGACGCGACCCCAGGAACACACCGAACGTTCCTGACATCCTTCACTTCGGCCGCTCTTTCCCATCGGCGTCGCCGCTCTCGCTCGCTCTCGTTCTCCGGCGCGTACGGAGCTCCTCGAGGCGCGCCCGAGTTCCCTGTCCCCGTCGTTTTCTCCCGCTCGGTTTACCCGAGTCCCTGTACCAGACGCCCGCGCGAGCGAGTTACCCCACTTTTCTGCGGCGCTGCCACGTCGGATCAATCAGCCGCCTTTCAGCTGTTTGACGCCCCCGAGTAACCCGGGCCGAAAGCACGGATGAATCAGTCCCCCGTCGTCTAATCCGGCGTCTCAGCTAAATTTCGGGATACATTTTGCTTTCACCAAATTGGATTGATGGTGATTTGTGAACTTTTGCGTCTTGATATTGTAACTCTGAGTAATGAACTTATACTTATCCCTTTTATGAAATTACTTTTTTGCTAAATAATAATTTAGTATTATTGACTTCTTTTATTTAGTTAAATTTATTAAAGTTCACTGAGAGATATGTTTTGGTAAGTTTTAGAAAAAGTTCATTAAGTTTTACTAAATAGTGTGATACTTTGGTTACCGCCTGTATGATTGTGAATGTTTACAATACTCTTTGGTAACTTTTAGTAGATTTTCAGAAATTTTTAGTGGATTATTAAGCAATATTTTAATAGTTATAGTTATAGTATATCAAAAAGTCTCTAAATCTCAGTCTGTATAACCAGATCTAGTAAAATTTACTTTTTGTAAAAAAATTACTAAAACATTTCTCAGTGTGTTATTTGAAAGTTGCAGACTATAATTTGATTTTAATTAACTTACTGATTCATTTTAAGAAATTATAGGCATTTTTAAAACAAAAATTGAGGATTTCCTGTAAGTGAAAATTAAGAATTAATCAATGGTTATAAGTTTCGGATCGGACTATATTTAGATTTTAAAACGATTCATCTGATGCCTTGTATTTTCACTTTGCCATTATAATATATCACTATTATTTCAAAATAAAATGATTCAAAATGCTCTTTTACAAATAATTATTTTATTTGCCGAAAAATACAAAAATTTTAATATTTAATTAAGTAATTTCTGCCATTAGAAACAAAGAGAAAATTTTCCTAAAACACTAGTAACAAAAGGTGCTCCCATTGGCAAAAGGAAAAGCGCACAATACCCGGAATTTCGAGAATAGAAAATCGAGCGCGCGCGCACTGCCATGTTGGAGCTTGCGGCGGGCGCGCGCGCCTCCGGAGTCCCGGCGCGGCGATTGGCCGGAGCGCCGGCTGATCCGCCACGGCTCTCGTGCCGCGCGCACATCAGGGGCGGGAGGGGGGGCCGGGAAAGCGTCTCCCGCGCAGCGGGATAGAGGCGGCCGACGTCGGGACGCCCGCCCGGTCGAAAATTAAGGCACGCGTCTATAGCGCGCTCGGCTCTCGGCCCCCTCGCTCTCGTTTTCCCGCTCCCCCCGCCCCTGAGGGGGCAATTCCCGAGCTGCTTCGCGCGCTTTTTTTTTGTCCTCTTCGCTCGCTCGGCATCCCGAGGACTTAATTACGCACCGTGTCCCAGAGAAAGTCGGAGACCAAGATTTAGCAATCGCGCGCGCCGGAAGAAGGTAGGGCCGATGTTTTTTAATCAGCGCGCGGGAAAATTAAATTATGCAAATTCACGGTGAGGACGGAGGTGAGGCAAAGTTTCGATGGCTAAAAAGTTTTCTCGTCCGCGGATGCTAGTGCCGCTCGCAAGCGCGCTTTTAACCAACCCCTCCGGCGGGTCTCACGAATTCATCTGGGGAATTTTTTTCGGTCTGATTTTATCTGATTCGAGAGTAAGAAATTTTATATGTTGTTTTGATACGCATATGGTCACCTTAATTATGACGTCATTTTTGTTCTAATCGTGAGAAATTTAAAAGAAAATTTGTTTTCATTTTCCTAAGTAGTATGTACCCGTAAAAAATGGTTTAAAAAGTATGTTGTCGATAAAAAAATAGGTAAATATTCAAATTTTCGAATGTAAACCAAGCAACAGTGAAAAATTATGAAAGTCTTTTTCTTATTTATTTATTTAAATTCCCTTAGGTATATTAAAATCACCAAAATACAGAATTAGCTCAAATTAGTAACTAAAATATAATTAAAATACATTCAAATAGCCTCGAATTTATTTGTTTTTAAAAAAAATAAAGACACAAGTGAATAATAAATCCAATTTTAGAATGTACGTTCTAAGCTTTTGTTTTGAATTCCTGCAGTCACGTTAAAAATAATTTTCTACAAAGTCACGTTTACTTTTAAACATTAAAAAAACAATGATTCAAATCAAATAGACTATCACTAATAAATTTTTTCCCATTACCATATGCGCGAAAAGTGTAGTAGCTCAAGAAGTAATGAATAAACCACGCGATAAATCAAGGTCGTGACTTAACCGCGATCCGCGAAGATCGCCGAGCGACTGCTTGCCCCAGCGACACAATTATTAATTATCTCGCTGGGAGCGCGGGCGGCTCGCGCGCCGCGTTTGAAACGGAAGCCGATGACGTTCACCTACATACCGGCGCGCGGCCGTAAAATACCCGCGAATTTTATTGGTAATAAATTTGCACGGGCGCGCAAGCCGGGCCCGACGCTCGCCATTTGTATTGGTACTTAAACAATGGGCGTGGCGGGGGAGCCGCGACGACCGCCGCGGCTACCGCGCGGCGTTTCCGAAAATATACCGCGCGAGCGAAAATCGGCCGGGCGCGCGCCGTCATCGCTCCACGGCGGAAAACCCCGAGGAGGGAGAAAAGAAAAAGGGCGGCATGTCCAATTTCGCAGCTGGCGCAGGAGGGATCGCTGGGCGGGTATGGGAAGGAAAGGAAAAAAAAAAGTAAATCGGCGGGGATTTTCCGCGCGCCGGCTGAAAGCGCCGCGCGTGCGACCAGAACCATCCCCCTTACGGAGGGAGAGAAGAGCTTTCTCGTGTCCGACTGCGGAGAGAGTATATTCGTCGAATCTCTTTTCTCTCCCTTTCTCTGTCTCTGGCTTTCTGGTCTTTTTTTGCGCCCGAACGAGGGGGGAATACAATCTCTCGCTGGGCGATATTGTGCGCGCTACCGAAAGTAGTCAAAAATGTATTAGATTCCGCTTTAAGCGCTGTTTGCTTTAACGGACGTACGTCCGGCTGGAGGATTTTCACATAAATTTTCAAAATAGAATGACTGTCCGGTGCTACAAACTGCACTATTTTCACTGGCGCTTTTCCTCTCGAGTACCGCTGCGACTGTTCCCATCAATTATAGGAACCTCCTGCTTGCTCCCCAATTGTGTACTACATTTTTTTTTAAATTAGCATTTGACTCTTGTTCTTCACGATTTTTCTCCTTAGAGTTACAATTTTAATAAAAATTTTTGGTATATGAATGGGGAGTTTTGCACAAGGGGAGCTTGGAAATTTCTAATTACTCCGTATTCGCGGGCGGACGAGGACGCCGGCCCGACGGCCCCATTATGAAACAATTCGCAGCCGCTCGGGGAATGAATTCTGCCGCGGAGCCCAATCTCCTCGGCTTCTATCCTCTTACCCCGCCCCCGACATCCGACGGTCCTCTCTCTATATATATCGCCGATCCGCCGCCGCCGTAAACTCACCCCGGCGTAGATTCACCTTAACACTTTGCTGATATAAAAGCCGGAAAAAGATCGAGTCGCGCCGGGGACGAGGCGAAAAGGAAAATGGAATGAACGGCTGCTTTCCATAGAAATCTTCCCTCTCGCTGAGCTTTATATAAAGCTTCTTAGTCCCCCCCTCGCGACAAAAATTCTTTGCTTTCCGTCCGCGCCGACTCGAAAATTGCTTATCGCCATTTCTCATTGAATTTGAATTTAAATTGGTTCCTTGTACACCGTGCACACTGCGAAAAGACGTTATTACCCTGAGAGCTTTGGCGATTAATTAAACATTGCGCACTCGCCAGGAAGATAAAAGGCGATAAAATTAATTGAAAGTGGCGCAATAAAAATAATGCCGCGTTTGTGTGCTCGAGCGTATAAGAAGGGCAGTAGCCCGTCCGCGCCAGGGAAGCCGTTTCTTATCGCTTATAAACGCAGCGTCGGGCTACTTAAAGACCATAACTCGCGATCGCTCGCGCGGTGGCAGGGGACGCCGAGGCGGAAACCAAAGTGGCGCTCCCCGCTGCCGGCCACCTCGGAGCGTATCGTCGTTATACGTACGCGCGGGGTGGCGGCCGTTAAGCGCCGCGCACTTAATACCCACGGAGCGCGACCGTCACCCCGCGATCATTACCTTACGGCTCTTCGTTAACCACCTTCCGTTTTTTTCTCCTCTCTGCTTGCAGGCTGACGTTTCTCCACTTGGACCGGTAAACAAAAGGCTTCAAAGTGTTCGGCGCCGTGGAGAAGTACTACCCGTTCGACCTGTGCAGGTGACTTGTTCGTCCTTACTCTGCGAGAGCCCGACCCGTTAGCTTTTTCGCTTTACGGCTTAATTGCTGGATCGCGCGCGCCGTAAAGTCTTCGCCGCCGCGCTTTGATACCCCGCGCTCCACTCGGCCGCTCGCGCGCTCGCTGACCGCCGCGTGCGGCGATTTATCATAGGCCGAGCGAGCGCGTCCAGATGTTGCGCGTAGCGAATTCGTTCAGCGATCTGGGCAGGTCGGAAAGAAAGGAAAGGTAGTCTTTTTATTTACATGTTTATACTTTTCTTTTAGTAGTTCTATCACTTTTTTTCTTCGATTTGTTTTGGAAATTCGTTTATTTTACCTTTTTCTTGTGTATTCATTTTATTTTTGTTCGATGTAAAGTTTCGTGTTTTATTTTGTTAAACTTTAGTTCCCGAGTAAAAAAAATGTATGTAAAGCAAGGATTTACGATACCGTGACAGGCGAGAGCGGTCAGCGCGATGTCCACTCTTAAGTTCAAGTTTATACTTATCGCGCTCTCATTACAAGCGACATTTACGAGACGTTGTCCATCTTGCCGGTTCGCACTGACGCGCTGTTTGCTAATATTTCAGGTTCTCCCGCGTGTTCACGCCTGCAACCCTGGCTGGTATACCAGGTGAGTCACATTCTTTAATAAGCGTACTGATAATTCTTTAGCCACGAGTGTCACGAGAAAAGAGCGAAGGAAAAAAACAGGCGAGTCGACCAAGGTGGAGCGATAATAGAACTTTACAGAAGTAATGTAAAAAAAGAAACGTCGAGTAAAAGATCAAAATTTCTTCGATAATTTAAAAAAAATTCAAATAGGAACGAATCATAAGTAGTTCGTTGCTTACGAAAAAAGAGCGAAGGAAAAAAACAGGCGACTCAACCAAGGTGGAGCGATAATCAGAACTTTACAGAAGTAATGTAAAAAAAGAAACGTCAAGTAAAAGATCAAAATTTCTTCGATAATTAATATTTTTAGTCAATGTTCGATAATTTAAAAAAAATACAAATAGGAACGAATCATAAGTAGTTTGTTGCTTACGAAAAAAGAGCGAAGGAAAAAAACAGGTGACTCAACCAAGGTGGAGCGATAATCAGAACTTTACAGAAGTAACGTAAAAAAAGAAACATCGAGTAAAATATCAAAATTTCTTCGACAATTAATATTTTTAGTCAATGTTAGATAATTTAAAAAAAAATACAAATAGAAACGAACATAAATAGTTCGTTGCTTAAGATCAAGTACTCCGGGACCTTTAAATCAATCCGATAGAAAAATGCATCTCGACATTACCGTAAAACGCTCCGCACCCTGGCGTAAAAGAGGTCGAGATCAGCCGACCCATATGGATCGATCGTCCATCGTCGCCGAAAATTTGGGTCAATCGCGTCCACGCCGAGGAAAATTTGTCGCGGTCTCAAGCGGGGTATCCGTCAGTGCGTAAAGTCGGCGTGTTTATACCGCGAGCGCGTGGGAAGTCGGCCCGCGGCCGTTACGCCGGTAATTAATACGCGGGAGAGGAGCAGCGTGCTCGCGCGATCACTCAGCGCGCGAGGAAGCTTTTGCGGCTGAAGCTGTTGTCAGACCGTTTTATTTTATTGCTCGTAAAAGTACGGAGATTTAGACTGCAATACACCCGGCCGCGAGATGTGTACGGCCCCGTTATACGCGCGCGAGGATGAGAGAGAGAGGAGAAGAGAGAAGAGAGAGAGAAGGGCCGTCCCTTTCATCCTCGGGCTGGCTCGAGTGCCCTTCGAGCGCGCGCGCGGGGTGCGCGCCTCGTTGGCGCGCGCGCGAACTGACCGGACGCCCGCGAGTCTGCCTCGCTGCCAAGTGTACCTATATAACGGCCGACGGCGCGCCAGCCAGCCCGGCTGTTTGTTTGGCTACTCGCGATCTTTTGATCTGGTTCCTTTCCGATCCTCCGCTTATTTGCGTACGGCGACCGTTTGCTTTTCCCCGCGCGCCCGTGTAGTCCATGATTAACGAAATATTGATTTTATTATTTTTTTTTTCTCGAGTTCGGATACTCTTTCTCGTCCTTTTCTGTTCGGTTGGAGCAAAAATAATTTCACGGCGTGAGGAAATTCGATTTTGATTGTCTCGCGTATGGAAAGCTTAATTGTCCCCTCTCGGGATTGGAAAAATAAATGCCAAGTCGAAAATAGAAAAATTTAAACGAAATAACGAGCGTAGAAAACTGTAAATCCATCGAGGCGGTGAAAGCACGAAAAAGTCATCGACTTCCCGCGGTAGCTCTCATCATCCTCTTAATTGTCCAATAAAATCCACTAATCCAAACTAATAACCGGAGCTCCCCTGCATTCCGCATGCCGCGTAATCCCCCCCAGCCCTAGTAGAAAAACTACTTAATCCGCCGGCAAACGGAAATGAAAAGATAGCAGAGCCTCCAATCGGCTCGTACGTGCCTCGGTACACGCACACCGCGCGTCGCAGTCGCGCTCGCGTCTGTGCGCGTCTGGCAGCGTTCTACTAGTCGATCCGCGGGGAGGAGGAGGAGGGAGGTCCGACCGTACCGCTGCCGCCACTACTGCGGGGCGCGGGATAAGGGAATCGGGCCAAACGGTATCTTTTCGGGTGGGGGGGAGTAGGTGGCCGACTCGCCGAAGAGCAGCCAGATGTACTCCGTACACCTCAGCGAGAAGGCGACCGTATAGGCTGCTCCGCGAGGAAAAAAAAGCCGCGGGCACGAGAGAGACGGACGGAGAAAGAGAGCGCGACTGCCGAGGGGGAAGAAGGGGGGACGAGCGGCGCGCGCGTTAAAGCTCCGTCTCTGTCCGCGGGGCGCGACGAGCGAGGCAGTGGCGCTCGGTCGGGTAGCGGCCGGGGGAGCTTGGGCCGCGAGCTGCCAGATAGCGCTGGGATCGGCAGCGGCGGCTCGCAAGCAGCAGCAGCGGCAGCTCGCCTACAGCTCCGAGAGACGGCGAGCGCTCAGTTGTCGCTCAGTTTGGCTCGGCGAGGCCAACGAGGAAGAGACACACGGGGGTTCCCCACACACTCGGCGACGTCGCGCGCGCATGTGTGTACGCGCCTCGCTCGCTACTCGCTCCTCTGCGACTGCAAGCACACGACCGCCAGCGGGAGACCGCTGCGCCGCTACCTGAGTCCTCGGCGACCTCAAAGGGTTTCGCGCGATACCTGGCTTTCGCCGCTCGCAGCGGAACAATCGGAGGCGTCGAAAAAAAAAGTGAAATCCAGTGCCTCGATTTTCCGGGCTGGAGGGAAAAAAAAATTTTTTGTTTTTCTTTACTCGACCACGGGCCGAACCCTTGCGATGGGCAGGCTATTGTGACCGCAGTGCTCGCAGTGCAGTGTGACGTTTAAAGAGACAAGAGAGGCGATGATTCCGCGGCTCGCTCGGTCAGGGAACGGAGCTCGCCCTCGGGATTAGCTCGCGCCTGGACACTTTATTGCATCCTGCTGCACGAAAATAGAAAGCGACCGAGAACAGACAGAACTGTGAACAGAAATTAGAACACGGGGAGAAAGAAAGGTTTTGAAAAAAGAAAAAAATAGTTTGCGTGGGATCACGGGATGTTTGGGCTTCGACACCAGTGAGGCGTAGTAATAAAGTTTTTTTCCTTTGCTCCGCGTGCGCGCCAGTGTATTTCGAAAAAAGAAAAAAAAACAAAATCCCAGTGACACTCGGTTGGCCCCGATCTTATATATACATATATATATATATATATATGCTCGACAGCTGTGGTCTTTGCAAGCACAAGATAGCTAAAGTGAGTTTTCTGTTTTTTCTCTTTTCGTCATTCTGTCACGCATCAACAACCCACGTCCCATCCATGGATCTGCATCGGCCATCAACCCACTAATCCATCCGGATTGATCATCGACTCGGACCTTGGACGCCGACCCGTCACGACGCCGGGCGATTGTTGCTGGTGACGCATCTGACATAAACATTTGGACCTTGGTGGAATTGGCGCGCAATTCGCACACGTGGTGCGTCCGGTCCGTGTGCCCGATACATGTGCGAATCGGTCCATCGGCACTTGTGCTCGACGGCGCCTCGACACCCGGTGTCATTCCGCGGCACTCGTCATCGTTATCACCGCCGTCCGCTCGGCGCTTCCGCGTTATCTCGGCCGCTGGCGCACCGACTCCCGCCGCCCATCCTACCCCTTCCACCTGGCCCCTATCCCCGTCTCGCTCCATCCCCTACTCTCTACCCTTAACCCCCTCCCCGCGGCCCCTCCGTCTCTGTCGCTCTCCCTGGGCGGCCGACTGCCCGCGACTGTCCACGCGGCCCCCACCACCCGGGACCCGCGGCGTGCACGCGCTCTCTTTATTTACCACCCGATCTCGCTCTCGGGCACCACGTCGCGCGGCTCCACGACGACGCCGGCCCGCGGACCATGACGCTCGCCCACCGGTGAACTCGCCGCGCTCTGACGGCGCTCCGTCGCACCGACGGCCACCACCTCGACGACGCTCCTCGCGCGCCCCTCGCCGACGCACCTCACCGGGCCACGTGCGGCTCCACGACGCTATTAAAATCGCGCGCAAACCATCGCGATTTGCACCATCGCCGATCACGTGGCTTGCTCAACGGCGACGCTGTACGACAATGTGCACGCCGTGCCGCTATGCGGCTCCGGCGTGGCTCACCCTGCCTCCGTCACGCCGATGGGGACAGTCACCGGAGCGGGGAATTCCACCGGGTTGACCTGGTGGAACATGATGAACGGTGTCCCCTACGAGGACAGCCCGCCGCCCGTAGCCCCGACCTCCTCACTCGTCTCCCTCCAGCAGCAGCAGCAGCAGCAGCAGCAGCAGACCTCGGCGAGCGGCTCGCACCAGCAGGCCTCGACGCCCACCTCGCCCGGCGCACCCTCCTCGGCCGCCACCTCGCAGCAGGCGGCGCCCACCGCCAGCGCCTCCTCCACCTCGCCGAGCGCCTCCTCGGTCGCCAGCAACAGCGCGACGGGCCCCCTGCACATCCCGGCGAAGCGGCTCACCGCCACCCCCGTGGGCCAGCCCGGCTCCGGCTCCACCTACGCCGACGTGGGCTGCGTGCCCGGCGAGCCGAACGGCGTACCGGGCAGCGGCGCCGCGGGCGTCATCCGGCACTCGCACTCGACCGGCTCGAGCCAGGGCGCCGGCGGCTGGGCCAGCTACAGCCCGCACCACCCCCAGGAGGGCCACTACTCGGCGGGCGCGCCCCAGGACTCGCTGAACCACCACCAGGCGTACGGGGGCACTAATCCCCCGACCTACTACACCAACCTGGCGACCGACCCCAGCTCCGCCAGCAGCGGCGCCGGCTCCAGGGACCAGCGCAAGAGCTCGACCCTGAGCTTCTGGTCGCCGGCGGCCTCCACCACGGGCGGCGCCGCCTCCAGCGGCGACTACAAGTCGTACAACGCGGGGGGCGCCGCCGGCATCGCCACCACGACCTCCAGCACGGGCTCGTCGGGGGCGACCGACCCGGCGGTCAGCTGCCACCAGAGCTTCTCGTCGCAGAGCTGGTGCAACTACCCGCCGTACGCGACGGCGAGGCACCACCACGGGGTGGACGGGACGTCGGCCCACCACCACCCGCACTCCCAGGCGGGCGTCTCGTACCTGACGCCCTCGGCAGCGGACGACCGGGGTCGCGTGGCCGCGGCGATGGTCGCCGAGGCGGCCTTCCCGCACGACGGATACGGCGGACTCAGGAACTACGGGGCGCCCGAGCCAGTCACCTCCAGCCCGTACCCGCCTCCAGGTAAGGATCAACTCCTTCGTTACTCGTTCCTTCAGTTTTGTCGAATATTTGCCAGTTTTAAACTTTCCATCCATTTCATAAATGTATCGATTCAGCAACGAGTCAACTGTCAATATAAATGGTCAGAGTGAATTTCCCATAATTTTATGCGTATCAGACACGTAGGAGTTCCTAATCAATGAAATGCGCTTTATCAATTTCTCGCGGCGACCCGATCGGAAAATTGACGCGGAGCCACCGTAAGATCGTCCCCGGTCGATTCGCGTTTAGGTCAGGGTCGGGTAAGATCGGCGGCCGGCGTTACTGCACGTGACTTCTCCTGCGGGACTTCGCGCGCCACTAAAGTCGTAAAGTCGACGGTTTTCCGCGTCGTAAATTAACACTAAAATTTTACGCTGCCCATAGATTACAGATCAAAAATGATACTCCGCCGAAGATAAAGGGCGACAGCGCGCGAGCGCCACTCCACGTGCTCGAGACGACGAAAAAAAAGAATCGCGGCCGCGCGATTATCCGCGCGAGCGGGGAAAAAAGCGAAAGCAAAAGTCTCTTTAACGGCTCCGAAACGGGGCGATAAAACGTTTTGTTTTGACTGGGACGTCCAGCGAGCGAGCGCGCGAGCTATCGATAAAAACCGGAAGGACATGTATGAGCCATTATACGCCGCGAGGATGGGACGCCGGGGTGGTGGGGGGGGAGGGACATTAAAAAAATTTTGTAGCTCGTAATACGGCCTATGAATCGCGCTGTAAAATTCGAGCGCGGATAATTGTCGCACTAAAAAAATCAAGTCATCGTTCATTCATCTAGTCCGAGGCTCCCCTCTCGCTCTCTCCTCTCCATTATCTCCTCTCTTTCGCTCCTCCGAGTCTCTTTCTCCACGGCGCTCCTTCTTTCTCGCGCGCGCCCGCATAGGGCAAGACGAGGTGCGCGCGCCCGCGCGGGAGAAAGAGAGAAAGAGCAGAGAGAGAGAGA
>JAXIUT010000037.1:8573110-8618268 GCA_035586675.1 Eurytoma californica | reverse complement strand
AGAGAGAGAGAGACCCTACGGAGCTCGTGAAACGTCGCATGAGCAACAACGAACGGCGGCGGGTTTATTGGCGGCCGTAACTCGTAAACTCTGGCGCGCGCCTCCGATCAGCTGATCCGTTCCATGACCCATGCGGTTCTCTCTCCTTCTCCGTTTCCCTCTCACTTTTATCTGTTAACTTTGCCCTTCGACTCATCCTTCGTGGCCTTTTTTTACTGCCCTTAATAGAGACGATTTTTCTTTTAATTGTCATTCTTCGTAAAACACGCGGTGTACTATAAGTCGTCGCAGTAGTACTAATCTCTCGGTAAGATAAACAATTGGGTATAATATTATTCGTTCCTTATCAACGTTAGAGGTATTGAATTAATTTAAATAAATAAAAAGAAGAAAGTTTCACGTCGAAGCTGTACATTGGAATTCCCACAGTTGTTAATTGCTAAACGTACTTAATCGGAATACTCGCTCCGGCCGGATGACAATAAATTACGCTACTCTTTCTCGTCGGCGATTCACTTCTACGAAGGCGGCTCTCCCGCTTCTTCATTTTTTATCTAATTTAATCAAACGATAAAAAGCCGTGGAAACTTGTTCGGCGGGTCTCGCCGCAGCGCGAGCGGCAGATGAAAATAGAAACGAGAGTATAACGGAATCGCTTACGCGCCACCGGTAGTTTTTCCGTTGCCCAATAGATGGCGGCTGCATTATCTTTACTCGTTCAAACGGCGCGGATGTTTCGACCGGCGCGGCTGCCTACGAAGGCCTGGCACAGCCGCTGCCGAGCCGTCTCCCCCACCCGCTCTCCCCTCGAGCTCGGAGTCTCGCTCTCCGACCGTAGCCTCGAAAAATGACGTCGAATTGTGTAGCTGCCTTCGCTACTGCCGCTGTGCACACAAACGTCTCGTAAACACTTGAAAGGAGAAAAAAATAACCGCACGATTCGACGACTTCGGCAGCTTTTTTTCGACCGCGAGCTTTGCCGGATTAAGCGAAAAATTCACTTTTTATACAATTTTAATTTAGTGTAAATAAAAAAAATTCAACTTTTATTTGTTGCATTGTTATTATTATAGTACTGGAACAGAGGAAAACCTTTTATGATAAATAGATTTTGCAAGAATTACTTTTGTAGATCGATAAAAAATGTATTTAAAATCATTTTTTTCTAAATTGTTTGTTGCAAAGTTAATTTTTTCCGCGTCATTTTTTTCTACATTTTTTAATAATGAAAGAGTTATTGAGAGTTGAAATTATAGTATGACATCATCAAGGCTCTGTTCTCTTGTAGTGTCATCGTGATCACAATGATTTTAAATTGCCTTATCTTTCCAACATCCTCAGACTTCTAAAAACTCAAGAATTTAAAAAAAAAAATTCCACTAGCTATTGCATTTCTTACAACGCAGTAACCAACTACTATGAAAAGTTACATTTTTCCAATGTTCGAAAATATTTTTTTCTCCAACGTTTAAAAAAAATTGAACAAAGCAACTTTTTTCCACGAGTATTTTTCTCCACCGCGGAAAAAAAGAGCCGACAACGCCAGTAAACTGCAGCACGTATCGACGCGCAGCGAGCCTCGGCTATCGATGCAAAAATCCGGGCAGGCTCGAAGGCAGGCATTCAGTATCTGTATTCATGGGCGTAGTCGGCGTGCGAGCAAACAAGACCCGATTAAAACAGCCACTTCTTTGTCTCCGCGTCCCGCTCCTGCCCTCTCCGTCACTCCCCTCTTTTTTCACTCTGTAGCGCGCGTGCGTCCCTGGACGGAAAAACTTCACGCTTGAATTCGCCGTGGAAAAGGCGCTTTTCCCTAGCGCGGCGCAAAAAATCGCCCGGGCGCATTCGTAAATCAGCGGGGACAATGCTCGCGCCAGATATTGACTCGGGTGCCCCCCTCCTCCCCGATCGCGTGAGATTCGGTATCGCGTATATATATACATATATATATAAGCTCCCTTCCCCCCTCGGGCTCACGCACACGCGCGTCGCTCATTTAGCGTGCGTGAGCGCGCAGGGGCGCACGAGGGAAATTCCCCTCCGCTTCGGGGGCCACCTTATGAGCGTGTATATGCGTGCCGAGCCCACGGCGCTGAGGATACGGAAAAGTGCGGTCGAGCTTTTTTTTTTTCTTCTTCATCGTCCTACTCGCCGCCCCGACGTTCGGGGCTGTATGCGCCGTACTCGGAGAGAAACTCCGGCAGACTACATAAGCGCGAGTAGCTCGGGCATTAAGCTAATGATGGGGATATATACGGGCGCGTAAAATCCCCGCGGTTTGGTGTGTACCGTTGCCCGCGAGAGCGCGGGAATAAATTCGCTCGGCTATTTCTCGTTACTGTGTTGCCCGGCTGTTTAATTAATCGCTGCGATTACACGGAACTTGAGCGGGAGTGCATCTTAATCACTGTCCTGCAATTTCATCGTCATTCTTTTTTCTTCAAAAACTGAACGTTTCATTTTTTTTTTCTTGTTTTTTTAAGAAAAACGTAACTTAACAGTTTTTTTTGGATTTTTATTTTTATCTGCATACTGTGAGACTTGAAACCTTCCGCGCGTTTTTCGCGATAGGCTCGAATGCACCATTGTTCCGCTGGAGTTACGCGGCGAGTACCATTGTCTCGCGGCGTGCGTCACGCGCGCAAAGAGACGCGCGCCTATCGCCCGTGTAGCAGCGCGAGAAACTCCCGCGACCGTCGGTGTGTATATAGGCGGCCCGGCAAAAACACGTGGCTCCTCGGGACGACACAGAAACGCAGCGGGAACGCGCGACTCCTGACCTTAGTCGAACCGGCCGATTTGCATGTTTCCGCGTTTTAGTGCGGCGATAAATTCCCGTCGCTCGGGCAATCGCGCGCGCGCGCAAAGAGAGCGTGGGCGAGAAAACAAAGGGGCCGACGCCGCGCGGGAGGCGATAGGCGGCGGGAACGGCGGAACGGAACAGTTTATGCGTCTGCCGCTCGTAGAATATCGCGGGAGACGATTAAACGGCATATACGCCGCGTCGCGAGAGTCATGAATTTAAATCCTCGCGCGCGTCAACTCCGGTGCATCTTCGGTTTCCCGCCACTTTGAGATTTACCTACGGCTTTGCGCTAATACAATGTACTCGTTACTCAGCGCAGCTTACAATGCGCTAAACAAAGAGAACAAAAATTATCGAGAAAAATAAAAATCGTCAGTTTCGATCCGTTAGTAAAATATAAAAAGCATCGTATTCAACTGTCTAAAGTTGAATAAAAATTAATGACTTGCACTCAACATTAGTGGAATGTTCTCTACTAATTGTTATTTAGTGGAGCACATTTCACTAAATTTTAGGGCACTTTACTAATTTTTTGTATTCTTTTTACTAATTCAACTTTAAAGGGATTCAACTTGGGAATACTAAACGAAAATCATGAGATTTTACACTCGAGCAAAAAAGATACATCATCCGATTTGTTTTTACCGCTGATTATCATTGCAACAGTATATGTTAGACGCATCGATGCTTCGCGATTCGATTCACAGTTTACCGTGGGAGTCCCTAATCGCGTATCCTCCTAATCAGGCTAAACGTTATTTATCATAGTATTTTCAATTAATTAAATAATGAGAATCGAAGCCAAAGAGGCGCGGCGGTTTTATCAATCGAGCCTGGTGCTTTCGTCGGATAAATAAATAACCGGCGCGGATGACTCAGCGCGCGCACGTGCTACGGAAAATCCTTTCATCGGCGTATTTCATCTGCTCATCTTGCGAAACTAGCGGCCCTCGCGGCATCGATCGGCGCCGATATCGGGGGGGATCGAAGGTAATGAGGAAACGCCGCCGAGAGAGAGAGAGAGAGAGAGAGAGAGAGAGAGAGAGAGAGAGAGATCGCGGCGCAGCCTCGCGCGCCGGTACTTTACTGGCCGCGGATTCAAGCCGGCTCCCACCTCTCGCCCCGCGCGTTCTCGGTACGGCTAGTAGAGCGAGGTCCAATTATACGCGTACCGCTGCTGCGCCGACAAAACCGTGCCGACAGCCTTGGCGTTCACTCGACGTATCGCCGCTCGTTTCCGCGAATCGCGAGCGCAACGGGCGACGCGCGGGCTCAAATTATAAAAATTCCCCGTCTCGCGCATCCTGCCATTTGAGAGAAAGAATAAAAGAAAAATGCTAATACAGCCTTTGAATTAACTCCTCGGTCTTTTAACGCACCGACGTGCGGGCTGACTATCGAGATTACACTTCTCGTTTCATATCAAACTGCCGTAAAAAAGGTTTCTTGTTCCTTAAACAATGCAGCAAAGATCGAGAAGCAATAAAAAAGTGTCCGAAAGAAAAAAGTTATCGGGAGCTTGCAAAAAAAACAAAAAACGAGCGTCTCCCCGCGCGTATCGCGCAGCGCTGAAAGAGGTAGCCAACGAGCGATGTAATTAAAGCTCGCCGAAAAAAAAAGAGCCGGCAGCGCCTCCGAGCGGTAGATAGAAATTTACGAGTGTCCGCGATAATGACGGCCGCGTCCCGCGGTAAGGAGCGATAAATCGTCGGCGCATTGATATACGGCGCGGGCGCGCGGCGTGTCATACGGTGCGCATCGGGGAGGCTGCAGCAGCGCCGCCGTAACGGGCCCGCGAGCGGTGCACGCTTCACCAGTGCTACTCCAATTAACGGAACGCCGATCTTTTTGCCGGCGAGGCGCGCTCTCTTTTTCGTGAGAAAGGCCGGCGCTCCGTATGAGCGACCGAGCGGAAACCGCCCGAGATGAAAGGGCGAGCTGCGCCTCCGCCCCGCCGAGGTGAATCGAGGATTCGCAGGAATTATTGTTAGCCTCTTTACCGTTGCTGATGCTCGATACATTTATGAAAAATTTCTGTGATGTTCACTCATGAATATATTCTATTTACGATATGTTTTGAATTTTTTCTAATTTAATGATGATTATTGAAATTATGTTTACGATTATGCACTGATTCAGCGTGGATTTTATTAAGGAATAGGGTACATGGTTATTCTTATTGAAAATTTTATTTTTACAGAAGATAAGTAATTTTGATTAAACTTACAACCGAATAATCTTTTTCACATTAAATAGCCATTAGAATTAAGCATGTTTTGGAAACAAGCAAATGGAGTTTATTTTGATTTTTTTATCGCACTAATTAGCGAATGTTATCGAAACTGCTCTGCTTATCTAAAGCAAATTATACTTTGTGAAACATACATTCTGCACGTATACTTTAATTCGATAATGACATAATTACAAACAGCAAGATTAGCGAAAAAAAAAATTTGAAATAAAATCCACACGAGCTGAAGGCGCGTAAGCGTAAATTCGCGCTTAGCAATAGTAATATCCCCCCAGAAATATCTGAGATAAGAACAACTAATTGTGTTAAGTGATGTGGGGTTCCTCCCCATCCTCACTGTTTCCGGCAGGATCACTCGGAGTGGGCGTCGGGGTCGGCGTCGCGGGCATGGGCGTCGGCGGCACGAACTCCCTCGAGTGGACCGGCCAGGTGACCGTGCGCAAGAAGCGCAAGCCCTACTCCAAGTTCCAGACCCTCGAGCTCGAGAAGGAGTTCCTCTTCAACGCCTACGTCTCGAAGCAGAAGCGGTGGGAGCTCGCGCGCAACCTCAACCTCACCGAGCGGCAGGTCAAGATCTGGTTCCAGAATCGCCGGATGAAGAACAAGAAGAACAGCCAGCGGCAGACGCAGCAGCAGAACAACAACAACAACAGCCAGGCGAACAACGCGAACCACCACGCGAGCGCACCCGGCCACCACCACCCGGGCAGCGGCCACGCGAGCGTCCACCACGTGGCGGCGCAGGCGCACCACGCCAACGGCTCGGCCAAGCACCATCAGTGACCCGTGGTGTTCTCCGGCGTGCCGTTCGGCCACGGGCCGCACGCGGCGTCCGCGGGCCCGGGCCTCCTGCCGGCCGCGGCCCACTCGCACGGGCTGCACGCCCAGGCCTCCGCCGGCGCGGGCGGCGGCTCCGGCTCGGCCTCCGCCGCCCTGGCCAGCCACGTCGGCAGCCCGCTGCACTCGCACGGCCACTCCAGCCACCAGCTGGCCGCGGCGGCGGCGGCCGGGGCCCACGCCCACCAGCACAGCGCGCTGCTCCACCAGAACGCGCACGGCCTGGCCGCTTAGTGCCCGGCGCCGCCAGACTACTCCCCCGCGTCCTCCTCGTCCGGCTTCGTGGCCTCTTGCACCGCCACCTCCCCCTCCCCCAAGTCCTCCTCGCCCGACACCCCGTCGTGGTACCTTCGCAACCTGCGGGAGTTCGTGCAGTTCTACTCGCGGGTTGACCGACTGATCACCGAACCCTCCAGCCCGGCCGACGCTATTTATGACCCGAGGGACTTACGGAAGGAGCCAAGGTAAACTCGCACGCTAGATGCATAGCACGGGAGAAAAGAAACTAGCCGTGTTTTCAATGTAAATAAGCAAATCGATATTAAGGAGAAACAAAGACAATTTTGTGCTCGCACGTGGGGACGATGCTTGTGTGTGGAGGCAGCGGACCCTCAGGCGGAGGCACAGAGACACACACAAAGGGGACGAAGTGCAAATCGTCGCCGGGTATGAGGTAGGCGTGCGCGTAACGAGCATCGACGGCCGACCTCCGCAAGTAGCGCCAAGCGTTCGGTGCGCGATTGCGCGGTCCGAGGGTGGGAGGCCCCCCCTCTCGGGCTTTTCGTACATGCAAATTAATTATACAAATAGGTAAAGGATTGCTTGTTTTCTCTCTTCATTTTTTTCATTCTTTACTTTAGATGTGAACTTGTTCCGAGGTCATTTTTCGTCTAATCGTCGTACTTAAAGGGAGAAGAAAAAAAAACGCGCCAGAAACGCGAGGGTCTCGCGCGAAAAAGTAGGCCCACTACTCGCCGGGTTCGCAAAAGCTCGGAGCCGAGAAGGTACCCTCCCCCACTCCCCTCTCCATCCCCATCAAAAACGTTTCCTTTTCTTTTGTCTCTCGAAGAGACGCGAGTATATAGTTTAATGCAAATAGTTGTCGAATAGTTAAATGAGTAATTAAACTACGAGCGCGAGTTTGATTTTAGCGTGCGTGTCGACTGCGTGCGTGGCGTGCGAGTGATTTTGAGACCGACGTTGTACAGGGAATGTGTGTTTCATGCGTGATATTATATATATATATATTATACATATATAAATATATATAAAATGAAAAATGTATGAGACGACGAAGGACTGCAGCCGCGGTGTGTGACGCACTCGCCTACACGAGCAATCATCTGTCCAATTCGTAAACTTGGTAGTATTTCTCTCCTGCAGTTTTTAGCTTACGGAATATATTTAAGAGAGTGAGAAGAGGTGGACAACGTGTTTTAAACGAAAAAACAAACAATACAATTTTTAGCGTAATTAGTGTCACTTACAATTAGTGTGCCCCCTTCCCCCTTCTTCCCTTACCCTTATCTCAGACTTCCCTTAGCCCACGTGTATCGTTACGTTGTCATATGCCCCGATGTGCGTGTCAGAATAGCTTGTCCCTTGCTCTCAATTTTTTTCCTTTCTTTTTCGCACTCACCAGGCTGGATGGTCGCGCTTTTTTCCCCTTCAAATTAGCTAATTTCCTTTGGCGAAATTTTTCTTTTAATCGATTTTTTTTTATTGAACAAAATAAAATCAAGCGTTTCAAATTCTTGTAGGAAAAAGTTTATTTCTAAAGTTTCTTTCTTTTTTAAATAAAAATCTAATTTGAATTTTCGATAAGGCAGAAGAAAAAGAAAAAAGGAGTTCGATAGGTGGAAGCAATTGGACCGGCATTTCTCGCGAATGTTCCCATCCAGCCTTCTCCGTGAACTTTTTCTAGACGTAATTTGATAGTAGGCGGTATGAAAGGAGAAAAGCATAGTTACAATTATGTAGCGTAAGAATCTGAAAAAAAAACAAAACGGTCTAGCATTTCCAAGGGAAATAGGAAAAACATCGTACTCTAACGCCTACCAAGGATCGCACTATCGTACCTATAATTCTTAATTGTACGTAATGAAAAAAAACTGCAATCACACGCAAAAAAAACGAGTTAGTTTTAATCACTGTCCGCGGTCGGCTGAGGAATAGATTGAGAGTGCGTTCTGTGAAACCCGGTGAAGAAAAGAAAAAAATCAAGTTTTTTCTCGAAACTAATCCTATTCGATGTTCTTGCCTCAAAACGACGAAATACGGTGCAGCACACTCCTCGCTGAATTACGCGGCAAATATCGCTTAGCCAACTAAAGAAAAGATAAAAAAAGTATTAGACTCTTGTAAAGTATTTCGAATCGAGCGATGTGGCTCGGTGTCGGTTTTACGTTGCGTCATCGTTTGTTTTTTTTTGTATTTTATTTTATTCCTGTTTTTTTTTCTCTCATTTTTGTAAAGCTAAATTTAACTCGAGCTCGGCAAAAGCGTAAAAAAGACGAGCATGCAATCCAAATTGCCCCGGCGCGCGCGAGAAAAGTCGGCTCGGGGCGAGGGTGTATAGGTAGTAACCGACGATTCGTTGCAGGTGTCCCAAGTAGTACTCTACTATCTTAGTTGTAAATTTTGCAATGTCGCGCACGCGCGCGCGTGTCTGTGTATGTACACTCGTGAGTGGAAAAGTCACGATGCGGAGTGTGGCGACTCCCTCGCAGCGGACGCGCCGAAAGCACCTTGGGATACTCGAAACACTCTTACTAATTTCCCTATCGAGAAACAAAATAATCCTATTAAAATTGCATTTTTCACGTATTTTTTCAAACGAACCTGTCAACAGATAGCAATATCACGAAACACTGTCTCAACCGGGTCTCCCGATGTGCTTTCAGTTGCGATCCCATGTTCAGCATTTTTAATTTAATCGATGGTAACAAAAAGAAAAAAAAAACTAGGCGCAAATATGACTGAAGTGCTAGTACAACGAGTGAGCGATAGGATAAAGTGCGTGTGAAATAATAAAAAAAGACATGGTAGGGCCTAAAATTGGTAATCACTCTCGGCCCGTGAAACTGGGTCCGGACAAGTGTATAGTTTTTGCCGCAGTACTATGATAGTTATTCTGTAACGATGATAATATAATATGGTATAAGTAACGAATTAAAAAAAAAACAATGTGGAAGGAAGGAAAATCGAAGTAAAACTTTGTAGTAGCGATGAAGAATAAAAAAAAGTAAAAAAATTAACTGAATCCCGGTCGCGACCCAGTCATCGCGTCAGCTAAGCTTTTCGGCGAAAGTTGTAATTAGTAATAATTATTATGTCGAGGACACGATGTTTATGATGATTATTAAGGTTATGATTATTATATTATTATCATTATATATTATTATTGTGAGCGTCACGTTAATATTATGTTATTGTTTTTATTGTGTGTTGTTTTGTATGTATCAGCCTACAATGATAATATTATTATTATGACGATAAAAAAAATGATCCACTCATAAAGAAATCATGGTGTTATTAAATGTGTATATTATCTTTGAATCCGTTGCTGTAGATATTTTCACGTTAATTTGACAAATTGTCGTATAATTTCGAAGCGATTGTACTTCCAATCCCAGTTCTCCCACCTCGTCGTTGTTCTTTCTATATAAAATACATATATATTGAGAACATATTAGTCGATATATTTTTTTATCACACAAGCAAACAAATACAAGTAAACGATAAACGTTGATTTTGTAAAAAAAAAAAAGAAATTAAGAAAATTGCAGAAAACTGAAGAGTTTTCGATCGAGTAGCTTCACAGTATTTGCTCTGGTTTGAATTTGGGTCGTGATCTCATTCGCGTATTTAGAAAACTATGACGTGAACTGCTACACTGCGTTGCACAGACAGTTCTCGAGCTCTAAGAAGCAAGGCAGCACAGAATGACGTCCAAAAAAAAAAAAAGTTGTGTTAACTTCGGATTTCTTCTCCTCGAAACTATAATTATTAACGCAATCGAAGTATTTTATAACGAGAGAGAGGAACGAGAAAGATAAAAAAAATGGATATTAAAAATCGACAAGTCGATGTATTTGAATGAGAAATCAAAAGTATGAAGAAAAAAAATAAAGTAATTATTTGTGTCGCAAAGTGCAATAAACGAGTTTTTAATAGTGCCAAAGCAAAAATCGAAGTCTACAATTCAGTTTAGCTATTATCCTTATACGAGTAGTGGTAGAGCGAAAAAAAATTCATCCATTTAAGATAGACGTTGAAAATTTCTCGTAGCGTATTGCTATTATCGTGTATATTCAAAAAGTTTCATGCGAAAAGAAAAAAAAAATTTTCGTTTTATAAGAAAAAAATAAATTATACACGTAACACGTCAAATGCTTCTCTCACTTTTGAAACAAGTACGACTGCTCAATTTTATGTATCATAATAATTGTATGTGCGCTCTGTAAATAAAGGCATGTCTTATATACACATTAAGGATGACAACTTTTTACAAAAAAAACAACAACAAAATACTAAAAAAAAACATGCCGTCACGGTAAAACGAAAAAAAAATAATCCAAACGAAAAAAAAAATCGCCGATAAACCGCAGCAGCCGCCGTATGCAGAGGTAAGTTCTCTTTCTATATTTGACTTTGCGCAAGAAGCCGCGGCGCGCACGTCCGTGCGGTCAAACCAGTGTGTGGGTCTATACCTCCGAGGAGCGGCGGATGCAAAAAAAAAAAAAAAAAAAAAAAAAAAAAACGGAGGCGAGGAATAATTATAAAGCTCGGCTCGCTAGAGAGGAACGACGCATACCATTATCGAGAGCGTTATCTGCCGTTCCCTCGCCTTGACCGGGCCGCGGCGCGCGGCTGCTTCTAATTGCCGCGCGCACCGCTCGATGCACCATTTCTGTGCAGCCGAGGCCTCCTTCTCGTTAGGGAAACATTCTCATTTCCTCGCTTTCGCCGTTCGTTAACGCTGGATTCTTCTATAAACTTTTGTACTTTATCGGCGCCCTTTACTTCTGCTGCATCTATGTTTAAACGTGAATATCCGTTTATCGCATGGGATGGAGAATTATAAGTGATTACTTTTTTTTCGTTCGGGCAGAATTTCTTATTGGAAGCTGAATTTGTTTTGTACTTATATTTCGTTCATTTGCTGTTAGATTATCTTTTTATTTTTATTCGAATTAGGATTAGAATTTAATTAAAAAAAATTTGAATTATAATTTTATCCTTTTTTCATTCAAGTACAACCGTTTGAATCGTATTACTACTGTAAATTTTCTTTTTCAATTTCTTACAATTCTTTTTTGTGTCTTTTATCATTTTTTAAAATTAAGTTATGTTAATTAACTTTTAAACTTTAATCAAAGATTTAACATTTTTCTAAAAAATAGTAATTTTTCATTTGCATTATAATCTTTATAACAAAATTATATTTAAGATTAACAACAAAGAAGAAGATATACTAATTATTGACGTGACACAGTATTTCAATTTTTATTTTCATGAATTAAACAATTTTAACAATACAATAGTCGAATTCATAAATAAATAACTAAGAAAAACTAGTTAATAATCTGTATAATATTCATTTATTTTGTAAACAATAAAATAAATCATTGCTGTACGAACAAAACTAGAGATAAAAGTAATGCTTTTTGTTCTGCAGTAAGCACGAAAAAGGATAAAAATTATCTAAAACAGAAAAGTACAGTTGCACCAAACTGCACAGCATCTGGAGAAACATTCGTTAAGTAGGCCGAGAGACTAACTTTCTATCGATGAAAAAAAATTCGTACCTGACAAAGGCAATAGAGTCGAACCAGCGTTGCGTCTAACCGGACCCTTAATAATCCCTCCCTTCCTCGGACTGTTCAGTGGAGAAAAAAAAATTAGAAATCGATTCTCCGGCAACTTTCTAATGAATTTTCAACTTTCCACCCTTCAAAATTTTAGTCCCGTTTTAGTCTACCTTCGAGCACGAAGCCAGATGCACTCGGACGTAGTCGACAGTGACTCGAAGTTTTTTTAAAGTCTAATTTTTTGATAAATTAAATAATTAAAAAATATTTGCAATTTTGTACAGTGAAGTGGAAAAATATGTGTGAAATTTGAAATTTTATTTTTATTTTTTTTACATTTGATTTGCTCTATATACTTTGAATCAGTGCAGATTGATATATCAATAAGTGCTTACTTGTATTTACTATTAAAACAAATGAAATTCATAAAAGAGTTAGTGCTAGTAAAACTGACACTTGCGCTTATGAATAGTTCTTCAAACGTGGCTTGAGAAAAAGATTAAACTCGCGCGTACTGTAAAAATGTATAAAATCAAAATTTATCGATCATCCATAATAACTACCGTCATTATGCGCAAATTACAGCCGAGTCTTTGTCATTCCTTCACGGGCGGCGAATAAATGAGAAGCGATTTGCCTACATAAATATGTATAATAATACCTGCATGTATCTACCATCGCGCTTCTTTGAGCCAATTACGCAACTTTCGACGTACATAGTCATATTTTCTAATTGCACTTAAATACCGCGTTCACCTACATTGTGCCATAATGCGGCTTGCAACGAAGTTCCTCTCGTTTTCTCGTAACCGACTAAGATGCTAATGCCAACAAAGCAAAAACAATTTTATTAGGAAAACATTTTTTCTCGAACCTCTAACGCTTCGAAACGCACCTTTACCTCCATTTCCCACGAGCTTACGAAAATTAACCTTAGCTCACTTTGTCGCAATTATGTTAAGGTTGATTTTTTTCGATCGATGTTACGTTATCGGATTTTCCTAAGTTTATCAGTATTTGCACGTCAATTATAAGTAAGTACTTTAATTACATCGACTTAGGATAAATGCAAATGATTTAAAAAAGATTTTTTTATGTAAAACATTGTAGTTACGTCTTTATTGCATATTTAAATTATAATATATTATAGTTAATAGCTAACTGTAAATTAAATGAAGAAAATATACGTAATCAAAAATTTATCAAATTTGTTTAAAATAAATGATTAGCATGCTGCAAATTTTAAATGGTGACTATCACAGTAGAATATCAAAATTAAATTTATCATTTTTAATTAGGATAACAAATTTTTCAAAAACATTACAATATACATTAAAAAATAACTTAATCCTCCGGTATTTTTGTTTAAATAAGAGATATTGCAATTAGTGTACCTTAAATACAAATGAATTCAGTCATAATTTAATGCAAATAAAAAAATGCTATTTCATTAAAATATTTTTCGGTAACGGCAAATTGAGACGCAGAGAGCGAAAAACGTCCGGCCGAGTATAAGGATCGACACGCTTATTTCCAGTTCTCCGTCCCTTCGCAATTATCTCCGTCCTCCCTCCCTGCTCCTTCCACATACTCGAAGCCGGGTTCAATAAAAAGAAAGAGAACTTCATTTCCGAGACAGGCAAACGAGGCCGAAAAAATTTCTTAATTTCGCCTCGCTCGCCAATCGCATCGGCCCACCTCCCCCCCATTCCCACGCCGTTATCTGGTCCGGATCCCCGGCGAAAAATCCGTCTATTCCTCGATGATCGCGCGATTCCGGGAACACGAAAATGGCGGTTGCGCCGGGCGATCCATTAGGCGCGTTGCCCTCCGGCTCCGAAACCGGAGGCCGCCTTCGTACACATTACGCGGCGCGCGTGTAGATCCGCGCTACCTCCGAGAGATGCGTTACCGCGCGCGCCTTTTGCCGCCTCGTTATTCCGTCCGGATTGAGTTTCGCCTCACGGCCGTATGGAGACTCGGCTCCGCAGCGCCGCGCAGGGGGTCGGCGAGTTGGCCGATGGCCAAGAAGGGGAGCTTACGGCTGCCGCGCCGGTTCTCCGCGGGCTCCGGGCTCCTGCGAGCCGGAGGAAGCCGAGCGTGTGCCGTTTCGGGGGATCGCGCGGAGGGGGTGGAGGCTTTTCCGGGGGCGAGCCCCGCCGGAGGCCGAGTCGCCTCGTTTGCTTTTATTTAAGTCGCCTCCCACGGACCCTGGGCTCCTCGCCCTTCGGCCGGGGCCGCGCTTTTTCTCGCACACGCGCGCCAATTCCATTAGGAACTGGACCGTACAGCCGGCGACCGCTTTTCTCCCCCGCCGCCCGCGAGGGGAGGCAAATGGTAAATAGCCTCGTGTTTTGCTTGGGTGATTTGGCTTTCGAAAGTGTGTTTGGTCGTGTACCAACGATGGAACTTTTGCCCCGGTCAGTCGGCGGGCAACGCGTTTGGATGAGTGCGCAGAGAAAAATGGTCTAGCACGCGTTTTTTTTATACTCTAAGAAAATTAAAATATTAAAAGCAAATTTTTAAATATTCTAAGTTGTTATTTGAGATCTGCGGTGAGTGAAGGACTAAATATGAATGTATAAAATTTCAAGTAAAATTTAGAGAGAGAGAGAGAGAGTAGAGCGTAAAAAAATTTCTGATGTTAAACTTTGCAGAAAATCAGTTCTGCATAACGTTGCACTTGTAGGAAAATACTTTTACTTAATTTTGTGCGTTAATTTCTTACAATTAAAAATATACATTTATAACTTCTTTTGGTTGAAATTTAGGCATGAATTATTTTTTCTTATATAAGTTCGATTAAAATTTGGCTAAAATTCGAATCTTTTTTACACTTTTAAAATTAATTTTTAATGAAATTTTTAATAAACTGTCAACATACTTTATTAGCACGTACTAAAAAGTATTGGATGATTTTTGTGATCGTAATAAAATATATGAGGGGGAAGATCTTATTGATCAAGGTTTTCTAAATAGAAAAAGAAGGGAAGATTAATAAATGTTCCATAAAATGTGCAGTGCATTGCTGTTATGCTAAGGTATCATTTTTATTAAAACTGCTTCTAAAATACTTAGTAATTTTTGTTAAACCTCCTCCTATTTCTTCGTATTCAAACAATATATTTAGAGTTTGTTAACAGCGATACGTCGTGGGGCATTAATATTCATATTAATTTTGTTGCCGCCAAAAATTCATTCGGGCAAAAATGTGCTTTTTGCATCGTAAACTGGAATATTGATATCCCCGCGGATGTTTAGAAGGCAAAAATTCGGCTGTCAGATAACGCCCATACAATTTTTAATTTACTCGTCGCTATCGTCTGGGCGTGTTATTAAAGGCAACAGTGTATAAGGCCACTGGAAACGACGTGCACAATATTTCATCTTAGCATCCAGACGCTCGAAAATACTGTGTTTCTCGAAAATAAACGACGACAAGCGACGCGTAATCCGCTTAAATTCGTTTTTACCTCGCGCTCGCGGGCGGCATGGCGGACTCGACGCGCAGTAAAATAGACGCGGCGAGAGGGCACCGCCACATAGAGAAGAAAAAAAATGTCCGTTGTGCCGCGCATACAGTGTACGAGATTGTAAAGATCTGTAAGTAAATAATATTTTTAATAACCCGTTCCAGCCGCTCGCGGGGAAGAGCGCGGATGACGCCAACCGGTTCTGTTTCTTCCTTTCATTCGCGCGCTCGCCATTCTCGGCTGGGCCAGTCCTCCTGCGGCCTATCGTCGTTTGTCCTCGGTTACTGCTTTATTAAACGTCTAATGTTGTCTTTCTTTGCCCGACTGCGCATACGTACTCGCGCCCGGTTTATTGCTTTATATTAGACGCTTGAAATTCATAAGCGGCGAGACAAAAAATTAAATTAAAGGTGCGTCGAGCGAAAGAGGTATAAACACTATGACAGCAATGCAATTGAAACGCGGTGGTAATAATACCAAATAAAGAGTTATTTATTTAAAAGATTTAATTGAGGATAAAGTAACATTTTTAATATCGATTATGAATTTTTACTTTCGTTTTTCTTCCCGATCCAGTGAAACGTTTTTTAAATTGATCAAGTGATATAATAATTTTAAAAATCGTTATAATAAATTGTTATGGATTCAATATAATATTTTTTAAATAATTTTAATTTTTACGTCACTTTAACTTTTCTATTGAATATTTCGATAGATAAATAAATACAGAACTCAAAGACAATCTGTTAATCTAAAGCAGACGCATTTATCACGCAAACAAGATCTCACGGACCGCTATCACCTCGGCACCATTTTCTCGGTGTCTCGCCTAGTCCTCCCGGCGTCTCCCGAAATAGACCCGAAATAGACGCGTCGAGCGTCGCCGGGGCGCGTTTTTTGTATGATCGACGAAGGGCGAAGCAGCTGTTACTCGACAAAGTGAATCGGGCCGCGCGGGAGAAGAGTTAACGATTCGAGGCTCCGCAAAGGGGAAAAGCGCGCTTCGGAAAGAAAAAGAAAAAGAAGCGCTGCCGAATAAGAGGAGTCCTCCGCGCGTCCCTCCTCCCTTTCGGTCCCTGGCCTCATCGGCGAGCTATGCACGCCGCTTCTCTCCTCCCTGCGGCCTTCGCTCTCTCGCGCGCGCGCGCATTGTGATTCGCCGTCTGCTCTCCTCTATTCTTAGAAAATCCTCATGCCCGTATTTACGGCGCGTAGGTGTGCGCGCACCGGGGCCGCTCTCTGAAATATTGGCCCTAATGCAGCGGCGTGTGGGCGCGAGCGCACCGGCGAAATTATTGCGCGGGACAAGCGAGCGGGCGCATTATGGCGCTTAATACGTTTCGCCGCATAAATTGAGGAGTATATGGTGGCATCATCGGGGCCCCGGCGCGCGCTTTCCGCGCGCGTGTCCTTTTACTTATCCTCCGCGCGCCTCTTTTCTCCTGCACAACCCGGCCTCGTCTTCTTTATGTCGGGATATTTCGGCTCGGCTTGTTGGCTCTGCGCTAGTTATGCGCGCTGCTGAAATCAGCTCGTTGGACATAAGTTTCCTGGTGTTTTAATAAGGCTGCTTTTGCCGCGAACGGGCGACGTGTATTGGTACTTGTCAGCGTCATGTTGGCCAGTGGTTGCTGAAGAGGAATAAAATGCCGAGACATTTTTGGAGCTTACTTTTTAAGATTTGGAAGAATATTTTTGTTACTTTTTATCTAAATATTTAAAGAATAATCCGAATTTTCTTTGTAAAAGTATATTATTATAAAATTCTAATACTTTTTGAATGATTCATATCGTCAAAGTTAATTAATAAAATTCCCTAAAAAAGGACTCACCGATACATTGAACAATTTCATTGAATAAAATTAAAAAAATTATTAAAAAATTAAATTATTTTCTTTACTTTGTTCAGCTAACATAATGGATACCTTTATGTTCTTCTCACTTATTCTTTAGACCTTAAGTTGCTTTTTATCTGTTACTTTAAACAAATCTGAACCTCATATGAAAACAAAGCTTTTCCTTGTTCAACTCTCAGCTACCCCAAATAAATGTGTCTGCAAAAAAAAGTAAAATATGACGGAGAAATTTTCAGGCGAGCGAACTGCGACAAAGGGATGCCAGGCCGTCACCATATGGAAAGACTTTTCGTCAAAGACGCTATTGTAAACAGGAACACGTTGCTCTGAAACGACAATTATCGCAACTATTTTTTGTATATTTCTAAAAAAAAAGGAATGCTAAACAAAAGACATTGTTTGCCCTCCAAGATTTTTGAACAAGGTTGTATCGCTTGCACCAAGGAGGAGTAACGAGAATTCCTAAGCTCTTCATATTTGAATTTCACAAAAGATAAATGGCCATCTCCAGTAAAAAAATTACTAAAACTTTTCATTTATAATTTTGATCAGACTTATTATTAATTTACTTGAGAAAATAGTTGATTAAAGAATTTTATCAAATATCTCGATAAAAGGTGAACACGTTAGCTTTTGTACAACTGAAAGATATAAAATCAATAATCTGCGACTCGCCTTAACATAATCATGTCTCCTCGGATGAGCTACTGTTCAACAAATTGCCGCGCATCTCCCGGAAAAAAAAGCCGATTATACCCGAACGTCTCGTAAACTCTACGCTTAACGTCAGTCGCAACGGTAAACAAAACTCCGAAAAGAACGAAAGAAACGAAAAACAAAGGGACGAAGAAACAAAGTCATACGAAAAATTTATCCTCCCCGCCGCCGGTGACTAATTTGCATTCCCCACGTCCGCGCTCGGAGATTTCGCGTCCGAAGGCGATTTCTCCGTAAGGCGAAAAAAATCCCTCCTCCATCGCCGCGCGTCCGCACCGACCGCCTCCGCTCGTGCTCTCGCTCTCCCGAGGAAGGAGAGCGGGAGGACGCCGAGAATCACGGCCGCGACGACAAGACTATATACAAGTATGTAAAAGAGCGGAGCGGGCGAGGCCGGGAGTGAAAAAGGACGCCGCATTAAAAAAAAAAAAAAAGCAGGCCGTAGAGAGGCTCCTCCCGAAAATGAAAATTCCCGTCGCGTTAAGCTCGGCCCGCTCTCCTCCGCCCAAGATTCCGGGAATACGTCGGCTGAATTATTTATCTGTCCCTCTCTCTTTCGGCCGAACCAGCATGGAGGTGAATTCGAGCGGGACCGGACCGAGGAGAGAGAGACGAGACAGCACCCTCCCTTAATTCAGCCGGTAATCGCCGGCTGTCCTTGCCGGCATCTCCGTCTCCCTCCGTCTCTCTCTTTCTCTCTCTGCAGCCAGCAGTCCCGCGCGCTCATTTGCCGCGAGGTTTATGCTCGGATATGCCCGCGCGGTTAATAACGCGAGCGCGGCGACTCGTTCCTCCGGCCACTTTATGCGGCCGTCTCGCCGGCGAATTTTTTTCGCGCGATCACCATGATCGCGCGACTGGCTTTTCAATTGCGATTAATTCGAGTCTTAATTAGGCGGCGAGCCCGGCGGATTGTCTCGAAGGAGACGCTTCAATTTACAACCTTCTCGGCAGCGATTGTCTATTGCGCGAGTATTCAAGGCTCGTCGGGGGGCTTTTCCACGTCTTTTTTTGCGGGTACTTATTTGATTTCGAAAGACGTTTTACCGGGAAGGAGTTTAGTTGGTATTTTGTACAGCTTCGAGTCGCGCACAATTAAAACTTTTTATATGGGCACGTAGTATGAAAACTTATATACATTTATTGCGCGCAGTAAAGTATTCGAGTTTTTCACATAATATTTCATTTTTAATCGTATATCTTCATCTTGATAAACTTTAACGTACTGTCGGTACTCGTTTTTGCGGTAATAAAACGGTATTTTTATATAAATCCACCGAGCAGATAATTTTAATTTAAATTATATTATTACGCGCGTATGACTTGAAGCGGTATGATGGAACGAAAAGGATTTTATAGACCTGTAAACTACGCTTTAAATTTTCAAACTAAATCTATCTTGGAAGAATTAACTTTTGGCTAAGCCGGGAGTCCGTGAAGAAGTTAAACGAACGTGAAATTAGAATTAACTTTTTTCTTATCTCAGTATTTATCTTAATGAACAGATAGTTTTGCTTTATTAGGAATAAATTTTTTTTTAAATGAACATAATATTAAACTAAAATTCAAAAAACGTGTTAGATATAAGTAACGTGTTTTGAATTGAAAAATAACATGGTTTAATGTTACACATTTTTATTTATTTATTAATATTTTTAACAGAGTTATATCTGACATTAATGTAAATATATAAGTTCTCAACAATACTTTTTCATAAAGAAATACAATGTTGCTCAGATAGCGTGCCAGTAGAAATTAACTTTCTAAGTAATAAACATAATTAAGATATTTTTATAATCTGATCTATATTTAAATTAAAATATGAACTAAAAAAAACAAAGTAAATTATTGTAATAATGATTATTCGCTTTTAATAAAAACGAATTTTTTAATAAAATTCCACTGATACTAATTTTCAAACTAGAATTCAAAAAAAAAATTTTAATAGAAGATTCCTTTGATGACAAAAAATGAAATAATGTCATTCACATTCCTTTGTCCGATCGAAAAACAAATTATCAGTCGCGATCGCCAGCGATCAGCCGAGTCATCCGCAGAGAAACCATCTCAATAAACTACCCGACCAGACACTTCAATGGTCCTCGATTATTCTCGATGAATTCGATTCGGGGTATCGGCCGCTGGTCGCCCCGCCGCATCGGGCCATCCGGGCAGTGTACCGCTACATTCGACGCCGCCGCTTGTCCAGCGAGCGTTTTCGCGGAAATCGCGACCGTTGCCGATCTCCGTTCGCGGAAAAACGGCGAGAGTGAGAGAAAAGCCACCGGGAGAAATCGGCCGGAGTCGCGGACCAATGAGTCCTAATGGAGGCGCGCCGCGGTCGCTGCAACGAGCGAAAAAAAAGGCGCGCGGAGTTACGCGCCGCCGGGAATCGGGGGAGGCAGAACAGGAGGAAAAAAAAACAAGAGCGACCGACTCGCCGTTAGAACTTTACGCCTTATTTGTTTTGCAAAGTGCCGCGGGCGCGCTTTTGCATTTTCTCGCGTGTTACGTGCGTCTCCTTTTTTTTCCCTCCCGACCGCTGCTCCCTTTCCCCCCGCGCTTTTGTCTCGGCCATTGTAATGCGCCGATTTATGCGGTACTTTAGTGTCTTTTAGCGTCGCTTTAACTTTTCGAAAAATTATTAACGGTTGCAATAAATTAAATTTATCGGTTCTTCGCGTTCGCGCCGAGCGCGGTGTTTACGCGAATGGACGCGATTAGACTGCTCGAAAGGCTTGAAAAATTATGGTGCTCCGCGGCCCTCCTATTTATTTCCTCGCTCTTTAAGAGAATATTGAAACGTCCAATTTCTTTATTTACTTTGAAACATTTTCCCGGCAAAAAATCCGTTTTCGTTCTACCGCGGTACCCCGGCTAACAAACTGCCGCAGTCGGTAGCGCTGTTCCAGTCGTTAAACCTCATCCGACTGAAATGCGCTCCGCACAAAGGCCATTATTCATAAACAATTCCATCGACCGGACTGCACTTCGTTCCCCACCGGAGAAAAATCGCCGACTTTTCCGCTCCGCTCCCGCGGCGGATAGCCGGGAAAAAAAGCATCGGGCCTATCGCAATAATCCATCACCTCGGCGTTTCCTCGAAAAGCCCGGAAGGAAGAAAAAAGCCCGTACTTCACCGTTGCCTTAACGACGCCGACGGTGGACCGAGGTCTGCCTCCCCCCCTCCTCCGAATGACAAGTTTATCGGAGCGCGCTAGCGGTCACGCTACGCTAGATATCCCGTGCCGGCAATTCTCCTTTCCCGCCTCCGATCGCGAGCCGGCACGGGGCCAATTACCGCGCCATCGATTTTCACTCGGAAACAATAGAGGCGACTCGCGGCGGCGGCTGCCCCGCACGAACGGATAGGGGGGGAGACGGGGGAAAAAACGGCCGAGCGCGGAGAACCGCAACGACGACGAGGTGTTGCTCTCTCGGGGCTTGAGAATAAGGTGAGGTTTTTTGCGCGGCGATCGCGTAACTTAAGCGACTGTGTACAGGCCGCGCGCGCGCTGGCGCAACGGGCCCGCGCTCGAGCGAGGAGTAAGTGTTACGTTAAATATTAACTTATCCCGAGGTGGATTGTATTATGGGAAAAGTGTATGTTGAAGCCGCGCTGGAAGCGGTCGTTCCGACGCTTAGGGGGTCTATACTGTTATAATTTTGCGCGCCGCGGGATAAGTGACTTTTTCGCGCCGCTTCTTGCGGAATTATTTAGTAACGATGAACGATAGCGCGAGTTTCTCAAGTGATCGTTGAGTGAAATTTTAATGGGATTCGTTTATTGCACAATTTATGGCCTGTAAATAAATAAAAATTGAATTACAGGAGGAATAATCTCAAGTGGTACAACGTATTAGACGCAGAGTTTCATGTTTATTTGCTAAATGGAGTCGTAAATTTGTAATGCTCTCGTTTATCTCCGGCTACCGAATAAAGTAATCACGAGAATTTATTCATCTACCATAATTAACTTCAAGGCAACATAGTACAACAAAATATCCACCGGTGTTACATAGGTGAACCAGCCCGCCAAAAAGCTCGACTAGTCAAACGAGTGCACCGACGTCGACTCCCTGCGCGGGTTCTATTTATAATCTCCGCCGGCAGTCTAGGGGCTTTTTCGGCAAAAAAAAGGGCAAAAATAGCCGAACCGCGTTGCGTCGCGGGAGCGCAAAACTCGCGGTGGCTGGGGGCGCCACTCTGCAGCGGGCGCGAGTCGCGCGCTACGTACCTTGCATGAGAATTCGCGCCGCCGGTCCCACTCTCCTCTCTTTCTTTATCGCTCCGTCTCCGTCGGGCCGAAAGCCTTCCCCTCTTTCTGCGCCGCGGTAACCCCTCACTCCCACGCCGCTTCGAGCCTCTCGCTCCTTCTCTCTCTCCCGGTCGCCTCGCCTCGCCGGCGCAAATTCTCGATACACCCTCTCCTCGCTTCTCGATCCCTCGCATCATTTCCCCAGACTCGCTCGTGTCTCTCGGAATTTTCTTTTTTTTTCAAAGTGGACCAGGCCTTGCGCACGGCTCCCGGACTTCATTTCGATCGGCAAGGTGTCCACTGCAGGACGATTGAGAGCCACCGCTGGGAAAATGAGATAAAGCACAATGCGGAAAATTGATGCGAGGTGTACGCGGATGCAGTGGAGAATTGAGTTAGCGGGATTGGTAATGGTTGCGCTTATGATCGACGATTGAGACTGCTCCATTCCGTTCGGGAACAGCGTTACACAGGAATGCTACTTGATAAAATATTGAAAAAATATCCGAGGGCGATTTTTATAAATTTACTACATCATCAGCCACATTTTTAAGTTAGAGATCTTCCACTAACTGGATGCGTCAGACCGGAATTCGTGAGAACCACTCATCGGATTAATATCAACTCTTCAGACCGTCGACTATTCCACTCAAAAAGCGAAAAAGTCTACGCAGAGTAGCGAGCGAAAATTTTGGAAAGCTCGTCGACTGAAAAACGCTCGCACCCTCCTCCCGAAAAAAAGAAAGAGCGGGAGGGTAAAGCAGAGGCAACAGAGAGGATGCACGGAGGGAGCAAAGGGCGAGAAGGCCGGGAAGGAAGGGCCGCTCCTCGGCGAATGCGCGAAAGGGCGCGCGAGGGGAAGCCCCGCGGCCGGGGGTACGCGGCGTCAGGGCGCGAGAGAGCCCCGTCCCCAGGCCGCGCTGCCGCGGGGTGGTGCGACGAGGACGCGGCGCTCGGCCGAGCGGAGGAGAGAGAGCGAGGAGCAGGGCGCGGCCGGGGTGGCGCGCTCCAACACTCGCGCGAAAGAAAGAGAGGTGGGGCCGGCGCTCGCGCTCCGGAGAGGAGGGAGGCTGGTTCGCAAAGTGTCCCTAAAACTTTTACAATCGCTCTCGCCTCGCTCGCTCGCTCGCTCGCGCCGCGCGCGCCCGCTGCTAGGGCTATGCTTGATGGCGTATCTTCCAATGTGAGTTGCCCATAATACTAAGATGTACGGCTGCGCCGGTAGGGGTCTGCTCGCCTGCCGCCGCTCTCTCTGCCTGCCCGCGCTCGCTCTCCTCGCCCGCTCTCGCTCTCCCTCGCTCTCGCTCTCTCTCTCGCTCGCTCCCGCGACTTGCTCTACCTTATGGCAGGGGGCCGAAGGCGGCTACAGTGCCGGGCCGAGCCGAACCCGCGCTCGCGGCCGCTCCTCGTAGACGCTGCTTCACGTCGCGCGGAGAGCGCGGCCCCGTCTGCCCGTCGCCGCCGCCGGCGGGGCCGCTGCTCCACTGCCGGGCGAAATGGCCACACGCGAGTGTCACGCGACGCGCACCGCTGCACAGTGTTCGCGGAGTCCTCGAGCGACGTCCACCCGCCAGTCCGCGCGCCGGACAAAAACAATGGAGCCCCGGGCCTCCTCGAGGAGGGAGGGAGCGGCGACGAGGCAGCAACAGTTGCGTGAGAGATCGCGATTTTTCCGCGCTGCGTTTCATCGCGTCTCGCATCTTCCATTCGCGTCGCGCAGTGCTGATGATCGCCGTCGTTGAGCATGCGAAGGCTTCGAGTCGCGGCGCGTGTGACGTGCACAGTGATGACGCCGCTGGGAAGAACTTTGTCCAGTATCCTGCGCAGCCAGACGCCGTCGGCCATTTGCCTGTCAACGAGAGCCGAGCGACGAGGTAAGCCTTGCATCACAAGTGCGCATTCATTTTTTTTTCTTCTTCCTCGTTGAGAGAAGCGACGGCCGAGATGCGCTTCGCCGTCCGTCGGACTCGCGCTGTCTGCACTCTCGCTGTTATCCATCGCTCCGCTGCGCTGATAATCTCTCGGTTCGCATGATAATCTCACTGCAATTGCGTGTATTACAGACAGACTAAACAAGTTGATTGAATAGGTAATGAGCATTGAGATTCCCTCGAAGTGTACAAGCACACCGCCGCAAAAAATACCACTTGCATACAAACCGCTCGTCGCTACTCCTCGCACGCAGTTCATTGAGGCCTCGGCAAGTGCATTCGCGTGGCCGTTTTGCGCGTGTCGTTGAAACTAGAGGAAGCTCGCTTATCACAGCCGAAAGAAAAAAGAGAAAGACGCGTCGCCCGGCGAGATTAGGTCCGACGAGACGGCGCAGTGTATCGGCGCGACGACGCATCCGCGAGCGGATAATTAAGCAGGCGTCTCGGCGCATTTTTCCGGCGCTTATCGCAACGCAAGAGCGAGATAGCGCTGCCGTAGGAATAATCAATTAGCGCGTCGGTGCACCTTTTTCCACGTGGGGTATGGGTGCGGGTGCCCAGAGCCCGGCGACGCTCGGCCCGATCCGGTGGGGAGGCCGCCGCATCGATTGGCCGAGCGGCGCTCGCGGCGCCGGCCACGCCCCTTCCTCGCTCTCTCCTGGCCCTCGGGCCGCGTTGCGCGGCGACGCTCGAGCTCCGTGCGCGCATCCGGCATCGTCCGACGTCGTGCACCTGAAACTGCAGCGGCAGCAGCAGCCATGTCGCCCCCGCGATGCTCGTATGCAAATCGAGAGAGAGAGAGAGAGAGCCTCCGGCCTAATCTCGCGGATTTTCGCGCGAACGTCTTAATTTGCGCGGCGGAGTGACGCACCGCCGGGGGCGGATGAACGCGGGGGTGGCGCAGCGATACAGGCGGATGGAGTTCACTCGGGATTAGGACGAGGATCGAACCGAGGGGGAGAGGATTCAATTTCGAATTCGACCCGGGCGAGCTCGGGCTGCTGGGATTTTCGAAATTGTCGACGGGTTATGTGCCGACGGGTGGAGTTTTTATATGCGACCGGCCGCTGTCGGATATTATCGCCGCGCTACGCTGGATTTTTTGATAAAATTATTTAACTTTCTTTCGAGGATTTGTTATGCAATGCTTATTTGTGCGTAATATTGATGTAAATATTTGCAATATTTTACAAAAAGTATATATTAGCGCCTTAAATGTTAGTTAATAGTGTATTATTTTGGTATGTTTAAAGGAAAGTTAATAACATCGCATAAAAAGTGCGTAAGTTTAAAAAGGTAATATAATTGAAGAGAAATTATGCTGTTATTGTTTATTACATTATGATTACGAACTTTTTTCCAGTGGGTCACACAAACAACCGTAGAAAAAAACGTAAAGCATTTACTAAAAACTGCATTTTGCACGCTAATTCACCTCTAATACGCTAATACAACATTCTAAAATAGTTAATAACACGATGCATCGATTACTTAATCGCTCCAAAAAAATCGCTGTTAAATTAACAACGCATTCTCTTCCAGGAAGAAAAGCGAGAGCGCCTCAACTTAGGAGAATAAAAGGCGGCCATTATTTAATGACTCCTAAACGGGTCCACGAAAAACGTCAGCCCATCCGCGCGATTCGCTTCGAAATAGAAAGTTTTCTCGAGAAACGATAGAAAAACTCGGTCGCGCGGCCGCGCGCCAGTTGCATCCCGCTTTCACTTTGCATTCCGAGTCACTGGGGGATGATTTTTTTTCTATCAGCGGTTGTGCTCCGGTCACGGCGACACGCCCGATTTCCGACCGGGAGAAAGTAGGTCGAGTTTTGAATTTCGACGCCTTTCCACGGATTACCTGGAGTCCAGTTTAAGAAAGGGCTCGGCCGCGCGACCGTCGTCAATTTTTTTCTATATGCCCCTGTCGGCGCGCGTATTAGAAAGTGCCGTTACGGTGAAATTTCCCCGCGTCCAAATATTGTCAACGCGGCTTTCTTTCCTCCGGACTATTATGCAGCTCTTGCCGAGTATTAGGGTGAGTGAGTTCCTCTCGTACGGTCGAGCGCAGAGACTGTATATTTATACATAGCCGGGAGTCTTTTGTCCGGCGGGTATATCGCTTCGTTCGTTATTCCGATCCTGTATAGTTTGTACCCGGTCGACGTGCACAACAAGCTGCATCTAAATATCGGTGTTTACTGCGGCGATGAAAATGTCTGAAAAATGGCCGCTCCGTTAAGAAGGAGCTAATTGTGCGGCGCGCGAGTCATAGCCGTGAGAAGGAATCGCGCGATAGAGACATTAATATTCGAAAATAACCCGAGTAAATTTAGGCATGCCGTCTCGTACGTCCACAGCGAGCGAGAGAAAAGAAAAAAGCTCGACTCTCGTCGAATTTACAAGGCACGCGCGCGCACTCGAAAAGAATACGCACGCACGCACCAATCGCAGCTCGCATTATCAGGCTCTTAAAGAATTGTTCGTGACGAGCGCGACGCAACGATCTCTCCCGACGACGACGATATTTATGTCCTTATCTCGTTTATATCTTATGCAAATCGCAATCCTGGCGCACAGGCGAGAGACCGAGCAGGCGTCAGTGTGCGATTGTCGTCCGTCTCGGACTGCGCGCGCCGTCCGGCTGACGCGCGCGTATACCCTCGCCGGCTCAATGATATGCATATGAATGAAAGCCGAGTTCCAGGAATCGCACTCGCGCGCCCCATCGCGTGTCCTGATAATTGATGCGGCCGTCCGCGGATGACTTCTCTCTCGGCCCCGGCCGCACCTTTTAATTCGCGCGCAACACAATGGCCGCCTCGACGAAGGGAAAAAAATTATGCCTCGGTGTAATTGCAGACGGGGAGCGTTATGTATTTATACCGATCCGGCGTTGCTTTCGCATTATCTCGAGCCGTGATAAAGAATAACGAGATTTAATCCAAAGTTCCTCGCTCGGCTGCTCTACGAGCGGGAGTTGGGAGTATTTTCCTCGGAGGTTGACTCGAATGCTCGTTTAGTTATATACTCACGAGTGAGTATTAGAGAAAGAGCGATGAGTTAGGACGCGGTGATCGTTAAAGAGCGCGATATATTCCGAGAGAAACGGGTGACTTTTTTGTCGGAAATCGGCGCCGATCCTTTATTATACTTGCGAGCGCGTTAACGTCGCTCAGCGCCCAAACGTCCGCGACAGTTATGAAGTCGCCGCGCGCACTTAGCGCGTATCCTCCGGCCTTTTTCACTTCGCCGGGTGCAAAAATTATTGCCCGGCCTCAAGGCCATCCTTCGCTCGCGGCCACGCGTCTCTACTTTTGTATAACGATGAAAACATTTGCGAAACTAGCGCAAGCTTCTCTGTGGCACAGGTGAGCAATTACTTGATTTCCAGAGCTCATTATTATGTGCCTTTGCGAACGATGATCGTCGTCGAGCATGCTAATTTTCCGTGTCTAAAATTTTTATAAAAAAACATGTCTGCGATTGATTGCGCGACAAGATTATGGTATAGTTGAAAAAATTGAACGTGAGCTGGATTAATAGGGAATTCTTTGATATGATATGAAGCATGAGGAAATGTATGTGTAAGAATTGTTAAATATTTTTTAATCAGCATAAATTGTAATTTATAAAGAGGTGACCTTCGGGTCGGCACTTACGAATTTCAACATAAGCTCGTCACGACAATCGACGCGCAAGTCGAAATCCAAACGAGTTGAACGGTCGCCAAGCGGGAGCATCGTCAAGAACACGATCTCAGCCCCATTCAATGTCGTCTAAAGGAGCTACAATGCCACGGCATAAATTAAATCAGCGTGTTTCAAGTCTCGCCATTTTAATTGGCTCATCTTGTATTTCTGCGAATCGAGGCGGCAAATAAGACGCCTCACTGTGCTTGAGTAATATTTCACATCTTTACTTAATTATACAGATCTTATATATACTCATTTTATTTCTGACTGTTTCAGTAAACAAAAATGTTTAGGAATAAATATATTTTTTTCTATATAATTATTTTGATAAAATGAAATCAAGAAACAAATTTAAAAAGTCCTTAAATAGTACATTTAGTCTAGGAGGCAGAGAGATTATTTTCACAACTATTTTTAAATATAATATTTCTTTGCAATCAATTTATAATTAAGTAAAAATATTCAAGTAAATTAATGTAGCTTTTATTTTAAAGACAGCATGAATTAAAATTACATATTTAAAATTTTATACAAGCAGTATTTATTATTTATAAGATAAAGAAGATATTTTTAAAATTAAAAATTGTGTTTTTAGAGGGCCAGCTCGCGTGGTTGATCCGGCAGAAAGCGATAACGGGCATCCAGCTCACCTGCGCATGACCCTGAAATGCAAGCTTAAAGCTCATTAAATTATTTACCTCTCTTCGCGTTGTACGGTGTGCACACATACATACATGCAAATGCACACTGCTCCTTCGAAAGAGAGAGAGAGAGAGAGAGAGAGAGAGAAAGAGAGAGAGAGAGAAAGAAAAAGAGAGAGAGAGAGAAAGAGGAAGAGAGAGGGCAAGCGTGGGCCGACGATCGATTGAGGCGTGCGGGCGCTAGGAAGAAGAAACGCTTCTCGCGCTCGCGCCGGTGTCTGCACAGGGCGGTAGCGCGCCCGCTGCACATCCCCCTTTGAACCCCGAGCGAGCAGTGCGCATGATACACGTAGGAAGTAGCTCGACGACTCCACTCCCTTAGTAGCATTCCGAAGACTTCGAGGGATGGACCTTCTCCCACCGCGCGCTCGCCGCCTCGCTCGCTACCTTTTTTCATCGCTCGTAACCTTGTAGCGTCTCTTATCGTCCCTCCCGGTCCTTCTCAACAAAAAAAAAAGCAGAGAATTCATTCTTCCCTCCCTCCGCCCATTTTCCAGCTCGGCTATCTTCATTTTTCCCCGGCGCCCATTGTGCCTCGCATCTGTCACGACGCTCTTCTTCGGAAACACTGTAGCGCGCCCGGCCCTTTGTCGCCGCGCCGTTTCCTATCCTCCCCCGCGGCTCTCCCTCTCGTCATTATCTGCATACTGTGTATATTCGCCGGTGCTTTGTCCCCGCTTGTTCCGCCGTTTCCCCCTTCCCGCGCACACCTGAATCTTCTCCCCCTCGAGCGATTTCCCGTCTCGTTGCGTCCTCCTCCCTGAGTCGCTCGCTCGGGCCGTGCGTTTTTATTGCCCCATTAGCCGGGTCCTCCGCTTTTGATTATGTCAGCCAGTGTCCGGAGACATTGTGCGCCGTTACATTGTATCCGCCGGTCTCCATCTTCCATTTGGCGCTCCTCCGCCGAGGTCACGTTCGTACATATGGCCCTCCTCGGGGTGGCTGCTGTAGCTGCACGGCACAATGGACGAGCGAGCGCGCGCGGGTAGTTCGGTCTCGCGGCTTGTATATACAGTCCATCCGTCTCGCGGCGCGCGAGCGGCAGCGGCCGGCGCGCGCGGGGGGAGGGGAGGCCCGCGGCGCAAGTGCGAGCGAGACGACGCGACAAACGTGACGTCGGGGTCAGACTTAGAAACGCAGGCGCAGTGACGTTCGCGAGCCGCGCCGGAGGAGCACATGGTTGTGCCGATCGTCGTGTTCGCCGACTCGACTCTCCTCTTCTCTCCTCTCGCCACAACTTCCGCGCGCGCGCGCGCGCCTCGACGTCGCCTCGACCTGGAGACGAGGTGCAAGGTCGCCGGCGTACCAGCCGCCGCCGTGAGAGAAAAGCGCGGGAGCGCGGGAAAACAGTGGGTCGCCGCTCGCGCGTGCCTCCGCTCGTGATATACTGCACGTCGTGGCCTTGCTGCTGGCTTCCCGCTCCACGGATTCTGGAAGTCTCGGCGCGGGGAGAGTCCGGTGCTGGCGATCATCTTAGTCGGGAGTGCGCGATTTTCAACGTGGTACACGAGGCACATAAAGTACGCAGAGTTAGCGACTGTTAAAAACGCCGGGAGTGCGTCGCAGTGGCACTGGGACAAAAGAGTGTGCCGCGAGCCGCGGGACGGGTCGGTCGCGCTTGTAGGTTATGTTCGCGGTGGGCGATAGTACGCAGTGTCGATATGTGCGGGAGTGCTTCAGGACGGCGTCGTCGACGAGGATCGTTTATCGGCCCTCGAGGAGGTGGAGAGCCACGCCAAGAGGTCACGTGGTTACTTGCGCGCGGCAGATGCCATGGACATCGTCTCCTCGACCGGTGAGTAAGTGTTATTATCGAGAGCGTAGTGGGCGTTGAGAGAAGGCAATCGAGCCTCGTTTCCCTTTCGTCGCTTTTAAGAGCCTTGGAGTTGCATTACACCTTGGTCCCAAGGATGCTTCGCACTTTTTTTTTTATCGCGCTTCTCTTGTGTATCTCGGCTTCGCATCGCAGTTAATAAAACGCCAGGCATCGAAGCCATTGTCTTAAATTAAATTTGCGGAATTTATATGGGCGTCGCGACCGGCGGGATTTCTCCGCCGATTCTCGGAATTGGGCGCTGTTTACTATACGGCTTTGTTGTCGAGCACGCGGTGGCGCGCTTATCGTTGCGCGTTGTTTTGCATACGCCACTGTAGTTAATTTATTTTTAACCGCGGGCGTATTTCAGGAAGCTACCTGTTTTACGTGGAAGATTTACACGAATCAGTAAATAAATTCAGAAGATAAAAATAGCGAGATTAACTGTTGTGTGCGTAATTGCGCTAAATTTAAAATTTAGTGGTAATTCAGATTTTTATCGCGGCAGCTATAAAATCAAATTAGCTTCTTTTTATCACAATCATTAAATCAACGCTCTAATCTAAGAATTATAATTGCTATTTAACGCAAGTAGTTTAAATATTCAGTAGTCACGCTTGCTCTGAGAATACAATGAAAGGAAGCGTGAGAAGAAATCGTTAAATTATTAAGCCTATCGTGCAACGTTAGCGAGAATCTTATCGCATGTCATTTTCAGTACTTGTCTGATCATATAAATTTTCCCGCCTTGCTATTTTCTTAGAAGAGAAAGAAAAATTTTATATTTGCGGTAAGTCTATACTATTACTAACATATATTTATTTCAAGTGCAACATAAAAAATGTATTAATTCTCATAAGTTTTAAATAAATTCTTAGCAATAATAAAATATTTTTTTATAATTTTTATCGCTTTGTTAAAGCTATATTGAAATGGTTTTTTTATATAGTATTTATTTTCATATTATTATTTATTTATATTTCATATTGAATTCAGTAGAAACAAAAATGATCTTTTTAATAATACAAAAATTTTGTATTTGAAATTCTATAATCGTTCTTACATAAAAGATATCAGTGTTTCTAAAATAAAAATCATTTCCAAGGCATAGTAATCTGATAGTTAACGTGTCATTTCAATAAAATAGTGATTGTTTTGAGAATTATATGCTTTGTTTACATATTATGTTACTCAATATTTAACTTTTAAAATAATATTTTATATTTTTGTGCTATGTCACGACTGCATTTCAAAATAATATCAAATTCATTAATAAATAATTAATATAGCGTTGTTATGCTAATAGTAAATAATTTAATTTTTGCATATTGCTTTCGCATAAATCAGAATTGGTCAATGATAATTAATATAATTTAATTTGTAATTTTTAATTTCACCATGCACTATCAGCATTAACAAATCAAAGCATATCAAACGTTGAAAACAGCATGTACACCTGTAAATGAAAAAAAACACTAGTGCTCGCCCGAGTTCCATCGGAAAAACGAAAAATGGCTACGCCAAAGAAGCTGGCTCTCGGTTAGGTAGAGGAGGGGACACCTTCGAAAAAAGTCTCGACGGGCGAAGGGAGGTTTTCCGGCGCGAGGGGTGTCTCTTTTTGTGCGAGGATTCACGGGAGGGCGCCGGCAGTCGGCCCCTTTTACGAGTCTACGTGAGCTCGGCTGTGAGCTCGTGAGCCGCGCTGCCGGTGCTCGACGGAGACAGACCGGTCGCAGCGCGCGCGCGAGAGAAGGACAGCGTGAGACGGGCGTAACTGCCGCGCCGGGCGAGACTCGAAAAGCCCCGACGTCCAATGAGCGCGGCGCTCCCGGACTTGAGCGCGGGGCGTCGCCTGGCAGCCATAATGCCGAGACAGTCCGTGCGTACACTCCCGTTGGCCGCCGAGCCATCATGGCCGCCGTCGTCTGCTCCCACTTCATACGAAACGGCGCTTCGAGCTCTCGCCGTCCCCTCTACCGCGCTGCCTCTGACACCTATACAAAGACGCGGATCTGTATGTAGACGCGCACCGATGCAAGCGAAGCAGGGCGAGGGACGCGGCGTATAGTACTACGCGGTTCAAAAGCGCACGCGGGTTTCGTCGGCTGCTGCGGGTCAGGTTTGGTTGGATCTATCACGCGCAGGTGTACACACGCGATGCATGTGCTCACGTTGAATCACCTAACTCGTGCCGATAATGAAAGCTCGCTTGTTTTCCTCTTTATTTTCGTATTGATTTTCCAAGCAGTTTTATCTTAATGAGGTTTCTAGTTTAACAACTGAAAAAACAACACTTTCATTGATTTTTCGAGATTATCTTGTTTATTGATTTTAATAAAATTTCAATCAATTTTTCTTTTAATTAAATCGTAACAATTATTTCATAATTTTTATTATAAAAAGTATTATTTAAATAGTGTTTAATTACTTAAACAGTAAATACTGTTATTTAACGTTTTTATCAATTTTTGTTCAATGGTTGCTTGTATTTTGTTTCAATTTTTTTATGTATGTAATTAAAAATTGATTGAAAGTATTTTATTTATTAGTAATTATCGTCAAAGAATATTGTTAATTTCTAATTTAATTAAAACAGCTTAAAATGCCATCTACGAATTTTGGTGGCGGATGTATAAATTGACATTAGATGGCCCTTCTAAGGACGGGTCGATAACTAGCAAGGTGTCCTACGTTACCGACGGTCTTGTGCATAGGCTTATATATAGTATGGCCTGTTTGCGTCTATAAGCTATGGTATATAAGTAGAAGGCAAAGCTCTATTGAGGCTTATCTTGCTAGCTGTGTGCTTCGAGGAATATCTGTCTAAAAATAAAACAGTGCCAAGTATCAACGTGCTTGTAAAATTTAAAATTATTAACAATTGCGTAAACTAGTTATTTTTTAATAAACATAAACTGTTCTAAAAGATCCGTTTTTTTTTTTAAATAATTTTTTTATGAACAGTCATTATAAAAAAACTCTAACTTGAATTCATAAATATTTTATTGATTTACATAATCATTATTCATAAGGATAAAATAATTTTCATAATTAAACTTAATCTTTACATATTCACCTTTTTGTTTAAAACATGATCCAGTGATAACTGCATAATCATACCCGCGCCTTTATATATTCACTTAATTTTACATTCCATTTTTTTTTAAATTAAAACATTTTTTATTCTCATAATTTTTAATAGACTTAACTTTTAATCAATTCGTTAATTAACTCGCCGATTTTTCTGGAGTCTACTCCATATAAATTAAACCAGTATTTTCGTAAGCCTTTTGAAATTGTTTTCATTTATACGATCGAAATAAAGCAAACAAGGAAAAATAAAGTCGTGCACGGCGAAATAAACGAGAAGACACGAAGATGTTTGTGTCGTGAAACTGCTGCACCTGTTCCGTAGCCCCGGAGCGGCCAGTGTTTTCCCGTCCAGCCAAGTGAACGGGTAAGAGATCCAAGCCAAGACGAAGAAGTAGGAGGACGCAGAAAAAGAAGAGACGACCCTATAATCGAGCACGAGCGAGATGATGAAGGAGAGAAGGCGGGAGAGGGAGAGGGAGAGAGAGAGAGAGAGAGAGAGAGAGAGAGAGAGAGAGAGAGAGAGAGAGAGAGAGAGAGAGAGAGAGAGAGAGAGGAGAAAGAGGAGAAAGAGGAGAAAGAGGAGAAAGAGAGAAAACGAGCCACGTCTACTTCGTTACGGTTGTGGACTCGCTTGGTGGCGCCTCTGAATATCCACCTACAGCCAGCCACGTATATAGCCTCTCCCCGGTCGCTGGAGCTCGGCTCTTGGGTCCCGCCTTTGGAAAACTCAATTTCGCTAAAATGCGCTCGTCGTCCGCGCAAAGGTATATATCCGCAGGAAAGGAAGTCTCGGGGACGAAGGGTAGGGCACGCCGAAGCGAGTTCGTCGCGTTTCCGCAGTTAGACGACTTTAGCCGAGTCGGATCAAGCTCCGAAGCAGTCCCCGGAGGAGCGGAGAGAGGATACGTCCCTATCGCGTCGGCAGAAGCGAGACGCAGAAAAGACGAAGAAACTTGCTTACACGCGAGGGGGAAGGGGGCGAGCTCGCGAGTAGGGTTTTGTCGAAGGAACCATAACTAGAGATACGCCGGAGCACATAGGATGCAAACGCATAAAGTCCTCCCTCCAACGGACGAGCAGCTCGCCTCTCCCCCTTTTCGTAGACTTTATCTGAGCTCGCGCGCCGGCCGAACGACCGAATCAGCCGAAGATGCAACATCAACTCCTCCTCCTCCTTCGTCCTCGCTTCCTCCCACCACCACGCGTGCGCCCGGGAAACGGCGAAAAGGAGAGTTACACATACGTAGATGCGCTCCGGCGGAGAGAAGTCGAGTCGGGAGGAATGGAAAAACTTGTAAAAAGTGAGAGAAGGAGAGATGAGCAAGCCACGAAATAGAAAAAGTTAGGGGGTAGCGAGGGAAACCGACGGAGAGATAAAAGAAATGTACGGCGCTGCAGGTGTATGAGTATCTACACCCCCTGGTCTACGTTTTAACAAATAGACCTGGTGCATGCGCGCACGTGTGAGTCATATTTGCTGCAAGCAGTATTTGAAGGATTTAATAAAGAAAGAGTTTCGGGGCAAATAGGATTTGTGTATTTTATACTTTTCATAAAATAAATATTTTACAATTTTCAGAATAGGTTAAATTGTTGCTGCTTTATTTATTTTTTTCGAATACTAAAACTTTATACCACGTGCAATAAAAAAGACTGGCATTGTTTTTTTTTTTTTTTTTTTAAGAATAATTCTAATTTGTGTATTTTTAACAGTACGGTTGTTGTTTCTTTACACGTCAGCTACTGAAGTAAATAGAATTTCTGACACTTAATTTTCAAACGTCTGTTTAAAATTACCGTAAAGGACTCTTACTTATCGACAGCCCTTGGTAAGTGGCATTTATAGGCACCTTAGAACGTTACAGCTTTCTAAGTGAGAGAATAAATTTTTAATGCTCTCAAAGTAACATAAATTTTATTTTCAATATGAACATGCTTATTAGTGTAATATTACTCTATTAACATTATTATTCTTTATGTTTTCAATAAATTTGCGCGCGTAATATTAATGGTTAACACTTTGCTTAAATCTGAAATATGCGAACTATTAATTAAAGTTACGTAAACTCCATGAGCGAATATTAAAAGTCCGATACGTTATAGCGGAATTTTTCTTGGAACTTATATAGGCGTATGCCAATAAATTTTGTAGAAATATGACTTAATCTCCGGCGTATAAATGGACCAGCCGCGTAAAATATTACAGCGCAATTTAAAAGCTAAGAAGAAATTCCTTAACATTTCTTATTTTCCATCCTCGATCTGCGGCACTTGCGCAACCGAAAGTGTACCGATTTAAGACCTCGCATTGAAAAGCTAAAGCCGAAAACTTTTTACACGCGGTGTCAGCCCCTCAAACTTTACAAAGTTCACGACTCTAAGTGGATACCCGGGTGAGAGAGGCAACACGGTGGATCCACAGTCGCGGGAGAGGGTTAGACCGCGTAAAAGGCGTCATACAGCCGGTCCTATATAGGGCCGTATTTCCTCAGCGCGGGGGGGATCGCGCGCGTCACCTTACGGAATCGCGTAAAAACATACATAACCGAACTAAACACACGGGGGACCTTGGGTGCCTTTACCCGCGGTGCGCGCGGGCATACAGGCCCGTAAAAATCCGCACACGTCGTCGCCCGGCCGCGCGTGTATATACGTGCACACGCGACACAATGAGCGCGCGAGCGAGCGAGCGAGCGCGCCCCGCGAGTTGCCGCCGCCGCGGCAGAGCTGCCGGAATACTTTATACTTTGGCCGAGCCCGCTGGTGCGCGTCTATAGTGCCGGCCTGCTGGGCGGCATGTGTACACGTATACCCAAAAAACGCGTCCCCGTCGCGCAAAGTCCGCTAGCGGTGCGTTGCTTTTCTCGCGGTTTTTCAACCTCGCGGAAATCGTGGAGCGCGCGTGGCCGGATGTGCGTCGCGGCGGCGGCCGATCGGGCCTCACAGCCGGGAGGAGTTGCGTGCGCGCGAGCGTTAAGTGCGCCTGCGTCTGCGCTGCACCGGATGTGTGTCGTCTGCGGCCCTGGGAGAGAGAAAGAGAGAGAGAGAGACGAAGGGAGGCGGAGTGTACGTGCGGCTCACGAGGGCATGTGCCTCGACCGAGGGAGACGGAGGCGGTCGGCGATTACGTTGTTTTCGCCTCGAAGGTTGGTAGTATTAATGACACTTGCTAGACTAGTTTGCTTCGGCCAGCGGGTTCGATTATGGCGGATCGCTTGGCTTGCAAGGCTTTCATTTCTCCCGTAACTCAGCGGATAATGATTAGCTTCGATGAGGATGCTTCTTTTCTTGAATTAAAAATCTCTAGTTGCGATATTTAACGTAAGAAACTTACCTTCAAATGTATTTATATTTGTGTACATAAAGATACCTTTTAATTACAAGAAAAATTATATTTTTTATAAATAATGAAACAGGTTTTAAAAAGGCATAAGAGATTTTCTTTAATTATACACGCCAATAGAATAATTAGTAACTTTCACTGCTGACAATTGCTTAAACTGTTTGGGTGTATACGTACAATTATTTTTTATGCGAGCCATTCGCTTGCTTTCATTCATTATTTTTTTACATCGATATTGAAGGCACTCAACGCCGCTAAATTAATATTTTTAAAGAAAAGAAACCATTCGCTTTGAAGTACACCTTTAAAAACGCGTACAACATTCTAACCACACAGTTTCTTAACAACCTACAATCCAAACATTTTCCAAGTAACATTTGTCATAGAGAAAAAACTCAAGAACGTGACTCAGGAACTCCTGGGGAATGATTCACCCGCGGACATCTCAATCGCGTCGATTAAAAAAAAAACTCAAAAGCGCGCTGTATCGAAGCCACGTCGATCAATACACGCGCGCGCGTTGCGCAACACCCCCGAAAATTCCACACGCCTGCCCGTCGCTCGCGTCGTTTTATTTTTATGCCGCGCATAATCTCGCGAAACGCATGTGCGTTCCCGAGCCGTGCACTCTAGCGCGGCAATGAACGCAGCGGTCGGCACAGCTGATTCGAACGATCCACCGCGCTCGCGCCAGGTCTCCCCCCGTGGCGTGTGTCTTTTATTGGTGCCAAGGCCGCCCCGACGCGGCTAGTTGGGGTAAAAAAAAAGCGGAGAGAAAAAAAAAGAGTGGCACAATGGCGGCTTAATCGCGCGGTGACTGCCTTTCTCGGAAATTTACGCTGTACCGCGAGCCGAGCGCGGGATTAGCACATTTTCCTAAGCGCGCCTTGTACGACGGAGTAGCTGCTTCTTTGCGCAGCTGCCGACGGAAGCGAGACTCTTACGAGACGGGAAGAAAATATTGCGAGGGATGAATGGCGGGGTTAATAGCTGGACCGAGTTGATTGGAGTGATGCGTCTGTCGAATTTTTTTTCGAAAACACGTTGCAGCTGAATGTGGAAATGGAAACTGAAAAAAAAAACTACCGGCGATGTTTACTTTGTATTGTAAAAATGCCATAAAAAAGTGAGTATTTGCTCGCAGAAGCGTCGTTACTCGGAGCTTCTTTCATTAAACGTTGAGCTTCCCCTCTTCGTTTAATATTAAATGAAAATGTCATCGGAGCACTTAGCTTCCTCAAGGAAATCATTGCTGTGTAAAAAATTGATAGAGCTTATCAGATGAGCGAAGATTATTAACCGTATTTTTTTTTCTAAATTAACCCAGCTATCGGGTAGTCTGTAAAGAATTTATGAATATTACGATACAGCAATAAAACGGGGGAACTCGTTTTTCGATATAAAAAGCGGAAGGAGTAGCAATGGTCGCTGGCTCCCGCCCTTTGAAAAATATAAAAGTCGAGCGCTCGGGCAAACGTTCTTCGCCCGCTTCGAACGATCCTGTATATAAAACGAAAGGAGACTTTGTCGCCGGCTCTCTCGCTGGCTCTCGCGAAAAGACCGACGTGACCGAAATCGGCAAATCGCGAAATTTCCCCGTGAGCTCGCGTGACTCCCTGTATTAGTTTTCCTCCCCCCTCGCATGAAATATTTTCTCCGAGCGGGCGGGGTGAATAAAGAAAAAAGGAGGCGCTGCACGCGAGAGAAAGAGTCCGGTGATAGGGGGTGGGGGCGTGGGTGGCGCGGCGTCCGCCTTTTATTGCGCGCGCGCAAAGTTTATCCCGTCGCATTGCACACACGCGGATGCGCGCGCTCGCGCGAGTCTGCACATGCACACATGCATGTCTGCGTCGCGCTCCGCCTTTTCTCTAGCAGGAGCTTTCCCGCCGTCGGTCCGCGCGTACGTCCCTTTGTCCGACCGTCCGACTTGGAATTCCTTCGCACGTCCCGCACATAACTTCCTGGCCCGATGTTTAGTCCCCGGCGGAATGTTACACCGCTGGGAAGACAATACAGTTCCCGAGGCAGCCGCCGACGACGCAGACAGTTTGCCACCAGGAATCGCCCGAGATAAAAGTGGATGGACCGTGGCAACGGGGCCAACGAGCCAAGCTTTACCCGGGCTTTAACTGGGCCTCGACTTATTTCGCGCGCGCACGGGATTGCTTATTTTGCGGGTTTTTATGATTAGTTTCGTTTTTTGCCGTTTTTCTTATATTTTTTTACAAACTCTCATATATCCGCTGAAATGAACTGGATATAAAAATCTTTATTAAATATTTAAGGAAAAGTTCCCTAGAAAGTAAATATATTTCGTTGTTTTTGTTGTACAATTTATTTCATTGTTGTTTTGTGCAAAATAATAAGTATGGAAATGAAGGGAGTTTTATTGGGGAACATTTGGTAATAATGAATTGCATGCTAATGGAGAAAATAAAAATAAGCTGCCGTATATAATGCGGGCAGATCAAGCTAATGTTAACGCATATATCACAGTATGATTGGGTGGCGATCGTCATAAAATTGAATTGACAAAGTAACCTTCTTGGATGTTTAATGCATTATCTCTTTCGTACAAATGCTTACAGCCACTTGTCATCGTAAATTTGGTAACGCGTACATAATTGCGCATCTACTTAAAGTAAATTACATGTGTATTCTCACTGTTCTTCGTTATATTTATTTACATTTATTTGCATTACAATCACTTTTCAACACTTAAAAATAAAAGAGTAGTAATACAATTTATTTTTACAAATAATTGATAAATACAATATTTATTAGAAATTTCTTAATATTATTTAAGCAAAGTCTATTTTTCGTAGAGACTAACGACAAATGTCCCCTCCAAAGTTAATCTGCAAAAAAGCCTAGTATTTTACTCGGAATTCACCCTCCTTTCCTCTATATCGAGAAATACCGAGGTCAGAGTCGAGCTTATAAGATATATATATATAGGAGAGGAGACATTTTAAGGCGGCACGCGGGGGCAAGGCGAGCTGCAGCTGTTTAAGCAAAAAGAATCTAATTTGCGGTAATGCCACTCGCGTCGACGTCGCCGTCCACTGTAATTCACCCCGTTATTTATAGGGCCAATCCCGAGTGCTCCCGGCCTTCCAGTTCTCTTTCTCTCTTTCTCTCTCTCTCCCGTTCCGTCCGCCTTCGTTTCCTTCGTGCTCACCGGAGATTGAGTAAATTCTCCATTTATCTACCTACCGCCATATATACTACGCCCCAAGCCGCGTCCCACTCTCCTATATACATTTCCATCCGTTCATTTAATTCCGCCGCGTCCTCCTCTTCGCTTCTTCTTTCGTCTCCTTTTTCGTTGGCAACTTTTTCTTCCTTTTCCAACTGTAAATATGATACATTTCAAGTGGCCGTGCTAGAAGGAAATTCTATCCTACGCAATGTTGTTTAATTAGTTGAAAGAATCCTGAAACCAGTAAACGAATAAAGAATTATTGTAATATTTGTTTATTTAATTAATTTTAATACCGTAACGCTACAGCAATATTTTAAATTTTAATAAAACGCACATTTTCCGCGTCTTGTTAAGCTTCAAAATTATAGACATTGTCAGAGTTTGTGATTGTATGGAGATCGATAAAATAAAATATAACAAGCTGTGATACGTTGATAAACATGAGGGGGGAATAAAATTTTTGCACGCGGTTATTTCGAAAAGTAAACAAATTCATTTTCTGTATATAAATTATCGCATTAAAACTGACTGCGCGAGATCTCCGATATCTTTTATTACGCAAATCGAGTACGAATGAAAAGCGTATCATCGTAAACCATGAATCTTAAAGACCCGTCCAGTTTGTAAAAATTTCGACTGCAATAAACCGGATTAGTCGAACTCCTCAACCATTGGCCAATCCCCCCCCCCCTTCGCTCGTCTATCTTGCAGTGCTTTTCATACCGTTCGTTTTCCCGTCCCTCCTTGCACTTCCTCTCGGTCCCTTTTTTTCACATGGACTTACGTCCACCCATACTTTTTTTTCAACGTAGTCAATTCCCTGCTCGACCGAGCCCGGAAAAGCTTAGAGCCATCCGAAGGTTGTCAAAAAAAATTGGACCTTTCGAGAGCGAGTAGAAAAAAAACGGACCGCGCCGTCGGACGCTACGGTCCGAACGGGCGCCCGACCGGACGCATGCATAAAAAAAGGGAGCAGAACAATCCTTTTTCTCGAATTTCCTTGCGCCCGCGCGCCTCTCGGATTACGGAGGGGTTGTCAGAGACCTCGAAAATTTTTTTTGCTGTTTATCCTTGGGCACAAAGTCTTGGAACTAAACGCTAACGGTCGCGTGGTCCTGAGAACCTCAGCATTTTTTGTTTTTCTCCCGAAGTAAGTAAACAGTTTTAGAAAGTTTCCCTCGCAAATCTTGAGAATATCAGATTTGTTAAATCTGGCTAGTTTTGAAGTCGTACAAATAGAACTTAAGCTTGATATAGCGCCATAAAAGTTGAAACGTTTACTAAATTAAGTCTAAACGTTTACTAAAAAAAGTCTAAACAACAATTTTTCTCCCGTAAAGAATGCAGTTTTCAGTTTAAATTTAATTAAAAAATTTCATCAACTTTTATGAAAAGATTAAGGAACTTAAATCGCGGACTAAACGGTCATTGAATTAATTTAACGCAGATAGAAATTTGTTGAACCATACATTTTTCTACATTTTTCTAAAAAATGTATTAAAAAGAAAATTATGATGATTGTTTTTCTAACAATATTGTGAATCACAAATATAAATTTTATTTTTCCAACAAAACCGAAAGATAACGAAGCAGCAATTGACAAAATGGTGCTCTCATACGCCGTAGGAATTTTCCTCCCCCGTTTCATTTCCCGTGGCTCCGTCCTCCTCCCTTAATCCTATCAATCGGGTACGACTCCGCCATAACGAAATCCGGGGGCGTATTATATAAAGTTCGCGCCATTTCCAATTTAGCCGCTCGCCAGCTGAGCGAGCCGCTCCGCCGTTACGGAACGAGAGACAGCGGCTTAACGCTCGGGAGATGAATCACATTTCCCCCGTCGCTCGGCGCTTGCGCGTGTATAGAGCGGAAAAGAGCCCCGCTCCTAAGAGACGACGGAAGTTCGGCTTTTCCGCGTTAACCCTGATTAAACGGCCCGGCGAGGAGCGCGGAGTTACGCCGACGCGGCTATCTCTCCCGGCAGTTCCCCGCTCCTCGAGCACGCTCCGTTTGCTTAGCTTGGCTGTGACCCAGCTTCCATGATTAGATCGCGCGCCGGCCGGAATCCCCGTCTCTCTCCGCCCCTCCGGCCCTGCGCGCGCGGATTAGGAAAGGCGCGCATACGTGCATCAGCCCCGGGCGTAAACACGTGAGCCGCGAGGAGTCCGATGCCGCATTGTCTCGCATCACGCGCCCCCAGATCGCCCCGTCGACGTGCCTTTGGCCGAGCTACGTGCGCCATTTGCGCGTCTTGCAGTCGAGTGTGCCGACATGGTTGTGAATTTTCTATGCTTTGTCCGTTGACCCCGGAGCTTTTGGATATTCCATCCTTGATCATCGATTAGTCGTTTGTACACTATTGTGATGAGAAGGCGAGGCTTCATTCGTGAGAAGGTTCATTCAACGCTACTCCATCTCGATGTTTAGTAGTTGTATTATAGTTTAGTATTCCTTTTTTAATTGAAGATTGATGAATGAATAAAAAAAAGCAATTAAAACTCGTGTTTCCATCGTTTTTTGCATGACTATTTCGTATCTTTGCCCGAATAAATCTCTTTTACGATCCCGATGAAACCATTTTGCATTTTTATTCAGAAATAAATTATTTATTATTACTTTTTCATTGCGCCGTTAAACGTCTTAAAGATGTAGTAATTTAACGACGATTATTTTCATGATATTAGCACATTTAAATCGCATACATCATTTATTGCTCGTTATAGCATCATTTTTAACGTTTTTGCATCAATCAAAATAATTACACTGTTTCAATTTCATCTTGTATCGAACAAATTTATCAACGCCGAATTTTCTCCTTCTCTACGAAAATAAAGTAAACACACAAACATCTCTCCAAAGTTGATTGCGAGTCGAGCTTTTTGCCCCGGATGACACGTCCCCCGACGGCGTGTATTTTTCGAGCAAATGGAAGCGTCGGGGAGCCGCATGTGTTTTTCCCGTCCTCCCCCTTCCGTCCTCGCGTCAAACTGTTTTTTTTTTCTTGCCTCCCCGACGTGAGAGATCTCCTTCGACGAAGAGATATAAAAGAATTTGTCTCAAAAACAGCGACTTTTCCCCTCGTACCGGCGCGACACTCGCGAATAAGAGAAGGCTCCCTTTATGTGGGGTCTTGCGAGAAATTTCGACAGCTTCCACCTTCCTCTTTTTACGACGCTGGATTTACGGATTTTGGAAAACGCATCTGATAAATTATGAATCGCGTGCGCTCGCGCGATATTCCGCGCGCCATCGATATATCATGAAAGCTCATTAAAAGCTCGTGGAATATTCATGGCGGTAAAAAATAAATAAAAATGCATAGAATTTTTTAATGGAATCATTAGCCCCCCGGAGTAAAATCCGTAAAATACGCACTCCGGATCTCCGTGAAATTCAACTAAACTCGTTTCGCAGAAAACCAGTATCCGCGACGAGCGTAACAGATCCGGCGCAAAAATTATGCGCGCGCGGATACCTTTTTCGTATCGACGTCGGACTCAAGCGCAAATAAAGTTCAAGCGACGTTTTTCGGAAAAGTCGGGCAGAGAGGCCTCGCTACGAAACTCCGAGGCGGAGTCTCGTTGAATAAAAGAAAGCGCCGAAGAAAAAGAAAAATGAGCGGACGGAGTCGCACGGGAGTGTACATAGTTTACGAGGAGCGGCTCGATTCCCACTCGGCGCGTTTTTCTTTCTTCTTTTTTTTCTCTCCTCGATCGTGGGATAAGACCGACGACGCGGAGGCGCGCGTAAAATACGAATCGACGAGCTGACTTTGTATTAAAAGGCCGAGGGGACGTGCCGCCGTCTTAATTAAGTCGCCGCTAGCGCGCGCGCATCCCCGACCTTCGCTCTTTACGGGAGGCGCGGCCGGAGCGGACATAAACACGCGTATTTACCGTCGTTGCTGGACGACGCGTAAAAACGCAAGCGCTTGCGACTGTTTATGCCCGCGCTGGATGCTGATATGCCTCTCCGCGACGTCAAATGGGAAGCTTTTTTTGTCCTGTCTTTTTTCGGAGTAATTGAATCGAATATCGAAACCCTTACACTTGGCTTCTTTATAGAAAATCGCACAGGTACGCAGCGCAACGAGCAAGGATCACTGACCGGTTGTTGGTAAATTACAAAGGAGCAAATAGTGCGCAACCATTTGAGAATTGCAAGTGCCGCGGGGAATAACTTTTATTAAACAAACTTTCAACTTGTTTCGGATTATGGTTACGTTAAAAAATTTATGGAGAGGGAAATGTACACCGAAGCTATGCGAGCGCGCCTTTGCGCTCTCGGCTGTAATTTTTGCCAAGCTGTAAAATTTTATTAAAATCTTAAAAAATATTGATTAAAAAAATTCGTACAGTTCGAAAACTAATTTGACCAAGGGAGTAAGGGAAGGAAAAAGTTCGTTTTATGAAAGTAGTAACAAAAGTCAAATACGACATCGGCGTACCCAATAAAAAGATAATTCGAAAAATATTTTCGACTTGACGAAGCTCCAGCGCACGATAATCGTAAAAAGAGAAGGACGACAGCGACGGGAGAGAGAGAAAAAAGGATGTTTTAATAAGAAACTTCAAAGTATTTTATGAAACTATCTTATTTAAATTTAAAACTTAAAATTTACATAAACCAGAATTATCTCACGGCGCAGCGCCGGGGCGTCGCGAATCGCGGATTCGCCATTTTCTCCGACTCGCGTGCGCGCGTGACTCCGAAGGTCCGCGCGTAGTTTATTAATATTTCGCGGGATGTTCCACTCCGATAATCTTTACGAATGTATAAATTATACAAAGTTCGTCAATCTCCCTCCTCATCTACCGATCGTCGCGCGGTGCGCGGGCCTTAAAAAGACTCTCGGTGTGAGGTCCCGATCTCCGCCGAGGCCTCCATCGACTAATCTAATATAATCGATAGCCAGCGGGGGGAGAAGAGAGAAGCGCATTTCTGCGCGCGGGTCTTAATTACGCACGCTCCGTCTTACTCTTCGGGGGCTCGTAAATTTCGTGAGCTCGCGGGTGTAAGAGAGAGACGGAAGCTGACCGGGGGGCGGAGGGCAAAACGACTCGGTTACAAAGTTTCCGAAAATATATCCCCGAGCTTACACGCGCGCGAGTGTGAGCGGGTCACGAGAAATATCCTGGGCGTGTGTTGGTTTTTCGATGGCGGCGCACACGCATCGCACCGACAATTTATTGAGAGAGTCGGGAATAGCGCTATTCGAGGAAGTCAATGTGGTTTTTGTTTTATCTTGATTATTTTTGAAGTATTTATTCGGCAAGAATAACGTCACTTCCTCTCTCTCTCTCTCTCTCTCTCTCTCTCTCTCTCTCTCTCTCTCTCTCTCTCTCTCTCTCTCTCTCTCTCTATCTC